>CM044004.1:60553091-61153091 GCA_024085815.1 Flaveria linearis | reverse complement strand
GGACGATCTTGTGCGGTTTGACCAACTTTCAAATTATCACATATCTCAGGCCACCAAGGATTACACGTCACTGTAAGGAACAAATCAGGCTTACCGTCATCTTGAACTAAAGTCATCGCATCTAGAAACCGATGGCGCGTGTCACGAGGCCTTCCGATGAAATATGCAGGCAAGACAATCCATTGTCCCACTCTGTTTGGATTAACCTCACCAGCATTAACGCAATCCACAATACCTTGATACAAATCTGCTCTTATCTTAGCTTGGTTTCGTTCACAAAATTGTAAACGTTGCATCTTAATCTTTATGTAAACATCTACAGCAAACTGTTGTAGCAATCTACCATCGAACAGAAGCACGTTCTCAACAGATCGAATTTGGAATTTGTAACAATAGTACTCTCACATAGCTACGATTGTTCAATCACGTCGTGTGTTTGCCTCTGAATAATTATGATGTTTAAAAACAAATCATTAATTAAAAATAATACACGTTAGGGTATTATTTTTTATCATTACTTAAAAAGATACATAAATTGTTGGTACCTTCAATTTCTTCATCGATGTTGTCATTATTGTTGAAATTCATTGAGTAGTACTCGTTGACGTGGTATGTTAGGATGCCAACCCGACTCACCATTAGGAAAAAATAGAGGATATGATAATGGATCGTAACAACCAAAGTAAGGCTGGATAGTTTGACTATATTCTGACCTACCATACACAATAATACTTCTTTTGTACGAAGTGATATTGTCGTTACCTTCCACCCAAATACCAGCAACCTATAAAATGTTGCATATAAATAAGTAAATCAATATGTAGTGTACGGTAGAAGATCCGCACGTTGAAATAAAAATAATATTATTTAAACCTCGGATGTCGTTGGTCGGTTGTACACCCTTTGGTCAAGATCCACGGAAGCTTTTAAAGTGACTCTATTGTTGTCTAGAGGTCCTAGTTCCGCAAGACTTCGAAATGTGTTAACATATGGGTTTGTAGAAAGAGCACGTGTTACCATCTCAGTGATGCTTCGATCAAGATTGGGCCATTGGAGTCTATGATCTAACTCGGTACCAGGATCATAAAAATACAACTGTAAATACCTAGATTTTCCATCCCTCAAAACTAATAGGCCGATTTTGTGATATATTTCTTTATGTGCACGAAACGTATAGACACCATCTCTCATATTGTTCATTGTATCATCGAACGTCACACCCATTGAGGCGAAAGAAAAATTGGTGTTATAAGCACGTATGTTTTGCCTAAACATTTTTCCAACTTCATCTTGCGATGTGAAAAGTTGGTACAATTCATCTGGAATTTTTGAATTTGCTAATATTGTTTTTCCACTCATACAACAAAAGGTTGCAAATTCAAATGTGAATCGTTCTGCTCCACAATGAGGACATGGATTACGTTCCTTTAAGACATGATGATCTCTAGGTATACCATTATAAACAAAATTATACGGATCCTCTTCTATGCCCGAAATGTTTCGAATGGATGGTTGAATTTGAACACCTAAGGAATTTGTTGTAATAAGTAACAGGAGTTGTAAAAGAATGTCAAGTTTAATAAAGAAACTTTGTTAAATAAATAGAAACCTTGTGATGTTTTAGGTAAGACTTCATTAAAGACACGATGGTCTCTAGGTCTACCATTGTAAACAAAATTTTACGGGTCTTCTTCAATAATCTCATCTCGGATGGATGGTTGATCAATAACGTCAGGAAATTGAGGTAATAGTGTCCACGATTGAATTAGAATACCTAAGGAATTCCAAGTATTAAGTGAAGAAAGATGAAAAGATTTCAACTTTAATAATGAAATCATTGTTCAATAAACTATAAACCTCGTGATATTTCAGGCATGACTTCGTCATTTATAGAGGGGAGTGTTGTTGTCGGAGTACTATCATCCATTAGAGCACATCTAATTTGAATACCATTTGAATTACGTTTTCCATCGGCTTTGCGTGTATCATAGCATGCTTCATCTCAAGCCTTTCGTTTTTCAGTCGAATTACATGACACATTCTGTTTTCGCATTTGTGTTATTTGACTACTATTAGTTTTCAAGATTCTTAATGGCGTCCTTTCCATTATTGGATCACTTTAGGGGACATGGCTTGCACCAATCTTTGATAGGTTGTTATTTTCTTTGCAAGAAGCATAATATCGTCTATTATACTCTTTTCTTTTGTTCAGCTGACGTAGATGCACTTGAGGTAGAAACATCATTACAATCTTTTGATTGCCCATTCTCTTTACGTGAAGCATAATATCACGCGTTGTACTCTTTTTGTTTTTCAACTGATGTAGATGCACGCGAGGTAGAAACATCAATATGATCTTTTGGTTGCCCATTAGTCATTGTAAATTGATAAATACCTTGTAAATTAAATAAAAGAGACTTATCATAGACAATCAATTTATGAAAACATCATTACAATAACAGTAGACTAGATGTGTTCCGAGCATCATAACTGAAAAACATTAAGTGAAAAGTTAAACTAAATAGCTGGTGAAACGAAGGTATCCACAAAAACTACACCCTTGGAACCACGAAATGAAGTAACATGATAAAAACATTCCAAGGGCTCTACATCCATTTTAATTTCATAAAGCTTTCCCAAATTGGTCATCACAAACCAATTACCATTTGTCATAAAATGTGTTATGTCATACCATATTGACAGTGGGATAGGAGGGATCTGAGAACATGACACGACCTTAATCCAGTGCTCCCCTTGTAGCAACCATAACTCAACTGACATCTCGCGTATGCCAGTACTAACAAAATATGAAGTTCATTTTTTACATTAACTAAATCTCTGAAATAAATTCCTGCAGAAGGAACCGATGGAAAGCTTATCTCCTTAAGCTGCTCTAAATTAACATCAAAACAAATCATCACATTTTTACCTCCAACCAAGCACTCGCAAACAGTGAAATATAAAGTATTAGCACATAACGTAGCAGTTGACCAAGAGAATACGGGGATAATGTACTCCGGTCTTGTTACGAAAGGTATATTTCTCCAAGAGGATGATTTCCTAGAATAAATAGATGCAAAAAGTACACCACACCTACGCTTTAGATGCAAGACCTTGTAATCATCGCAAGCATCAATGTACAAACCAATAGCGTCAGCATTATGTTCAAAGAAGCCATGGCAACGACAATGAGGTGTTGATAAATACTTGTAAGCACTGGTGACTGGATTCCAAAGAAGCAACTCAGATGTATGATTCAAGTGAACACACAACAATCCATCCAAATGTGAAGGAATTGAGACATCATGAAATAGAAGTGGGACGATGGTGCTTGGCCCATAATCACCGACTTGAAAGTCAATTGGACGAACAGAGCATATTTGGTCTCCGATTAAGAGGATTCTCTGATTGGATGAATTTTATGAGCAGGAGCAATGTACCCTTGCAAAGTCTTCTGTTGATAGGAATGTGTACCATTCCTTACAAATAGACTTAAAACGATATACAACCTTTGCTGGCAGCCTCGTTAATATCTCAAATATGATTATTTCAACCAGTAGGGCAATCATGGTGACACCTTCGTTCACAAATATTGACTAATTATATGTATAATATAATTCTCCTATGAATTAGTATTTAGGTGAAGAAAAGTATGGTTACATTACATATATAGCATACTACACAATACACTAATATAAATGAATATTATGCAAAGCAAAACATAATTATACTAATTAATGCTTAAAATAATATTGTCTACACACATTGTGAGGTTGATATTTTGTGTGGTGATTAGTTCAAACTTTATATCTTTTTTGATTAGGGTTGTTGGTTTCAAGCACACTAGTTGTAATAATCAGTGTTTAAGTATAATGTCTGTGTTTATGATTTGATTACATTTGTCTTTCTTCTGTTCTTTTATAAAATTTATAATACGAATATGAGATTATGTTTTTTATAGTTAATGCATGAGATAGGAATATAAGTTTTTTGTAACTTCGTTACATCAAATTAAAATTAGAACGCAAGAAAAGCCAAAACATTAAAAATAGACGTCTAACCATAGAAGTTAATTAAAGATTTCATTGTAAACATGTTAAAATGAACATGAACTCTAAGGACGATCAATCCTTTCAATATCACGTGCCTCGGGCATGTTTGGTTCATAGGCAATCGTTGTTAAATCTGTAAAAATCAAAATATTTTCTGAAAACAAAAGAGAACGTATAAGTTTAGGTAAGGCATAGAGGTTTTGAAATAGTATTCTTTTAAAAAATATATATTTATAAGGTAATACATACCCTCTGGTAAATGAACCAACTTCACTCGAGATGCATACACTATAGAATTTCTTGCGATTGCTAGATAAGTTCTAAACATATTTGTCTGCTTCGAGTCATATAAAAGCATCTGTATTATGTGACCGCTGACACTTGTATTTAATTTTAGAATCACAAACAAATTTATTATATTTTTATAGACGGTGAAATTATAAAAAAATTTAAATATTTTATGCAATCATTGACTTACGTCGCATCTTGAAGAACCAACACAAAATGGTATCATCCTTTTTCTCGTTTACCCATGACAATCCGTCCAACAACATCTACAATGATCGTAAGTGTTCTAATTGAGGAAATTTAGGTATATACGATACATATCTAACAAAAATAGATAAATCGAGAAACTTAGAACATACCAATTATTAACTTTTGATGTCTTCTATAATGCTTAAGAATTTGAATAAAAGGAACCAATGGATACAGACAAAAACCTCTCACTAATGGACTTTCAAACGTAAAAAGTTTAGTGTATTCGCTGATGACAATCTTGACCTCACCACATAGCAAGATGTACTTTTCATATGCGGATACTCTTTATATTTCAAATTCTCAATTTGGAAACGACTAAGTACAAATACATTGGCCACCAAATCCATATTATTATAAAAGTCCATTAAATGTTCCGGGACAAACGCGGCTATTTTTTGTCTCTAAAAAACAAAAAGAGTGTTCATAATGTAAAATATAAAAAATAATTTTATATTTTAAAAAGGAGAAAAGAAAATCACTTACGTTTTGATCAAGAAATATAACCAATAATTTGTTTTCAATAACGACTTCTGATATGAACTCAACCCAAACAAAGGGAATAGTATACCAACTTCCATAATTTGTGAGTGATGAAAAAGAGTCAACAACAGAATGAACATCCATGCTTAAATTAAACATCTAGTTTTTTATTTAGTCTGTAAAAACATTGAATGATTTAATTTTAATACAAAGAAAGGTATATGTTATTTTTTGCTAAAAAAGTAATGTAAATTTTTTACCCATTTGTAATTTCAAAACATATTTCATATTTATTATTTTTGTATATATATTTATTTTACTTTTTCATGAACTTATAAATATAAACACTTATTGAAGTATTAATTATTATTAATGAATATTTATGGGTGATATGGTATGTTAATTAAGATTAAGAATTATGATAATCAAGTGTAACTATGATATTTAGAAATTAGATGATTAAAATTTTATACTTGGAACATGTATAGATTTGGTTGAACTTGAATAATTACTTATCTTTATGTTTGTATGTAAATTTTGACCAAGTAGTTTTAAGTAAACCTTATGATAAATAATAAAACTTATTGAAATATTAATTATTATTATTAATTATTTAATATTTCTCGAAGATGTGTGATGTTAATGGAGATTAAGAACTGTGATAATTAAGTCTAATTATGATAATTAGAAATTAAACGATTAAAATTATGTACTTAGGACATGTACATATTTAGTCTAAGCATGTTGCATCTGCATGAGATGGTGCTTGGATGCGTTTTCTATTGTTTTAGGTTGCGATAATCAGATAAGCAGTAGGCCGAGTGTTTGGTGATTTCTGAATATATAAGGATTCGCATGTAAAATGACCCCTTGATAATCAAATAATCAGAATCACTT
The DNA here is from genome assembly GCA_024085815.1 of Flaveria linearis. Taxonomy (NCBI): domain Eukaryota; kingdom Viridiplantae; phylum Streptophyta; class Magnoliopsida; order Asterales; family Asteraceae; genus Flaveria; species Flaveria linearis. Next base: position 61,147,122 of record CM044004.1, on the reverse strand, counting down.
TCATTGCACCACCCCTGGACTCATTATCCAAAACTGATGATTTCAGTTTAATATAACCACACACTAAAAATTGATAATCTATTGACTTGAAAATTAATAATACTGTAATCACTTTCAAATTGCAGTTCAAAGGGGCCCTTATTTTTACTTGTTGATGCTTTTTCTCTTGAATTTTGTAATGCATGCTATTAAATAGATGACATAAAGTTGTTATATTATTGTGCTGTGCAGGCCAAACGTCAAGCTGAAAAGAAGGAGGAAGAAGCAAAAGCCAAAGCATTGGAAGCTGAAAGGGTTGCAAAAGAAGCAGCTGACCTGGCGATGGTAGAAAGTCAAAGAAAGGTCGCTGAGGCTTTGACTGCTTCACAAGGAGTGGTTTCTAAGGGATCTGGTTCTAGTAGAGTAAATAAAGCACCGGAAGGTAAATCTATATCTATTGATTAATATATCATTTAGATACTAAAAGAGGGCATAACATAACTCTTTACGGCTGGATTTGATGTTATATATTCCTTTAAAGTTAATATTAAGAAGCACATAACCTTTTGGAACTGTACGGTTTAACATTGCCTTATGCTTTTTAACTTAATGTCTTAAACAACTGGCTTTATAAGCCCTGATACTTTGTTGTAAGAGGTGAAATTTTGATCCATCTAGTAATGAATGATTTGGATTGGCTTTTCTATAGAGTCAAAGGGGTAAAAAATAACTTAAAAGGAAACGGGTCAAATGGGTTAAAAGTAGCCTAAAGTGTATTTTTAATGCATACAATCTTCTAAATCGATTTATTTTAATTGTTGAAACAATATAATTTTGTAACCATCTTTAACTTATAGTTATGTCTAAAATTACTAAAATATCCTGGGCAAAAGCTGTTTTATTCTTTTATAATATGCTAAATTCTTCTTACTTTATGCATGTTAACCGCAGGAAATGTACTCAAGGGTGCCGAAAGTGCTTTAAATATGGAGGAAAGTAGACTACAAATATACAACGAAGTGGTTGGAGAAGGTTTTGCATCGGAAATGGATTCTAATCAAGTAAGTCATGAATGGCGTGGTTTTAAATTCCAAAGTTAATTTCTTTATTCATATTTCTGTTCTTTATTTTGGTAAGTTGCAAGCTGAATCTCCCTTGTATGCGCACCAAAACACACAAAAAAGAAAAAAAAAACAGTTATACCATCTCTGACCAAGATACTGTATTGGTGAAACACTATTTATCACACATTCGCACCATAGTTCATGGTCTATGTATTTATGAAATATTTAATATAAAAAGTAAAAGTTTGATTTATGAAAGTTATATTTAAAACAATCTGGTTGCAACTCATAAGTGAGTACCAGATCAAATTTGGGTTCTAATTGTTTAATTATTAATTTATAGATGTGATTTAGTTTGGCACATTATTTTATTTTAATTCTGTAAAAACAGTAGTTTAGTTGGAACATATTATGTGTAAATAGGAATTATCTAGCATGAAAAATTATGTAATAATTCAGCACATACATTGGATATTGAAACTAATATGGTGCAAGCATATTCCAAAAATAGACTCATAGATTCATGCATTAACATCAGCTAATGTTTAATGAGTTTGATCCTTTCGCCAGTCTTATTTACTTTTTTTCTGTAAAAGAATTCAGTAATTGAGAAAGTACCTTTTCTGCAGGAGTATCACAGGCAGGGTGTGCAAATGGCTAGACGTATTAAAACGATAACTGGTACAAAAGAGAGTGTAAGGTGTATGGATTTTCTTTTTCATAATAAACCAATAAATAATGCAAGTCCTTTTGGGGTGTCTGGGTAAAAGCTTATTTTAGGAGCTTATGAGTTTATCAACTTATCAAAACACAATAAGTTCTTTTTTAGTGTTTGGCTAAGCTTATCAGCTTATTGAGCCCTTTTATGTAAGCTATTTTGTATAAGCTTTTTCTTGGGCTTATTTATCTTTTGACAACATTACACGTATTTCTATTTTTGTTCTTCTACATGTTTTGGAGGTGTGTCCTTTTCAGTCGCATAGGCTTAATGGCTAATTTGAACACCCCCATAGTAAATGGGTTAAGGAGTGGGTTGTATAACGGATCGAACCGAATTCAGGCTAAGACATACTATCTTTTGGTTTGGGTCAAAACAAGGTTTGTCAGGTTAACCCACTAACACTTTCTGGTCCACTTTTTAAACTTCTTATAAATGACGAATGTGTTAGTTATGATCAAAGAAAATATATTTAAAATAAAAAGCAGTCTCGAACACCCCTTTTTAAACCCATTGTATAACCAACCCAAACATCAAAATAGTACTCAAAATCAGTTGAATTGAACCACCAAGTCATCTAATTAGCAGAATCAGAAGAAATAATACCCCCAAATTTCATGGTTTTTCAAATAATTAAAATTTGAAGCACAAAAGGTTAAGATTTCAACTTTACCCCTTTTCGTAGGCAACAAATTGGAAACAATAGGTGAACGAGCGGCGTAGCAGCCAAAAAGCTTAAAATGATAAAATCGTTAACAAAAAACCTTAAAAATGATTTAGGGTTTCAAATCAAGAGTATTCGACTTACTTGAGGGCGGCCAGACGATGTAGAATTTGTTAGGACCGTGTACAGACGGAGTACTAACTGATTCAACGTGAAACCAGATCAAATAGTGCGGAATCCTATTTGATTGGCGATCCAATCAGGAAGAACGTTAATCCGATCAAAACTAACGAGGAGAATACGTTAAGAATTGATTAGAATCGATCAAAAATGTTCTATGAAGTTGGAAGGGACTCTCTGGACGAACAGGAACGGCTAGGGTTGATAATTCTCTAAGTGACTGTTTTTCCACGAATTAAGTGGTATTTATAGGTTACAGCTCTCATTCGTACGACTGAGCCATGCGTATGGCTCAGTCGTGCGACTGAGTCATAAGACTGACTCAGTCGTACGAATGAATCAGTCGTACGACTCAGTCGCACGACTGAGCTATACGCATGGCTCAGTCGTATGAATGAGAGCTGTAATCTATAAATACCACTTAATTCGTGAAAAAACGGACACTTAGAGAATTATCAACCCTAGCCGTTCCTGTTCGTCCAGAAAGTCCCTTCCAACTTCATAGAACGTTTCTGATCGATTCTAATCAATTCTTAACGTATTCTCATCGTTAGTTTTGATCGGATTAACGTTCTTCCTGATTGGATCGCCAATCAAATAGGATTCCGCACTATTTGATCTGGTTTCACATTGAATCAGTTAGTACTCCGTCCGTATACGGTCTTAACAAGTGGTATCAGAGCTTTGGCTCTTGATTCTTCATGGATTCAATCGAGTTTTCTGTAAAAAGTCAACGTTTATAGTCAAAAGATTCGTTCTTTCAGCATAAAAATCCAGTTTTTACGAGTGCACGTGTTCAAAAGTTAATCTTTTTCGAGTTTCAGCCTACTAGGGTTTTTCAAAATTGTGTTTTTGGGTCGAATTGCATGAAAAGTCTGAAAATTTTCTAAGTCAGCAGTCTCAGTCGCACGATTAACTCAATCGCACGACTGAACTCCATTCGCTCAGCTCAATCGCACGATTGGCCTAGTCGCTTGCTCAATCGCACGACTGGCCCTGTCGGTTTGTTCACTTGTACCATTGTCCTAGTCGTCTGCTCACTCGCACGACTATGCTCAATCGCCTAGTTGAGTCTCAGTCGTACCCCAGTCGTATCCCCAGTCGTATAAACAGTTGGTTTTCAAGTTTAAGACTAATTCACTATGGACAAATAGAACTTTGCACTCTGAGCAGGGAACGACTCCAGGATCCAGAATCTATTCCTCTATGAGAATGAGATCGGGAGTCATAACAAACCACCAAAGCTTCTGTCTCTTGACGATTATCCTCAATGGAAGCAAAGGTTTGAGATTCATCTGAATGGAGTAGACACAAACCTCTGGAACACTATTGAGACTGACTACACTTTGCCCGTTGGAGCTGATGGTGTTCCACTAACTCTCAGTGGTTTGACTGAGGCACAAAAGACTGCGTACAATGCTGAGAAGAAGGCCTACGCATTGTTGACACAATCCATTCCTAAAGACATCTTCCATCAGTTCTCAGAACACAAGCAGTGCAAAAAGTTATGGGAGGCTCTTGAGAAGCGATATGAAGGAAATGCAACACTTAAGTCTCTGAAGGCGAAATGGTTGAAGAAAGAGTTTGATAACTTCTCGTCTATTGGAAATGAAAGTTTGGATGATGTAATTGACCGCTTCTATCGTTTGATGAGTGAACTACACACTCATGGGGTTAAAAGGTCCATGGAAGACAAAGTGGCAAGTTTGGCTGATGGGTTACCTAATAAGTGGGATTCATTTGTTTTCACTTTGAGACATAATGCTGTGTTGGAGACTTTGGACATAAATGACTTTATTCTGAAGTTGAGGGAAGAAGAGTTTCGAAATAAGTACAAGTCTAAGAAGGGTAACTACACTCAGAATCCTTCTCTCTACAATGTGACTCCTACTACAGCATCTTTGAGTGCACCTTTGCAGACTGCTTTTATGTCTAACACATCTGCAAGCATCCCAAGTACATCCTCAAGCTGTAAATCAGGTGGATCATCAAGTGTTCAATTCAAAGCTTCAGAAATTCAATCGACGAGGTTAAATACATAGAATTTGAGCAACGTAACTGTTGAAGTTGCTAAGAAGCATATGGATCTACTAGCTACTGTGGTACATTCTTATGATGGGTTAGTTGCAGGAAAGATTGGAAATTGCCATCTAGTAGATGAAGATTATAAACAGTTTGATGAAACAGAGCTTGAATGGATGGATATAATGTAGGCCCTTGCTAGTGCTGTGCGTAGAGCAAAGAAGTTCGTTAAAAATACGGGACAGATCCTGGTGGCTACAAAGGATACAACGTTTGGATTCGACAAGTCTAAAGTCACCAGTCTCAACTGCGGTGAAAAAGGCCATTTCAAGCGAGAGTGTGTCAAACCCAAAAAGACAGGAAATGGCAATCTGTTCTCATCATTTAACAGGCAGGATAAAGACAAGACTCCAAAGTCAACGTCAACCAACAATGACTCCAAAGCAATAGTAGCACAGGGTGATGAAGGACAAGACTGGTCCTTCCGTTTCTTATCTGATGGTGAGGCTAACATTGCATCGGTTGATGATCTGAACGAAGACTCAGCGAGTGAGGGGGAGAACTCAGTTGAGCTTGATACTAATGATATGGATGAGACTTTGGCTGCTGTGGATAAGCTATTGGAGGATAAACAAAATGCTGGATCTGTAGCACACCAGGAACCCCAGACTGCTTTCATAGCTGGCACTTCTACATCTGCACAGGTAGAATCGAAAGACGATCTCTTTCATAAACATGCATGTGTTGAATGTGATAAGTTTAGGGAAAGCATTGATCTAAAATTTGCTAGGTTATTAGAACATAACAATAACTTAGTAAATGACTTAAAACTGTGCACTGAAGCAAATCGTATATTAAAGCTAAATGAAAGTAGTTTTAAGGAGAAAATTGACTTGCTAAGAAAACAATTAAAAGAGACTGAAGTTGTTTCTTTCAACCAAGAAATGACATAAAGTTTTACTTAAAAACAATTGAGGAAACTAAAAAGGATAGAGCTGTTTTACAAGTCGAAAATGAATCCTTAAAGCAAAAACTACATAGTTTAGCTAGTTCCTCTCACATCTTGAAAAACTTGGTTAAAGAAAAAAACAACGGGGAAGGGTTGGGTTATAAAGTTGTGCCTCCACCATATGAGATCCTACTGAACACCAAACAGAGACCTGTTAATAATAATCCCATCAAGGACCATATGGTGACTACTCCTCAGGTTAGTGATCCGGACACTGCAGTTAAACCTGCTCCTCCGGTTGCTGATCAGAAGACATCAACTTCAGGCACAACGGATAAAACCATCATTGAGAACCGAGTGGAAGAGAATGTTCAAGCTCTCTTGGGTTGGGTTCAAAATCTGCTGTTACACAACCTAAGACTTCAAAAACCACTCAGTCTAAACCGGTTAAGCAAGATCACACTCATCTTAAAAGACAAAGTAATAATAATGTTAAACAAGTAAAATTTGTCAAAGAAGGTGAAAATCAAAAGGTTGAAACCAAAAAACCTATACCTGAAGTGTGCTCCCCACCCCACAAGAGATCTCCTAGTCCTGTTGAGAGGAGATCATGCTATACTTGTGGACAAAGAGGTCACATCTCTTCAAACTGTCCTCGCTATCAGACACCTAGGATTAAAGTTGAACTAGATCAAGATGTTAAACAGTTTTCTTCAAAACAGAGATCTAAAACTCCTGTTAGGTCTAAAACACCTCTTAGGTCTAAAACACCTGTTATGTCTAAAACACCTGCTAGGTCTTTTACCCTCCCCAACACCACAGAAAACACAGACAAGTCACTGGCAAGTCTGTGATGCCTGAGGTTAAATATGTTTTTGAAAACAAACCTAAAGTTCAAACAGTAAATCAGTCATCGGTTTACCACAAACAATCCTTACACAAGGATGGTCTATGGAAAGCTAAAACGTCTGATGTGTCTGATAGTGTTGATAAGCTGAAGGATGAGGTCTCTCCAACTACTAAAGGTCAGTGGGTTGAGTTTGTGATGTGTGATGACTCAGGGAAACCAATCAAGGCTTGGGTCCCCCTCCTTAACTAATTATTTTCTATTATGTGCAGGTTGTCCGCTATAGTGCTTCTACCAACACATGGATAGTAGATAGCGGAGCATCCAGGCACATGACGGGAAATCAGTCTCTCCTTTTCAACGTCAAACAAATTAAAGGGGGACACGTTTCTTTTACTGGAAACAAAGGAGGATACATTACCGCATAAGGAGAAGTAGGTAATGGACAGGTAAAGTTCGATAAAGTAAATTTTGTTTAATAATTGGAAAACAATTTGCTTTCAGTTTCTCAGATATGTGACAAGGGCTTCAAAGTGATGTTTGACAATTAGAAATGTTACATTCTGAAGAAAGAGATGGAGATTCCTGAGGAGCAGGTCTTAATGTCAGCATCAAGATACAACGACTTGTACGTCTTGGACATGTCAAATGCTTCTACTACTGAGTCGACTGTTCAGTGCTTTTTATTAAAAGCAATAGAGAAGGAGTCCATCTCATGGCATAGGAGAATGGGACACATAAGTCATAGGAAGATGAATCATCTGATTCATAATAACTTAGTTGAGGGAGTCACTGTACAGAACTTCAAACTTCCTGATTTTTGTGTCTCGTGCAAGAAGGGAAAGCAGACCAGGAAGTCTCACAAGACCAAGCATGTTAATTCTATTGAGATGCCACTGAAGCTACTATATGGATCTATTCGGTCCTGTCAGCACGAAGAGTATCACGGGAGACTGGTACTGCTTTGTTGTCACGGATGACTACTCACGTTTCTCCTGGGTGATGTTTCTGAAAGCTAAGTCAGAAACCTTTGAGTCGTTCAAGGTGCTCGTCACAACACTGGAGTCCCTCTACAAACTGAAGGTCAGGAAGATTCGTGCAGACAATGGAACTGAATTCAAGAATCAATGGATGGATGCTTTCTGCAAAGAAAAGGGAATTGTTCATCAGTTCACCTCTTCATACACGCCACAGATGAATGGAGTTGCTAAACGAAAGAATAGGAGTTTGATCAAAACTGCAAGGACGATGTTGGCAGATTCAAAGCTGCCAGTACAGTTCTAGAATGAAGCTGTTGCCAATGCGTACTACACACTTAATCGTGTGTTAGTAGTTAAGCAGCACGGGAAGACTTGCTATGAGTTGCTTTAGAAGCACAAACCTAACCTGGAGTATCTGGAACCATTAGGAGCTCCATACACGTTACTGAAGAAAACTCCAGAGGGCAAGTTCAGCAAAAAAGAAGATCGGGGGATCTTTCTTGGATACAGCATACAAGACAAATGAGTTTACAACAACTCAACAGCTCAGGTAGAAGTATGGTGCAATGTCGATGTACAACGATTCACCATCCCCCTCTGGAAAAGGTCCGTCGTCTTTCTTCAACTACGATGGCTTCTTTAAATCGTTCAACCTTCCTCAGATAGATTCAGATGAAGAGATTGCTGCTCAGATGATGCATGATATCCTAAATACACTGAATCTGGATACTAGCAATGTGACACCGGCTAGTGGTGCTTCGGGATCTTCAACAGCTGCTCAGGACGAGAGTGATGTGTCATCAGATGATAAAGAAGTAGCGGAGACAGGCATTGAGCATAATGTTAATCAAGAAGGAAGCTCATCAGCTGCTGAACATGCATCAGGGAATCCGTATACTGAACCTACCGTCACAAATCTGGATACTGAAGTTGTCGTTCCTGCGACACCTGTGACTAGGATCAGTGTGAATCATCCCCCGGAGGCTATCATTGGGGATCTTTACTCCGGCGTGCAGACGAGAAATCAGTTATATTCTGCTAATTATGCTGCAATTATGGAAAAGGGCTACGTGAATGACGGGGCTTACAAATTTTTTGTTTCTCAAGTCGAGCCCAAACACGTAAGCGATGCCCTGAAGGATGAGGCCTGGGTCAATGCTATGTAAGAAGAGCTGCTACAGTTCAAGAAGCTTGGAGTGTGGACAATTGTTGATAGGCCCAAAGGAGTAAAAGTGATTGGCACCAAATAGGTGTTACGCTGCAAGAAGGATGACCAAGGTGTTGTTATCAGAAACAAGGCATGTTTGGTTGTTCAAGGCTTCAAACAAGTCGAGGGAGTCGACTATAATGAAGTGTTTGCACCCGTGGCTAGAATGGAAGCAATCCTTATCTTCCTAGACTATGCATCATATATGAAGATCAAAGTCTATCAACTAGATGTAAAGAGTGCATTCCTTCATGGGGAAATCCGTGAAGAAGTCTACGTCAGTCAACCTGAAGGATTCGAGGATCCTTATCATCGGGACAGGGTCTATAAGTTGGACAAGGCTCTGTACGGGCTACATTAAGCTCCTCGAGCTTGGTATGAAAAGCTCTCCACGCACCTGCTGAAACACGGGTTTCGTAGGGGTGTGATTGACTACCCGTTGTTCATCAAAGAGAGAGACGAGATTTACTGATGGTACAAATACATGTGGATGACATTATCTTCGATTCATGAAATGAAGATCTATGCAAAGAATTCGAATCTGTGATGAAGGCATAATTTGAAATGAGTGCCATGGGAGAAATGAAGTTCTTCCTGGGACTACAGGTGGATCAAACACCTACCGGTATTTTTCTGCATCAGACTAAGTATGTAGAAGACATTCTTAGTTGATTTTATATGGAAAATGTCACTGTTGCCGGTACCCCACTCGCCACAAATCATGATGTGGCACCTGATGAGAATGGGGATTTGGTGGATGCCACTATGTATCATGGGATGATCGGATCTCCTATGTATCTCACTGCCTCACGTCCAGATATCATGTACGCCACATGTTTGTGCTCAAGATATCAATCCAAACCGAAAGTAAATCATCTGATAGGGGTGAAAAGGATTTTTCATTATCTGAAGGGTACTCCAACACTGGGGTTATGGTATCCTCATGATGATGACTTTGAGCTAAATGCGTATAGTGATTTAGACTACGGCGGCTGCAAGATGAACATCAAGTCAACATCAGTAGGGTGTCAGTTCTTTGGAAAGCGTTTAGTCACCTGGCAATGCAAGAAGCAGACCTCGGTTGCCTTATCAACCTGTGAAGCTGAATACGTTGCTGCTGCAAGTTGCTGCTCTCAGATCACCTGGATCCAACAGCAAATGCGGGACTACGGTTTGCAATTTTCTAACACCCCTATATATGTTGATAACTCTGCTGCCATAGCTGTAACTAAAAATCATGTTCAACACCCTAAAACAAAACACATCAGCATAAAGTATCATTTCATACGCGATTGCTATGAAAAACAATTAATTGATGTGGTTAACATAAACACGGATTTTCAACGCGCCGACCTCTACACCAAACCGTTTGATAAACCCAGATTTTTCTATCTGTTAGAGGTCAACGACGTGAAAAAAAAAGTGACATCCTTTCAGAAGACACAGATGCTTAGTCCGACACTTGTTTAGTTTTTCATTTTTATTTTATTTTTTTGTTTTAATTTCCTTGTCTTATAAAAATCCAGAAACACAAAAAGATTTTTTGTTTTAGAGTTTTAGGGGGTGATTAGTTTACTTTCAGTATTTAGTTAATTAAAAAAAAAGGGGGAAGGGCAGATAAGCTAAAAGGAAAAAACAACACAGATAAGACTGTGATTCAACACTATGGAAAGTGATAGTACACAGGCGTCGAGTTACTTGGAACACCAAAAAGATTTTCAATTTTTGAAAGTTTAGTTTAATTAAATCACAGAAAATTGTAAGTCAGATAATTCTAAGTCTAACAAATTGGGAAAATGATAGTACGCTTGTTTGTAACTGTAATTACACGGAGAAAGTCGATCTAGGGAGGTGCCAGTTCATTATACGATGTGTCGGTAGATTCAACACAATAGATGAGTAGACATTATTGGTGAACTCAATTTAAACTAATCTGTTCAACTGACTGTGGGTTCACATCTTATCACTGGTTAACACAATCAGTTATTTCCAATAAGGAGTGACGAGCAAATAAATGCCACTAAAAGTGTGCGGATGAAAAGAGCAAAGCATGGAAAAAATTGAAAATAAACGCAATCAAGCTGATAACCTATGTTGTTGGTGCGTTATGTGCAAAAGAAAAATTTAAAGATGCTCTAACAAGAAGATATGTTGTGTGCCTCTCTGCTGTGCAATGGCACTGACCTGAGGATAAGCATAACCTAGATATTCTAGAATTCATTGCTGTTTGCCTCCTCTCTGCTGTGCGATGGCACTGACCTGAGGCTTGGCATCTCTTTGAAAGCTCTATGAATAGTCCTTCTTGTCAAAATACTCGTAGACCTCTCAAAAGTCCTCTGAGGAATGTTGATTACCATATAAGCTTGGGATCCACAAATGTTGGTTGAAATAATATAACCTAATACATCACCAATATGTGTCAAAATTCTGTGTATGGATTTAAGTAGATAAGTATACTGACAACAAAATCAATGTGTGTTACATTTCAGATCAAGCATGATTCCCAGTTAGAACTTAGAAGTCTCAGATGAATGAGAAACTGTGATATGTAAATATGTTAATTTTCTTTTCAATATATATAAAGTTCCAAGTAATTGTGTTTATGCCTGTCTGATTCCATATGAATCTGTCTTAGAAATGATGTTAATGCTAATCGGCTACTCTACCCTACCCTAACAAAATCATAAAAACATGTTTATTTTGTTACTTAGTTTAGTTTTTCAAGTTATTTGTAAAGTGTGTCAGTATCGACTGTGCGATGTTATTCATCTCAGTGAATGTCACAAAATGAACTTAACGTTAATCTTAAATAAATTGTTTCTGAAAAGATAAATAGATCATGTCTGAGATGATCAGGTGGATAAATGGATAATGTCTGAGATGATCAGGTGGATAAATGGATCACATCTGAGGTGATCAGGTGGATAAATGGATCACGTCTGAGGTGATCAAAAGGCTTTTAAATCTTAAATTAGTCATGTCTGAGATGATCAACTGATCTAAATATTTTATCTACTGTTATAAGAGGGTAAGTGTTCAATGGTCAAAAAGGCAAAATTTCACAAGTATGACCCATTCGCACGACTGGACCATGAATATGGACCAGTCGCACGATTGGACTATACGAATGAACCCATTCGCACGACTGGACCATGAGTATGGACCAGTCATACAAATGGACCATACGAATGAGCCCAATCGCACGATTGAAGGTGACCAACTATGACAGTCGCACGAATGATCCTCAATCGTACGATTGGAGATGACCGAATGGGCAAGTCGTACGACTGAAGCTCAGTCGCACGAATCAATCGTGTGACTAGGTTCAGTCGCACGACTAAAGGTTGCCCTAGTATAAATAGAGGGGGAGTCGGTCTCATTCGTCTAATTCACTCAAATCGCCCCTCAGATGCACGATACACACACATACTGCCAAAATTTCGATTGATCTTCTTAGACCTGTTCTTGACTCTCTCTGACTGTTTGGTTAGACTCTATAGGTACTGCATAAAAATAGTTGGCTAAATAATAGGTTACTACAACATCAAAAGGATCGAAAAAGTGACCCAATGTAAACCGAACCAAAGATGACAAATAAACCACTAAAACTAAGCCTTTTGAACAAATTAAAGTTATTAGGGTTTTAGTCGGTCATATGCGAACCTAATGAGCCAATCCTCAACGTTTAACATTCAGAATAGCTCAAAAATCAAATTTGAATGAACCAACAGTCGGACATGCGATTGGGCACACTGATGAACTTCAATCGCACGACTGAGCGAGGCGAATGGCTCAATCGCACGACTGAGACGGACGAACGGTTCAATCGCACGACTGAACCATGCGTCTGAGCTCAATCGCACGACTGAGGTAAACGCATGTGAGAACATACGACTAAGTCCAATCACATGACTCAGTTGTACATATGAGCTCAATCGCATGACTAGATCTCAGTTATCCAGCTCGGTCGCATGACTAGATTCAATCGCTCAGCTCAGTCGCACGACTGAACAAAATTTTTAAGTTCATGAAACAAGTTTGGTATTCTTTGACACGTACTAGTGTTTATCTACTTTGTGTCACAGATGGCTAGTCGGTGGCCAATGAGCACTAAGCACAACGTATGTGCTTATCTCGATCTCTCTTCCCGCAACGCTGCGGAGTTTGCTGGCATCATCACATTCTTACGATGCTCGAGGATTTTCCGAGCAATCTCTACGCCATGCACACCTTACAGATCCATACAATATGCGTTTTGGGAAGGCGCTACTGTAGATAGGTCCACCGAGCCCCATACTATCAGGAGTTCTAGATTCAGGGAGGCCATCCAGATTACAGAGGAGGATCTCAGGATCGTACTGGAGTTAGGGGATGATTCTGACTGTCCCACTCGGTTACATCCCCTCACTGTTCGCGGATGCTTTATGAGGGCTAAGTATTCTGGGGACATTAACGTAAGTATGTTCAACAAGAGCAACTTGTGCCCCTAGTTTAAATACTTAGCCCATGTACTTCTGAGATGCGTAGCATCCAGGAAGGGTGGATTCGACGAGCTCTCAGACCAGATGCAGAACGCATACGCTGCACTGGTGCTGAATCATCCATTCAGCTTCTCTAGGATGATCTTCACCTATTTGGTGGAGAACATCGAGGCGAAGGGGAAGGAAAGCTTCTGTATGTATCCAACGTTTATACAGATGATCATAGATCAGAAGCTCCCCTCGATGCTGAAGGAGAAAGAGGATGGTGTAGTCCTGGAGGTCATGGATGACACTACTCTAGGACGGATGAGGGTATACCGGGGGAAGCAGGTTAAGCCCTCAGTGAGGAGATTGTTTGGGCATCTGGCCCGGGAAGACTATGTGGCGCCAACGAAGAGGAAGTGGGGCCACGATGACAGTGATTCTGATGTAGAGCCGATAGTTGCTCCCGATGATGACTTCGATGATGGTGATGGTGGTGATGGTGGAGATACAGGTTTGTCGTAGACTCAGACCACTACTGCTCATGTTACATCTCCACCATCTCCACACGGTGATCTATACACAGCTCGTTTCCATCAGGACTTCCAACCTGATGAGGAGGAAGAGTCTGATGAGGAACCACTGACCAGGACGGTGGGCAGTCGGGTGGTTGCCACCGAGAGGGGGATCAGGACGGTTGGTGGACATCCGGGCGGGTCTGGGGAGACTACTACAGATCCATCATATACTCCAGACTAGCCCAGCAGGCAAGGGGAAGCCTCCGGGTCCAGGGGGACTCGGAGGAAGAGGATGGCTCAGCCACATGGGCTGAAGCCAAAGAGACGGAGGATCACGTTGATCACTACCTCCACCATAACCTCTGCCACTACAGCCACCACTTCCACCAGTACACCACCTACCACCACTACACCACCTACCACCACTACACCATCTACCACAGCCACCCCCCACACCACTCCGCCCATTCATACTCCACCACACATATTTACCTCAGCCACCGCTACCACCGCCAGCCACCAAGCTAGTCCTTCCACATTCCCCACCAGATCATCCCTCCCTCCTATTGGAGTGGAGGAACAGCTTGCAGCACTCAACTGGATGGTGTTGAAGCTATTAGCAGCCGATGAGGAGAAATCTGCTAAGCTACATTAGCTGGAGGAGCTAAATGCTTCTCAAGCTCAGCAGATTTCTCAACAGGCTGAGCAGATCGCCCAACTCCACGAGCACAAAGAGGAATTGGTGAAGAGATTGGAGGACTTGGAGGCTGCCAACAAGAAGATCATGCTCAAGCTTAAAGGATCACAAGATGAGCCTCTGAAGATCGAGGAAGGAGATGACGATGGTGATGATGATGAGGATGACGATGAAGAAGATGACAGTGATGATGATGATGAGGAGGGTGACAGTGAGGCAAGAGGTAAGGAGGATGACAACGATGACGATGAAGGAGATGCAGCTGCATCTGCCTCTGCTCCAGGTCCAGAACAAAGGACAAAGAAGAAACAAGACCAAGGAGCTTCATCGTCTGCCCCTCCTACCTCACCGTCAGCTGAAGACACAGAGAGGATTCACGGCAAAAGTAAAGATTAGATGTTTTATTTTGTTCAGCTTTTGTATTTGAAATCATCAATTGATGTTATGAAATTAATGTATATATTTATTATTCAGTGTTTGATTATCTTGATTACATACTAACTATTGCTGTGTTACATGTTTAAATCAAGCAGATCCAGCATTTCAGCAAGATGAGTACGATGTTGCTCCCTTACAGCAGATCAAGTCTCAACTGACCATGATACTTGATCTGTAAGGGATCGTCAGGAGGTCCATGAGTTATACTCCTGAAGAAGGAGAAATAATTCACGACCTCACTGATGAGTAACTTGCTGAAATGTTCCAGCTGAATCCAGAAGAGATAGTGAAGGATGCTCCTACCTTCGATGTGGATAGTGACGAGGAGCTGAAAGATATAGACGAGATTGAGATAGAGGACGTCACGACTCAGCATTATCCAGAGTATACTAACCGAGAGGGAAATATGTTTCCCGATCTGGGTAGTACTCTCGGCAGCGATACTTTGGAGAAGCTGAGTCAGAAAGAAAAGGAAGCAGAAGCCTCTACAAGCCAAGCCCCAGCCTCGGATGCTGGCGTAGATATCAGAAAGGATGAATGGGCGGCTTGTTTCTCAGAGATCAGAGCCCAGCGCGCTGCAGCTAAGCAAAGTACCTACACCAAGATCTATAAAGTAAAGAAGCATCAGAAGGTGTTAGGGAAGATTATATCGTGGACTTATTTTGAGGATCTCAACGTTACGTAGTGAAGAGGGAGAGGGGAATTGAGTACTTTAGATTCCTACACGATCTAAAGACTCTCCCTGGTTTTGAGCTAAACCAGCTGGCACGACTGAAGCTGCTGTATGCTGACACGAAGAAAATGTCAGGTTGGTTTGAGGCTGCGCTGAAACGTATCTTACCAGATGGGTGAACTTCTGTTGGTACACATGTCCCCAGTTCTAGTCTAGTGATCTTAAATGTAATAGACTTTCATCTTGTAACACATATGTAATGTTGAATCAATGTAATGAAAAACTCTTCAGTGAATGTTTGATTGATTGTTTAATGTCATATCTATTAATAATGTTTGTTGTTACATGCGTATATGAACATGTTATATAGGTTTACAACTGTTAGACATAGTTATGAATCATTAAAGGTTCACGAATGTGTTTAACTAAGTATTCTGATTCAGTCACACGACTGGACCATGCGAATGGACCAATCGCATGACTGAACCAGGTGATTGGATCAATCGCACGATTGAGTCATAAGACTGACTCAGTCGTACGAATGAGTCAATCGTATGACTCAGTCACACGACTGAGCCAGTCGCTTGGCTCAGTCGTACGAATGAGAGCTGTAACCTATAAATACCACTTAATTCGTGGAAAAATGCAATATCAACCCTAGCCGTTCCTGTTCGTCCAGAGAGTCCCTTCCAACTTCATAGAACGTTTCTGATCAATTCTAATCAATTCTTAACGTACTCTCATCGTTAGTTTTGATCAGATTAACGTTCTCCCTGATTGGATCGCCAATCAAATAGGATTCCGCACTATTTGATCTGGTTTCATGTTTGAATCAGTTAGTACTCCGTCCGTACTCGATCCTAACATGTGGTATCAGAGCCTTGGCTCTTGATTCTTCATGGATTCAATCTTGTTTTTGAAAAAGTCAACGTTTTTAAGCGAAAAGATCTTTTCTTTCTGCTCAAAATCAAGTTTTTACATGTGCATGTTCTGAAAATTGAGTCTTTTCGAGTTGCAGCCTACTAGGGTGTCAAAAATTGCGTTTTAGGTGCAGGTGTGTGAAAAATCTCGATTTCAGCAGTCTCAGTCACACGATTATCTCAATCGCACGACTGAACTCCAATCGCCCAGTCCAATCGTACGACTGAACTCAATCGCTTGTTCATTCGTACGGTTGACTCAGTCGGTCTGTACAGTCACACAACAGCCTTAATCGCCTGCCCAGTCGTACGACTCAGTTCAATCTCATAGTGATTGTCTCAGTTGCCTCTCAGTCGCCCATCTCAGTCGCCTACACAGTTTGCTTTTCAAGTTAATGACTAAGACAAAATGGACTGAGAGAACTTCACATTCTCAGCAGGAAAGGACTCAAGGATCCAGAACCTTTTACTACTGGAAAATGAGATTGGAAACCATAATAAACCACCTAAGCTACTGTCTATTGATGAATTTCCTCAGTGGAAGCAAAGATTTAAAATTCATCTAAATGGAGTGGATACCAATCTATGGAACGCTATTGAAACTGGCTGCAATATGCCAGTTGGTGCTGATGGAATACCCCTGACTTTGAGTGGTCTGAGTGATGCACAAAAGGTTGCTTATAATGCAGAGAAGAAAGCTTACGCAATGTTGACCCAGTCAATTCCCAAAGACATCTTCCATCAATATTCAGAACACAAGCAGAGTAAAAAGTTTTGGGATGCTCTTGAGAAGAGATACGATGGTAATTCAACACTTAAGTCACTAAAGGCAAAAGCGTTGAAGAAAGAATTTGACAACTTCTCTTCTATTGGAAATGAAAGCTTGGATGATATCATCGATCGCTTCTACCATTTAATGAGTGAACTTCACACTCATGGTGTTATAACGTTTAAGGAAGAAAAGGTGACAAGCTTGGCTGATGGGCTACCAGAGAAGTGGGATTCGTTCATTTCCACTCTTCGATATAACTTAGTGCTGGAGACTTTAGATATAAATGATTTCATCATGGAAACTGAGAGAAGAAGAGGTGAGGCATAAGTACAGGACAAAGAAAGGAACATACACTCAAGATCCATCTCTCTACAACGTTACCCCTACTTCAACTGCTAAATCCTCCAATGCTCCTCTGCGAACTGCTTTTGCGTCAAATGCATCATCTGCAACTGAACAAAGCTCATCATCTAGTGGTGACTCACATGTGTCATCAGGGGTACATCAAAATTCTACAGTTACTCAATCAACGAAGTTAGTGACAGAAAATTTGGGAAAAGTAACTGTGGAAGTGGCTAAGGAGCACATGGACCTACTTGCTGCTGTGGTTCATTCCTATGATGGTTTAGTAGCAGGGAAAATTGGAAATTGTCACCTGGCTGATGAAGACTATGAGCAGGTGGATGAAAATGAACTGGAGAGGATGGACATAATGTGGGCTCTTGCAAGTGCTGTGCGACGAGCAAAGTAGTTTGTGAAAAAGACAGGACAGAATCTGGTGGCTACTAAAGATACTACTTTTGGATTCGACAAGTCCAAAGTCACCTGTTTCAACTGTGGAGAAAAGGGCCACTTCAAGCGGGAATGTGTTAAACCGAAGAAGACCGGCAATGGGAACCCGTTCTCGTCTTTCAACAAACAAGAGAAAGAGAAAAAGACAGCCTCAACAAGCAGTGACTCAAAGGCAATGGTAGCTCAAGGTGATGAAGGACAGGACTGGTCCTTCCAATTTTTATCTGACAGTGAAGCCAACATTGCATCTGTTGAAGATCTGAATGAAGACTCAGCGAGTGAGGGGGAGAACTCAGTTGAGAATGATACTGCTGATATGGATGAGACCTTAGCTGCTGTAAATCAAATTGTTGAAAATGAGTTGAATGCTAACTCTGAAGCATAACCAACGTCTCAAAATGCTTTCATGGCCGGAACGTCTACATCAGCACAGGTAGCATCAAAAGATTAACTTTTTGCTAAACATGCTTGTGTTGAATGTGATAAATTTAGGGAAGCATTGATCTGAAATTTGCTAGGTTATTAGATCACAATGATAACTTAGTAAATGACTTAAAATTTTTTACAGAGGCAAATAGAGTTTTAAAACAAAATGAAATGAGCTATAAGGAAAAGATTGATGCATTAAAGAAACAGTTAAAAGAAACTGAAGTTGTTGCATTCAACCAAGAAAATGACATTAAGTTCTATTTAAAGACTATGAAGAAACTAAAAAGGACAAAGCAATTTTACAAGTTGAAAAAGAGTCTTTAAAACAAAAACTTCACAGTCTTGCTAGTTCTTCACATATTTTGAAAAACTTGTTTAAGGAACGTAACAACGGGGAGGGTTTGGGTTATAAGGTTGTGCCTCCACCACATAAGATTCTTCTAAACACCAAACAACGTCCAATCAATAATAATCCGATAAAGGACCATATGGTGACAACTCCTCTGGTTAGTGATCCGGACACAGCAGTTAAACCTGTTCCTCTGGCTGCTGATCAGACAACATCAACATCAGGCACAACTGGTAAAAACATCATGGAAAACAGGGTGGAAGAGAATGTTCATGCATCTCTTGGGTTGTGTTTAAAATGTGCTATTACACAATCTAAGATTTCCAAAACCACCCAAACTAAACCGGTTAAGAAAGATAACACTCATCTTTAACGACAAGCTAATCCTAATATTAAACAAGTAAAATTTGTCAAGGAAGGTGAAAATCAAAAGACTGAGACCATAAAATCCTTACCTGAAGTCTACTCCCCACCCCACAAGAGATCTCCTAGTCCTTTTGAAAGGAGATCCTGTTACACTTGTGGTCAACGAGGTCACATCTCTTCAAATTGTCCTTGCTATTAGACACCTAGGATTAAGATTGAACTGGAAAAAGAAGTTAAACAGTTCCCAAAACAGAGATCTAAGACTCCTATTAGGTCTAACACACCTGCTAGGTCTTATACATCTCCTCAACACCACAGGCAACTGACAGAATCTCAGCCTCTAGTTTGATCAATTAGGTTGTATTCGCAGCGGATTTAGCACGAGAATTAAACAAATACGCAAGAACACGAAGGATTTTGCATGTAACAGTACAATTGTAGAGAGAGAACAATTCTGCAAAAAGGTGTTTCTATTGAATCACACGTTTCGGCAAGGATTACAATTAGGTCATCTACCTTTTATAGGCAAAATGACGTCAGCTGATGTCACTTGATAGTGACATCAAACCGTTATTAACAAACTACTAATAACGAGCTAAACTATTGAAGATGTCATAACAGCTGACATCTTCTTACAAAATGCTAAGTGTTAAATTATTACAAGTACTGAAAAGAAACTATTGAAAAGGTACGACTGAAGAACAAACTCTTCAGTCGTTTACAAACTACTGAACTATAACAGCTAAACAACAAACTCTTCAGCTGTTGTACAAACTACTGAAAAAGAAAGTTACAAACTACTGAAAGAGAAAAATATCACAACAACTAAAGACAACTTCTTCAGCTGTTGTGACAACTCTGAAGCTTCAGCACTTGGTCTTCAGACTTTGACCTTCAGATGTTTCATCAGCTGATGACTTCAGTAGTTGTCGTCAGCTGATGTCTTCAGTCTTTGTCTTCAGACTTTGTACATCAGTTGTTGATCTTCAGTTCTTCAGTTCTTCAGCTGTTGATCTTCAGCACTTGAGTCGTCAGTACTTGAAGTCTTCAGTACTTTAGATCTTCAGCTGTTGTTCTTCAGTTCTTTGATCTTCAGCTGTTGAGTCTTCAGTCTTTGTCAAACTGCTGATGAAGCCTTCAGCAGTTGTTGTGATGTCATATGGGACTTAGAGGTTTTTCTGATCTGGCTCATTGGTTCTTTTGGTCCATCAAACTCCCCCTGAACCAATGCAGCCAAAACCTCTAAGCAATTTATTGGTCCCATTTATTAATGGCAGAATGATTGGTCTTTTTCCTTCTTGATCAGCTAAGAAGATGACCCATGTAAGCACTGGCCTGGGAAGAGGTCTCTAAGATTTGATTGGCTTAGTATGGATGGGAACCCTGACTTGGGGAACTGGACACAGGGCTGTTGTCCCATCATGAGACCTACTTCCCACGTACGAGCCTATAGGATTCTCTAGTGTAGGCTCGAAGGAATGTCATTTGTTCTTCTTCAGCTCTGAGACAAACTTGGCCTGTTTGCCATTCTTGAGCTCAACTGTTGTAATCTGGCTATAGGCGAATTCATCAGGATGTCTGCCTTCTAGTAGCAGGTTGAGCTCATCCTTTCGGAAGTTCTCAAGCCTCTTATAGACTAAGCCTTTCCTAACCACCCTATTCTCCAACATCGTTTGGGGTGATTGCTTAGCCTTATAGGCTTTCTCAAACTCATCTACAATCTCCCAGGGTGTTATTACATGAGCCACTGTGATCACTTCATCTACGATCTTCTTCACTTGGCTCTTGTATCTCACAGGAATGTCTTTCTTAATGATCCTGTGAGCCACCCTAGGATCATGCCAATTCCTCACTCTCTCTTTATCATATTAGAAAGTTTGTTTGAGAGTGAAGAGTCTCAGAGCTTCCTTCTTCATGTTCATTATAGAAGTAGAGGCAGTATAAGCTTGATCTATTGATTTTAGCATTTCAGCATCATGAACCTTCTGCTGCTCTTCTTCTTCTAACTTAACCCTCACAGCATCCATTTGTGAGGTGGGAGTGATGGGTTTAGGATTGGCTTTAGGTAAGGATATGACTGCAGAAAGAGGCAGTCTATCCTCCTCATCCTCCTCTTCTTCTTCCTCTTGCAGCCTCAATACCCTTCTCTTCTTCTGCAAGGGTGGATCATCGGCAATAGGTTTTGATGGTGAAGGGGTTGGTTTTGTGGGTTGTGTTTGGGTTGTTGGTGTGGGAATTTGGGCAGGCTTTGCTAACAACCTAGAGATAAGGGCAGGTTTAGTCTGTTTGACTAGCAAGGTCCTATTCCCAGCACCGGCTTCAGATAGGGCTTCTGCGACCAGTCCCTTGGTAAAATACCAGCCGAACAGATCTTGGTGGCTATAGTCAAGATTCTATCCCTGGTCCAAGCCTTCACATATAGGACTGGTCTTCCCAGATACTTCGAAATAAACCTACTCATAGCCTCGAGTCTCTTTCTTTCCTTTTGGCTATAAGTGGTCCATCGGTGTTCTATCTCCTTTATCTCCATCTTCCAGATTTCCTGATCTTGCATGGCAGTGTCCATGTCAAAGCGTTGCCTGAACAGCTGATCAATGACAGAGTCCATTGATCGGCTATGCTCAGCATCAGCCTCCTTGACTAGGACTGCTAGATCAGTATCCACCTTCTCTACCTTCTCTCACTCCTTCTCTCCTCTCTTCTTTTTATAAGTGACACTGAAATCTTTTTGGATTTCAGCCACTTCTATATGTTCAGCTCTCTCCTCCCTCACCTTCTCCTTCCCCTTCACCCTCTCAGTCTCCTCAATCCTCTCCTCTCGTTTTCCTCCTCTCTCCCTACTTCTTTATCTTCCTCTACCCTCTTCCTCTACCCTCTTCCTCTTAGCTTGCACTGATGTCTCCCCCTTTTTGGGTGCATTGGTTGGGGTTTGACTATCAGCAAGCGTCTTAGCTACAACAACCTCCACCATGGGTTGTATTTATGAGGGAAGCCTCTCATAAAGGGTTTTCATCACAATGTCTGTGATTATTGGTGTGATGAGAGGCAGGGATTTTTGGACGATAGCAACTAGTTGCTCAGGAGGGTTCTGTTCCTAAGAACTAGTGCCAGAAGCAGAGGCAGGTGGCTGAGTTTGTGGGAGTGGCTGAGTGTCTGTGAGACCTTCAGGTGAAGGTGTCATCTGTGGGTTATTGGTGGCAGATGGACTTGATTCTTGGGAGAATTTGGCAAGTAGCTCTTTGAGTCTACTCACCTCCTCCTCAAGAATAGTATTTTGAGCAACTACATCAAAGAAGAAGCTCAGGTCATCATCAGTTTGCACTGAATCACCTGACCTCCTGACAGTGTCAGGATGTACATGCACTGAGTGTGGCTCAGTAGTTGCATGTGCCCCTTTTTCTTGGTTCTAGGGAATTCCAGCCTTCGGATTGGATCCATCATCGGCTGTTGCCTCTGGTGAGGTCTTAGTGATGGTACTAGCTTCTTCCTGCTCAGATGTTGATGCAGGGGAAGTGGCAGCCTCACCAGATTGCCTTATCTCCGTGGCCACACTTGGAGATATGACATGTGATTCTCTGTGTTGTGGGCTCCCATCAACACTTGTTTCCACCCTCTCTTCGGATGGAGATACCCCAGTGGTAATTGGTTTCTGGGGAGAGGGTGGAGTGTTTAGATGGGTCAACACTTTGGCGATTATTAGGGTAGGGCTTTGTGGGGCGGTTTCAGTGGGTGATGGGCTAGAAGCAGAGTGCACATAGGGAGGAATGTGCTCTTCAATAGCAATCTTCTCAATTAAGAAAGATTCCAGATTTGTGGCAGCCCCTGAAATGGTTGCATCAGGCTCCTGTTGAGAGGAAACCTGTGCGGTTGTGGTAGGTGGAGTCGTGGTGATTACTGGGAGAATCTGGCCAGCAGTCACTTCCTGCATTTGTGTTGCAGGGGCATCCTCAGGGGACTCATCTCCCTGAGTAGCTTTCTTGGGTTTTCTTTTGGGTTTGGGTTTGGTGGGGACTTTAGACTTGGAGGTGGAGGCTGTGGGTTCCAGCTGCGTGGGTTTTCGCAGCTTGGCAGCCTGTTTGAGTGTCTGGTCGATGTTGTGCCTGGAGTATACCTCAGCTAGAACAGCCATGGCAGGGACCCCAGTGCCAACAAGTCCCTCAGCATTTGGCTGGTTCTCTATCATGGCCATAATGAACCGAGGATATAAATCCAACGGTTTGCAAATGGTTTTGAGGCCATGTCTTTTTCCAAAATATTATTTTAGTAAAATTAAGTGGCTGTTTCTCAAAGATAGAGTACAATACCTGTTGCCACCTTGTGGACATCTGGTCCCATGAAGATGTTTCGGGGCCAGACAAACATTCACCATATGAAATATAAGGCATTGAGGATCTGGGAAATGTTTCTTCAGCAAGGTAGAAGCAGCGAGGTCACCCTGATAGTCATTGGCAGTAAAAGAGAGATCAAGGGTGCGTTTGGGGTAAGAGGTTGGGAAAGTGGCATCCTCCAGCTTTAGGATTTGTCGGATTGTAGCTGGAGTAATGACCACTGGGTGGTTGTTCACGGACGACTGGAGAGAGACCTCGCCATCGTTCTCTCTGGTTTGAACGGTTATGTTCGTCCAGAACTCCGATAGGGAATCGGTGTATATGGTGGGGTTGATAAGGAAAGCCGTTTGGTAAGATGAATCGGTCATCAGATCGACGGCATGGTGGAATTTGACCAGAATGGCGATTTCGTAAGGTATGCGTTGCATGGTCGCCATTAATGGTGTATGGGAAGTTTTAGAGGTTTTTGAAAGTTAGGTCAAGTGAGAGTGAAAAGCTCTAAAGGTTGGGTATTTATAGGGTATGGCAAAGGATGAAAGAAAACTACTGAAGGTTTTGGTGTTAGTCATCAGTTGTTGAAACGACTGATGACGTGGTTTTAACCTTCAGTGGTTGTAACATCTGAGGACTTGGTGTTAGTCTTCAGTAGTTGAAACTATTGAGACCCTGGTTTTGTCCTTCAGATGTTGTAAATGGCTGAAGACTTGTTGTTAGTCATCAGTAGTTATAAACTACTGAAGACATGGTTTTCATCTTCAGACGTTGTAACAACTGAAGACTTGGTGTTAGCCTTCAGTAGTTGTAAACTACTGAAATTTGTAGTTATGAACTACTGAAGACATGAGTTTGCTTCAGTTGTTGTAAACAACTGAGGACTTGGTGTTAGTCATCAGTAGTTGTGAAACTACTGAAGACATGGTTTTGTCCTTCAGTTATTTGGGTATGAAACAGCAGATGTAGGTATCAGCTGAAGAGTAAAGTTACTCATCAGCTGTTTCCGTCAATTCCGTTGTTTCATGCTGACCTCCACATTTACTTAGCAGCTCTTTGGCTGATTTTCAGATGTTTCATTGGCCCTTCAGCTCTTGTGAATATTTTATTCCTTAGCTCTTGTGATTAGATGTTCAGAATGCTGATAAATTATTCTTCATAGCTGGTGAATAAATTTTGTCTTTCAGTACTTGTGTAAGATTACACATCAGTACTCGTGAACAAAATTTGTTCTTCAGTACTTATTTGTTTGAAAATTGTTCATCAGTAGTTATAACCACATCAGTAGTTGTAACTACATCAGTTTATTTCAACAAATAGTGTACTTCAATACTTTGATGCATGTTAGTCTTCAGTCGTTGTGAAAATGCTGAAGACTAAATTACTCATCAGTACTTAATATTTGACCTTTGCATACTAATGCTCATCAGTACTTGTGAACTGAGAACATCAGTATTAGTCAGATTATTCTAGCTGCAGCATACCAAGCCTTAGTACCAAATTTTGAATTGTGGCACTATCTAAAGGCTTAGTAAAGATGTCTGCAAGCTCATCAGCACTAGGCACAAACTTAGGATCAATCAGACCTTTTTATAGCAATCCCTGATAAAATGATGTCTGATCTCTATATGTTTGGTCCTAGAGTGCTGGACTGGATTTTTAACAATGCAAAGAGCTGAAGCACTATCCATTAATAATGGAGTCTTAGTCTCTGTAATGCCATAATCCAAAAGTTGGTTCTGAAACCAGAGTACCTGAGAAGTGCAACTTGCAGCAGCAATATACTCAGCTTCAGCAGTGGATGTTGCAATTGATGTTTTTTCTTACTCTGCCAAGAAACTAAACAATTGCCTAGGAATTGGCAACCACCAGAAGTGGATTTTCTGGTGACTTTGCATCCTGCATAGTCACTACCAGAGAAAACAACTAATTTGCAAGAATGACCAGTTGAATACCAAAGACCTAGTGACTTGGTACCTTGCAGATATCTAAAGATCCTTTTGACTGCAATCAAATGGGATTCTTTAGGTGCAGCCTGAAATCTAGCACAGGCACATGTTGCAAACATGATGTCTGGTCTAAAAGCTGTAAGGTACATCAAGGACCCAATCATACATCTGTAAAGGGTTTCATCAACCGCTTTACCTTTTTTGATCTACATCCAGTTGTGTGATGCTGCTCATGGGAGTAGAACAGGGCTTACAGGTTTGTAAATCAAACTTATTCAATAACTCTTTTGTGTATTTGGACTGATGAATAAAGATTCCATCAGCCCTTTGTTTGATTTGCAAACCTAGAAAGAACTATAATTTCCCCATAGCACTCATTTCAAACTTTTGCTTCATGAGCTTTGTGAATTCATCACACAACTGTGGATCAGAGGATGCAAAGATGATGTCATCAACATATATTTGAACAAGGAGCTTATGCTGTCCTACAGTCTTTATGAATAAGGTTTTATCAATGGTGCCTCTAGTGAACTTATTCTCCAGAAGAAAAGTTGATAGTGTCTCATACCGGGATCTAGGAGCGTGTTTCAGCCCATAAAGAGCCGTATCAAGCTTATACACCCAATCAGGATGTTTATTGTCCTCAAAGCCTGGTGGTTGACACACATAAACTTCCTATTTTATTTTACCATATAAGAAGGCACTTTTGACATCCATTTGATAAACCTTAAGACTATGAAAGGCAGCATAAGCTAAAAACAATCTAATTGCCTCCAGTCTGGCTACAGGGGGCAAAGGTCTCATCATAATCGATGCCTTCCTCTTGTGCAAACCCCTGGACAACCAGTCTGGCCTTGTTCTTAACTATTTGGCCCTTTTCATCTGTTTTGTTCCTAAATACCCATTTGGTGCCTATTGCACACTTACCTTGGGGTAAAGGAACAAGCTCCCACACTTGCTATTTCTTGAACTGAAGAAGATCAAGCTGCATTGCTTCAACCCATCCATTGTCTCTGAGTGCAACATGGTAGTTCTTTGGCTCTTGCTGACTGATGAAGAGAGCATAGAAGCAGAAATTGGACAATTGACTCCTGGTTGAAACTCCAGCATTGATATCACCAATGATTTAAGATGTGGGGTGATTCTTCAGCTCTTGATAGACTATAATATCAGTGCAAGTGTTTGTAGGACTTTTAGCAGCAACAGATGGTGATGAAGATTCTTGAAACCATGTAGGAGATGGAAGCTCAAATGAAGTAGAGCATGCAGAAATCTCATCAGCATTTGTTATGGATGGGGCTGCTGAAGCTACAGGAGCATCAGGTTTAGTAGACTCAGGCAGGTGGTCACTAAACCTGAAAAGGTGAGTACTGGCTACATCATCATCAGTACCACCAGGTGGAGAACTGTTGACAGGCACAACAGCTGGAGGTGATAAGGAACATATTGCAGTATGTCCAGATCAAACAACTCCACAGGGTTTTGTGGAATCTTGTCCTTTGGAGATTCATTGAACTTGACATGTAGAGTTTCTTCAACCATCTTTGTCCTACAGTTGAAAACTCTGTATGCCTTGCAAGTTGATGAATAACCAACAAAATACCCTTCATCCACCTTACTAGCAAACTTCTGGAGTGGATCGCTAGTGTTGAGAATGAACAAGGACACCCAAAGGCTCTAAAGAAGGAAATCAAAGGGGCCAAATGATGAAGTACTTCATAAGGAGTCTTCATCAACCTCTTATTCACGAATGCTCTATTCTGCACATAGCAAGCTGTGTTGACAGCTTCAGCCCAAAAGGTCAGTGGCAATCCTGAGTCAGCCAGCATTGACCTTGCAGCTTCAATGAGAGTCCTGTTCTTTCTCTCAACCACTCTATTCTATTCAGGAGTTCTAGGAATACTAAACTGCCTTTTAATTCCCTTTGACAGATAGAAGTCATCAAGTGTGTGGTTTCTAAACTCTGTTCCATTGTCACTTCTCACACACTTGACCTGCAGGGAATAATACTTCTCCACAAATAACACAAAGTTCATAATAGCCTTGGCAGCTTCATCCTTGGAGTGCAAGAAGAAAGTCCATACAAACCTGGAGTAATCATCCATAATTACCAGGCAGTATTTCTTCTTTGCCATGCTCATCACTCTGACAGGACCAAAGAGATCCATGTGCAGGAGCTGCAAGCAGGCAGTGGACTTTGGTTCTTCTATTGAAGGGAATGAAACTTGTGTGTTGTTTCCTTTTAAGCAAGCAGTGCAGTTGTCTTCACACTTGAACTCCTTCAAAGGCAATCATCTTACTAAACCATGGTTATCAGCTGATTCATGTTCTTGAAATTAACATGTCCCAGGCTTCTATGCCATAGAGTAGACTCTTGAGGAGAGGCCTTGGAGAATAGGCAAGGATGGCCTTTTAGATCTATCTTTTTGGAAAGATCTAAGGCATATACTCTTCCTGTCCTGTTGGCCTTCAGGAGAGTATATTCATCCAGCACCTTGTCAATCTAATTTAGAACTTTGGATGACAAAATCCGACAGTTCTGGCTTGTGAAAAGGGCAAGATGGCCTTTATCACACATTTGACTGACACTTAAGAGATTGTACTTGAGATTCTTCACATGGTTAACATCATCAAACCTTATTTCCCCATTGGAAACAAAGCCTTTTCCGATGATGTAACCCTTTGCATCATTGCCAAAGGAGACAAATCCCTTCTTTCCTTGAGAGTAGTCATTAAGAGAGAGCTGCTTCCTGTCATGTGCATGGATCCTCCACTATTGACATACCAGATGCTTCTTTGGCATGTTGAAGAACCCTGCAATCATCATAACAGATTAGTTAGTTTTGGAGACCCAAACCTTTTTGGTTTTGGGTCTGTTCTCATCAACAGATGTAACACTAACAGGTTGTTATGTGTGACAGTCTGAGGTGAAGGAGATGGTGTAGAAGAGGAACCCTTTGGCTTGGATTTCCTTTTCTGTGGTTTCAACACAGAAGCATCTATTTGGTTGACTCTTCCTATTAGATGCTGAACCATCATTACCAGTTGTGTCTGACTTTGTGATAAAGCTTTCAGCTCTTCAGACACATTGGGGCTTGCAGATGATGGATTCCCATGTTGCACCATCTTCTTCTGAGCAACCTCAGCTGTTGCCTATTAAACCCCTACCTTCTTTTTGGATTTGCTTTTGGGCTTAGGGGTTTCAGGCTTTGATGTTGCTAGTACAAACTTGGTTTCAAACTCATTTTTCATTTTATTCATTTGCTCTTTAATTTTCTCCTTTTGTTTGAGTTTAGAACCCCTTTTGTACCAGCAATCATTAGTAAGATGATTGAACAAGCCACATACTTCACATGGCTTCTTCTTCATCTTATGTTGATCATCAACTAAAGAAGATGAAACTGCTGAAGACTTGTTCTTCAGCTGTTTGCTATCAGTACTAGTAGTTTTCTTCCTTGTAGTACCTGCTTTCCTGACTTCTTTAGTTGTCTTCAAACCTTTTCTACTATCAGTTTTCTTCTCTTCAGTGCTGGCAGTAGTTGAGGTTTGAACTTCAGGTGTTATCATTTGCTCTCCAGTACTTTCAGTACTTCTAGAGACAACACCTGAGTTGATCAACTTTACCATGTGACAGTCAGCATTTGAACCATCAGCTGTTGTAGCATCAGCTGATTGGTTTTGGCAGGAGTTAATGCTGATTCTATTCTGAGGATGCTGAATCAGAAGATAGTAGGTCACATGATGAGAAGGATTGGTTATTACTCTCTCCATCAGATTCCACTTCTGCTCTTGGAGTAAAATCTGTGGGAGCGGCAGTGTGATTATAACCAATGCCGAACTTCACATTGGAAGCTGATTGCTTACTAAGAAGCATTTCAAAACCCTTGCAGGATTGCACCCATCGATCACACTCTACCTGGGTGGTTGCAAGAGTTTCCTTGCGGTCTCTGTACTTCTCTAGAAGTACCTCTTCCCTAGCCTCATCCTCTTTGATTTGGCATTTAAGCTTATAAATCTCATCATTTTTATCATTAATCACAGCCTCAAATTCAGCTTTTCTTTTGGAAATGGTTTGCTCTAGCTCAAAGTTTTTATCAATTAAAGCCACATTTGCCTCTCTAATAGAAGCAAATGCTGCTATGCATGAATCAGAACAAAGCTTGGCTGATGATGACCCATCAGCAGACTCAAAGGCCATTAGAGCAAGATTCCCAAATGGATGATCACCACCATGTTGACCAGCACCTTAGAATAGTTGTTCTTGACCAGATAAATCATCTGGCAAACTACTCCAGTCAACAACTCCTGGGGTGAAGAAGCTGTGTTGTTGAGGTTGGGGTTGATGATGAGATTGGGAAGGTTGAGGCTCAGGGAGAGCATGTGGTGGCTGAGCAGAAGGTCCTTGAGCTTGACTGGGATGAGGCACATAGTAGCAGGGGTATGGGTATGGCATATGACCATAAGGCACAAAGTAAGCAGGTGATGCCTATGCTGGTGATGGATGACTGGAACTGGTGGAATGTTGCCCTCTGTGCTGTGAGCTATTGCTTGGAAAAGTCACAAAGGGTGCATAGGAGTTAGATCCAGATGATCTACACTCTCTAGCAAAGTGTCCAAGCCTATGGCACTTGTGACACCTCAACTTGCTCTTGTCAAAACCAACTTTGGTTTTGCTAGAGAGACCAGGAAATTTCCTGCCAGTTCTCTTGTAGAATTTTAAGATCTGATATTTATCATTGCCATTTGACTCAAAATATCCATCTCTTCCAGATCATCATCTGGAATGCCCTTCAAGTCCTCCATCAGAAAGCACAGGTTATCACTGCTACCTCCTGAACTACTATCAACACCAACAAAAGCATGTTCAGAGTTGGTAGAGAAATCAATATGCTCATCGTAGGCATTCTCTGATGCAGCATATTCCGACTCCTGACCTATCAAGGCAGTATTGCAAGTGACAAAGTCATCAGAGAGCTTCCCAGAGATGGACAACTTCCTCTTTTGCTCTATCTCTCTCTCAAATGTGAGCAGTTTCCCATGAATTTGGGTGAGAGATAGAGTATCCAGATTTGCACTGGAGCGTAGGACAATGGTATTAGTGTCCCATCTCTCAGGCAGTGATTTGAGGAATCTATTGTTCATCTGGCTATTAGAGTACTCTTGTTTGACCATCTTCAACTCAGAGATCAAACATGAGAACCGCTCATACTGTTGAGTAAGAGTCTCACCCTTCCTATGAGAGAATGTCTCATATTGTTGGGCGAGGATTTCCTTAGTGTTTGCTAAGACCTCATTGATTCCTCCGAATTGTTCCTTCAGAGCAACCCAGAGATCATGAGTAGTTTCATGATGCAAAAGCCCTGAGTAGATCTTATTTGGAATTGCCATAGCCAAAATTCCATGGGCTTTAGCATCAATCTCGAACAGCTTAAGATCTTCGTCCGAATATTGTTCAGGTTTCTTCGGAACCTTCTCATTTGATTCAGGGACGCTCACCATAGGCATGTGCGGTCCATGCACCACTGACTTCCAACAACCAGAACTGTTGACAGACAAGTGATGAAGCATACGACGTTGCCATATGTTATACTCATTCCTCACAAGCATCGGAGGCTTGGTAGAGGAACCAGTATTGTGAGGATCATTCGTTGGTGTCGCCATCTCAGATTTCAGTCAAAATCAAGTTAACAAAACAAATGTAGCTCAAAACCACAGAGAACCTCAAGTTTAACGGCCAGAAACAGCAGAGTCTCAATCTCTATAACTAATTCTTGCAAATTGCTAATTCGATCAAACGTAGAGATCAAAAGAGCAGTCTCAATGATCAATAGTGAAATCAATCAATGATTAACCTGCTCTGATACCATTTGACAGGATCTCAGCCTCTAGTTTGATCAATTAGGTTGTATTCGCAGCGGATTTAGCACGAGAATTAAACAAATAAGCAAGAACACAAAGGATTTTGCATGTAACAGTACAATTATAGAGAGAGAGAACAGTTCTGCAAAAAGGTGTTTTCTATTGAATCACACGTTTTGGCAAGGATTACAATTAGGTCATCTACCTTTATAGGCAAAATGACGTCAGCTGATGTCACTTGATAGTGACATCAAACTGTTATTAACAAACTACTGATAACGAGCTAAACTACTGAAGATGTCACAACAGCTGACATCTTCTTACAAAATGCTAAGTGTTAAACTATTACAAGTACTGAAAAGAAACTACTGAAAAGGTACGACTGAAGAACAAACTCTTCAGTCGTTTACAAACTACTGAACTATAACAGCTGAAGAACAAACTCTTCAGCTGTTGTACAAACTACTGAAAAGGAAAATTACAAACTACTGAAAGAGATAAACCATCACAACAACTGAAGACAACTTCTTCAGCTGTTGTGACAAACTCTGAAGCTTCAACACTTGGTCTTCAGACTTTGATCTTCAGATGTTTCATCAGCTGATGACTTCAGTAGTTGTCTTCAGCTGATGTCTTCAGTCTTTGTCTTCAGACTTTGTACATCAGTTGTTGATCTTCAGTTCTTCAGCTGTTGATCTTCAGCACTTGAGTCGTCAGTACTTGAAGTCTTCAGTCCTTTAGATCTTCAGCTGTTGTTCTTCAGTTCTTTGATCTTCAGCTGTTGAGTCTTCAGTATTTGTCAAACTGCTGATGAAGCCTTCAGCAGTTGTTATGATGTCATGTGGGACTTAGAGGTTTTTCTGATCTGGCTCATTGGTTCTTTTGGTCCAACAACAACACAGACAAGTCACTGGCATGTCTGTAATGCCTGAGATGAAACCTGTTTTGGAAACTAAACCAAAGGTTCAAACTGTTAATCAGTCAACTATTTATCACAAACAACCCTTTCATAAGGATGGTTTATGGAAAGCGAAAACGTCTGATGTGTCTGAAAGCAGTGACAAATTGAAGGTTGAGATACCATCATCTGATAAAGGACAGTGGGTTGAGTTCATAATGTGTGATGCCTCTGGGAAACCCAGCCAGTCAAGGCTTGGGTCCCCCTCCTTAACTAACTGTTTTCTATTATGTGCAGGTTGTCCGCTATAGTGCGTCTACCAATACATGGATTGTAGATAGTGGAGCTTCTAGGCACATGACGGGAAATAAGTCTCTCATTTTCAGTGTCAAACAAATTAAAGGGGGACACGTTCCTTTGCTGGTAACAAAGGAGGATACATTACCGCTCAAGGAGAAGTAGGTAATGCAAAGGTAAGATTTGATAAAGTCAATTCTGTTCAACAATTGGAAAACAATCTGCTTTCAGTGTCTCAGATATGTGACAAGGGCTTCAAAGTGATGTTTGACAATAGCAAGTGTTACATTCTGAAGAAAGAGATGGAGATACCAGGGGAGTAGGTATTAATGTCAGCATCCAGGTACAATGATTTATATGTATTGGATATGTCTAATGCTTCTACTTCTGAGTCTATGGTTCAGTGTTTCTTGTCCAAAGCAACAGAGAAGGAATCCATCTCATGGCACAGAAGAATGGGACACATTAATCACAGGAAGATGAATCATCTGATTCATAACAACTTAGTTGAAGGAGTTACTGTCAAGAACTTCAAACTTCCTGATTTCTGTGTCTCATGCAAGAAGGGAAAGCAGACTAGGAAATCTCACAAGACCAAACACGTCAACTCTATAGAGATGCCCCTGGAGTTACTGCACATGGATCTATTCGGTCCTGTAAGCATGAAGAGTATCGCCGGAGACTGGTACTGCTTTGTAGTCACAGATGATTAATCATGCTTCTCCTGGGTGATATTTCTGAAATCTAAGTCGGAAACGTGTGAGTCATTCAAGGTGCTCGTCATAACACTGGAGTCCCTCTACAAACTGAAGGTGAGGAAGATTCGTTCAGACAATGGAACGGAGTTTAAGAATCAGTGGATGGATGCCTTCTGCAAAGAGAAGGGAATTGTTTATCAGTTTACCTCGGCATACACACCACAGATGAATGAAGTCGCTGAACGAAAGAATCAGAGCTTGATCGAGACTGCACGGACTATGTTGGCGGATTCTAAGCTACCACTATAGTTCTAAAATGAAGCAGTTGCCAATGTTTGCTACACACTTAATCGTGTGCTAGTAGTCAAGAGGCATGGGAAGACTTGCTATGAGTTGCTTTAGAAACGAAAACCAAACTTGGAGTATCTGGAACCATTTGGAGCTCCATGTACATTATTAAAGAAGACTCAGGAGCGCAAGTTCAGCGAGAAAGCCGATCAAGGGATTTTTCTAGGATACAGCATACCAGACAAACGGGTTTACAACAACTCGACTGGTCAGGTAGAAGTGTGGTGCAACGTAGACGTACAAAGATACACCACCCCCAGCTAGAAAAGGTCCATCGTCATTCTTTGATTACGATGGATTTTTCAAATCCTTTAACCTTCCTCAGCTTGATTCAGATGATTAGATTGCTACTCAGATGATGTATGATGTTCTAAATACACCAAATCTGGATATAAGCAATATAACACCTGCTAGTGCTACTTCGGGCTCTTCGACTCCTGCTCAAGATGAGAGTGATGACTCATCAGATGATGAAGAAGTAGCTAAGATGAACATCGAGCATAATGTAAATCAAGAAGTTGGCTCATCAGCTGCTGAACCAGCATCGAGAAATCTGGATACTGAACCTGCAGTCACAAATCTTGATTCTGAAGTTGTCGTTCCTACAACACCAGTGACTAGGATCAGTGTGAATCATCCCCCCACGTATATCATTGGAGAAATTTAATCCGGTATGCAGACACAAAATCAGCTATATTCTGCTGACTATGCTACAGTCATGGAAAAGGGATACGTCAATGATGGGGCTTTCTCTTGCTTTGTTTCACAAATCGAGCCTAAGTACGTCAGTGACGCACTAAAGGATGAGGCCTGGGTCAATGCTATGCAGGAAGAGCTACTACAGTTCAAGAAACTTGGGGTGTGGACACTCATTGACAGGCCAAAAGGCGTGAAAGTGATAGGTACCAAATGGGTACTGAAGTGCAAGAAGGACGACCAAGGTATTGTTATCAGAAACAAAGCACGATTGGTTGTTCAAGGATTCAGACAAGTCGAGGGAGTCGACTACAATGAAGTGTTTGCACCAGTGGCGCGAGTGGAAGTGATTTGGATATTCCTTGCCTACGCATCTTACATGAAGATCAAAGTTTATCAACTGGATGTTAAGAGTGCATTCCTTCATGGGGAAATCCGTGAGGAAGTATACGTCAGTCAACCCGAGGGATTCGAGGATCCTTATCATCGGGACAGAGTCTACAAGTTAGACAAGGCTCTGTATGGACTACACCAGGCTCCTCGAGCCTGGTATGAGAAGCTCTCCACCCATCTGTTGAAACACGGCTTTCGCAGGGGTGTAATTGACTGTACGTTATTCATTAAAGAAAAGGATGATGATTTGCTTATGGTGCAGATCTATGTGGATGACATCATCTTTGGTTCCAGAAACGAAGAGTTGTGCAAAGAGTTCGAATCTGTGATGAAGGCAGAGTTTGAGATGAGTGCCATGGGAGAAATGAAGTTCTTCTTGGGATTATAGGTGGATCAAACACCAACCGGTATATTCCTACATCAAGCAAAGTATGTCGGCGACATTCTAAGTCGGTTTGATATGGAAAACGTCACTGTTACCGGTACCCCTCACGCCATAAATCATGATGTGGCTCCTGACGAGAATGGGGATTTGGTGGATGCCACTATGTATCGTGGGATGATCGGATCTCTCATGTATCACACTGCCTCGCGTCCAGATATCATGTATGCCACATGTTTATGTTCCAGATATCAAGCAAAACCCAAAGTAAATCATTTGATTGGGGTGAAGAGGATTGTTCATTATCTGAAGGGTACTCCAACACTGGGGTTGTGGTATCCTCATGATGATGACTTTGAGCTAACTGCGTACAGCGATTCAGACTATGGCGGTTGCAAGATGAACTTTAAGTCTACATCAATAGGGTGTCAGTTTTTTGGAAGGCGGTTAGTCACGTGGCAATGCAAGAAGCAGACCTCGGTTGCATTATCAACCTGTGAAGCTGAATATGTTGCTACTGCAAGTGGCTGCTCTTAGATCATCTGGATCCAACAGCAAATGCGGGACTACGGTTTGCAATTTTCCAACACTTCTATTTATGTTGATAACTCTGCTGCCATAGCTGTAACTAAAAATCCGGTTCAACACCCTAAAACAAAACACATCGGCATAAAGTATCATTTCATACGCGACTGCTATGAAAAACAATTAATTGATGTGGTTAAATAAACACGGATTTTCAACGCGCTGACCTCTACACCAAGCCATTTGATAAACCTAGATTTTTCTATCTGTTAGAGGTCAATGGTGTTAAAAAGAAAAGTGACGTTATCTCAGAAGACACAGACGCGTAGTCCGACACATGTTTAATCTTTAAAGTTTATTTTTTCTTTTAGTTTATTTCTTTTAATTTCCTTGTCGTATAAAAATCCAAAAACACAAAAAGATTTTATGTTTTAGAATTTTAAGGGGAGATTAGGTTATGTTCAGTAATTATTTACTTAAAAAAAGGGGGAAAGGTTAGTTAAGCTGAAAAGGCAAAGACAGAAAAAACTGGACATATGATTCAGCAAAATGGAAAGTGATAGTACACAGGCGTCAAGTTACTTGGAACACCAAAAAGATTTTCTGTTTTGCAAGGTTAAATTAAATCGCAAAAAATCATAAATCAGAGAAGGCTAAGTCTAACAAATTGGGAAAATTATAGTACGTTTGGTTGGTACTGTAACTACCCGAAGAAAGTAGATCTAGGGTGGTGCCAATGCATTATACGATGTGTCGGTAGATTCAACACAATAGATCAGTAGACGTCATCGGTGATTTGGTTTAAACTTAAATAATTCAACGAGTTGTGGGTTTTCATGGTATCCCTGGTCTGCACAATCAATCAATTTCCAATAAGGGTGAGGAGCAAGCAAATGCCACAAATATGAGCAAAGACCTGAAACACAGAGCAAAAGATGACAATGTCACTGAAAATAATGTATATTATAATATAGTGCTCTAAGAAAAAGATAGGTATTGCGCCTCTCTGCTGTGCGATGACACTTACCTGAGGCTAAGAATAACCTATCCGTTCTAAGAATTCATTGCTGTTTGCGCCTCTCTGCTGTGCGATGGCACTGACCTGAGGCTTAGCATCTCTTTGAAAATTCTTAGAACCAAATCTTCTAAGTCCCCAGACCTCTCAAAAATCTCCTGAGGAAGATTGATTACCATATACCTGTGGAACACACAAACACTTGTTGACCTAATTCATCTAATTAATCACTGATGTGTGTCAAAAGTCTGTGTATGGATTTAAGTGGACGAGTATACTGACAATCGTCATGGCTGCATCGCCTGATGTTCAAAATCAATAAGTGTTATGTATCAGATCAAGCATGATTCCCAGTTAGAACTTAGAGGTCTTAGATAAGTGAAACTGTGATAAGTAAATATGTTGTGTTTAACAAAAAACGTTCCAAGTAATGGTGTATATGCCTGTCTGATTCCATATGAGTTTGTCCTTGATATGATGTCAATGCTAATAGGCTAGTCTAACCTGCTTTAACAAAAATCATAAAAAGATGTTTATTTTGTTCGTAGTTTAAAATTTTCAAGTTATATGTATAGTGTGTTAGTGTCGGACTGTGCGTATTGTTCTCTGTGAACGTCACCAAATGAGCTTAATG
Organism: Flaveria linearis; assembly: GCA_024085815.1. Classification (NCBI taxonomy): domain Eukaryota; kingdom Viridiplantae; phylum Streptophyta; class Magnoliopsida; order Asterales; family Asteraceae; genus Flaveria; species Flaveria linearis. The sequence continues at coordinate 61,110,082 of CM044004.1, read as the reverse complement.
TTTATACTAAACAAATTGTTACTAAAAGTTTAAAAGGATCATGTATGAGATAATCGGGTAGATAAATGGATCACATCTGAGGTGATCGGGTAGATAATTGGATCACGTCTAAGGTGATCGGGTGGATAAATGGATCACGTCTGAGATGATCGGGTGGATAAATGGATCACGTCTGACGTGATCAACAGATTTTAATCTATAAGTGATCATGTCTGAGATGATCAAAGTTGTCATAATGTTTTATCTATTGTTAAGAGAAACTAAGTGTCGGTTGGTAAAATGGTCAAAATTTCAAAAGTATGGCCCAGTCGCACGACTGAATCATAAGTATGGACCAGTCGTACGAATGGAGCATACGAATGAGTACAATCGTACGATTGGACCATGCGAATGAGCCCAATCGCCCGATTGAAAGTGACCGATTATGTCAGACGTCCGAATGAAGTTCAATCGTACGACTGGAGATGGACGATTGGGTGAACCGTACGACTCAAGCTCAGTCGTACGACTCAATCATGTGACTAGGCTCAGTCCACGGCTAAGTCAGGCGACTAGGCTCAGTCGTACGACTAGAGATTGCCCTAGTATAAATACTAGATGAATCGCCCTCAGTCGCTCATTCACCCAAATCGCCCTTTCACTCGTACGATACGACGTTACTCTGCCAAAATTTTCTAAAATCCACATTTACCTTCGACTATTGCTCTATGACGTTTGATATCGATTATACAGGTAGTCATCAAGGTGCATCATCGCTTAAACTGGAGAAAATCATCAAGAATCCTTTAAATTGTGACCTAACAGTAACCGGAACTTAAAATGACAAATAAATCATTAAAACTGAACTTAATAATCAAATAAATGGTGCAATAGGTTTAGTCGGCTGTTTTTGAGTATAATGAGCGTAAGTTCGATGTTTAAAATCAAGCATAGCTCAAAACACGAATTTGAATGGACAAACAGTCAAATGAACGACTGGACAAGCTGATGAACTTCAATCATACGACTGAGCTGTCCGATTGGCTCAATCGTATGACTGTGATGGACGAATGACTCAATCGTGCGACTGACCCATGCGAATGAGCTCAGACGCACAACTGAGATACACGTATAAGAAGTTATTGGATCATGATAAGGCTGGTGCAACCAAATTCACTTCATAGTCACTTTTGGTACTACATTAAAGGGCTTCCGAAGCCAAGCAAGAGATCTTCCGAGAGTCTAAGGAACAACAGCTGAAGACATCTTCCGAAGGCAAAAGCTGAAGTCAACTACTGAAGACAACAACTGAAGCCAACAGCTGAAGATATCTTCCGAAGACAAAGTCTGATGAAAGAGCTGAAGACAAAGTCTGAAAGCTTCCGAAGACAAAGTCTGATGAAAGAGCTGAAGACAAAGTCTGAAAGTTTCCGAAGACAAAGTTTGATGAAAGAGCTGAAGACAAAGTCTGAAAGCTTCCAAAGACAAAGTCTGATGAAAGAGCTGAAGACATAGTCTGCTTCCGAAGATAAAGAAGACACCAAGCTTCGGAAGAAGCAGTCTTCCGAAGTATAAGTGCCTTCGGAAGAAGTTATTCTTCCGAAGCACTTTATCCTTCGGAAAACATTGCTATGTCCAGCAGATAAAAGTATGGTCCCTGACAGTCCGCTGCAGACCTCTGATACAGCATGGCATCTTCCTAAAGAGCCATGTTGTTGACCATACTTTATTCTACTGTTCACCTTTTTATGATAGTACATGTTACCAACTTTAGTTGGTGACAAAAGGTAAGTCAGGGACATGTCCTGACTACCAACTCTCAGGCAAAATGTCTGAAAGACCTCACCTAGAGTCTTGTAGTATAGATGTAAGGTTAGAGGTGTCCAGCTGGAATCAAAGTATTCCCGGCTGTAGGTAGTATTATATATATCTTCTCCCTGTAACTCTTTAGATAAGCGATTTGAGTCCAAGTGTCTTGTAATCCTTTGAGTTGAGAAGCAATATATAAAATACCTTGAAAATTTACTTGCTGTGTTAAATTTTCTTACTGCTTGTTACTTGATATATTGTGATCAAGTCTTCATAAGACCGCTTGCAGAGTGTTGATTCACAGTGAGTTGAGAGAAAACCACCCGAAATCCGATCCTGCAATTGGTATCAGAGCACCAGGCTCTTGATTGTGAGATCTTACCATCCTAATCAACCTGTTTTTCACTCCTCACCACAATCCACTCACTCAAATGGCCGCTCTCTCCAAGGCTGATATGGAAACTGGTACCTTGACCAAGTCCCCTATGATCACCCCTGAAGACTTTGACACATGGTGTATCGGGATGGAAGGCTTCATCAAGTGTCAAGACTCAAGGATGTGGGACTCCATTGTCAATGGTCCTTTCATACCAAGCACTACATCTGCCACTGGTAATCACATCATTCCAAAAGATGTTGATGATTACTCAGAGGAAGATAGGAAGAGAATAGAGCTAGATCAAAGGGCTATGACTTGTCTCCAAACTGCTCTCCCCAACTCCGTCTACAGACGCTTCAAGAAGTGCAAGACTGCTAAAGATTTATAGGAAGCATTGAAGCTGATGTATGAGGGATCCAAGGAAACCCAAGAGAACAAGAAAGATCTCTTGAAGCAGCAGTTTGAGAACTTTACTTTCAAGGCTGGTGAGACCTTGACTCAACAATACTTCAGGTATGTTGAGCTAGTAGATACTCTGGCGGATATTGGAGTAGCTCTTGAGAACAGAGACATAGTTAGGAAGTTCATGTCTTCTCTTCCTAAACTATGGCCTCACTACTGTGTTGTCATCAAGAGAACTTCGGACCTTAAGACTCTTTCTCTCACAGAGTTGTATGGTATCCTAAGTGCATTTCAGATGGAGATGAACATGCAGAACTCCTCTGACCACTCCAATAACCAACAGAGTTCAGCCCTTCATGTGGTTGAAAGGGAAAGCATGGAACCACAACATCAGTTGCTATGCTAGCCTGACAACTCACATACTGGACCCTTCATCACTCTACCTGAGACTCCAAAGTCTCAAAAGGTTCAACACAACTCCTTTCAGGATAGTTGTGCCTTTGTCTCTGGAAGTGGACACTCTGGTGATTTTCAATACTGCTTTGATGATCTTGAGTGCTTCAGTCCAGATGATGTGGAGTATATGGACATTGTCTAGCAGATGGCTCTTTTAACTTACAGAGCGAAGAAGTTCTTCAAGAGAACTGGAAGGCAATTCCCTCAAAACCCAGTCAACAGCAAGTTTGGGTTTGATAAGAGCAAAGCAAGGTGCTACAACTGCAACCAACTTGGTCACTTTGCTAGGGAATGCAAGGCTCCCAAGAACAACCCGGGAACCCCACAGGCCTCCACACATCCCACTGCTCCCAAGCATGAAGAAAAGTCAACTGAAACAGCTGCTGTTGCTCAGGAAGTTGACTGGAGCTTCATGGTACAGGATGTGACTCCCGCTCAAGCACTCATGGCCGGAACAGATGATGATCAGGTATATGAACATCTTTGTACTGCTGCCTGTATTGCTAAAGTTAAATTGTATAAGGATTACATTTCGAAAATCAGATCTGAGATTGAGTCTTTAAATGTGCTAAAATCTGACTTTAAAAGAGCTGAATCTGACTATCAAAGGAAAATTGATGAGTTAGAGAAAACTGTGTCTCTTTTGAAACATGAAAAGACTAACTACAAGACTCAAATCAAAGATCTGATCTCCAAACTTTCTGAAGTTCAAGCCCAGTTAGTCACAGCTGAGGCTCAGGCCAGGAAGCAAGCTATTGCTGAGCAAAGCTTCCAAACTATTCTTGCATCAACCTCTCATTCCAAAATGTTTTATCAAAACAAAGAAGGGTTGGGAACCAGTGAAATAGCTCCACCACACTCTTATGAGTCTATTAGACTACCTAGATATGGTACTGAAGAGCAAGAGGTTCCAACTGCTGACCCTTCTCCATTGGAACTAGAGGATGAAGCAAAAATAGTGGCCTCCACAGGGGAGAAACAGGAGGATACACCCATCTCCACCTGTGATGACCAAATCCTGACCACCAAGGCAAGAAGAAGCAGAGCTAAAGCTGGTAGAAGGACTGCTAAGAAGGTTGCAGAGTCCAAGCTTAAGTTTGACCCTAAGCAAAAGGGTGTCTTCATTTCTGCCGGATTTCAAGTGGTAGGTACTCCTGATTCAGGAAAGGAGTGTAGTACCAGCACTCCTGTCCTACTGAAGGATCAGAAGTCGAAAGGGAAAGTTGCTGATGAAGAGAAGAAACCCAAGAAACAGCAACCTGCAAGTTCCCAGAAGACTAACATTGCATGCATAATGTGTGGTCTGCACAACCACATGGCTAAAGATTGTTACTACAATCCAGCAAGAACACATTATGCAAATAATGTTAGAAAAGAAGTAGTCAGAGAAGGTTTCTCAGTTGGACCACTTCAAAAGGTCCAAATGATGAAAAAGGGAAAGTTGGTCTCGGAAGCCAAGTTGCTTTCGGAAGAAACTGCTTCTTCCGAAGGGAAAATGGCTTCGGAAGCCAAACCTTCTAAGGTTCGGAACAACAAGAAGGCTCCCTTGAAACCATCTCAGACGAAGACTACTTCGGAAGAAAAGGTGGTGAAGTCTTCTTCCAAAAGAGAGAAGCTTCGGAAGAAGACCATGCTGCAAAAGCTTCAACAAGCTCATCCTCAAAGATCAACCAAAGGATGGATTGGAAGATCAAGGAAGATGCTGCAGCCCAAACCTCTTCTTCAACAATGACCTCTATTGAACCCCATTGCATATCTTTTGGTTCAATTATGTCACTATCTTTGGAAGAGCCCGAGACCTGCAAGGCTTGGGCTTCCAAACAAAACTAACCATCTCATCTTATGTGCAGGGACATCCATTTGACAAGAACAACAATATCTGGATTGTAGATAGTGGATGCTCCAGGCACATGACAGGGAACAGATCTCTCCTTCAACAATTCCAGAACTTTGATGGAGGGCCTGTCCAATTTGGAGGTGAGGCCGGAGGATATATTTCTGGCAGAGGAAGTATATCCAATGGCAGAATAAACATTGACAAAGTTCACTTTGTCAAACAGCTTGAACACAATCTGTTAAGTGTTTCTCAATTCTGTGACCAGAAGCATCAGATGCTTTTCACAGAACATGAGTGCATTATCCTCAAACCAGGGATGACAATTCCTCCGGAATTGGTGCTTCTCAGATCTCCCAGGAAAGGGGATATGTACAAGCTAGATATGAACAATGCTTCTCCTATGGGTGAAGTATCATGCTTTCTTTCCAAAGCTGATAGTGATGAGTCAACACTATGGCATAAACGCATGTGTCATGTGAATTTTAAAACAATGAATAAATTGGCTAAAAATAACTTGGTACATGGTTTGCCTAAAAAGGAATTTTTCTGCAAAGATAACTGTGTTGCATGCCTGAAAGGGAAACAACACAGATCATCTCATAAATCCAAATGTGTTAACTCTATCACTACTCCATTACACTTATTGCACATGGATCTCTTTGGTCCCACAAGTATAATGAGCATTGGAAGGAAATCATACTGCCTTGTGATCGTTGATGATTTTACAAGATTTACATGGGTATTCTTTTTAAGAAGTAAAGATGAAACTGCTGAAACTTTAAAATCTTTTATTCTTAAAATAGAAAATCAAATTGATCACAAGGTTAAGATTATTAGAAGTGATCAAGGGACTGAGTTTAAGAACTTTGTTCTTGACTCATTCTGTGACTCAAAAGGGATTGCCAGACAATATAGTGCTCCCAGAACTCCTCAACAAAACGGTGTTGCTGAGAGGAGGAACAGGACACTTATTGAGGCTGCTCGGACCATGTTAGCTGATTCAAAGCTGCCTCTAACATTCTGGGCAGAGGCAGTCAGCACTGCATGCTATGTGCAGAACAGGGTTCTTGTAGTGAAGCCCCATGGAAAAACCCCTTATGAGTTATGGAACAAGAGGCCACCGTTCATTGGCTTTCTAAGGTCCTTTGGCTGCAGGTGTACCATACTTAACACAAAGGACAACTTGGCAAAGTTTGCTGAGAAGTCGGATGATGCTATCTTTATTGGATACTCTTCTAGCTCTAAAGCTTATAGAGTATACAATATCAAGAATCAACAATTTGAGGAGTCATCCAACATAGTTGTTAATGAGCACACTCCTTGTGTTAGGGGGAATGGACCTGAGTATATCTTTGATTTAGAATTGTTTCCAAACTATTCTAAACCATCTTGTGAGAATGTTTCAGCTGGAACAGGTGCTCAAAGTGATGCTGATGCTGATGCAGGTCAACTATATGAGCTTCCCAGACCTATTCCAAATTCTCCAAGAGCTGAAGGGCAACAAGCTTCAACTATTCACAGATCTGACAGTGTAACTATCTCCAGAAATAGTGAAGCTTCAACAAGTGAATCACTTGATCAACCTCAAAGTTTGTCAGGTGATCCACTACAACACCAGGTTGAGGGAAGTGGTATTCTGAAGGAACAGGCAACTGTTAATACTACTTCACAACCAACCATTGATGATGTTTCTCAATCATTCAATCAGTCCTCATTGAATGACTCTGAAACAGCAGTTGGACAGAGTGATCCAGTTCCTGATCAGAATATGTCTAACCTAGACTTATCTCTGCAACTGGAAGTGATTCCTCGTCTTAGGATTCACAACACTCATCCAACTGAGAACATCATAGGGAATGTCTCTGAGGGTGTGAGAACAAGAGGACAAACTCATCATGGGAATGTCTGCTTGTACTCATGCTTCCTGTCTCAGATGGAACCAAAGAAGGTAGAAGATGCCTTAAAGGATAGTAGTTGGGTTGAATCGATGCAGGAGGAGCTGCTTCAATTCAGAAGACAAAAGGTCTGGAATCTATGCCCACTACCATCTGGTCAAGTACCCATAGGCACTAAATGGGTATTCAGGAACAAGAAAGATGATAGAGGCTTGATTATCAAGAACAAGGCAAGACTAGTAGTTCAAGGGTACACCCAGGAGGAAGGAATTGATTATACTGATGTCTTTGCACCTGTTGCAAGACTTGAGGCAGTTAGGATCTTCCTTGCTTATGCTGCATCCAAGAACTTCACAGTCTACCAACTTGATGTCAAGTGTGCTTTTCTATATGGGGATATAGATAGGGAAATCTATGTGTGTCAACCTCCAGGATTTGAAGACCCACAGCACCCCAACTATGTGTGCAAGCTGGATAAAGCTCTATATGGGCTGCACCAAGCACCTAGGCTGTGGTATGAGACCTTGTCTCAGTTTCTCCTGAAGAATGGATACACTAGAGGTACCATTGACAAGACTCTTTTCATCAAAAAAGTGGAAAGACATTTTGCTTGTACAAGTCTATGTTGATGACATCATATTTGGTTCTTCAAACGACCAAATGTGCAAGGACTTTGAAAGCATTATGAAGCAGAAGTTTGAGATGAGTTCCATGGGAAAAATGGACTTTTTCCTTGGAATCCAGGTGAAACAGATGAAGGAAGGGTTCTTCATAAGTCAATCTAAGTATGTCTCAGACATCTTAGAAAGATTTGAAATGAAGAACTGTAAACCAGCCAAGACACCCATACCCAGAAACCATAATCTTTGCCCTGACCTTGAGGGGGAGGATACTGATCAACATCAGTATAGAGCAATTATTGGTTCTCTGATGTATCTCACTGCAAGTAGACCAGATATCATGTTTGCCACATGCATTTGTGCAAGATATCAGGCTGCTCCAAAGGTGTCTCACCTAGCTGCTGCAAAGAGAATCCTCAGATACCTCAAAGGAGCACCTAAACTAGGTCTCTGGTATCCAAGAAATAGTGATTTCAATCTCTATGGATACTCTGACAGTGACTATGGTGGCTGCAACATTGACAAGAAATCAACATCAGGAGGATGTCAATTTCTTGGTGGAAGGATTATCTCATGGCAATGCAAGAAACAATCCTGTGTCTCTACATCAACTGCTGAAGCTGAATACATTGCTGCTGCTAGCTGCTGTGCTCAACTGCTATGGATTCAAAATCAGATGTTAGACTATGGATTCAACTTCATGACTACTCCTATCCATATTGACAACAACAGTGCTATCTCCATTACTGAGAATCCGGTGAAGCACTCCAAGACAAAACACATTGATATCAGGTATCATTTCATTAGAGATATTCATGAGAAACAGCTGATAAAGTTAATCAAAGTTGACTCAAATGAACAATATGCTGATTTGTTCACAAAGGCATTTGATGAACAAAGATTTAAGTATCTCATATCAGCAATTGGGATGATAAACATTGAATAACTACCTCTTTTGAAGACCTTTTTAAATGAGTAATGTCTTGTGTCAATACAATTTAAGCCCTGTTACAAAAGATCTTTAAATTATTCCAAGTGTAAATTCCTTCCGAAGAGGAATTAACTCTCGGAAGATATTCTTGAATATCTTCCGAAGCCAAAATTCCTCATTGGAAATTTTCTTCTCGGAAGAGTTTTTGGTCTCGGAAGAAGCGATTGATTTTATATCAGATCTACTTCCGAAACTTATACAACTCTCCATTCGGAAAGACAGCTTTACCTTCGGAAGCAATGCCTTGCTTCGGAAGATAAAGTGCCTTCAAAGGACAATTTTACCTTCGGAAGCAATATCATGCTTCGGAAGAGAAATTGCCCTCGGAAGAAAATTACCTTCGGAAATGTTTTACCCTCGGAAGTAAAGGTTTTTATATGTAACGGATATCTTTTGGGCCCCACTCTGTAAAAGTAAAGATTTTGTTGATATTGTCAGATTATTTAAAATTATCCTTGCCGCCAACATCATTTCTCCGCCGTAAACCACCATACCACCCACAGTAACCCCAAAACAGTTACCCTATTACCACCACTACCACTATTCACCCCTTTTTAAATAATCTTGACTCATCAATTTCATCTTCTTTTACCACTTTACAGCCCTAACTGTTCCCTTCACTGTCAAACCCTCAAATTCACCCAAAATTTCAAGCTTACCTTTTCTCCAATGGCGCTAAACCCTCAGCACAACCAAGTCGCATTACTTGACTCGTCAAGGGATGCCGACTTCACCCAAATCATCACCTTTCTCACCGAATCCACCTACCTCACTGCACTCACAGTTAACCCAACCGTATACTCCAACCATATGTCAGAATTTTGGAGCAACGGTGAAACTACAGTGATGAATGGGGTTCGAGTCCTGAAAACCAGAGTTTGTGGCCAAGAGTTGGTCATCAGTGAACAGCTCATCAGGGAGCATCTCGAGCTTCACGATGATGGGGCTCCTACTGAGTTCCCCAAGGAAGACGTGGAAGGCACCTATATCCTTATGGGATATGGAGGCGATGTCAGCAGGTCTACAGTATACAAGTTCAACTTCTCTTACCATTGGAAGTTCCTGCTGCACATTGTCCTACATTGCCTCTCCAACAAATCAGGGGGTTGGGATCAAATCCCATATGAACTAGGATGCCTAGTTCATGGGTTGGTGAGAGGCCTCAGATTCAACTACTCACGATTTGTGTGAACAACCTAATCGCCAATCTGAGCAGGATACATTCTTCATGTATCCCCGATTTCTTCAACACATAATCAACTGTGAGATGGAACCAAGCAAGCTTGTCTGCGCAGCTGCTCTTCCTGTTCCACACATGAGGCCTACCATCTTCAAAACACTGAAGAAGATGTCCACCAACTTCACTGGACGGTACACTCCATTACCTCCAGAGATGACTGAGCGCATAGCTCCTGGTGACATCCCTGTTCTCCCCACAGGTGATGAACCCACACCAGCAACATCCACCACAATACCAAAAGCCTCTTTACCCATCAAAGCTACATATCAGAGACGCCCCAAACGAACCCTTGTTCAATCTACTCTGATTGAACAAGCTCCTTCTGTTCACACCCAAAGGACTAGAGTGGAATCATGGGCTCCCACTCAGTCCGAGGTCACACCATCCTTCACAATTGACCTCAATGTGGGTTTTGAGCCTCCTCAGTCTCAAACCCCTGAGCCCGAACCCCAAGCCTTTAGCCCACAGGGTGAGTCTCTACACTCCCCTGTGCAGCCTTCTAGGGACAGCCCCACCATAGGCTCAATGCCTGTAGACATTGATCAAGGTCCCGGGTCAGTAGGACTAACCACCCTCTCTTTCACTGACCTTTTACTCCGAACTGATGAAGAGATTACATCTCTCCATGGCCATGAAGTTGATCTACAACACCCACTGAGAGATCAACAGAGCCAAGAGGGATCCCTTATCTCTAGCCCCCATCAGAAGCCAGCTACTGAGGTGAGTCCCACTGATGTGGAGGGGACTCATGTAGACTCAGCTGCCACTACTCAGTGTCTCTCATTGAGCTCTCAGGACAGTGGTAACATCATTAGGACTGAGTCTACGGCAACTTTGCCCATTGATATCTCTGAAAGAGATGACTCTGAGCAAAGGAAACCAGGGTGCCAAGAAACCACATCTGGTGGTGAGAGTGAGCATACTAGGTATGTTATCTCATCTCCCCATGATTCTTCTCAGGAAGATGAGGGAAGTATGCAACTAACACTTCAGTACTTGCTTTCTAAGGTCTCCAACCTGGAATCATAGGTGAAGATCTTAGAATCAAGGACTGCCACTCAGCAACTTGAGATTAACTCTCTCAAGGCTAAACTAGCTGAGAAACAGACGGAGAGGTCTGTTAGGCATGTACCGATTCAGGTCTCAATGACTTCTTCCTCTAGCTCATCTAGCTCTCAAGATGATGCTACCAAAAAGGGGGAGAAAGTTCAGAGACAAACACCACAGGAACCACAGACCCAACTCATTTCTTCCCAAATCATTACACTACCTGAGTCATCTCAATCCTTTCTGGAGATTGACTCAAGGATGCTTCAAGATCTCTACAGACTTTTCTCAAAGTTTGTATTGAGATCATCCCTAGAACAGCCCAGCCCCGACACCACACTTGCATACTTTGGGGCTGAGGAGCTTCAAAGACTGACTGCACCTTCTACCACTGTGGAGGAAGTTGGTCAACCTAAGGTCTTCATGGAACCTGAGATTAGCTTCGAAGGGGAAATGGGACTGATGGCCCAGCAACTGAAACAGTTGGGACAGAATCTGCAGCAGTCTCATCTTCCGAAGCTCTGGCTGAAGCTTCCGAAGCTTACATGGAAGCCTCGGAAGAACAAGACAAGTCTTCCGAGGCCGAAATAGAAGCTGCGGAAGGCTTATTTCAGATGTCCGAGGAACTGACCATCACAGATGTCATTGCTGAAATTGCATCTGAGGTGAGCAGGGAGGACATTTCTGAAATTCCTCCAACCTAAGCACCAGCTGAACTTCTCTCTCAATCACAACCCTCCATCCAAGAACCACCACAGTCAAGCACAATCAAAGACAAAGGCAAAAGAAAATTGACTGCGGAAGAGCTTCAGGAGGAGGAGAATATTGAGAAGGCTAAAAAGAAAGGTCGGTTCCTACTGAGAAGCTGCTAGCTGCTAGTTCTAAGGCAGCTGTAGCCAATCAGGAAGAAATCAACCAGAGGAGAAGAACAGCACTCATTGACCAGCTCATCAATCTAGGAGCTGCCAATGAGGAAATACTCCTGCTACCATTAGAGGAGTTGGTGACTCTGGAGAGGTCAACCAGGCTACAACAAGAAAGGAAGCCAGGTTGGCCTTGGAGAAGGAAGAACAAGAGCAGAGGGAGGCAGCCCTAAAGCTGAGAGAGGCTAGGATCAAGTTCCTCCTCTCAAGAGGCTTCAGTCTTCCTGAACTGTCTCCACATGATGATGACATGATCCTGCTGCTCCACAACAAAAGCAGGATCAAATGGAGAAGGAAGGAAAAAGGCTGCTAGGGAGAAGTTGAAGGTGAAGAGGAAGAGGGAGGAAGAGAAGGAGGCCACTGCTGCCAAGAAGTCAACTGACAAAGCCTGGATGAAGGACTACCTTCAGGCTCATGGCTTCTCTGGTAGGCAGGTGGGACCTATGTCCGAAAGGACACTCCAGCGGATAGTCAGTGAAATTAAAGCTGACATCCGTTTGGGGAAAAGGAAGGAGATGTACAGGAGGATGAAAGGAATGGTCTTCACCCCAGCCACTCAACCACAACCACAACCCACACCAGAACCAACCCCTTTTCCTATTAAACCTGAACCCACTGATGAAACCTTCACCCCTCAACCCACAACTCTACCAAAACCTACCACATCACCTCAACCACCCAAACTACCCATCCTAAAACCCAAACTCAACCCAAAACCACTAAACCTAAGCCTACCCAACAACAACCAAAACCATCCCCTCAGCCTCCTAAACATCTCTCCTTTGAGGAAATAAAGGAGTTCAAGACGAGGCTCATCAACTGCACTACCTTGAGCAGCATCTCCTGTGAGGGAGAAGTTATCAACATCACCTATGTTGATAACTCTTCAAGCTCCCTCACCCTAGGCTAATTTCTTGAATTGCCTAGAGACACTTTGGGCCAGGCTGCAAGACTTCTTGGTCTCAACTCCGATACCCTCAATGCTGAGGAGAAGATGCTAAGAAGAAGACCGGTGACTCTGCTGGATACCAGGAAAGAGGACAGGATTTCTGGTCAATCTCCTGGACCTAGAAATGCAATAATCCGGTGGAGGTTCGATGAACCTTCTCACAACTTTGTTGTGGAAAGGGAGAATGGTGAAACCAACAGGCTCAATGCCACTTCTCTACTGCATCTCAGCAGATTTGATCTTGCTGAGCTTGCAGAGAAGCCATTCTCCAATCCCTCCAACTCTGAGACTGCTGCACACATCAGAAACCATATCAGTGGTCTCCACTTGGCTGAACGAAATAGAAGAGCCAAGATTGAAGAAGAGTTGAAGCTGAAAAGAGTGGAAGACAAGGAAAGATCAACCACCAAAGGTACAGCCTTTCTACAGATGGTGGAAGGTCCTGAATTGGAACCAATAGTTCGATGGGAATATGACTATACTTCCCATCAACTAACTCTTTTCAGAGGGCCACAACAGAGGGTACATATAATCCAAGGTGACAGAGTAGAGGTTCTGTCCACCAAGGATCTGTACAAGATTCTCAGCACCACAGCAGGAAAGAATGAAGACACTGATAAACACCTGCTCTCCTTGGTACTGAGAGCTTTGAGAAGAAGAGAGAAGTGAAGTTTTGGTAGCATCAGCCTAGGGGGAGTTTGTTGGATCATGATAAGGCTGGTGCAACCAAATTCACTTCATAGTCACTTTTGGTACTACATTAAAGGGCTTCCGAAGCCAAGCAAGAGATCTTCCGAGAGTCTAAGGAACAACAGCTGAAGACATCTTCCGAAGGCAAAAGCTGAAGTCAACTACTGAAGACAACAACTGAAGCCAACAGCTGAATATATCTTTCGAAGACAAAGTCTGATGAAAGAGCTGAAGACAAAGTCTGAAAGCTTCCGAAGACAAAGTCTGATGAAAGAGCTGAAGACAAAGTCTGAAAGCTTCCGAAGACAAAGTCTGATGAAAGAGCTAAAGACAAAGTCTGAAAGCTTCCGAAGACAAAGTCTGATGAAAGAGCTGAAGACAAAGTCTGCTTCCGAAGACAAAGAAGACTCCAAGCTTCGGAAGAAGCAGTCTTCCGAAGTATAAGTGCCTTCGGAAGAAGTTATTCTCCCGAAGCACTTTATCCTTCGGAAAACATTGCTATGTCCAGCAGATAAAAGTATGGTCCCTGACAGTCCGCTGCAGACCTCTGATACAGCATGGCATCTTCCTAAAGAGCCATGTTGTTGACCATACTTTATTCTACTGTTCACCTTTTTATGATAGTACATGTTACCAACTTTAGTTGGTGACAAAAGGTAAGTCAGGCACATGTCCTGACTACCAACTCTCAGGCAAAATGTCTGAAAGACCTCACCTAGAGTCTTGTAGTATAGATGTAAGGTTAGAGGTGTCCAGCTGGAATCAAAGTATTCCCGGCTGTAGGTAGTATTATATATATCTTCTCCCTGTAACTCTTTAGATAAGCGATTTGAGTCCAAGTGTCTTGTAATCCTTTGAGTTGAGAAGCAATATATAAAAGTACCTTGAAAATTTACTTGCTGTGTTAAATTTTCTTACTGCTTGTTACTTGATATATTGTGATCAACTCTTCATAAGACCGCTTGCAGAGTGTTGATTCACAGTGAGTTGAGAGAAAACCACCCGAAATCCGATCCTGCAGAAGTCATGCGACTAAATCCAATCGCATGACTCAGTCGTACAAATGAACTAAATCGTACGACTAGAACTCAGTCGCACAGTTCAATCGCATGACTGGAACTCAGTCGTTTGTTCAGTGGCACGATTAAACCAATGTTTAAAGTTCATTGATTGAAATTAGCTATCCTCAACATGTTCTAACGTTTACTTGTTTTGTGTCACAGATGGCGAGCAGATGGCCCATGAGTACTAAGCACAACATCTGTGCTTATCTCGATTTGACATCCTGCAACTCTGTCGAGTTTGCTGGGATTATCACTTTCTTACGACGATCGAGGATTTACCGTGCTATCTCAGCGCCGTGCACTCCCTATCTCTCTATACAGAAGGCGTTCTGGGAGAACGTTGTGGTAGATAGGTCGACTGATCCCCACTCCATCAGGAGTTCGATATTTGGGGAGGCTATCCAGATCACAGAGGAGGATATACGGATGGTCCTCGAGTTTGGGGATGACGCAGACTGTCCTACCAGACTTCATCCCCTGACCGTCCGTGGCTGCTTCATGAGAGCCAAGTACTCTGGGGATATCAACACAAGCATGATCAACAAGAGCAACTTCTGCCCCCAGTTTAAGTACTTGGCACACGTTCTTCTGCGATGCATAGCCACAAGGAAGGGAGGATTTGATGAGCTTTCAGACCAGATGCAAAGTGCATATGTCGCTCTGGTGCTGAACAATCCTTTTGGTTTCTCTAGGATGATCTTTACATACATGGTGGAGAACATCGAAACTAAGGGGAAAGAGGGATTTTGCATGTATCCTCGGTTCCTTCAGATGATGATAGACCAGAAACTTCCCTAACTGCCTAAAGCTCAAGATGATGCAGTAGTGTTGGAGATTATGGATGACACAACACTGGGAAGGATGAAGGTCTACCTAGGGAAGCAAGTTAAACCCCCAGTGAGGAGATTGTTTGGGCACCTGGTCCGAGAGGACTACGTGGTGCCAGCTAGGAGAAAGTGGCGTCACGATGATAGTGAGTCAGACACGGAGCTGATAGCAGTTCCGATTTACTACTCTGATGATGATGGCGATGATGGTGGAGATACGGGTCTGGAGACCACTACTACAGCTGCTAATGTTATATCTCCACCATCCCCACGTGAGGGTTTAGAGGCGGTGGGATTCCATCAGGGATTTTAGCCTGATGAGGAAGAAGTATCAGACGAAGAGCCTCTCACCCGAAGAATGGGTAGCAAGGTCGTGGCTACTGAGCAAGGCATGAGGGCGGTTCATGGACGCCCGGGAGAGTCTGGGGGCTCTACATCGGACCCTTCATACACCCCAGACACTCCCAGCAGCCTAGGGGAGCATCCGGATCAAAAGGATCTAGACTCAAAAGGATGGCTCAACCCTACGGGAAGAAGCCCAAACACCGAAGGCTTACACTACTCACCACCACCACATTCACTTCCACTACCTCAACCACCCAAACTACCACAGCCACCACTACACCTATTCCACCACCTGTCACCACAATACACCCACCACTATCATACATCCCACTTCCCAACCCACTCATATTCCACCACCAATATTCACCACCGCTACAGCTACCACCACGAGCCACCGAGCCGGTCCATCCTCCTTCCCAACAGGTTCATCCCTCCCTCCTATTGGAGTGGAGGAATAGCTAGCAGCCCTAAACAGAATGGTACTGAAGCTGCTAGCTGCGGATGAGGAGAAGACAGCAAGACTACTTCAGCTTGAGGAGCAAAATGCTTCTCAAGCACATCAGATTGCCCAACTCCAGGAACAAAGTGTCCTGTCGACTCAAAAGATTGAGGAGTTGGAGTCTGCGAACAAGAAGATCATGCTAAAGCTGAAGGGGTCCAAAGCTGATCCTTTGAAGATAAAGGAAGGAGACGGTGATGATGGTGATGATAATGATGATGAGGATAATGATGATGAGGATGATGATGAAGATGATGATGAGGAGGGTGACGGAGATTCTCATGACAAGGAAGATGATGATGATGAAGGAGATGCAGATACATCTCCCTCTGATCCTGAGCACGAACAAAGAACCAAACGGAAACAAGATCAGAGGGCACCTTCGTCTACTCTGTCTACCTCCCAATCTACTGAAGATCCAACAATTATTCAAGGCAAAGTTTAAGATTAGATGTCTATATATTATTTAAACTTTGTACTTGAAATCTTGTATCAATTTTGTGGTATATATATAAAATTAAAAGGTTAAATCAACATCTGTTATGTGCATAATGTATACTTACTTGTACTGTATTTGGTTGTTTAATAGGTTTAGCTAAACAAGTTGATGAGCACGATGTTGTGCCCCTTCGTCAAATCGAATCAAAATTGACGATGATTCTCGATTTGCAAGGGATCGTACAACGATCTGTCTATTACACAGCTGAAGAGGGAGAGATAACACATGATTTAACAGACGAACAGATTGCTGAACTATTTAGTCTGAATCCTGATGAGCTGGTAAAAGATGCTCCAGAGATCGACGTAGTCAGTGATGAAGAACTACAAGATGTCGATGAGGTGGAGATTGAGGACGTGACTGCTGATCATTATCCCCAGTATACTAACGCCGAAGGCGAAGTACTACCAGATCTGGGGGAAACATTTGACAGCAGTATTTTCGATAAGGTTGAGGAGATGACAGCTGCTAAAGCAGCTACAACAGAAGCTCCTCAAGCAGATGATGCTGATCTGGCATCCAAAAAGGCTGAGTGGGTAGCCTGCCTGGAGGAGATGAAGAAACAGTGCGCGCCAAACAAGACAAATGCCTACACCAAGCTTTACATAATAAAGAAGCATCCGAAGGTGTTTGGCAAGATTATCAGCTGGGCATACTTTGAGGATCTCAAAGTGTATGCTGTCAAGATGGAGAAGGGAATCGAGTATTTCAGATTCCCAAATGATCTGAAAACTCTCCCTGGATTTGAGCTTAACCGACTAGCCAACTTGAGCCTCCTGTATGTTGTTCCAGGAAAGATATCAGGATGGTTTAAGCAGGCTCTAAAGAAAGAGTATCATACGAGGTGGGTCAATTTTAAACCTCAACAGCCCAGAAGGTTGATTCATAAGACAGAGGTTGACCCCACCTCAGGAAGACCAAAGGTGGTCTTGAGATAGCACCCTCTGCGCACAATATCGCGTATTCCACTGAGGGAAATGCCACAAGATTTTGCACCCCATTTTAAATAGTGGTATTATGACTGGCGCACTGGTGAGGCCGTCATAGTTTTGGAAAAAAAAGGGAAGGTCGAGACAATTAGGGTATTCGACCCTATGTGGCTAACTAACTTGTCTGCTTCAGATGTCTACATCTTATACAAGTGGCCACTGTTTTTTGACACGCAGGATATCATGCAAGCACTGCAGTTCCAACATGTTATACGTATATGCTTCGCACTGAATATTCATGCTGGGGTTTCAAGAGAAGAAAGAGTGAAGAGATATGAAGAGTTCAAGAAGGAAGTCTAAGTTTAGATAGAACTAGGTCCAAGGGGGAGTTTGTTAGTACACATGTCCCCAGTTCTAGTCTAGTGATCTTAAATGTAATAGACTTTCATCTTGTAACACATATGTAATGTTGAATCAATGTAATGAAAAACTATTCAGTGAATGTTTGATTGATTGTTTAATGTCATATCTATTAATATTATTTGTTGTTACACGCGTATATGAACATGTTATATAGGTTTATAGCTGTTAGACATAGTTATGAATCATTAAAGGTTCACGAATGTGTTTAACTAAGTATTCTGATTCAGTCACACAACTAGACCATGCGAATGGGCCAATCGCACGACTGAACTAGGTGATTGGATCAATCGCACGATTGAGTCATAAGACTGACTCAGTCGTACGAATGAATCAATCGTATGACTAGTCGCACGACTGAGCCAGTCGCTTGGCTCAGTTGTACGAATGAGAGCTGTAACCTATAAATACCATTTAATTTGTGAAAAAACACAGCACTTCGAGAATTATCAACCCTAGCCGTTCCTGTTTGTCCAGAGAGTCCCTTCCAACACAGCACTTCTGATCGATTCTAATCAATTCTTAACATATTCTCATCGTTAGTTTTGATCGGATTAACGTTCTCCCTGATTGGATCGCCAATCAAATAGGATTCCGCACTATTTGATCTTGTTTCATGTTTGAATCAGTTAGTACTCCGTCCGTACACGGTCCTAACAACTTCAAACCTCAGCAGGCTATGAGGTACATCAGAAGATCAAAGGTAAACCCTATCACTGGAAGACCAAAGATTGCCCTGAAATGGCACCCTCCGCGCACAATGTCGCGTATTCCACTGAGGGAGATGCCACAAGATTTTGCACCCCATTTCAAATGGTGGTATTATGACTGGCGCACGGGTGAGGCCGTCATAGTTTTGGATAGGGATGGGAAGGTAGAGAGGATAAGGGTATTTGACCCTACGTGGCTAACAAATTTGTCTGCTTCTGATGTCTACATATTGTACAAGTGGCCATTATTTTTTGATACTCAGGATATAGTGCAAGCACTTCAGTTCAAACATATCATACGTTTATGCTTTGCACTCAATATCCATGCTGGAGTCACTAAAGAAGAACGAACTAAGAGATTTGAAGAGTTTAAAAAGGAAGTCAGAGATTAGATAGAACTAGGTCCAAGGGGGAGTTTGTTGGTACACATGTCCCTAGTTCTAGTTCTAGTGAGCTTAAATGCAATTGACTTTCATTTTGTAACACTTATGTAATGTTTGATATATGAAATGAAAACTCTTCTTTGAATGTTTGTTGGTTGTTGAATATTATATCTATTAATATGATTTATTGTTACACGTTTATATGAACATGTTATATAGGTTTATAGTTGTTTGACATAGTATATCATTAAAGGTTCAGAAATATGTTTAACTAAGTATGATGATTCAGTCGCACGACTGGACTATGGGAATGGGCAAATTGTGAAGTCGCTGGATCGGTGAACATCCGAGCGTGTTCTTGACGGAAGGATAAACAACCAAAACCAAAAGTAAAATCTATAACACGAACTATCAAAAATTGGTTTCATTGATATTACAACATAAGAATCAAGACTCTTGGCAAGGGGAAATAGAGCATGATCACCCGTCTCATCCGGCATCCCTAGACTCCAGGTAGACTCCCTCTCAAATCCTTTTCTCTCTACACATTGAAACTGGTATATATAGGCCACGACCCATATTAGATGCGACTGGGCCCATTCGTGCGATTGGATCATGCGTATGGTTCAATCGTACGACTAGACCATACGTATGGTTCAATCGTACGACCGGACCATTCTTATGGCTCAGTCTTACGAATGCCCCAATCGCATCTCTCAGTCGCATGACTGGTCCATTAGCCTGGCTCAGTCGTACGACTGAGTCTCATTCGCATATGCTCCTGCGAATGACCCAGTTTCATGTGTTTACAACATATCAGGTGTAATACATTAAGCCTAGACTATTCGTCAAGCGACGGACACACTATATATGACAATATATGCTCCAACAAATTCCCCGTTGGACGCTGCTTGCGAATAGTAGATAACACCTCTTACAATCTTTGGTTAATCTTTGCTCTGGTTTCCAATAGAATCAAACGAACAACCATATTAGCTAACGTTGCTGATCCGTCAGGTTACTACAGTATCCCTGAAAATGAATTTAGGCACAATAGCTTTCGTTTACTTTACAGAACACCATCATAGCAGCAAGATTCCCCATATGACTGATTTTTCCAGATAATGACATGAACAGTTTTCCATTGCTTCAATCTTCACACAATCTAACCTGATTAACATTAACAACTGTAGAAATTCCCCCTCACATTCAGCATAGTCCAATATATAAACATTGTGCTCTCCTGGCGTCTTCATACGGTGTATTAGGCAAAAGGTTGAAGGTTCCAATCCACAACTGACAATATAAAAACAAATCAGCATGCATGTAGATTCATCATCAGAAACCTGTTCACATCATCACTTTCTGATTGCGTCTTCAATTTCTCTATACATGGATCCCCCCTAAGAATGAGAATCCTCTCTGTGCGGATAAATATAACTTGATTGGCCCATAAACAGTCAGATGCTCCTGACTACCCCACAAAACCAGCACCGACTGCTGACATCTTCTCTTCTCTCTTTCGTGTTCTAACAACATTCTCCTATTCTGGAAGTCCAACGAATAATGGGGTATCCATCGAACTTGTTTGACATAAGAACCTCAGGGTGAATGTACTTTGCTCATCCTCAAATCTGTGCAGGAGGCCGTTCCAGACTCTTTTTTTTGGTCCAGAACATCGTTCATTCATATGACATGGAGGACAAATCTCACATTCGTGAGAATGGATGATACGAATGATATATTCGTGCGACTGAACATAAGACTGGACATAAGACTGGTCCAGTCGTATGACTAACATAAGCCTGATCCAGTCGCATGGTCCAGTCAAACGAATGGTCCATTCGCATGGTCCAGTCGTAAGAATGGTCCATTAGCATGGTCCAATCATATGAATGGTCCATTCGCATGGTCTAGTCGTACGACTGGTCCATTCGTATGGTCCAGTCGCATGAGCGGGTCTGCACGCAGATTTTCAGATCTGCAGCCGCCATGACTGCCAAAAACCCTAATCCAATGAATTTTACATGAACCGAACCAAAATAGACATCATCAGATTGATAAGGGTCATAAGAACAAGATTTGAGCAAAACACAAAGAACACGAAATGGGTTTAACGTCGAAGACCCTAAATTCGATCCAGAAATCAAGAGCTCGGGTTGCTAGAATGATTGTTAGATCATTCTAGCAGTAACCGGCTCTGATACCAATTGTGATGTCGCTGGATCGGTGAACATCCGAGTGTGTTCTTGACGGAAGGATAAACAACCAAAACCAAAAGTCAAATCTATAACACGAACTATCAAAAATTGGTTTCATTAATAAAACCTAACGATTACAAGCTCGTTACGACATAAGAATGAAGACTCTTGGCAAGAGGAGATCGAGCATGATCTCCCCTCTCATCCGGCAACCCTAGGCTCCAGGCAGACTCCCTCTCAAATCCTTTTCTCTCTACACATTGAAACAGGTATATATAGGCCTCGGCCCATATTAGATGCGACTGAGCCCATTAGTGCGATTGGACCATGCGTATGGTTCAATTGTACGACTGGACCATGCGGATAGTTCAATCGTATGACTGGACCATTCTTATGGTTCAGTCTTACGAATGCCCCAATCGCATCTCTCAGTCGCACGACTGGTCCATTAGCCTGGGTCAGTCATACGATTGAGTCTCATTCGTATATGCTCCTGCGAATGACCCAGTTTCATGTGTTTACAACATATCAGGTGTAATACATTAAGCCTAGACTATTCGTCAAGCGACGGACACACTATATATGACAATATAGCTCCAACAAATTTCCCCTTGGACGTTGCTTGCGAATAGTAGATAACACCTCTTATAATCTTCAGTTAATCTTTGCTCTGGTTTCCAACAGAATCAAATGAACAGCCATATTAGCCAATGTTGCCGATCTGTCAGGTTACTACAGTATCCCTGAAATTGAATTTAGGCACAATAGCTTTCGTTTACTTTGCAGAACGCCATCATAGAAGCAAGATTCCCCATATGACTGATTTTTCCAGATAACGACATGAATAGTTTTCCATTGCTTCAATCTTCACACAATCTAAGCTGATTAATATTAACAACTATAGAAATTCCCCCTCACATTCAGCATATCCCAATATATAAACATTGTGCTCTCCTGGCGTCTTCATATGGTGTATTGAGCAAAAGGTTGAAGGTTCCAATCCACAACTGACAATATCAAACAAATCAGCTTGCATGTAGATTCATCATCAGAAACCTGCTCACATCATCACTTTCAGATTGCATTTTCAATTTCTCTATACATGGATTCCCCCTAAGAATGAGAATCCTCTCTGTGCGGATAAATACAACTTGATTGGCCCATAAATAGTCAGATGCTCCTGACTACCCCACAAAACTATCACCGACAGTTGACATCTTCTCTTATCTATTTCGTGTTCTAACAACATTCACCTATTCTGGAAGTCAACGAATAATGGGGTATCCATCGAACTTGTTTGACATAAGAACCTCAGGGTGAATGTACTTTGCTCATCCTCATATCTGTGCAGGAGGCAGTTCCAGACTCTTTTTTTTGGTCTGGAACATCATTCATTCATATGACATGGAGGACAAATCTCACATTCATGTGAATGGATGATATGAATGATATATTCATGCGACTGAACATAAGACTGGACATAAGACTGGTCCAGTCGCACGACTAACATAAGACTGATCCAGTCGCATGGTCCAGTCGTGCGAATGGTCCATTCACATGGTTTAGTCGTACGAATGGTCCATTAGCATGGTCCAGTCGTAAGAATGGTCCATTCGCATGGTCCAGTCGTACGACTGGTCCATTCGTATGGTCCAGTCGCTTGAGCGGGTCTGCATGCGGATTTTCAGATCTGCAGCCGCCATGACTGCCAAAAACCCTAATCCGATGAATTTTACATGAACCGAACCAAAATGGACATTATTAGATTCGTAAGGGTAATAATAACAAGATCTGAGCAAAACACGAAGAACCCGAAGTGGGTTTAACGTCAAAGAACCTGAAATTGATCCAGAAATCAAGAGCTCGGGTTGCTAGAATGATTGTTAGATCATTCTAGCAGTAACCGGCTCTGATACCAATTGTGAAGTCGCTGGATTGGTGAACATCCGAGTGTGTTCTTAACGGAAAAATAAACAACCAAAACCAAAAGTCAAATCTATAACACGAACTATCAAAAATTGGTTTCATTGATAAAACCTATCGATTACAAGCTCGTTACAACATAGAATCAAGACTCTTGGCAAGGGGAGATCGAGCATGATCTCCCCTCTCATCCGGCAGCCCTAGGCTCCAGGTAGACTCCCTCTCAAATCCTTTTCTCTCTATACATTGAAACAGGTATATATAGGCCTCGGCCCATATTAGATGCTACTGGGCCCATTCGTGCGATTGGACAATGCAAATGGTTCAATTGTACTACTGGACCATGCGGATGGTTCAATCGTACGACTGGACCATTCTTACGGTTCAGTCTTACGAATGCCCCAATCGCATCTCTCAGTCGCACGACTGGTCCATTAGCCTGGCTCAGTCGTACGACTGAGTCTCATTCGCATATGCTCCTGTGAATGACCCAGTTTCATGTGTTTACAACACATCAGGTGTAATACATTAAGCCTAGACTATTCGTCAAACGACGGACACACTATATATGACAATATAGCTCCAACAAATTTCCCCTTGGACGTTGCTTGCGAATAGTAGATAACATGTCTTACAATCTTCAGTTAATCTTTGCTTTGGTTTCCAATAGAATCAAACGAACAACCATATTAGCCAGCGTTGCCGATCTGTCAGGTTACTACAGTATCCCTGAAAATGAATTTAGGCACAATAGCTTTCGTTTACTTTGCAGAACACCATCATAGCAGCAAGATTCCCCTTGTGACTGATTTTTCCAGATAATGACATGAATAGTTTTCCATTGCTTCAATCTTCACACAATCTAAGCTGATTAACATTAACAACTGTAGAAATTCCCCCTCACATTCAGCATATCCCAATATATAAACATTGTGCTCTCCTGGCGCTTTATATGGTGTATTGGGCAAAAGGTTGAAGGTTCCAATCCACAACTGACAATATCAAACAAATCAACATGCATGTAGATTCATCATCAGAAACCTGCTCACATCATCACTTTCTGATTGCATCTTCAATTTCTCTATACATGGATTCCCCCTAAGAATGAGAATCCTCTCTGTGTAGATAAATATAACTTGATTGGCCCATAAATAGTCAGATGCTCCTGACTACCCCATAAAATCAGTACTGACTGCTGACATCTTCTCTTCTCTCTTTCGTGTTATAACAACATTCACCTATTCTGGAAGTCCAACGAATAATGGGGTATCCATCGAACTTGTTTGACATAAGAACCTCAGGGTGAATGTGCTTTGCTCATCCTAAAATCTGTGCAGGAGGCAGTTCCAGACTCATTTTTTTGGTCTGGAACATCATTCATTCATATGACATGGAGGACAAATCTCACATTCGTGTGAATGGATGATACGAATGATATATTCGTGTGACTGAACATAAGACTGGACATAAGACTGGTCTAGTTGCACGACTTACATAAGACTGATCCAATCGCATGGTCCAGTCGTACAAATGGTCCATTCACATGGTCCAGTCATATGAATGGTCCATTAGCATGGTCCAGTCGTACGAATGGTCCATTCGCATGGTCCAGTCGTACGACTGGTCCATTCGTATGGTCCAGTCGTATGAGCGGGTTTGCATGCTGATTTTCAGATCTGCAGCCGCCATGACAGCCAAAAACCCTAATCCGATGAATTTCACATGAACCAAACCAAAATAGACATCATCAGATTCATAAGGGTAATAATAACAAGATCTGAGCAAAACACGAAGAACACGAAGTGGGTTTAACGTCAAAGAACCTGAAATCGATCCAGATATCAAGAGCTCGGGTTGCTAGAATGATTGTTAGATCATTCTAGCAGTAACCGGATCTGATACCAATTGTGAAGTCGCTAGATCGGTGAACATCCGAGCGTGTTCTTGACGGAAAAATAAACAACCAAAACCAAAAGTCAAATCTATAACACGAACTATCAAAAATTGGTTTCATTGATAAAACCTAACGATTACAAGCTCGTTACAACATAAGAATCAAGACTCTTGGCAATGGAAGATCGAGCATGATCTCCCCTCTCATCCGACAGCCCTAGGCTCCAGGCAGACTCCCTCTCAAATCCTTTTCTCTCTACACTTTGAAACTGGTATATATAGGCCTCAGCCCATATTAGATGCGACTGGGCCCATTCGTGCGATTGGACCATGCGCATGGTTCAATCGTACGACTGGACCATTCTTATGGGTCAGTCTTACGAATGCCCCAATCGCATCTCTCAGTCGCACGACTGGTCCATTAGCCTGGCTCAGTCGTATGACTGAGTCTCATTCGCATATGCTCCTGCGAATGACCCAGTTTCTTGTGTTTACAACATATCAGGTGTAATACGTTAAGCCTAGACTATTCGTCAAGCGACGGACACACTATATGTGACAATATATGCTCTAACAGAATTGGTTCCCAAACGATGTAGGCTTAATTGTGCATCGGCTTTGCGTGTTCTATATAGGGCGGCTAGAAAATTGAGTTTTGAATCACCCGCCCTTGAGGACGAAGCCAATATCATTTCATTTCTCATGCTATATAGGGTTCTATGTATGAAAAGGAGAAGTGATAAACTTCTTCTTTAAGAAGACTTCTTTGTATCGGGTTTCAGCCTTCCCTCCCAAATGCTTCTTCTTTGGGTTTCTTTCAAAACATGCTTTACTTCTTATCTTGAGAAGACTTCTTTCTTTGGGAATGTAGTCTCCTCTGAATACTTGTTCTCAACAATGACATTTTACAAAGGGAATAGTATTTCCCTCACAAATGCTTGTACCATATGCAAATTATGTTATACATCTCTTAATTTTAAGAGTTTTGGGTGAAATTACTTTCTTGCCCTCCCCAAATGCTTATTAATATAGTATAGATAACAGAGAACATTATATATACGATTCACAGAGTCTCATTCATCTAAGAGTCAAAAGCACTAGCGGGAAATCATGCTAGAGCTGTTGTATAGCACACATTGATTTTGAACATCGAGAGATGCAGTCACAATGATTGTCAGTATATTTGTCCACTTAAATCCATACACAGATTTTTGACACACATTGGTGATTATTTAGGTGTATTAGTTCAACAAGTATTTGTGGATCCCACGCTTATATGGTAATCAACCTTCCTCAGGAGATATTTGAGCGGTCTATGGGTTATTGTCAAGAAGAAACTATTCTAAGAGCTTTCAAAGAGATGCCAAGCCTTAGGTTAGTGCCATCGCACAGTAGAGAGACGCAAACAACAATGAATTCTTAGAATATATAGGTTATGCTTATCCTCAGGTCAGTGCCATCGCACAGCAGAGAGGCACACTTCCTATCGTCTTGTTAGAGCAAATTTATAATACATTTAACACAAAAACTACATTTTTCATATGCTTTGCTCATAGGTTTGGTTATTCGCACAGATTTGTGGCTTTCTTTTTTTTCACCCCTTATTGGAAATTTATTGATTGAGCAGACCAGAGATAAGATGGGAACCCACAACATGTTGATTGATTTAATTCAAATGATTCACCAATGACGTCTACTAGTCTATTGTGTTGAATCTACCGACACATCATATAATGGACTGCAACCCCTAAATCTACTTTCTCCACGTAAGCACGGTAACAGACTAGCTTACTATCATTTTTCAACTTATTAGGCTTTGACTTCTCAAGCTTATAATTTTGTAGTGACTTTCAATATAATATTTCAAAAATGAAAATCTTTTTGATGTCCCTAACGATTTGATACCTGTGTACTATCATTTTCTATTGTACTGAATCAATTTCTCGGATTTGATGTCTTTGCTTTTCAGCTTACCTGCCCTCCCCCTTTTTTAGGTAATAAATACTGAAACTGAAATTATTCTTCCCCTAAAATTCTAAAACAGATAATCTTTTAATGTTTTTGATATTTTTAAGATAGAAAATAAAATAAAATAAAATAAAATAAATTTGACAGAAAAAATTAAAACTAAGAAACATACGGACGGACTATGAACTCGACTCCTCCGGAATCACATCGTCTTTCTTTTTGACGCCGTCAACCTCTAATAGATAATAAAATCTCGGTTTATCAAAAGCTTTTGTATGAGGTCGGCGCGCTGAAAATCTCGTTAATTTTAATTACATCGATTAAATGTTTTTCAAAACAATCATATATGAAGTGATATTTATTGCCGATGTGTTTGGTTTTGGGATGTTGTACCGGATTTTTAGTTACAGCTATGGTAGCAGAGATATCAACAAAAATAGGAGTATTAGTAAATTGTAAACCATAGTCCCATATTTGCTGTTAAATCCAGATAATTTGAGAACAACAACTTGCAGCAGCAACATATTCAGCTTCACATGCTGACAGAGAAACGGACGTCTGCTGCTTACATTAAAGATCCGATCATTCCACGATACATGGTGGCATCTACCAAATCCCTATTTTCATCGGGTGCCATATCATGGTTCGTGGCAAGAGGGGTACCAGCAATAGTTACATTTTCCATACCAAACCGACTCAGAATGTCCCCCACGTATTTGGTCTGATGTGGAAAGATTTTAGTGGGTGTCTGATCCACCTGTAATCCTAGAAAGAACTTCATCTCATCCATGGCACTCATTCAAATTCAGCTTTGATCATAGATTCAAATTCTTTACATAATGCTTTGTTTTTGGAACCAAAGATTATGTCTTCCACATATATCTGAACCATCAGTAAATCACCATCCTTTTCTTTGATGAATAATGTGCAGTCAATCACTCTACTTCAAAAGCCATGTTTTAACAGGTGTGTGGAGAGTTTCTCATACCAGGCTCGGGGGGCTTGATGTTGCCCATACAAAGCCTTGTCTAACTTATAAACTCTGTCCCGATGATAAGGATCTTCGAATCCTTTGGGTTGACTGACGTATACTGTCTCACGGATATCACCATGTTGAAATGCACTCTTCACATCCAATTGATATACTTTGATCTTCATGTATGATGCATAAGCTAGGAAGATCCTAATTGCCTCCATCCTTGCCACTGGAGCAAATACGTCATTGTAGCACACACACTCGACTTGTCTGAACCCTTGAACTACTAACCGTGCCTTGTTTCTAATAATGACCCCCTAGTCATCTTTCTTGTAATGAAGAACCCATTTCGTACCAATTACCTTAGCACCCATAAGTCTGTCAACTAGTGTCCAAACACCTAGCTTAAAAAGCAGAAGCTCCTCTTGCATCGCATTAACCCATGCCTCATCTTTCAAGGCATCACTGACATACTTGGGCTCAACTTGAGAAACAAACACTTATATGCCCCATCATGAATGTATCCATTTTCCATCACAACTGCATAGTCAGCTGTGTACAACTGATTTCTTATTTGTACCCTAGAGAGAAGATCACCGATGATGTTGTTCGGGGGGTGATTCACACTAATCCTTGTCACTGGAGTTGTAGGAATGTCCATTTCATTATCCAGGTTTGTAATCACTGGTTCATTTTCTGTGGCTATTGGGTGACTAGCCCCAGAGGTATCAGCCAATTCATTTTCACCTACAGGTGTACTCTCATCTGGGCTAACAGGTTCATCATTGCTTGTATTTTTATTTGCAGCCTCCTCATCGTTTAAGGAGTGATCACTGAGTTTTAAATATGCCCCTGAAGACTGAGAAATGCCATCGATTGGAGCCGTAGTGCTCGAGTCTGGATTAGGAGTGTTCAGAACGTCATACATCATTTGAGCAGCCACCTCATCATTGGAATATCCAGGAGGAAGATTGAATGACTTGAAAATTCTATCATAATCAAAGAAAATGATGGACCTTTTCTAGCAAGGGGGTGGTGTATCTTTGCACATCAACGTTGCACCACACTTCAACTTGACCATTAGAGTTGTTGTAAACTCATTTTTCCGGTATATTGTATCCAAGAAAGATACTTCATCCATTTTTTCATTAAACTTGCAAGTCTGAGTTTTCTTCAGCAACATGCAAGGAGCTCCAAATGATTCCAGATACTCCATGTTTGGTTTACGCCTTTGAAGCAACTCATAACAAGTTTTACCATGATGTTTGACAACTAATACACGATTGAGAGTGTAGCATGCATTAGCAACTGCTTCATTCCAGAACTGAACATGCAGTTTTGAATCTGCCAACATCATCCTTGTAGTTTCAATCAAACTTCGATTTTTGCGTTCAGCAATTCCGTTCATCTGTGGAGTGTAGGCAGAAGAGAATTGATGAAAAATCCCTTTCTCTCGACAAAAAGCCTCCATCCACTGATTCTTGAATTCTGTGCCATTGTTTGAATGAATCTTCCTCACTTTCAACTTGTATAGAGACTCCAGAGTAGTAACCAAATTCTTGAATGACTCAAAAGTCTCTGACTTTGCATTAAGAAACATAACCCATGAAAATCTTAAATAATCATCTGTGACCACAAAATAGTACCAGTCCCTAGCTACGCTCTTAGTGCTGACATGGCCAAATAAATCCATATGCAGAAGCTCCAGTGGTATCTTAATAGAATGAACTTTCTTTGTTTTGTGAGATTTTTTGGTTTGTTTCCCTTTCTTACATGATATACAGAAATCTGGAAGCTAAAATTTTTTTACTATAACACCTTCAACTAGATTATTTTGAACCAAGTGATTCATCTTTTGGGGATTGATGTGTCCCATTCTCCTGTGCCAAGAAATAGAATCCCTCTCTGTGGCTTTAGACAAGAAACACTGTGCAGCAGACTCAGTTGTGGAAGCTCTTGACATATCCAAGACATACAGGTCATTATATCTTGATGCTGACATTAAAATTTGCTCCTCAGGGATAACATAATCCTTCTTCAGAATATAGCATTTCTTATTATCAAACACCACTTTAAAGCCCTTGTCGTAGATTTAGGAAACTAAAAGTAAATTATTCTCCAGCTGTTGAACATAGTTTACTTTATCAAAGTTCATTTTCCCATTTCCGACTTCACCTTGAGTTGTGATATAGCCTCCATTGTTTCCTGTAAAAGATACATGCCCCCCTTTGATTTGATTGACATTGAAAAGGAGAGACAGATACCGGTCATGTGCCTGGATGCCCCACTATCAATGATCTAGGTGTTAGTGATAGCGCTGTAGCAGACAACCTGCACAAAATAGAAATATTAGTTCAGGAGTGGGACCCAAGCCTTTACTGGCTTGGGTTTCCCAAAGGCATCACACATAACAAACTCCACCCACTGTCCTTAGGAAGTCGGAGAGACAACATTCTTCATCTTATCCTCACTTTCAGACACACTTGATGATTTGGCTTTCCATAAACTAGTCTTGTGTAACTGTTTTTGATAAACAGATGACTGGTTTATTGTTTTAACATTTTGTTTGCTTTCATCACCATGTTTTACCTCAGTCCTCATAGCTTTGCCAGGGGCTTGACTGTGTTGCCTGTGGTATTGTGGAGAGGTATTTGATCTTTTTATTATAGAAAACCTTGGTTTATTATCTTGAAAAAATTCAACCTTTCATCTTGGTGTCTAATAATAAAGACAATTAGGAGATATATGTCCTCGTTTTCCACATCCATAACAGGATCCCCATTCAACAGGGCTGGGAGATCTTTTGTGTGGTGGGGAGTATGGTCTAGGATTTGTCTCTCTCTTCTCAGCTTTAGGTTTCTCACCTTCTTTGACAAATTTAATTGGTTTCACATATTGACTACCTTTTCCTTTTATTTTGTTGAGATTTTGATGATGAACAGTTTTAGAATGAGTTGGTTCTGAAATTTTAGGTTTTGAAACATGAACTTTTGAACACAACCCAAGAGAAGCATTGCTATTCTCATCATCACGATTTTCAATGATATCCTCATCTTTAGTGCTAGAACTAGATGCCTTCTGTTCAGTAACAGATTGCACATTTTTAACTATGGAATCTGGATCACTGACTAGAGGGGTAGTCACCACATGATCCTTGATAGGGTTATTATTTATGGGTTGACATTTTGTGTTCAAAAGGATCACATGTGGTGGCGACACTACTTTATAACCAAGCCCTTCCCCATCGTTTCTCTCTTTGACTAAGTTCTGAACAATATGAGAGGAACTAGCTTGACTGTGAAGTTTTTAATTTAACGATTCAATTTCAACTTGCAAAATAGCTTTTTCTTTCTTAGTTTCCTCTATTGTTGATAAATAAAACTTAATGCCATTTGCTTGATTAAAGGCAACAACCTCGTTTCCCTAATTTGCTTTCCTAACAGATCAAGTTTTTTTAAAACTGCTCTCATTTTGTTTTAACACCTTGTTAGCTTCAATACATAGTTTCAAATCATTTACCGGACTGTCATTGTGATCTAACAGCCTAGCAAATTTTAAATCTATGCTTTCATGATAGAGGAAAGACTCGTCTACACCTACCCTCCCCAGACACTGCTTATTGAGTGGGATATACTGGGTTTGTTTGTTTGTTTGTTTGTTTTGCTTTCATGAAATTTATTACATTCTTCACAAGAATGTTTATCAAAAAGTTCATCTTTGGTACTTACCTGTGATGTGCTGGAGGTATCAGCCATGAAATCAACCTGAGATTCCTTGTTAATTTGAGATTTTGTGCTCGTAGCGGCCATTCATCTACAACCTAGTGATCAACTGCATCTGTAGCTTCTTCAGTATCTGAATTGGCATTATCAGCTAAGTTATCTCCTTCACTTGCTGGATCATCATTAAGATCTTCCATAAATGCCATATTTGCTTCACCACCAGAGATGAACCGAAATGTCCAGTCTTGTCCTTCATCTCTTTGAGCAACCATAGCTTTGGAATCTGGACTGGATGAAGTCATGTTCTTTTCCTTCTCCTGATGATTGTTTGATGTAAAAGGGTTACCATTTCTTGTCTTCTTAGGTTTCACGCACTTTCTTTTGAAGTGACCCTTTTTACCGCAGTTGAAGCATGTAACTTTGGTTTTATCAAAACCAAAAGTTGTGTCTTTGGTGGAAATCAAATTCTACCCCGTCTTCTTCATAAACTTTTTAGCCCTTCTCACAGCACTTGCCAAAGCCCACGTGATATCCATTCTTTCCAACTCCGTCTCATCTACCTGCTCATAGTCCTCATTCACGAGATCACAGTTTCCTATCTTACCAGCAACCAACCCATCATATGAGTGTACAACCGCAACGAGAAGATCCATATGCTCTTTTGCTACCTCAACAGTAACCTTTCCTAGATTCCCAGTCTTCAACTTTGTAGGATTAGAGTCAGGAATAATATACTGAGTTCCAGATGATCCTGATAATTCACTTCCAGAAGAACCACTTTAAGAAGTTCCGGACGTGTTAGAAACAAATGTTGTTTGAAGAAGTGCACCAGATGAAACTGGTGTGGGAAAATATTATATAGTGATGGATTATGTGTATATGACCCTTTCTTGGACTTGTATTTCATCCTTACCTCCTTCTCCCTCAACTTCAAGATAATGTCGTTGATATCCAGAGTAGCTAGAACTTTGTTCTGTCTTAGATTAGACAAAAAAGAATCCCATTTATCCGGTAGACCATCAGCGAAGCTGGCTACTTTATCTTCCATCGAGGTAGTTACTCCATGAGTATGCAGCTCACTCATCAGATGATAAAACCTATCTATAATATCATCCAAGCTTTCATTTCCCATGGATGAAAAGTTATCGAATTCCTTCTTGAGTGCTTTAGCCGCTAGTGCCTTTAAGGTTGCATTACCATCATATCTCTTTTCCAGTGCCTCCCACAGCTTCTTTGAATGTTTATGTTCCGAAAACTAATGGAAAATATCCTTTGGAATCGACTGTGTCAGTAAGGCATAGGCTTTCTTTTCAGCGTTGTGTGTAACCTTTTGCACTTCATTCATCCCACTTAGAGTCAGTTTAACTCCATTTGCTCCAACAGATAAAGTATAACCAGTCTCAATTGAAGTCCACAAGTTTGGGTCAACTGCGTTAAGGTAGATTTCAAACCGTTGTTTTCATTGCGGGTATTCATCCAAGGTCAACAGTTTTGGTGGTTTGTTATGATTTCCAATCTCATTTTCCAGAAGTTATAGATTCTGGATCCGTGAGTCCTTTCCAGCAGTAAACGCAGAGTTCTGATCGTCCATGGTTTCAAACTTGAAAAATTATGGATACGACAGAGTCAATGGTGCGATTAGAGAGTACGACTGAGTTCAATCATGCGATTGGAGAGTGCGACTGAGTTCAATCATGCGATTGAGGGACGCAAATGAGTTCGACCGTATGGGTTAGCTTAATCATACGAATGAGCAATACGACTAAGTCCAGTTGTGCAGTTGAATCGTGCGATTGGGATTCAGTCGTGCGATTGGGATTCAGTCGTGCGATTGGGATTTAGTCGTGCGATTGAGCCAAACGTGTGATTGAAGTTGTTGTGGATGAAAAATTCGAAACTTTGAACACTTTCACACCAAAAAACGATTTTTCACGAACCCTAATCTGTCGTAAGTTGAAAAGTTTGAAACTGTTGAATCATGCACACTTCAAAAACACTTTTTGAATCAAAAACACGAATCTTTTAAGTGAAACGTTAATTTTAACGAAAAAACCAATCGAATCCACAAAGAATCACGACTCAAGGCTCTGATACCACTTGTTAGGACCGTGTATGTACGGAGTACTAACTGATTCAATGTGAAACCAAATCAAATAGTGTGGAATCCTATTTGATTGGCGATCCAATCAGGGAGAACGTAAAACCTGATCGATCTAACGATTAAACAACGTTAAGAACGAGTAGAAATCAATCAGGAACGAACTATGAAGTTGGATGGACGAATTAGGACACTCTGGACGGCTAGGGTATGCTAATATTCAAAGTGTTCTCTTTTTCCACGAATTACGTGGTATTTATAGTTTGCAGTGTACAGTCGTACGACTAAGCCAATAAGATGGTTCCGTCGTGCGACTGAGTCAAGCGATTGATTCATACGCACGACTGAACTCTATGAATGGTTCAGTCGTGCGACTGAGCAAGTCTCATGACTCAGTCGTGCGACTGATCCAGTCACCTGGTTCAGTCGTGCGACTGAACCAGTCATATGACTCAGTTGTGCGACTGATCCAGTCACCTGGTTCAGTCGTGCGACTGATCCATAAGCATGAATGACCATAAGACTAAGTCAAACACATTTCTGAATCATTACTAACTCAGAACTATGAATAACTACTACAAACCTATATATAATATTCAGTCAAGCGTGTAGTAATAAACATTATAAGAATACAATATAATCAATAGTAAATAGACATCCAAACATATCATATTACAATAATACCCTTGTATTACACATATGTAAGAAATGAAAGACATAAACGTTTAAGTACAATAAACTAGGGACATCATGTATCAACAATGACAATTCCACCAAAAATCAAATAAATCAAATGATAAATATGTGTTTCGGGAAATATGCAAGTAAAAATTATTTCATCCAAATGTAAACATTTTAAGCATGTATAGAATAATATTGTAGCAAGCAATGGATTAGTTAGTAAAGATTATTATCATGTAAAAATCCACACTTCTCAAAAGATGCACTCATACTCAGCTAAATATATGGAGTCATAATGAGGGTTAAGTATGACTAATACGCTCGATTGCCTATTATGAATACGCGTGAAATCATATGCTTGTTAAGGGATCAAATCTCCTCCTACTTAGATATTTACTTTCATAAATCATTAGGTCTTTGATGGGTTGTAACTTGGCTCGGGCTCGGGTATGGAATATTTGGAAAAAGTGGCTGAAAGCTAAAGATGATGGTCTGGGTTTATTTTTATAATATAAACTACGAGGAAAGCAGTAAAAGGCTCCCTATATAATACTTCAAGCTAGCAGGGATATGCTAACTTGAGGACTCGTTTAAGGTCAGATTGTCAAGACCGTATTTTGCTTTCAAAAACTTTTCTTCGTCTTTCACCTGAAGATACACAAACCTCTTCTTTCGTAAGGATCGTTCCACTTGAAGCCTAATAGCACCTAATCGGACCAGTCTTGTGTATTCGTATTTGGAATCGGTTTGTTTATTTTTGTATTTTCCACTGTGGGACCAATTTCCACAGTTCGGGCATATTTTGTATCTTTTTGCCGGCCTCTTTATAGAGCTTTTTAAAATTCCACAAAATGGCGGAACTTGTTCCTTTTTTCACTAATTATTTCTTCCGCCGTACATGAGGTTGAAAATTTGTTCGCGAATTTCCGGGGGAAGTCCTGGTTTTGCGTGATGAGGGCAACAAAGTAAATTAAAGTCAAAAGAATGCATTCCAGTTCTTTAAGGTCTGCCAATAATAGACCAAATTTTAATTCTCTTTTTTTAAGCCAAAAACGTGTCTTTAACGAAAAATAGGATTTGTTGAAGGCTTTTTGGTTAAGTAACTTGGTGGTTTGGGTGATAAAAATAATAAACGTTTAAGTTCAATGGGGCTAACTAGGGTTGACATTCGGTTAAGAAAAGTTAAAAGAAAATGGTTGGGCTTGAATGGTTAAAGTTTCCTAATGACTAACTCGTTTTTATACAAAAAATACTAATTAAGGTCTCGACATATATACTCAAAGCAAGTTCTAATCACACGTATATAAGACACCCTCAATTAAATCCAGAATAAAAGTAAAATTACAAGAGC
This sequence comes from Flaveria linearis, assembly GCA_024085815.1. Lineage (NCBI taxonomy): Eukaryota > Viridiplantae > Streptophyta > Magnoliopsida > Asterales > Asteraceae > Flaveria > Flaveria linearis. Next base: position 61,074,376 of record CM044004.1, on the reverse strand, counting down.
TGCTTAAGGCTTAAAAATAAAGTCACATACGGATGAAATCGGGTCAAAGTGTTTTATTTTACATGATTGAATATTTTTACTCGATTATTGCTTTTAAGGATATCATAAAAATTAGTTTTCACTTTTTATTTGGATGTCATTTATTTACTTACTTATTTCCCGAAAACGTATATTTATAATTTGGTTTATTAAAAGTGTTTAAATTTTTTGTTTTGTGTCACCAAAATTAATAGTTAAGTGATTTTTATAAAAATTTCCAATTTGGACCTTTTTAGAAAAGTAGCACATCTGTATGTCATCTAACTCATCCCCACACTTAAAATTCACATTGTCCTCAATGTGATTAATAATATAAAATGCATAAAGGTAACATGATAACTCCCCTAACAATGACGAAGTTGACTCATGCCTTAAATTGTGAGGATCCTCGGAATCACCTGAAATATTATCAATTTATTAAAAGCATTAAAATCCTAAACACACAAAATAAGAAATAAAATGACATAAATTAAAAGATAGATTGGCACAAAACAATTATGCACGTGCCCCGAAAGTGATACTATTTTTAAGGACTTTATGGCGGGATATCCCCCCACTCATGATACATTCGGTTTCTGATGTACGTGACATCATTGCTCAAGTCATCTACTCGGGAGTGCAGGTTTTCAACTCGGTTGAAAGCTTGTTGTGCGTATTCGAATGATCTCCTTGCATCGTTGCTAGTGGTTTGGATTGCTTCATAAAGGTCTAACATGGTTGGGAATTCTCCAGCGTGTGAACTAGAAGCCCCGGCTTCTTCATGCTATACCGGCATATTGAGGTCCATGATGATTTCCTCGGGATCTGCTGGATCCCAGATTTGTCCCTTTCTATCCATAAACCTCGGTTATCCATTTGGTAAGGTTGTTATCATGTACATACTGCAAATGCTTAAATCCAATAATCCTAGCGTCACCCCTTTAGTTCCCTCCGTGTTACACCCATAGCTCTCGTATAAGTTCAGAATCCAGCTTCCTCCAAACATGGGTGTTGGAGCACCTACAGTTGCATTTCTGGCAAAAAGATTACAAAACAAGTATCCAATATTGCATGGTAATTGATTCTTCATACAATATAAAATGAATAAGTCCCTTAGACTAATAACTCCCTCGCTTTGACCACAAGCTGTTATAGAATGGCTAAGAAACCGATGTATGTAACGCAATAGCGGGTCCTGAATCTGACGGATTTTGGTTTTACTTGAGTTAAAAACTCATGTTCTAATTCTTTCCCAAAATGCTTTTCTCATGGCACCACTTTCCGCATCCCTATTCTCCTCTTCTGGAAACATATGGTATGCTGGCATTCCTGATATTGCTTCTTCCTCCATTTCATGTTCTGTATAGATGCCAAGATAGCCAGCGAACAAGGCGATGGATGTTTTTTGCCAACGCCCACCTAATCTGAATGAAACTGCTTCATCATGCCACGGGTCAGATTCTTTCATGCTAAACCTGAAAGATGCTAAAAATTCAAGAGTTAGTTCATAAATAGAAGGTTTGTTTTGTGAGAATAGTCACTTCGACTTAATACTTAGTAAATTATTATATCTTTCGAGCTGTCTGACAGCTGCTAAGGTTTCTTCATCGGCCTACAAATGTGACTTTTCAGCTCTTTGTAACAGTCTTTGCAGCCGGTCACGGCACCATCTTTCACGGTTTCCCTCGAATTGCAAATAGGGATGATTCATGATCCTGAAATTTTTGACAAATAAGTTAAACTATACAAAACACATTTCTAGAATATTTTCATTACGTTGATGATAAACATGGGTTTCACGAGACATAACATCAAATTTGTTAAAGACAAGTTTAAAAATAGTAAAAAAGTTTGGTATTCAAGAAAACTATTAAACATGGGGGTGTGTCTCGTGAAACATGGGGGTGCGGTTAACATTTTGAAGTATGAAATTTTAACTCGAGCAAGCGTGGTTTTGTTGGTAAACCTTTGATTAAGCATGTGTTTGACATTTTCTTTCTTGAAAAAACAAAGATTATACATGTAACATTTTAATCACTTGTTAATAATTCAAGATATCCAATATATATATATATATATATATATATATATATATATATATATATATATATATATGTATATGTATATATATATAGTGTTTAAGCACCATATATTTGACAATTTGAACCATTGTAACTTGAATGTACTTAACAATGATTTAATCATGAATTATGAAGAAAGTCTTGTTAACAATGAAAGGAAAAACATAATAACATCTAACTAAACATAGTAACTAACACTAATCAAATACAAAGATAAGCATGAACAAGAAGGCTTGAAGTATTCATCATTCCATAAACTTTTAACTACAAGGTTTACATGTAATTACTAGGATTTTGGTTGTACCTAACTACATGTAAATCACCATCATTATGCTAGGAATTAGTAACACTAACATCTTGGATAATCACATTTGAAAGAACTCTTGAAAGTGAGAAAGAAAAATGGAAAAATGATGAAAAATGAGAGTGGATGCCGGTTATTGCAGCATGCATTCGATATTTATGATTGAAAATTGATAAAGAACAAGTCAAATAGCTTAAACAAGTAAGATCATGTCTTTTTTTTTGTTGAGCACGGGGGCGTGCTCCCCTTGTGCTGCCCGATTTCAGTTTTTCGTTGTTCTGTTTTTCTGTTTCGCGCATTATGCAATTTACCCGGTTAAGTTTTATCACTTCCAAATCATCAGGAAAGCTACAAAAATAGTCCTAGAGTCAATTAATACTAGCTAAATGACAATTACATTTCCTACGTTCCTACGATTACATAATACGTTAAAAGCCGAGAGTCTGAAACTGCAAAATTAGACTCCTTAACATGCATCAGCGCACATAACACATAACGAAATTATTCTAAAAGAAGCCTCCACACATTTCGTGTGGAAGATTCGGGATGTGATAGTGTGAAGTGTGGTTACTTAGTTATGCGAGTTGACAGTTGATAGAAACAAGTTCCTCACCCATCTCCTAAACTTTTTGGATGAGTTCAGCTAGGCGTTGAGATGCGATAAGGTTCATCTCAGTCAGCTATTTGATCAGTTCACGTAGCTTGAAGAAGTATTCTTGCGTTGTTGGCTCTCGTGTTTCAGAACGCGGTTTCTTCGCAGAATTCCAGTTTGAACTTTCGTGACTTGATTCTTTCATCTTCTGAACGTTTTTTTAGCAAAAATGGATGTGATGAAAGCTTGGAACAAGTGTGGTATTTATATACAGGTCGTGAAAGTTGATCACGGGGGCGTTCTTAGCTACGCACGGCCCCGTGTTTGTTAGAAAATGTCTTAAATTCGACTTGGGATGTTCTAGAGTCATCAGCGAAGATCGTGGAATATTTTTTGTCAGAGGCATGGGGGCGTGTTTCATAGGGCATGGCCCCATGTTTGTGCTTGTGAGGTCCTAGAAAAAATTAAAAACTTAAAGAAAACCTATATACATGTGTCGTGTTTAAGTTTCGGGTCTTCGACACGACCCTTCCCACACCTAGTCTTCGTCAGGGTGGAGGTGTAATTCCTCTGAAAAAAACTTGGTTGGTCCATCATTATATGGTTTTAAACGATCACCATTTATTGTGAAACTTGAATCGTTGTGGTTGTCGATCTCGATGGCACCATTCGGAAACACGTTTTTAATCGTGTAAGGTCCAGACCAACGTGATTTCATCTTTTCGAGAAAAAACATAAATGAGAGTTTTACAGTAAGACACGTTCTCCCACATGAAATCGTGTAGTTTTCTTTAATCGTGAGTCGTAATTTCCTTGTCTTTTTCTTGTAAACCATAGAGTTTTCGTATGCTTGTTCTCTCAGTTCCTCTACTTCATGGATTTGTAAAAATCAATTTTTTCTTGCAAGGCCTTGGTCTAGATTTGCTGCCTTGAGTGCCCGATAGGCCTTGTGTTCCAGTTCCACATGTAGATGACACGACTTCTCATAAACGAGTTTGAACAGTGTTGTGCCAATGGGAGTCTTATAGGCTGTTCGAAAAGCCCATAATGCATCATCTAGCTTGGTTGACCAATCCTTGTGATTTTTTCCTATGGTTTTATCAAGGATTCGTTTGATGCCTCAGTTAGTGACTTCAGCTTGCCCATTTGCTTTTGGATGATAAGCATTTGTGAAGCAATGGTTTATTCCATAACGAGCCATTACTCTTTCGAGCTGGTTGTTACAGAAATATGTTCCTCAGTCACTAATTAAAGCCTTGGGGGCACCAAAACGAGAAAATAATTTCTTAAGGAATCTGGCAACGTTTCTTGCATCATTGGTAGGTAGGGCTTGAGCTTCGACCCATTTTGAGACATAATCAACTGTTACCAAGATGTAATAATTACCAAATGACACCGGGAAGGGCCCCATGAAATCAATACCCCATATATCAAATACCTCGCATACTTGAATAGGTTTTTGAGGCATCTCATCCCGTGTTAAGATGTTGGTTGCTCTTTGACATGCATCATAGGTGCGTACCATATTGTGAGCATCCTTGAAGATCGTGGGCTAGTAAAACCTAGAGTCAAAGACCTTCCTGGCCATTAGGGTTGCTCTATGGTGTCCTCCTGTGGGTCCTTCATGATAGTACCTTAGGATCTGTTATGCTTCACATCCGTATACACATCTTCGGATAAGTTGGTCTGCACCGATTCTGAATAGATACGGTCTTCCCAATAGTAATGCTTAATGTCAGTAAAGAATTTATTCTTTTGCTGATAAGTCATTCCCTTGAGTTATATTCCACTTGCCAAGTAATTTATGGAATCGGCAAATCAAGGATGTTCATCGATTGAGGATTGGATGTTCATAAGGAATTCATGAGGAAAGTTATTATTTATTTTGAATTCCTCAGTTTATGAAGGACTTCAATTTTCAAGACGTGAGAGATGATCAGCCACCAGATTTTCTGCCCCTTTCTTATCACAAATTTTGATGTCGAATTCTTGCAGCAGAAGTGTCCAATGAATCATTCTTGGCTTTGCATGTTGTTTGTTGAACATATAACGAAGGGCTGCATGATAGGTGTAAACAATTGTTTTTGAAAGGATTAGGTACGAGCGAAATATATCGAATGTGAAAACTACTACAAGAAGCTCTTTCTCGGTGGTGGTGTAGTTTTCTTGTACATTGTTAAGGGTCTTGCTCTCATAGTGAATTAGGTGGAATTGTTTATCTTTCCTTTGTCCTAATATGGCTCATACCGCAAAATCACTTGCGTTGCACATGAGTTCAAATGGTAGCGTCCAATTAGGGGAAACCATGATTGGAGCGGTGACCGGTCTTTCCTTTAACAAATAGAATGCAGTAATGCATTCGTCAGAAAATACGAATTGTGTGTCTTTTTCAAGAAGTTGAGTCATTGGTCGTGCGATTTTTGAGAAATCTTTGATGAAACGACGGTAGAATCCTGCATAACCTAGGAAGCTCCTGATTTCTTTCATGATTATATGATGTGGAAGTTTGGAAATAGTGTCACTTTGGCTTGATCAACCTCGAGCCCTGCTCGAGAGATCTTACGTCCTAACACTATTCCTTCAGTAACCATGAAGTGGCACTTTTCCTGATTCAAAACAAGGTTAGAATCTTCACATCTAACCAGCATCTTTTCTAGATTTTAAAGACATTGTTTGAATGAGTTTCCAAAGATAGAAAAGTCATCCACGAAAACTTCCATTGAGTGTTCGATCATGTCATGAAAGATTGCTACCATGCATTTTTGAAATGTAGCAGGGGCATTGCACAATCCAAAAGGCATTCGCCGATAGGCAAATGTACCATATGGACAGGTGAATGTCATTTTCTCTTGATCTTCAGGAGCAATAGGAATTTATAAATATCCTGAGAAACCATCAAGGAAACAATAGAACATTTTTTAGATAGTCTCTTAAGCATTTGGTCGATAAAAGGCAGAGGGAAGTGATCCTTCCTTGTGGCGTCATTGAGTTTGCGATAGTCAATGCAAACTCTACATCTTGTAACCGTACGAGTTGGAATAAGCTCATTCTTTTTATTAGTTACAACAATCATTCCTTCTTTCTTTGGAAGAACTTAGACGGGACTGGCCCAAGGTGAATCAGAAATAGGGTAAATTAAACCGATATCTAGCAATTTTATTACTTCTTTCTTTACCACCTCTTGCATGCTTGGATTTAAATGTCTTTGAGGTTGAATGACGGATTTGATTTTTTCCTTCATCAATATTTTATGAGTTCAAACAGATGGATTGATTCCCTTGATGTCCATGATTTTCCACACAATTGCTCGTTTATGTGCCTTGAGCATATTGAGCAACTTGTTCTTCTCATCATTTGATAAGGCAGATGAGATTATAACAGGAAGTTGAGATGTGTTCTCAAGAAAAGTGTATTCAAGATGAGACGGAAGTTCTTTGAGCTCTAAAGCCAAAGGGCCTTCAATAGAAGGTTTGGCTTTGGGTTTTAGTTCTTATTCGATGATCTCAAATGCTTCTTGATAAGATGATGTTTCATCAACTTCTAGTTCTGAAATAATTTGATTCTCACATATGGGTACAGTGGTTTGGACTTCTATAATTTGAGTGTTGCAAGCTTTAATTTAACGAGTGTTCTTCAAATGACAGCTTATGATTGAATCGCAGACATCAATATAATAGAGTGAATCATCATGATGTTGAGGATGTTTCATGGATTGTCCTATGTCGAATGTCACTTCCTCCTCATCTACTCGGAGTGTGAGTTTGGTGGTGCAAACATCAATGAGGACTCGAGCAGTTACTAAGAAGGTCGACCCAGGATAAGAGGAATATTTTTATCCTCATCCATGTCAAGGATCACAAAATTAATAGGAAATACAAATTTGTCGATTTTAACTAGGAGATTTTCAACAATGCCTCTTGGATATTTAACAGAATGATCAGCTAACTGGATGCTCACACAGGTAGGTCTAGGTTCACCTAAGTTTAGCTTTCCAAAAACAACATAAAGCATAAGGTTAATGCTAGCACATAAATCAGCTAACGCACTGCTAACAGAAAGACTTCCAACTAGGTAATGTATGGTGAAACTCCCTGGATCAGTCATCTTTTGAGGTAGTTGGTTTTGAAGAACTGCAAAGCATTCCTCATTTAAAACTATGTGTCATAACTCTTCCAGTTTCTTTTTATATGACAATACACCCTTTAAAAACTTGGCATAATTTGGCATTTAGGCCAAGGCTTCCACCAAGGGCAGATTGATGTGAATTTGTTTAAACAACCCCAATAATTTGCCATATTGTGCCTCCATTCGTTGTTTCCTCAAACAACCAGGATATGGAAGTGGTGGAACATAGGGTGGCGATGGTACGTATTTCTTGGTTGGTTCCTTAACAACAGTAGGTTGCTTTTGCATGTTACTTTCATTACTAGGAGTGTTGATTTCTATTTCTTCAAGGATGGGTTGTAATGCAGGTGCATCACCTTCGGTGGTTTTACCACTCCTTGTAGTGATGGCTTTAACTTGAGCATTAGGGTTTGTCCTAGTGTTGCTAGGCAAGGCACCTTGGGGTCTTGCAGATAACTGTTGTGCAATCTGACCTACTTGGTTTTCAATGGTTTGCAATGATACTTTGTTGCTTTTGATATCATCCTCATTTATTTGGAATCTCTCCTTATTTCTTCGATCAGATTTCTGGATGTATTGATCTGTGGCTTGTGTGGTTAACAATAATTGCTACAGTAAGCCTTCTATTGATGATGCTCTACGGTCTTGGTTACTACTGCTTAGACCTTGGTAATATGGCTTTTGTTGTTGGTATGGTGGCATGCGGTTGAATCCAGATGATGATTGGTTGTTACCAGCTTCTCTGTAATTCAGGTTGCTCCTCCAGTTTGAGTTGTTATTATATGAGTTCTTTGGGCCTCCTATGTAGTCAACATCTTCAACCATCATAATGCCTTGTGGGCAGTCGTTGGCCTTATGTGAATTTTTACATGTGTTGTATCGTGTTGGAGTTTTCTTCAGTTTGGCTTGTAGTTGTTCGAATCGTTTGGTTAGGGCTTCTAACTGAGCTGTAGTCAGTGTTTCAGAGTCTACTTGATGAATGCCTTTAGAAATGGGTTAGTTTCTTAAAGGATTATAAGCAAAGCTCTTCTTAGCTGCTCTTTCTAGAGCTTGGTATGTCTCTGTTATCATGACACTTCTGAAATCTCCTGCCGCACTTTGGTCTACATCTTGTTTATGTGCTCCGCTGATTGCATCGTAAAAAGTTTGGCACGACAGCCACAGATCAAGTCCATGATATTGGCATCTCCGAAGGAGACCTTTGTATCTCTCCCATGTTACGTGTAATGATTCATCATTGTCTTGGCGAAAGCTTATGATGTTGCTTCTTAGTTTGGCAGTGCGATCTGGTGGAAAGTATTTCAAAAGGAAATGTTCAGCCATTTCTACCCATGTGGTGATGGAACCAGGCGGAAGTGAATCAAGCCAGTCAGTGGCTCGCCCACGAAGTGAAAATGGAAAAAGTCTTAGTCTAATAGCGTCGCCTGAACATTTATTGATTTTGAAGGTTGCATAGATACGAAGGAATCATAAGATATGAGTGTTAGGTCTTCGTCTTGCAATCCATAAAACTGAACAGAGTTTTCTTTGAGTTAGATTATACAAGACTTAATCTTGAAATTGTTGGCTGTTATTGCCGGTTGGACAACACTAGACTCGTAACCATCGATTGACGGTGTGATGTAGTGCTTCATCTTCATTTCCTCGTCTTGGTTAGCCATGTCTTCTTCGGATGGTGTTCCTTCCAAAACGTCTTCTTCGATGATTGTTTCTATTTGCCGTGGTCTTTCACATAAACTCTGATGGAAAAGTCGTTCGGGTTCCGAAAGAGGTGAAACAAGTTCAGGACTAGACGAGTCGGACATACACTATTTTAAAGAAGCCCAAACTAACTAATGCTTAGAATGAATCAGGCAAATGTAACTAACTAACTAACTAAAGCATACTATCTACAAAAATAAAACAATTTTGAATAAAAATAAATTAACAATATATAGACAAGATAGTCAAAAATTTAGATTTTTTTCAAAACTGCCGTGTGTCCCCGGCAACAGCGCCAAAAACTTGATGCGTGTGAAAAGTATATATATTTTGATAAAGGTTTTTCGTAGAGATTTAGTTTTTAATTGGTTATTACTAATACTAAACTACACACACAAAAGGCAAGTGTAACTGTCGTGAGGTAGTATAGTGATGGTAAGAACCGAGTATCAATCCGTGGACACACCTAGTCTACTCAACAATCTTAATGATTGACTACCGGAATTGGTTTTTTTTGGGATAATGATAAGTTGTATTGATGTAATTAGGGTTTTTAAGGTTTTAGAAATGATAATGAAAATAATGTAAAACAAAGTGGAAACTTTAGAATTTAAAACCAGGTAATAAAGGCTATCATCCTAATTAGATTACACTTATATAATTATGATGAATTGGTGGTGTGATTAAAATATTGCTTAAAGTAACTGTGTTAATGTTTATAATGTGAGTTGGCATGATTTCTCGTCTATCCGCTCCGTAATAACTAGGACCACGTCAGGTTGAGATTTACTGCTTAGGTCAAAGCCTAGTAATGTAGGTAAATCTTTTGTGATCTTTTTGACATACGATTTCTGAAAACATAACTTAATGTTAAGAAGAGAGTTAATCAAGTTCCTTTTAGCATATTAATTTTAGAAAACCATAACAATTACTGAAGATTTCTCAAACTAATAAAAGCCCGTAAATGATTAGAAAGTTAAGATGATATGATTTCTAATAACCATCTGTAGTTAATTAGCCATAGATTTATTATGAAGACCGGTTTCACGAATAAAAGTTGATCATACATTTTTTTCAACCGTGTATGACATTCACGATTACAAATCATAAGTTTATAACTTTCCGTTCAAATATAGGTGCTACCCATCAAAAGTTTTCCCAAGACCACCATAATATTAACACAATATAAATTACACCATTAGTTCATCATAACTTACATAAGTTTCATCCAATTAAGATGATAATAAGAGTTCAGCTCATAATGAGCTTGAACATAACAACAAATAACATAGAAGATACATATGGATTCATCGGTGAAATGGAACAATCAAACCTGTGATCTAAAATGGATGATGTTTAGACAATCCTGAGCTTCTTCCAAGTGTTGTATGCACCTCCTAAGCCTCCAAATGATCTTCAAGTCTTGATTCCCGAGAGAATTTTGCAGAGTAACTCTCTGACCAAAAGCTTGCCAAAATGGTGAACTTGGACCTCTATTTATAGGCTTTCTGTAGTGTTTAGGCACGGCCCCGTGCCAAAAGGCACGACCCCGTGTTAGTACAATGCTTACGAAAGTTGGTTAGCTTTTACGTACAGAGGGTGTCGGGCATGGCCCCGTGACAAATAGGGCACGACCCCGTGATTGGGATGGGGCACGACCCTGTGATTGGGGTGGGGCACGACCCCATGTTTGCTTTTAGGGGATAAAAGTTTTTCTCCTGTCAGATGTCCAAACACGGGGATGTGCCAAATTTAGCACGGGGATGTGCGAAATTTAGCACAGGGATGTGTTTCAGGCAAGACATGGGGCGTTCTTAATGAGGCACGACCCCATGCTTGGATTTTAAAGCTCGAATTTCTTTAATTTCTTATTAAATATGCTTCTTTTGTTCATCTTGCCCGTTTCAACACCTAAAAACATAATTTAATAATTTTAAGTTCATAATCATTATTTTAAGGAATATATTAAGGAACAATTGATGTGATTTTGATAGGGTTTTTATCTATAATTTAGAGCACATCAGTTTTGAACATTATCGAACCTGACAAAGCTAAATCTTCCCCCGTCTTTCCTTGCCTTCTTGTTAGGGATAAAGTCGTCAACAAGATGACCATAGTTTTTGCATTCGAACCAAAGCTCGCTGCTCGACAAATCCTCCGGCAAGTTGGAAAGGAAGAAGGCGACGACCCCTTTCTCTTGACTGTCTGTGTGTTTCCTCCGTCTCTCTACTGTTGTCCAGTGCCCTCCATTGTCTTCACGGTGTTGGTTGTTCTCTTTTACAGGTTGCCTATTCTCCGACGAAGTGTTGGTGATGTCGTTTCGTCTCCCGCTCTGCTTCATTTGAAAGCTCAACTTAACAACAAAATTAAAACAAAGACATGGTGAAAATTAATACATTTTTTAAAAAGTAATAAGAATTTAATAATTCAAACTATAATATATTTGTTAATAATAATATATACTATTAACTTTTATTTTTGTTGACATGGGCAATCCTAGTAATAAAATCATCTACTAATGTACACTAAATTTTCATTTTTAATTTTATGATAATGATTGTTAATGAAATATGTAAACACAACTAAATATAGTGACAATAAAATGTAATCACTGATATTAATGCTGCTAGGAATGTACGCACTTGACATTTAAAATAAAAATTTTAGATTATCATTAACTAAAATACTAGTATAAATTATTATCAGTCAATGAATAATGCTTTGAAGTACTAAAAATCTAGTTTTTGATTTCTAAAATTATTAAAATTTTTAGTAAACATCATCGAGAATTGAAATTACTTTTATTGTTAAGTACCATTTGCATCATCCCACTACACAAACTAATAAGTACATGGTTTTTATTATGTTACTAGTAGGTCGCCCGCTCGTTGTAGCGGGGTTTTATGCGTATAGATCTGTAATCTAATGTATTGTCAACACCAACGTTTTGATGGTTGGATCGGACCGGCCGGTCCGAACGGGGATCAGAGGGTGTACCGAACCGAGCAGCATCAGATCGTTTCACAACGCAGGAACCAGCCGGTTTATCCCGTGTTTGCGGTTGGATCGGGAATTGCTGAATTTCCGGTTGGATCGGCGGTGCTATCTTCTCCAAATTTGCAGCGCTCCTCGTCTTCTCCGATCATCCCTCTCGACTTCTCCGGCCAAATCTGCCTCATCTGGTTCTCCCTCCGACCGTCTTTAGCTTTGATTGTTTTTCTTTGCTTTGTTTTACTTTGCACTATTTTTTGAGATAAAGAATGGAGGAGATTATTATTACAGAGAGAAGAAATGAGAGAAGAAGAGAGAGAAGGGAGAGAAGAAGACAAAGAAGTGAAATAGTTAAAAGCAAAAGATATTAAAAAGTTAATTTAAATTTTTTATTTCTTGAAATGAAAAAAAAGTTATAATAACATTTATGTTTTCCGATTCTTTTTTGAAACTAAAAAATAATATAATATGCTTTCACTTTTTATGTTTTACTTATTATTAATTTGCACTTAGATATAACTTGTTTTTATAATTTATCATTTGTATATGCAAACATATATATATATATATATATATATATATATATATATAATTTTTATGATATTATCCGGTTCATAGTTCCGGTCAGACCGGTTCAACCAGTTCAACCAGTGAACCAGTAACAAGAGCGATCGATATCCGATCCAGTTTTAAAAAATTTGGTCAACACAATACAATTGTGGTGTGCTAATTTAACTGAGTTTCAACTGATTAATAAAATCAAGCATGATACTCATAAATCTATAAATTATACGGAACTTATATATGTACTCTCAAGTTCTAAAGTTGACATCATTTGTTACATTTAGTTTTGTAATAATGCTACAATATTTCATCCAAGTTGAATTAGAAACTCAAAGATTAACTTGCTCTTAAACCAACGGATTTAAAAAGTGCTAACATGAATGATTCAAAATTTTATAAAGGGCTATATATCATTTATAAGTTTCTATTCGAAACTATAAAAATCTAAATCTCGTAAAAATATAAAGCTTAGGTTAAATTTATTATGTGTCCCCTGTAGAAATGGACCTTGGCTGTAAACCTTAATTGAAGGTTATGTGCATTAAAAAGTTATGTTGATTTGATGGTTTTAAAGTACCTTAATTATTTATGAAAGAGCATTTCTATTTACCTCACTACCCGTTAACTGGATTCATGTTCCATTTAAGAGTAGACAATACTCACAACTCCAACTTCACATGGCTCGACCATATGATTTTCAAATAGATATCGAGAGTCGCTTCCAGTTTGACTGACACAACTACTAGATAACGACTTTTTTGTATCCTCTCCATTGTATACATTTTAACATTCAGAATATACATGTGATAGTACATCTATATTACTTAAATAGATATTATATTTTTAATATTTAATGGAGCACAAACATCTTTAATGTTACTTATACCATCTTTAATGTTGCTTATGCTATTCGAGGCAAAGATGAACCATATGAATACTCCTTGATCTTTCATATGAACATTTCATCATCGCATGTGTTGAAACAACCTCCAAACATATGATCAATACACTAAAATTAATAAATTTGGATTATATTAACATCTAAAAGTGGTGCTTTCCTTTTAGAAATAACCAAAATATAGTAGTGAAATAGAAGAAAAAGAACAAAAGATCTTGAGAGTAAAACAAACATCAAGATTAAACTCTATAGTTGCACATACCTTTCGGGTTTCAGCACAGAGAGTTCCAACTTAAAATATCATGACTAAAGAAGAAGTGCAGAGTTATGCTTATGCTTCATCTTTATGATCAAACAAGAAATGCATAGTTGTAAATTTATTTTAAATCTTTTTGGACAATTCTCCCATCTTTGAGCAATTGTCCCAGATTAATACAAATAATCAGAAAAGGTTAAGCTTAGTACAAAAGTTTTCAACAACCATGAAAACTATGTGATCTTTTCCATTTCTAACATTTTTTGCTGGATGGACTCAATACTTCAAAATTTGATAAGAACATAACTGGAAAGTATATACCAAACATGATTATTTGGTCAAATGTATATACAAAGTGTAGGGGCACTTGATTGGTTGCTTTAACTTAAAGATTAGAGCCCATTGTCACCTGTAAAAATGATGAGCAATTGTTCTAAATGTATTTAAGTAAAACGAATACACAATCACCAAACAACTGCCCCGGTTGAGTCCTTTTAGATTTTAAATTAAAACACTCTAGTAGTTCCTTATGACCTGAACCAAACTAATATCTTTCAAAAATAGCCCATTTTGACCCGAACCCAATTTGGTCACAACCTGCTTTGACCCATCACCCACTCCAACCCGCCTACTTTGAATTAATAGCTAGAGTTAAACAAAAAGAATAACAAACCAGGTCAAAATAAAAGCTGATCGAGAACATCCTTTGTGTATAGTTTATCATCAATTCATGAATATGAATCTATTGGGGCATATCTTCATATTTGGTTATTTACCACATCTTAAATATGTAACTATAATCATTAACACACATCTGATAAGCTATGAATTTGCTTATCCTTAATGTTATCTACTTATTTGTTTCATCATGAAGGTTGCATACAATTTATTAATTTATAATAAAACAAGACTTAATTACACGGGTGGTCCCTGTGGTTAGGCCTGATTTCAATTTTGGTCTCTAACTCTCTGAAATTACAAGGTAGGTCCAAAACTTTGCACAAACATAACAACGATAGTCCCTGAAATGGATGGACGTTAGTTATTGCTGTTAATTGCGTATGAAATGACAAAAATACCCCCTTTCACTTTTCTTCTTCTCCATATACACTACTCCTACCACTATTGAAGCCTCCACCTTCAACCACCAACCCCACCACCTTCAACCACTATCACCACCACCTTCAACCACCATCACCACCACCCTTAACCTTCAACCACCACCACCCTCAACCTTCAACCACCACCACCACCATATTCAACCTTCAACCACCACCACTACCACCTTCAACCTTTAACCACCACCACCTGCAACCTTCAACCACCAACACTACCTTCAACTACCATCACCGGCACCACCTTCACCATCGTCACCACTAGCACCATACCACCCATGTAACACCAAGAGTAGGGTTTCACTCATCTTGATTTGGGGGTTTTCGTTTCTAGGGTTTCTAAGTTTTCCTTTGATTCAAACAATAGAGGTCGACGTTGGTTACAAATCAAGCTTCAGTTTCATCACTCCTGAACATGGCGGTGAGGAGGTCTTCGTTCACTAGTCCTCCATCGGGAGTGAAGGTTTCCCCATCCTTGGTGACAGTGAGGTGGTGGAGTACGTCATTGAAGAGGGATCTGATGGTCGTATTGAAAATCAAGATAGGTTGGACTCACCATTAGATTAGTGTTTGTTTATCTTTATTTGTAATAGGATCCATGTTAGTTTCCTTTGTATGTTTGTTTAGTTTAAATCTATATATTTTGCTGTCCTGCGAAACTGTGAGCGAAACTGTAGTTTCGCTCACAGTCATGTTGATGTTCTCCCGGCGAAACTGTCAGTTCCTACCGGGCGAAATTATAGTTTCACCAGTATAGTTTCGCTGTATAGTTTCGCCCACAGCGAAACTATATGCGAAACTATGACAGCTATATATAGATTTCTTTTGTCTAATTGTTAGCCATCCTTGCAAAAACCCTAATCGTGTATTATTGTTGCAAGAGGCTATTGTAAGCTTGTTCTTTCTGAATACATTGAGCTTATTTCATTTCATTCACTATTGTTCATCATTAAAACCTTATTTGAAAGCTTTTTGGTGTTATTTTGATCTTCTTCTTATAGTGTTTGTTGTGTGTGTTTGGTATTGAACGATTCAAGCATTCTTCTGCACTGAAAACCGATCAAATGGACCAACAATATGGTATCAGAGCCTTAGTGCTCTTGATTGTTTGAGGTTTTTGGTTATTTTTGTTCAATACCTTCTTTTCTCAAATTCCACATCAAAACAGAGTGTTTTTGTCATGAAAATTGATTGAATATTGTGTGTTTCTGATTGAGGAAGCTTCGTGAATCACTTCTTTTCAAATTCATTGAGATTTGGGTGATTTTCGACTGTTTTGGGTTTAAGAGGGTTTTCTGTTCTTCCAGCGAAATTACAGTTTCTTCCAGCAAAACTGTAACTTCGTTCAGCGAAATTGCTTCTTTCTCTTCTTTGACATTTGGTGTGAAACTGTGATCTTTGAACGAAAGTTCATTCTGATTGGGTGACATTTGTTGCGAACTTACGGCTGAAAGTGATTTGAATGAAAGTTCAAGCTTGTTTCCTGCGAAATTTACAGCGAAACTAAGCTAGTGATAGTCTCTGGCTAGCGAAAGTGCTGCTGAAACTAAGATCTTGATTGCCGACACAACCAAAAATAAGCTTGCTGATATTACATTTTCGTCCTGCCGAAACTAGATCTCAGCGAATCTACTCCAGCGAAATTACTTTTTCTCCGGTGAAACTATCATGTCCAAAATGACTACTCTCACCCTGGCTGATTTAGAGAGTGTTGCACCCAACAGACCCCCTAGACTCATCAACGGAGATAACTTTGAAGATTGGAAAAGGTGTCTTAAGGCTTTCTTCTTCAACACCGATCACAATCAATGGGATTCAATCATCATTGGACCACACAAGCCAACCGTTACCGTCGGTGGGACTGTATCTCCAAACACGGACTCCTCCACATTCACCGAAAAGGATCAAAAATTGATTGACCGAGATCAGAAAGTGTTCGGAGCCTTAACATTGTGTCTTGCACGTGATATTTACAATCGCTTTGCTGAACACAAAGATGCAAAATCTCTATACGATGCCTTGTGTGAATTTTATGATGGAAACGAGGATCTAAGGAAAGACAGGAAGGCTCAAGCTTAAAAGGAGTTCAATTCATTTGTGGGACACAAGAATGAAGATCTTACTGACATTACTAATCGCTTTTTGTCCGTTTCCAGTACCTTAAAGAAGTATGACGATCAGTTGGGAAATCATGAGCAAGTGAATAAACTCCAAGACTCTCTTCCACCCCAATGGAGTTTACAAGTTACAATGTTGAAACAAGAAAGAAACTTTGCTGATTATAAACTGATGGACGTGATTAACAAGCATAAGCCTTTTGATTTGGATCTGAAAAGGAGGGAGTTTAATCAATCCATCATGCCAACATCCGGTTATTCACAGAATGCTGCATTACTATCTTCCGCTGCAAGCTCACCAATGCAGGCATCGGGTCAAGGAGCAGTGACCGTGTGTGATTTTTCTGGAAGTGGCATTAACCCGGGGAAAGAGCAAGGGAATTTAAAAGCATCTACTGAATCTACTGTTCCAGCTGAGACTATGGCACTTTTTGGGATGTTTGTTCAAAGTTATGAAGCACTTGTTGCTGGTGATCTGAAAGGTAAAGGAATGACAATGGAGGACATGTATCAAGTGGATCCAGATGATCTTGAAGAAACCGATATTCAATGGCAAATGGCAATGCTGACGCTTAGAGCTTGGAGATTTATGGAAAGGACTGGTAGAAAGAACTTTGGAGGTCAAAGCTGCAACTCCAAATTGGGTTTTGATAAGTCTAAGCTTAGATGTTTCAACTGCAAGCAATTAGGACACTTTAAACGTGAATGTCCATTGCCAACTATCACTGATCCTAATAACTCTGGAATTCCAAGATTGGCTGCTGGTGGGGGTAAAGATGAGTCAAGCCACAAGAAAGAAACTGCTCTAATTTCTAACTTTGACTGGAGTGCAGAAGCTGAAGAGACAAAAGAAGAACTTAATCAAGCGTTAGTAGCTGAGATTCAGGAAGAGAAAATGAAGATGAACGGTGACGAAGAATTTGATCCATTTAAGGAGTTTAATGATGGAGTTGAAGAGAATGAGTATGAGAAAGATGAAAATATGAAGGAGTACGGAAAGCAAGGAACTCAATCCACAGTGCTAGAAAGGAATGATGACAATGCTGCTACCACCGTAGAGGAAAACAAGTCGAGTACTCCGGTGTGTCAATTTGATAAAGCTCTTGCAGCTGAGAAGGTGGTGATGGGACTTCCATATGAGATAATTCAAGATATGTGTTCATCTGCATGTAAAATCAGATTATTTAGGGTTTATAAGGCTAATCGTTTATTAATTGACAATGAAAAAGATTTGAAAAGAATGAATGAAGAACATAAAATGAATGAGTCAAAATACTTTGTTAAATTAAATGAAGCACTAAAAGAAATTGATCATTTAAAAAGAATTGTTTTAGAAAGAAACGTTGAGGTGAACGGTTTGACTGAGAGAGTTGCCCTAGCTGAGTTTGAAACAAGCAAACTTCAGTCAAAACTTGATAAATGGACCATCTCAGGAATGAAACACGATGATTTATGTAAATCTCAACATGGGGTTAGGATTAAAACAAGTTTGGGATATGAAAATGCTAAGGTTTATCCTCCTCCTAGTACATACTGTTACTCTCCGATGCCCATTCCCCATCCTTCTAATGATTTGGTCAAAGTAGATTATAACAGTATGTCTGCAGGTTTAGAAGGAGTGAATTCCATGCATGTTCGTGAGGACTACGATTACGGACCGACTAGAGGGCTTGGATGCTCTAGCCTTAGTACACCTGAACCTCAGCTTTCTATTTTAGATCATAACTCTAGTTTAAATTCTGTCTTTGTTTCTAGTGATGTTGTAAAAGACTCTATTTCACTCTGTTCTAGTAATGTTTCTGCTTGTTCTTTGAATGCTGTGAATTGTGATTCTGATTCATCTGTAGATTGTGTTGATCCATTGTCTGATAATACGGTGAAAAGCGATGAAGAAACAAAAACTAACTCTTTTGAAAATTTCTTTTCTCATCCCATTCCATCATTTATACCTGCAAAGTTTTCTGTGCTTA
Organism: Flaveria linearis; assembly: GCA_024085815.1. Classification (NCBI taxonomy): domain Eukaryota; kingdom Viridiplantae; phylum Streptophyta; class Magnoliopsida; order Asterales; family Asteraceae; genus Flaveria; species Flaveria linearis. The sequence continues at coordinate 61,055,644 of CM044004.1, read as the reverse complement.
ATGACAGGATTGCATCTTCATCTGAGGCAAGTACTAGTGATACTAGTACCACTTGTATTTCAGATAACACTTCATTGTCAGTAGCACACAATCATTCTTTTCAAAATAAAATTAGCTCTGTTAACATGAATGAGGTATACAGTGATGATGATTCAAGATTATCTGAATGTGTTGAAGAAATATGCATTGATAAAATCTCTACCTCATTACATAATGAATCTAGATTGAAATCACATTGTTTTCAATGTGGTAAAGATGATCATGTTATTAAGCACTGTCCTTAGTTACATCATATACATGTTAATAGAAGTTCCTTTGGGAGTAAATTGAATCAATTAGTTAATAAGTTCTTTTGCAAGAAATCTCCTTCGGCGAAACCTAAAGTTGTTCAAAATTGGGTGCCCATTACTCCTGGTTAATTCTCTCTTGATATTATTGCAGGAGTCGACCACTAAGCCTGTAAATAGCGTGTGGCATGTTGATAGTGGCTGCTCCAGACACATGACGGGGCTTAAAGATTTATTGACCAACTACCACATAATCGACGGTGGTTATGTTGCTTTCGCCGGAGACAAGAAAGGAGGAAAAATGATAGGGCAAGGAGAAGTTTGTAATGGTTCGCTCGCCTTGGAAAAAGTCAATTACGTACCCGAGCTTGCATTCAATCTGTTGAGCGTCTCTCAGATTTGTGATAAAAGCATTCCGGTCTTATTCAAGTCCAATGAATGTATCTTTTTGAAATCTGAGATTGATATTCCAGATAATTTGGTACTCATGCGGGCTCCCAGAAAGCATGATACATATCTCCTTGACATGAATTCAAAGAGCTCATCATCCGCAGTCACATGCCTCTTGTCTAAAGCTTCCACCTCTGAGTCTTTCTTATGGCATCGTAGATTGGGCCATGTTAATTTCAAAATAATAAACAAATTAGTTAAAAACAATCTCGTTCGGGGATTACCTTTAAAAGACTTTTCTGTGGTTGAGAAATGTGTGGCATGTGCAAAAGGAAAGCAACATAAGAAACCACACAAACCTAAAATTGAAAATAGCATCTCAAATCCCCTGGAGTTGTTACATACTGATTTGTTTGGCCCAATAAGTGTTAAATATATTGCTAAGAAATTCTTTTGTCTTGTGATTACAGATGACTATTCCAGATATTCATGGGTAAGATTTCTTGCTCAAAAGGGAGAGACTATTGAGGAGTTGCAAAAGTTAATTCTCTCGATTGAATCGATAAGCAAGAGGAAGGTTATGGCTATTCGAAGTGACAACGGTACTGAATTCAAAAATCAAATTTTTGAGTCCTTTTGTGCAACCAAAGGAATATTAAGACAGTTCAGTGCTGCGAGAACTCCTCAACAGAATGGTGTTGCGGAACGAAAGAATCGCACCCTAATTGAAGCCGCACGTACAATTTTGATAGAATCCTCCTTACCCATCATATTTTGGGCTGAGGCTGTGAATTGTGCTTCTTATGTTCTCAACAGGGTGCTGATAGTCAAAGATAAGATGAAAACTCCGTATGAACTATTTCACAACAGAAAGCCTTTGATTGATTTCTTTCGCCCATTCGGTTGCTCGTGCACTGTCCTGAATACTCAAGCGCAGAAGACAAAATTTGGTGCTGTATCGGATGAATGTTATTTCGTAGGCTATTCTTCTTCCCAAAAGGCTTATCGGGTATATAACAAGAGGACACGTATCGTTCAAGAGTCCTTCTATGTCGATTGGCAGGAATCTAATTCCTCTAATGTTCCCTCAGAACCAGCTTGGTTCTTTGACTCAGATACGGTGTTCAAATCATTCAATCTTCTAGTTTTCGATGATGATGTGTCCTTCTCCAATACAACAACAAACATCATTCCTCCTGCTCCCATACCAGCTGAACCTATTGTGCCTCATGTCACTACATCAGTTGATGATACCTCAGTCAATGTTGCATCTTCCTCATCTTCATTTGACCTCCCACCTCCACCCATATCAACATCACCTTCTTCATCTCCTTTACCGCACCCTACTTCACCATCCAGCTCATCATTTAACCATCCACCTACTGACATCCCTTCCATGACTACTGATTTCAAAACTTTGAAAGATCATCCACATGACACCATAATTGGTTCCATTACTGATGGAGTTCGGACACAGAGTCAATCTGGTTTGATTAATGTTTGCTTGTTCTCTTGTTTTATATCTCAAACCGTTCCTAAGATCGTTCATGCAGCTCTCCAAGATCCCTGCTGGGTTGAATCAATGCAGTTGGAATTGCAACAGTTCAGAAAACTCAAGGTGTGGACCTTGGTGGATCTTCCACCAAATAAGTATCCCATTGGCACAAAATGGGTATTCAAGAACAAACCTGATGATCAAGGAATAATGGTGCGAAACAAACCCAGATTAGTGGTTCAAGGCTTTGCTCAAGAAGAAGGAATTGACTACACAGTAGTCTTCGCACCTGTCACCAGTCTTGAAGCCATTAGAATATTCTTGGCGCACGCTGCTCACCAGCAATTTAAAGTCTATCAGATGGATGTCAAATGCGCATTTCTCTATGGTGACATTGATGAAGAGATATATGTGTGTCAACCCCCAGGGTTTGAAGATCCAGACTTTCCTGACAAAGTATACAAGATTGATAAGTCACTATATGGACTTCATCAAGCTCCTCAGATCTAGTATGAGACACTGACCCAGTATCTCTTAAGCAATGGTTTTACGCGAGGCACCATTGACATGACCTTATTCAAAAGAGAGGTAAACAGTGAGATGTTAATTGTGCAAGTCTACGTTGATGACATTATTTTTGGCTCTACCAATCCTCAATTATGTCGGGAGTTTGAGGAGGTCATGCGAAACAGATTTGAGATGAGCATGATGGGAGAAATGTGTTTCTTTCTCGGGTTGCAAGTTGAACAAAAGCCAGATGGAATTCTCATTCATCAAGAGAAGTATATTAAGGAAATTTTGAAGAAATTCAAAATGGATGATGCTTCTTCTGAGATGACTCCCTTCACGGCTCAAACATGTCTCACTCCGGATGAAAATGGCAAACCAATCGATCCTCATCTCTACAGATCCATGATTGGCTCTCTCATGTACCTAACAGCAAGTCGTCCTGACATCACCTTTGCTGTTGGATATTGTGCTCGATACCAATCAGATCCTAAAGAATCCCATGCCAAGGCAGTCAAACGAATTTTTCGTTATCTAAAGGGGTCTTCTCGTTTAGGACTTTGGTATCCTTATGGTGGGAATTTTGACTTGCATGCTTATTTTGACAGCGATTCCAACGGCTGCAAACTAAACAGAAAGTCTGTTACTGGAGGTTGTCAGTATTTAGGGAATTGCCTTGTTTCTTGGCAAAGCAAGAAACAGACCACGGTTTCTCTCTCAACAGGAGAAGCTGGATATATTGCAGCCTCTACTTGTTGTTCGCAAGTTTTATGGATTCAGCATCAAATGATGGACTATGGGATCAACTTTCTTCATACTCCATTATTTGTGATAACGAAGCGGCAATTGGGATTGCCAAGAATCCAATTCATCATTCTCGGACCAAGCACATTGAGACACGGATACATGCCATCCGTGATGCTCAAGAAAAGGGTTTCATTAATATTATTCCTATTGATACAAAACATGAAAAAGCAGATCTTTTCATAAAAACCTTTGATAAGCCACGTTTTTATGAATTGATTTCTATGCTAGGATTAATATCGTTCTGAAAATCTTTTCTGAGCAACACAACTGTTTAATCTGTAAATATGTACATATCTTATTTTTGGTCTTGATTATTGTCTGCCTTGTGTCCCATAGATCTTTACTTTTTATTCTTGTTTTTCTTTTACTTTGATTGTTAAGAAATTTTCCATTTAGTATGCTGTCAAATGAAAATTTCGGGGGAGATTCATACTGATAATAAGTTTTAATTTTCATTCTCTCAGGAATTCAAGAAAATGAAGTTAGAACAAGGGGACATCTTACGTTGGGATATGCATGATAGACTCATCCCAAAAACGAAGTAAACAAGTGATCATGCAGCCAAATTAAAGATCATAACTCAGTAATAAGGATTATCCTCATGATATTTCGGTCTGCACAAAGATACAAGTCTTGTCTAAAACTTGGTTGAGAGTTGCTAATTGATGTCAAAGATTATCGATGTGAAGCTTATGGTGTTTCTCACTGGGATGGTGACTCGGTGATAACGCCCTCTAAGTCAAACATTAAATAATCTCAAATAGCCTATTATTGTATATATAGATTATCAATGTGAATCTTATGGCGTTTCCCACTGGGATGGTGACTCGGTGATACGCCCTCTAAGTCAAACATTAAATAATCTCAAATAGACCATTCTTGTATATACATTCATACTTTACATAAGAAAAGATGTGTGTTTATCTCCTCTGCTATACGAAAGCATTGACCTGGAGTGATGATCTTCTGTGCTATGCGAAAGCATTGACCTGAAGCTCTCATCAACACGCCTAGATGATCTTCTCTGCTACGTGAATGCATTGACCTGAAGCTCTCATCTTTTAGTTATAGGTTGAGTCTGGATCTCACATATATGTGTGTCTACATCTATACATTATAGAGTCCCATCTGTATATATGCCAGTCAGTATGATTGCATTAAGTAAAATCAGTATAGTGATCAGGCGACATCAATGATTATGCTAAATAAACCTTGATGACGAGACTAGTTCTTTATCAAATATCAGTGGGGACCAAGCTGCTGAGTTACTAAGACAATTCAGAACATGATAAACAGCTGCAGATCATGAGTCGAAAAGAGCTGGGAATGGGTTTAAGCGGACAAACATATCAGTAATCTCGCTAAGTCATGATCCTCTTAAAACACTTCGAGAAAAACATGATACTATATCCTTCAACAATTTAATTTTAATTCTATTTTATTTTATTTTATTTTATTTTATTTTGATTTTATTTATTTATCTTATTTTTTTTATTTTAAATGAAAACTCTGCGAAACTACAGTTTCGCTTGGCGAAATTGCAGTTTCGCTTGCAGAAACTATAATCTTGCATGGCAGAAATCATAGCTTCGAAATGCAGAAACAATAATTTTGCCTCGCCGAAACTATAGTTTCGTAATGCTGAAACTACAATTTCGTTGTGCCGAAACTATAGTTTCACATAGTCGAAACTATAAACTCGCTGTGCCGAAAGTATAGTTTCGCTCTGCCGAAATTATATTTTTATTCCTATGCGAAACTCCTATGTACATAAACATAGTTTTTGAATCATATCGCTCACTTTCGCAAAAATTATTCACTTTCGACGAAACTAAATACTGTTAGGGTTTTTCAAGACTTTTGACTCAAATCTCAGTCTCTGTCTTGTTCTGTTGCATTTTCACCTGTTGTTGGACTTCTAATGTGAGTTTCGAACTCAGAATGTTGGTTTTCATAGGCTAATCTTTTTCACATTTGACCGGATTGGATTCTGTCGATTGGGTAGTCTCGCAGTTCATTCTGCGAAACTACCCCATCTTCCAGCAAAACTAAACGAAAGTTCCTATGATTTAGCGAAACTGTGTGGTTATGCTGCCCGAGCGAACCTAACAGTTTCGTCAAGAAAAATTCAATTTCGCTCTGCGAAACTGTTGTTTCGCCTAGTCGAATCTATCTTCATGTCTTGCCGAAACTATATGTTTTGTTTGGCGAAACTATAGTTTCGTCTTTGCGAAACTACACAATATATATATATATATATGTATGTATGTATATATATATAAATAAATATATATGTATATATATATATATTAATTAATTTGTAAATTCATTTTAATTTTATATGTATATATCTGTATTTACACGAAGCTTATTACCATCTGTTCATTTCATTTACGTTTGTAAATACTTAAATTCTAATTTTATTTCTAACCTGGTTCGTTTGTTTGTCAGATCTAAATGGCGAATCTCAAGTTCGATGTTCGGAACAATATTATGGCTATTCTAGATGATTCTCATCCTAAAGCAGCAGGATTCAGGGATTGTATCAGATGGCTACAGAGATCTCCTATAGCATACACCATCTCTCATTCTACTACTATTTATGATTTACACATTCGAGACTTCTGGCGAACTGCTGAGTACAACACAAGGGGAGATTCTGAGAGTATTATAGCCAAAGTTCTGGGTCATCAAGTGACCATTACAGAAGAAATTATCTCGCGGGTGATGAGATTAGAAGAAGACACTGGAGGTGATATTGATTTGGCAGATCAGGAGGTGTTTGATGCCTTCCTGTCTATGGGATATGAAGGTCCTCCTTTTGGGACTAGAAAGGAAATCAAGAAATCGTTTCTATCAAAGGAGTGGAGATACATTGCCCACGTTTTCATAATGTGCTTAGATCACCGAAAAGGTGGATCGGATGGGCTGAACCTGGACTGGGCGAAAGCTATGGTTATATGCTGCAGAGGGGAGAATGCTAATATAGCAAACCTTATATTCAGCTGCATGGTAGAAAACATAATGGCTTTGAAGAAGGATAAATGGCTGCTTTATACTAGATTTCTTCAGATGATCATAGACGATCAAGTTCCCAACATTCCGAGACACGGAGAAGTCAAGCACCTAGTGTCGATGAATACCCGAATCTTTGCCGACTGCTGTGCTATCAGGCACGACTTCAGTGGTCGGATCACTCACTTGTGGGAAAATATGTATACTCCTGATCGATGGGATTATATCAAGAGGGTGATCCAATCTGAAGCCAGACGAACAGAGGAAATTAGACCAAGTCAATCGGAGGCGGTAAAGAAAAGAAAAAGATATGCTAAGGAGAAAGATTATGACTTTGAGAAAGAAGTGGCTGAGATGGCGGCTAAAGCCAGAATGGAGAAAGAAAAGAGGTCCAAAAGGACGGTTGATACTGGGGAGCAAGAGAGGAGGACAAAACAGAAACATCAAACATTCTCTGAGCCCCCACAAACAGAAAGACACACCAGTTTGGATGAGGATGTAATGAGAAACCTCAACACCTCCCTCTCAAATGAATTAAGCATGATGAAGACCAAGCTGATGAATCAAGAGATGAGGGAGAAACGAAAAGATGAAGTGCTGGAGGGGATGCAGAGAATGTTGATAGATCAGAATAATTTAATCAAAAGGTTATTGAAGGAAGTAAATGATTTAAAAGCTGCTGCTGGCCTGCCTAATCAGCTAACTCAACATGAGTTAGATGATCTGACTGACACATCTAAGTACCAGTTCCTGAATTTGGGTACTTCATCAAAGGCAGGAGAGGGCACCTCAGGGGCAGCAACTGAAGAAGCTGGAGGGTCTGGTAAAGGAACTGAAGAACCTGAAATGGAGAATATACAAACTGAGGATGATGTGATTGAAGCTGAGTTTGTGGATTTGCGTATAAATCTTGGAGATTTTACCAGAGAAGAACAGATGGGAAAACAACCTGAAACGACTAAACAGCCCACTGAGAAGGGTCTTGTGGATGAGGAGGTTGATGAGGAGCAATTGGTAGATTATGACTCAGAGCCTGAGTTCTATGAGGTGGACGAAAGGCCTCTGACTTATGTGATTCAGAAGGGTGAAGATGAAAACGACATTATTGAGATGGAGAAGAATGATTGGTTTGTGAGGGAGAAGGAACCCGAAGAGTTAACCCCACTATTTCAAAATAGGGAAAGTCTGAAAAAGAAAGAGGCGGATAAGAAGATCGTGAGCTGGAAGTACAACCCCGACCTAAAAATGTTCATGATAAAAAGGCGAGGGGGTGGAATCTCTTATCTACACAAAAGGAAGGCATTCAAGACCTTACCGAAGTGGGATTTGAGAATGTTGGCATCATTGACTTTACTTGGAGCACATTTGAGTGAGCGAGCCAGATTTCTAGAAAAAGAAATCCAAAATGGGCTCAACGATAACTTTGAGGCTTTCGGGTTTATGAAAGCAGAAAGAAAGAGATCAAAGAAAGACAAAGACTGGGTCACAGGGAAGGGAAAGATTGTGTTGAGCGTAAAGCCGCCAAAGACGGTTCAAAGGGTAAGATTGGCAGATCCCTCCCCCTCTCGTCTGAAAGAGTTTGAGAAGTGGTTCTATGACAATAAGACGGGGGAGGCTGTTATTAGAGTCAAGGGTGGAATTGAATATCGAATCTTTGACCCAATGGAGTTGTTTGGATTTGCTGATGAAGATCTACTGGTTCTGTGTGAGAACCACATTAAAGCAGGGGCGGGAGAAGAAACAAGGAATGAAGCTAGCCTGTTTATGGTTGTTACAAACAAAGTCAGAGGAGTGAGGGCAGAGGTGAAGGAGCTAGCTGAAAAGATAAGAGCTGAAGATGATTTAAACATGGATATCCAGGATCTGACAAAACAATTTGCAGAAGCTAGTGCACATCCAGATGGAGCTAAAAGAGCAGGAGGTGTCCAAGGCAAATCAAGTGCTCAAGTTCAAGATAAGAAATCTACAGGAGCTGAACCAGAAACATCAGGTGCAGGTACGGGAGATGCTGGAGCTGACTAGAGTTATCAAGACAAGCAGAATGGGTGAGATCCAACCTAGGGGGAGTATTGAAAATCAAGATAGGTTGGACTCACCATTAGATTAGTGTTTGTTTATCTTTATTTGTAATAGGATCCATGTTAGTTTCCTTTGTATGTTTGTTTAGTTTAAATCTATATATTTTGCTGTCCTGCGAAACTGTGAGCGAAACTGTTGTTTCGCTCACAGTCATGTTGATGTTCTCCCGGTGAAACTGTCAGTTTTTGCCGGACGAAATTATAGTTTCGCCTGTATAGTTTCGCGCACAGCGAAACTATATGCGAAACTATGACAGCTATATATAGATTTCTTTTGTCTAATTGTTAGCCATCCTTGCAAAAACCCTAATCGTGTATTATTGTTGGAAGAGGCTATTGTAAGCTTGTTCTTTCTGAATACATTGAGCTTATTTCATTTCATTCACTATTGTTCATCATTAAAACCTTATTTGAAAGCTTTTTGGTGTTATTTTGATCTTCTTCTCATAGTGTTTGTTGTGTGTGTTTGGTATTGAACGATTCAAGCATTCTTCTACACTGAAAACCGATCAAATGGACCAACACGTACCAAAGCCGCTGATGTCATCGGTCCCAACAAAGGCCCTATGCAGGGAAGCATCTGTGGTGGTGGATGTAACATCTTGTATTTTTGGTTAACTAAGAGTTAATTTCGTTAAATTTTTGTAAGGGCTATTGTTGGCATTTATGAAACTTATGGGTTATCCATGTTTATTTCTTAGTTATCATTTAAATTATGAAAGTTAGTAATTAAAATATTAAATTTTACAATAATAATAACAATAATAAAAAAATAAAAATAAAAATAAAAATAAAAATAAAAATAATAATAATAATAATAATAATAATAATAATAATAATAATAATAAATAATAATAATAGTAGTAGTAGTAGTAGTAGTAGTAATAATCATAAGTTATAATAATAATAATACTAATAATAATAACTAAAATAATAGTAATAATACTAATAATAATTTATAAAAATTAATAATCTTAGAAATGTTTAAAAACTTGAAATGATTAAGTTAGGGGGTTAGTTGTCATTTTTAAACTTTAAATGAATGTTTTGTGCATAAAATAACAAAGTATAAACCACAGGGACCGTTTGTGTAAATTTCCAAGCCCAAACCCCCTCCCCCTTTATTTTTAACCCCCGCATTTCCGGTGAGGGAGTCCGGCCACTCCGGCCGCGACTCCAGCGAGTCCAAATCGCCCAATTAATGCACCATTTGACTTCAAATCGATCCCAAACGTTTCATGAACACGTTTCCAACACGATGAAAGGAATTAACCCGAACTTAATTGTCACACCCTCAATTTTCACGAACGGGGTTTTACCGTTAGGCGTGTGACATACCAGGATCTCAGACACAGTCATATCGAACGACACTATATGAATTTAAAATAGACATTTGACTTCATTCAAAAGAACATAAACAAAGTTTACAATAGTGTGGAAGCGAGTACATAATTAGTAAATCCATTACAGTACAGTTATAATATCCATGTTTAGACAAAATGTTCAATGCTGAAAATATAATAGATGAATGCATGTCCTGAGTGCGTTTCCTTAGCGTGCATCTTGAGCTTATGCATTCCTGTGACCTGAGAAAACATGCTAAAATGTGTCAACATAAAGTTGGTGAGTTCACAGGTTTATTCAACAATAAGTGTGTTCGTAAGCGTTCAGTAGTTTGCGTTTCAATGGTTTAGTATATAGAGCATATCGTTAGGTAGCTAGCCTATGTTCTTGTTACTTAGCGTTTCGAACCGAAGCTGACTGTTTACGTCCTATATGTGTTTGTTGTTTCTAGAGGTGGCAAAAAAAGCCCAAATATATAATTTTGGGTTAAAATGGGTGTTTTTAAAACAAATATGGGTCAGAATGGACCATGTAAAAAAGAGAAGGGGGTCAAGATGGGTTGCAAAATTTTTTTAAAAAGATAAACATAGGTCAGGATGGACCGATGTTATCTTCCTCTTCTATTCAAAGGCTCAAAGGCTCAAATCCTCAAAGGCTCAAATCCTACAGAGAAGAAGTTCATCAATCCGGAGAACAAGTTCATCATCGATCATCACTCTCTATAATCGACCAGGTTCGTCTTCTTTTGGCATCAATTCCTAAACTCATTTTGCAGAAACCCTAAAACAAGCATCATCGGTATTCACATTAGTCTTCACAATTGTGCTTCAGTTCATGTAATTATATGTTCACGAAGAAACTCTCTCGCTTGATGCATCGTATCAAAGTAGCTTCATGGGTTTCCTTTGAATTCTTTGATGTTTTATAGTGGCTTTAACACTCTGTTCTTGGGTTAAAAAAGCCTCTTAATTGTAGTTTAATGACTTTGTTTCAAGGTTTTATACATCTTTATTTAAAACCTTAACTATTAGAGACAAGTGAATCATATTTGATTCTTTAACTTAGGCATGAAGTTACCAGACCTGTGGATTTAGTGTTAGTTCGTTTTTCTGTTTATATACCTAATGACAATAAGCAACGTATGAGTAATAACACCTTTTAATCTAAAAGCCATAAGATTTTACATAACCCTAAATTATTAGAAAAAGTTGAATTTTATGTAGTTGATTCTTTAAGTGAAGCACATAAGGTTACCCACCTATTTTACTGGTTTATATAATGAAAATTTGTATTTGTGGATAATTCGGGGTTTGTATGTTACTCATAAATGCATGAGAATCTTCAAATTTTATATGTTGGATTATTTAAGTGAAGCACATAATCAACAAATTGATTTACAGTGGTTGTTTAATACTATATAAGGATCAGACAATGCATTTTTAATTCAAAGAAAATCTTGCACATTAGGCATTTGAAGTAGTAACCACACACATAATATGATGTCACATGTGCAAAGAACAAATTATCTTACCCTTACTTCCAATTGCACATATTGGCAAGGTGTCACCTGATGCACTGCTATAAAATCAATAGTTAATTAAGTTGGAGTTCAGAACCATTAACCTTACAACTGTCATTTGGATGAACATAAGCCACTATTGCTTTCCTTATACACACAGATGATGATAATAATTTATATCCTTCTGCGATAATAATGACTCTAATATTAGTATTTGTATTGCTATAATATTGTTTATGCTGATGCATTCAACTTCTTATATCGTTGTTTTCAAAGATTAGTATTAGTATTGCTATAATATTGTTTTTAGTAATTACAATCTACCCGCCCTGGCCCTTTTCAATCTATACAAAAAGTGGCTGCTAGCTTTACCCAAACTGCATTATCTAACAGTTTCTGAACTGATGCAACTAAATGTGACCAGGGAAACACATGTAGGAAGTTGAGTTGCATATCACACGACAGTTTATTATCTAACAGTTTCAAATTATGCAATTTATTATCTTGTTCTTATAGCATTTCATGCCATGATATGTTAACTGCAGTTTTGATAAGTTGAAAGAATGTAGCTCAAGAGGTGCATGAGAATGCAGCCTAGTGTTTCTGTCAACTATAATTTGATTTTATAGCTTATATATATGATATGAATCTATCTTACATTTTGTGATGTATATATTTTAATTATAGGAGCCACAGAAAATGTCAGCTAACACTGAATTTGAGGATGAAGTTAGTTCATTTAATTCAAGTAGAGATCATTCTATAGTTTGGAATTATTTTGATAAATTACCGGTTGGACAAGATGGGGCTAAGAAAGCGAGTTGTACTGCTTGTGGAAAAGTGTATAGTACTAATAAGGGAACATCTAACATGAAACGTCATATCCCTAAGTGTTTCAACCTTGATGAACCCGGCCAACCCACAAAACATGTCCCTTTAGATCAAGCAATGTACAGGGAAAAATTAGCATTATCTATCATTAAACACAACTATCCTTTTAGTTATGTTGAACATGAGGGGACAAGAGATTTGCATAAATTTCTACATCGTGATGTGAATACCATAACAAGAAACACTGCAAAAGCTGATGTCCTAAAAATATATGATAGAGAGAAGATAATGCTTAAAGAGAAGTTACAAAAAGTAACTAGTAGAGTATGCTTGACTGCTGATTTATGGAGTTCTATCACGACAGACGGATATATGGCGTTGACGGCTCACTATATTGATGAGAATTGGGTTCTAAGGAAAAACGTGTTGAACTTTAAAGTTATACCACCTCCACATAGTGGTAAACTTTTAGCAGAGTACTTGATTAACTTTTTAGCAGATTGGGGCATAGAGAAAAAGGTTTTTACGATCACATTAGACAATGCTAAATATAATGATGTTTTAGTAGATTGTTTAAGCAGCCATTTGCGTTTAAACAATGTTTTAGTTTGTGAGGGAGATTTTACTCATGTGCGTTGTAGTGCACATGTGTTAAATCTTATTGTTCAAGGGGGATTAAAGGTAATTGAAGGAGCCATTGAGAAGGTTCGAGAGTCAGTAAAGTTTATTAGAGGAAGTGCTGCTAGAAAGTATAAGTTTGCAGAATGTATACATCATCTTTCATTACAATGTGGGAAACATGTATGCCAAGATGTTGCAACTAGATGGAATTCTACATATCTTATGCTCGATAGTGCATTGGCCTATCGTAACGCTTATGCTCGATTAGCACTAGTTGATTCTACTTATAAGACTTTTCCATCAGAAGAGGAATGGACAAGGGTGGAAATAATCACAGAATTTTTGAAACCTTTTTATAATATCACAACTTTGTTTTCTGGTAGCTCTTATCCTACATCAAACTTATACTTTCACAATGTATGGAGAATCCAGAAGTGTATTGAAGATGAGATCAACAATCCTGATAATGTGATAAGCGGTATGGCAAAAGAAATGAAAAAGAAGTTTGATAAATATTGGGAAAATTATAGCATGATATTGTCTTTTGCGGTTGTTCTAGATCCACGATACAAGTTTAAGATTGTTGAGTTTTGTTTTAGAAAACTTAACATGACAAATGAACAGCGTAAAAAGAAATTGGAGCTTATTTTCAAAGGTATGCATAAGCTATATGATAAGGAATATGGTGTTTTTTCAACGACAAGTTCTTTAATGGCCGGGAGTTCAAATATTAGTGTTGACACATTGGATGATTTGGATGGATTTGAATCCTTTCAAAGTGAATTCAGAAAAGTTGAAAGAGAAAAATCACAATTAGACATGTATTTGGATGAGCCTCCCCTTAATAGAAAAGAAGAAATTGACGTGTTACAATATTGGAAGAAAAATCAAGGGAGGTATCCTCAATTGTCTCTCATGGCTCGTGACATATTGAGCATCCCAATCACTACAGTTGCTTCAGAATCATCGTTTAGCATTGGAGGTCGGGTTCTAAGTAAGTATCGAACATCACTACTATCATCAAATGTAGAGGCTCTATTGTGCACACGTGATTGGTTGTTTGGTTTAGAAGGTAATAAGTGTTTTTTAATCTTTGCCACTTAATTTTATGTATAATTTTTAATTCAACTTTACTTTTTTACACATTCAGATGAAAATGAGAACGAGATGGAGGAAGAACTTATGGAAGATATTGAATCATTGTATCCGGCATATGATAGCAGTCGCGTTTAGTTTTGAGTTTTTTTTTAAGATTTACACTTGAAAAATAATATGTTAAAACTATTGACAATGTCAATGTCATTTACATATATTGTTTCTACTTTTTTGTATCCACCGCCCTAATTCAGGTATATGTCTTTTCTATCACTATTATCTAGTTAAGATCGCTGAAGATTTGTGAATTTGTGATTGAGTGAGTAGACAATGTAGTTATTGTTTTAGGTATAAGGTCTGATTATGTTTCTCTTGCAAACTAATTGTTTAGATTTTAATTTTTATTTTTGTGTAAAGGCTATTATAGTTCTATGATCTACCCTTTTTGATATTTTAGTTAACTATTCGGAGTTTTAACTATTTAACGTTTGTAATTTCATATTTAATTTACTTGTATTTATCTTTTTTTAAATTGATCCATCTTGATCTAAACCCATTCTGACCCAAACCCATCCTGACCCAAACCCATATTGACTTTTTTTAATTGATCCATCCTGACCCAAACCCATTCTAACCTAAACCCATTCTGACCTAACTACCAACCCAACCCAACCCACCCATTTTGCCACCTCTAGTTGTTTCCCTCCACGTCTCGCAAGACCGTGACAAATGTTAGGTCAATCAAGCACCCGTTTGACCTCCAATCAAGCTAGCGCGACTAGCCCGGGTAGGGTTTGTCAGACCCAGTAGTACTACTCAAAATTACCTCGCTAATCCCATTACTAACGGTTCGAGTGTGTCAGGACATGTTGTGTGTTTGCACTAACGTAACAAGCGATATCAATAATACTACAACCATTTAAGTAAATCTGTTTTGCATGTTTTCTCCCCCAAAAGGAAAGAGAGTAAAATAGGGGCCGTGAAACTCACTGATGATGTAGTAAGTACGCAGGATGAAAGTCTCCCAAGAGTTGTTTACGATGCGCTGTCAAACACCTATTGAAAGTTATGTTAAGCGTTAATGTTGTGTTTAGCGTTAATAGACATGTTTAGTCGGGTCGGGTCACATTGGTTCGGTCGTGGGTGACACACACACACACATGCAGGCATACGCATATCAGACCTTATGTAGATCCCAAACGGGTTGTCGTTAGTTGTAAACAGTTAGGTTGTTTTAGATCGTAAAAGTATGTGCTTGTTGATTGCGTTGACTTTAATTTTTGTGGTCAAGAAATGACACTTTATTGATTGTTACCATATCATCACACGATAGGCACACCGCACACAAGGCGAATTCCCTCACAATGACTCCAATCGCATGTCTAGGCTAGACGCACGACTGGACACTTCATTCGCACGAATGGGCATTCAATCGTACGAATCAACCTCATTCGTACGGTTGAACCCTCACTCGTACGACTTAGCATTCAATCGTGCCACACATCACCCATTCACCCGACTCAACAACCAATCGCATGACTGAACCTTCATTCGTGCGATTGGACCTTCAGTCGGGTGGCACTCAGTCGCACACATTTCATCCGGTTGACTCAATCGCACACACTCTCAATCGCATGCATTCATTCGCACGTTACGCACATACGTATGGACTCATTCGCACGATTCACTCCAGCCGCACCACCCAGTCGCACGAGGGACCCAGTCGCATGGCTCAGTCGCATGACTGGCCCAATCGCGGACAGCAGCAGATCGAGACTGCTGGACGGGCTGAACAGCCTTCGGCTGTCCCGTGCTCGGTTTTCACACAATCAAGACTTCCAGAAACACTCTCCTAACATGTCTAAGTGAAATGCACATGCTGATTGGCCTCACACGCACCCCCACGACCACATGCATTCGGGTTGAACCCGAACACCAAACCCCAAATTTGCAGCAGAGAAATGAGCAATAAAACAGATGTACAGGGTCGCCTACCTGCTGGGAACGTGATTTCTCAGCTGTTGCGTGGTCTAACCGACGAAAACGAGCTCAATCGGGGTGATTTTGGTGCTTGGATGAAGAAGCCGTGAAGTAGAGAGCGTAGGAGAGAAAGAGCAGATTATGAAGTTTTTGGGCTGGTGGATGGGTATTTATACCCAGCCCTAGTTTGGCAATTTGTCAAGTTTGGTCCCTATACTTAGGTCCCGTGTTCCCAAATTGGTTTCGGTTGATGACGGCGTAGATGGACGAGCTATGTTAATTAAGAGGATTCCTTAGGAAATCCCGTTTATGTGAATCCTCTACAAACACCCGTGTTAGTATTTTATCATTATTTATTTAACAATGTCGGTGGCGGTGTTTGTATACGTTTCGTGTGTTAACGAGTATGTGCCAATGATAACGACAGTGGTTGGAATAGTGTTAACCTGGAATTACGGGGTGTCACATTAATTGCGATTTCAAGGCTACTGTAAGGCCCCGTTCCCGGGCTCATCACAGTTGGTCATTCACAGCAATAATTACATAAAACGTTACATAATACAAATTTAAGCAGCGGAATTGATTTAACAAAATCCTTTCATTTCATTATAAACACTGTTATTAAGCAATACACCGTGGTTTAATCATGTTACAAAATAATAGTTCGATTGCATTACAAAACAACAGTATTATCATGTATGAATGGATGTTAGTCATGCCCCGCCGAGTAGCTTCGCCCGTGTGCCATCCTCAGCAACATCTTACCTGCCAACTGAAAAATGCATAAAAGTCAGCGTTGCTGAGTGAGTTCTAGTTTTGTAAATAAATATACTTTACTTTTATTTAAGAACCATCCTTTACTTTTTCATGTGATCACACATCATACGTACATGTAGGTAATATCATTATTATCTTCATCATTCATTCATTTCGTACTTTTATCATTATCTTTCCGAGTCTTTTGTGACAACAGAGTCGCTCACCTTATTAGCAATCTCAAGGATTGCACGTTATCCGAGTCTTTTGCGACAACGGGGTCGCTCACCTCATTGGCAATCTCAAGAATTGCACGTCATCCGAGTCTTTTGCGACACAGATTCGTTCACCTCATTGTCAATCTCAAAGATTGACCCTGTGTGCATCCTTCGGGGTAGCTAACCCGCATCACAGTTGAGCTAACGACAACAAGGCCGTACACCTCTTTACATCTGCTTGCAAGACTTTCGTTCATTCATTTACGTTCTACTTTTCTTTATCATTAATCTTTCACTTTATTAATGATAATACTTTCTGTCTCGATTATGAACATACCACGTAGAGTCATACAATAATAATATTAATAACATTAATAATAGGGTTAACAAAAATGATAATAATAGTAATAATAAGAAATCATAAAAGCAGTCATGATTATGCTTAGAATTAGACATTTATTAACCCTAGTCAAACATCATCCAACCCTAATTGCACAGACTCCTACAAAATTCTTGAAAATAAATTCCAAGTGTTAGGCGCATGGGCCCTGTTCGGACGCATGGGCCCTGTTTAGACGTTTTGACCTGCACTTGGTCATCCTGAACAAATCTCCTAGACGGTTGGGCACTGTTCGGACGTCTGGGCCTACACTTATCCATTTTTCACTTAGACGCATGGAACTATTCAAACGGTTGGATACTTGGGCGCTTGAGAAATCCCGGACGCATGGGCCCTATTCAGACGGTTGGGCCTTGTTCGGACGTACGGGCTTAATTAGCACATTCTAAGGTAACTTTCAGACAGTTGGGGTACTGTTCAGATGGTTGGGCATCAAATTTGCACTTAAACGACATAAATCAGTCCCAAATTTGTCCTAAATCAAATTCCATGCTTAGTACTAACATTCTAAGCATCTTAACACATTCATAATCATAATCATCTCATCATTTACCCACAAAACATACACCCATCCACATACACGTTCACACACATATACGGGTAGAAACATAATTTTATGAAAACACATACACATGCATTTTCCAGCCCCAAAATTGTTTAAAACATGTTAAAAAGGGGATTCTATATTAGGACCATGTACGGACAGAGTACTAACTGATTCAACTTGAAACCAGATCAAATAATGCGGAATCCTATTTGATTGGCAATCGAATCAGGGAGAACATTAATCCGATCAAAACTAACAATGAGAATACATTAAGAATTTATTAGAATCGATCAGAAACGTTCTATGAAGTTGGAAGGGACTCTCTGGATGAACAGGAATGGCTAGGGTTGATAATTCTCAAAGTGTTCCGTTTTTCCATGAATTAAGTGGTATTTATAAGTTACAGCTCTCATTCGTACGACTGTGCCATACGTATGGCTCAGTCGTGCGACTGAGTCATACGATTGATTCATTCGTACGACTGAGTCAGTCCTAAGACTCAATCGTGTGATTGACTCAATCATCTGGTTCAGTCATGCGACTGGCCTATTCGCATGGTCTAGTCGTGCGATTGAATCATGAGACTTAGGTAAACACATTCCTGAACCTTTAACGATGCAGAACTATGTCTAACAACTGTATACCTATATAACATGTTCATATAAGCGTCTAACAATAAATCATATTAATAGATATAACATTCAACAACCAATAAACATTTAAAGAAGAGTTTTCATTTCATATATCAAACGTTACATAAGTGTTACAAAATGAAAGTCAATTACATTTGAGCTCACTAGAACTAGAAGTAGGGACATGTATATCAACAAACTCCCCCTTGGACCTAGTTCTATCTAATCTTTGACTTCCTTTTTAAACTCTTCAAACCTCTTAGCTCGTTCTTCTTTAAATACCCCAGCATGGATATTAAGTGCGAAGCATAGACGTATAACATGTTGGAACCGAAGTGCTTGCACTATATCCTGCGTATCAAAAAATAATGGACACTTGTACAAGATGTAGACATCATAAGCGGACAAGTTTGTTAGCCACATAGGGTCAAATACCCTTATTATCTCTACCTTCCCTTCCCTATCCACAACTATGACGGCCTCTCCAGTGCGCCAGTCATAATACCACCATTTGAAATAGGGTGCAAAATCTTGTGGCATCTCCCTCAATGGAATACGTGACATTGTACGTGGAGGGTGCCATTTCAGGACAATCTTTGGTCTTCCAGTAATAGGGTTTGCTTCAGATCTTCTGATGTACCTCGTAGCCTGTTGAGGTTTGAAGTTCACCCATCTGGTAAGAAACTCACGTTTTAGCACAGCCTCAAACCATCCTGACCTTTTCTTCGTGTCAGCATACAGCAGCTTCAGTCTTGCCAGCTAGTTAAGCTCAAAACTAGGGAGAGTCTTTAGATCGTGTGGGAATCTAAAGTTTTCGATTCCCCTCTCCCTCTTAACTGCGTAAACGTTGAGATCCTCAAAATAAGCCCATGATATAATCTTCCCTGACACCTTCTGACGCTTCTTTACTTTGTAGATCTTGGTGTAGGTACTTTGCTTAGCTGCAGCACGTTGGGCTCTGATCTCTGAGAAACAAGCCGCCTATTCAGCTTTTCTGATATCTATATCGGCGTCCGAGGCTGGGGCTTGGCTTGTTGATGCTTCTGCTTCTTTTTCCTTCTGACTCAGCTTCTCCAAAGTATCACTGCCGAGAGTATTACCCAGATCGGGAAACAAATTTCCCTCTCGGTCAGTATACTCAGGATAATGCTGAGCCGTGACGTCCTCTATCTCAATCTCGTCTATATCATTCAGCTCCTCGTCACTATCCATGTCGAAGGTAGGAGCATCCTTCATGATGGATCTGAAGTAGTCTCCCCAGACCAACCCGGACGTCCACCAACCATCCTGATCCCCCTCTCGGTGGCAACCACCCGGCTGCCCACCGTCCTGGTCAATGGTTCCTCATCGGACTCTTCCTCCTCATCAGGCTAGAAGTCCTGATGGAACCCAGCTGCCTCTAAATCACCATGTGGAGATGGTGGAGATGTAACATCAGTATTAGTGGTCTGTGTGTGAGAAGGACCTGTATCTCCACCATCACCACTATCATCGTCGTCTGAGTCATCATCAGGAACAGCTATCGGCTCAGTATCTGAGTCACTCTCGTCGTGGCACCACTTCCTCTTCGTCGGGGCCACATAGTCTTCACGAGCCAGATGCCCAAATAATCTCCTCACCGGGGGATTCACCTGCTTTCCCCGGTATACCCTCATCCGTCCCAGAGTAGTGTTATCCATGACCTCCAGGACACAGCATCCGCTTTCTCCTTCGGCAGCGAGGGGAGCTTTTGATCTATGATCATCTGTATTAACCGTAGATACATACAGAAGCTTTCCTTCCCCTTCGCCTTAATGTTCTCCACCAGATAGGTGAAGATCATCCTAGAGAAGTTGAATGGATGATTCAGCACCATTGCAGCGTATGCGTTCTGCATCTGGTCTGAGAGCTCATCGAATTCACCCTTCCTAGATGCGATGCATCTCAGAAGTATATGGGCTAAGTATTTGAACTGGGGGCACAAGTTGCTCTTGTTGAGCATACTTGCGTTAATGTCCCCAGAATACTTAGCCCTCATAAAGCAGCCTCGAATAGTGAGGGGATGTAATCGGGTGGAGCAATCAGAATCATCCCCGAACTCTAGCACTATCCTAATGTCCTCCTCTGTAATCTGGATGGCCTCTCCTAATATAGAACTCCTGATAGTATAGAGCTCAGTGGACCTATCTACAGGAGCGCCTTCCCAAAACGCCTGCTGTATAGATCTGTAAGGTGTACATGGCATAGAGATTGCTCGGAAAATCCTCGAGCGTCGTAAGAATGTGATGATGCTAGCAAACTCCACAGTGTTGCGGGAAGAGAGATTGAGATGAGCACATATGTTGTGCTTAGTGCTCATCAGCCACCGACTAGCCATCTGCGACACAAAGTAAATAAACACTAGTACGTGTCAAAGAATACCAGACTTGTTTCATGAACTTGAAAATTTTGTTTGTCATGTGACTGAGTCGAGTGACTGAGATCTAGTCGTGCGACTGAACAGTGCGACTGAGATCTAGTCGTGCGATTGAGTTCATACGTACGATTGAGTCATGCGACTGGACTTAGTCGTATGTTCTCACATGCGTTTACCTCAGTCGTGCGATTGAGCTCAGACGCATGGTTCAGTCGTGCAATTGAACCATTCGTCTGTCTCATTCGTGCGACCGAGCCATTCGCCTCGCTCAGTCGTGCGACTGAAGTTCGTCAGTGTGTCCAATCGCATGTCCGACAGAATGTTTATTCAAATTTGATGTTTGAGCAATACTTGATGTTAAACGTTGAGGATTGGCTCATTATGTTTGTAGAAGACCGACTAAACCCCTAATAACTTTCATTTGATCAAAAAACTTAGTTTTAGTGGTTTATTTGTCATATTTGGTTCTTTTTAAATTAGGTCACTGTTTTGCTCATTTTGACGTTGTAGTAACCGATTAATCAGCCAACTAATGTCGCGCAGTACCTATAGAGTAGAAACAAATGTCAGAACGTGTCAAAAAGCAGGTCTAAGAAGATCAAACGAAAGTTTGGCAGTTTGTGTGTGTATCGTGCGTCTGAGGGGCGATTTGGGAGAATGAAGTGACCGAGACCGACTCCCCCTCTATTTATACTAGGGCAACCTTCAGTCATGCGACTGAAACTAGTTGCATGATTGATTCGTGTGACTGACCTTCAGTCGTACGATTCTCCCATTCGGTCATCTCCAATCGTACAATTGAGGTTCATTCGTGCGACTGTCACAGTCGGTCACCTCCAATCGTGTGATTGGGCTCATTCGTATGGTCCATTCGTGCGACTGAATCATACTCATGGTCTAGTCATGCGAATGGGTTCATTCGTTTGGTCCAATCGTACGACTGGGACATATATTCATGGTCCAGTCGTGCGAATAGGTCATACTAATGAAATTTTGCCTTTTTGACCCTTGAACACTTAGCCCCTTCTAACAGTAGATAAAACATTTTGAGCATTTGATCATCTCAGACATGAACAATTTAAGATTAAAAACCTTTTGATCACCTTAGATGTGATCCATTTATCCACCTGATCATCTCAGACATGATCCATTTATCTACCTGATCATCTCAGACATGATCCATTTATCCACCTGATCATCTCAGACATGATCCATTTATCCACCTGATCATCTTAGACATGATCCATTTATCCACCTGATCATCTCAAACATGATCCATTTATCCACCTAATCATCTCAGACATGATCCTCTTACCTTTTTAGAAACAATTTATTTAAGATTAACATTAAGTTCATTTTGTGACATTTTCAAAGATGAATAGCATAGCACAGTCCGACACGGACACACTTTACAAATAACTTGAAAGACTAAACTAGGTAACAAAAGACATGTTTTTGTGATTTTGTTAGGGTCGGGTAGAGTAGCCTATTAGCATTAACATCATTTCTAAGACAGATTCATATGGAATCAGACAGGCATAAACACAATTACTTGAAAATTTTATATATATATTGAATAGGAAACTAACATATTTACATATCATAGTTTCTCATTCATCTGAGATTTCTAAGTTCTAACTAGGAATCATGCTTGATCTGATATGTAACACATATTGATTTTGAACATCAGGCGGTGCAACCACGACGATTGTCAGTATACTTGTCCACTTAAATCCATACACAGACTTTTGACACATATTGGTGATGTATTAGGTTATATTATTTCAACCAACATTGTGGATCCTAAGCTTATATGGTAATCAACATTCCTCAAGAGACTATTGAGCGGTCTACGGGTATTTTGACAAGAAGAGACTATTCATAGAGCTTTCAAAGAGAAGCCAAGCCTCAGGTCAGTGCTATCGCACAGCAGAGAGGCGGCAAACAACAATGAATTCTAGAATATCTAGGTTATGCTTATCCTCAGGTCAGTGCCATTGCACAGCATAGAGGCACACAACCTATCTTCTTATTAGAGCAACTTTAAATTTTTCTCTTGCACATAGCGCACCAACAACATAGGTTATCCGCTTGCTTGCGTTTATTTTCATTTTTTCGTGCTTTGCTCTTTTTGTGGTCATCCGCACACTTTTAGTGGTGTTTATTTGCTCGTCACCCCTTATTGGAAATAACCGATTGTCTTAACCAATGATAAGATAGGAACCCACAGTCGGTTGAACAGATTAGTTTAAATTGAGTTCACCAATGATGTCTACTAGTCTATTGTGTTAAATATACCGACACATCGTATAATGAACTAGCACCTCCCTGGATCGACTTTCTCCTTGTAATTACAGTTACTAACAATTTTCAATGATTTAATTAAACTACAATTGCAAAAATTTAAAATTTTTTTGGTGTTCCAAGTAACTCGGCGCCTGTGTACTATCACTTTCCATAGCATTGAATCACATTCTTATCATTGTTGTTTTTGCCTTTTTAGGTTATCTGCCCTCCCCTTTTTCTTTAAGTAAATAAATACTGAAAGTAAACTAATCTCCCCCTAAATTCTAAAACAAAAAATCTTTTTGTGTTTTTGGATTTTTATAAGACAAGGAAATTAAAACATATAGAAATAAAATAAAAATTAAAAGCTAAACAAGTGTCGGACTAAGCATCTGTGTCTTCTGAAATGATGTCACTTTTCTTTTTCACGCCGTTGACCTCTAACAGATAGAAAAATCTGGGTTTATCAAACGGTTTAGTGTAGAGGTCGGCACGTTGAAAATCCGTATTTATCTTAATCACATCAATTAATGGTTTTCATAGCAATCGCGTATGAAATGATACTTTATGCCGATATGTTTTGTTTTAGGGTGTTGAACAGGATTTTTAGTTACAGCTATGGTAGCAGAATTATAAACATATATAGGGGTGTTAGAAAATAGCAAACCGTAGTCCATCATTTGCTGTTGGATCCAGATGATCTGAGAGCAGCAACTTGCAGTAGCAACGTATTCAGCTTCACAGGTTGATAAGGCAACTGAGGTCTGCTTCTTGCATTGCCAGGTGACTAAACGCCTTCCAAAGAACTGACACCCTGCTGATGTTGACTTGAAGTTCATCTTGCAGCCGCCGTAGTCTGAATCACTATACGCAGTTAGCTCAAAGTCATCATCATGAGGATACCACAACCCCGGTGTTGGAGTACCTTTCAAATAACGAAAAATCCTTTTCACCCCTATCAGATGATTTACTTTCAGTTTGGCTTGATACCTGGAGCATAAACATGTGGCATACATTAATCTGGATGCGAGGCTGTGAGATACATAAGAGATCCGATCATCCCATGATACATAGTGGCATCCACCAAATCCCCATTCTCATCAGGTGCCACATCATGATTTGTGGTGAGTGGGGTACTGGCAACAGTGACATTTTCCATATGAAATCGACGCAGAATGTCTCCAACATACTTAGTCTGATGCACAAAAATACCAGTAGGTGTTTGATCCACCTGTAATCCCAGGAAGAACTTCATTTCTCCCATGGCACTCATTTCAAATTCTGCCTTCATCTCAGATTCGAATTCTTTACATAGATCTTCGTTTCATGAACCGAAGATAATGTCATCCATATAAATTTGCACCTTCAGTAAATCGCCCTCTCTCTATTTGATAAACAACAAGCAGTCAATTACACCCCTGCGAAACCCGTGTTTCAGCAGGTGGGTGGATAGCTTTTCATACCAAGCTCGAGGAGCCTGATGTAGCCCGTACAGAGCCTTATCCAACTTGTAGACCCTGTCCCGATGATAAGGATCCTCGAAACCTTCAGGTTGACTGACGTAGACTTCTTCACGGATTTCCCCATGAAGGAATGCACTCTTTACATCTAGTTGATAGACTTTGATCTTCATATACGATGCATAGGCTAGGAAGATACGGATTGCTTCCATTCTAGCCACGGGTGCAAACACTTCATTGTAGTTGACTCCCTTGACTTGTCTGAATCCTTGAACAACCAAACGTGCCTTGTTTCTAATTACAACACTTTGGTCATCCTTCTTGCAGCGTAGCACCCATTTGGTGCCAATCACTTTCACTCCTTTGGGCCTGTCAACGAGTGTCCACACTCCAAGCTTCTTGAACTGTAGCAGCTCCTCCTGCATAGCGTTGACCCAGGCCTCATCCTTCAGGGCATCACTTACATGTTTGGGCTTGACTTGAGAAACAAAACATTTGAAAGCCCCGTCATCACGTAGCCCTTTTCCATAATTGCAGCATAATCAGCAGAATATAACTGATTTCTCGTCTGCACGCCGGAGTGAAGATCCCCAATGATAGCCTCTAGAGGATGATTCACACTAATCCTAGTCATAGGTGTCGTAGGTACAACAACTTCAGTATCAAGATTTGTTATGACAGGTTCAGTATCCGGATTCCCTGATGCATGTTTAGCAGCTGAAGAGCTTCCTTCTTGATTAACATTATGCTCAATGCCTGTCTCAGCTGCTTCTTCATTGTCTGATGAATCATAACTCTCGTCCTGAGCAGCTGTTGAAGATCCCGAAGCACCACTATCCGGTGTCACATTGCTGGTATCCAGATTCGGTGTATTTAAAACATCATACATCATCTGAGCAGCAATCTCTTCATCTGAATCTATCTGAGGAAGGTTGAACGATTTGAAGAAGCCATCGTAGTCAAAGAATGACAACGGAGTTTTCTTCAGTAACGTGCATGGAGCTCCGAATGGTTCCAGATACTCCAGGTTAAGTTTACGTTTCTGAAGCAACTCGTAGCAAGTCTTCCCATGCCGCTTAACTACTAACACACAATTAAGTGTGTAGCAAGCATTGGCAACAGCTGCATTCCAGAACTGTACTGGCAGCTTTGAATCTGCCAACATAGTCCTTGCGGTCTCGATCAAGCTCCTATTTTCCCGTTCAGCAACTCCATTCTTCTGTGGCGTGTATGCAGAGGTGAACTGGTGAACAATTCCCTTTTCCTTGCAGGAAGCATCCATCCACTGATTCTTGAATTTAGTTCCATTGTCTGAACGAATCTTCCTCACCTTCAGATTGTAGAGGGACTCCAGTGTTATGACGAGCACCTTGAACGACTCAAAGGTTAATGACTTAGCTTTCAGAAACATCACCCAGGAGAACCGTGAGTAGTCATCCGTGATGACAAAGCAGTACCAGTCTCCAGCGATACTCTTCGTGCTGACAGGACCGAATAGATCCATATGCAGTAGCTCCAGTGGCATCTCGATAGAGTTAATGTGCTTGGTCTTGTGAGACTTCCTGGTCTGCTTTCCCTTCTTGCATGAGACACAAAAATCTGGAAGTTTGAAGTTCTTTACTGTAACTCCCTCAACTAGGTTGTTATGAATCAGATGATTCATCTTTCTATGATTTATGTGTCCCATTCTCCTGTGCCATGAGATGGACTCCTTCTCTGTTGCTTTCGATAAAAAGCACTGAACAGTAGACTCAGTAGTAGAAGCATTTGACATGTTCAAGACGTACAGATCATTGTACCTTGATGCTGACATTAAGACCTACTCCTTAGGAATCTCCATCTCCTTCTTCAGAATGTAACACTTCCGATTGTCAAACATTACTTTGAATCCCTTGTCACATATCTGAGAAACTGAAAGCAAATTGTTTTCCAATTGTTGAACATAATTCACTTTATCAAACTTTACCTGTCCATTACCTACTTCTCCTTGTGCGGTAATGTATCCTCCTTTGTTTCCAGCAAAAGAAACATGTCCCCCTTTAATTTGTTTGACGTTGAAAAGGAGAGACTGATTTCCCGTCATGTGCCAGGATGCTCCGCTATCTACTATCCAAGTATTGGTAGAAGCACTATAGCGGATAAGTTGCACATAATAGAAAATAAATTAGTTAAGGAGAGGGACCCAAGCCTTGACTGGCTTGGGTTTCCCAGAGGCATCACACATCACAAACTCAACCCATTGACCTTTAGCAGTTGGAGAGACCTCATTCTTCAGCTTATCAACACCATCAGACACATGAGATGTTTTAGCTTTCCACAGACCATCCTTGTGCAAGGATTGTTTGTGGTAAACCGATAACTGATTTACTGTTTGAACTTTAGGTTTATTTTCAAAAACAGGTTTCACCTCAAGCATCATAGACTTGCCAGTGACTTGTCTGTGTTGTCTGTGTTGGGGAGGGGTAAAAGACCTAGCAGGTGTTTTAGACCTAACAGGAGTTTTAGATCTCTGTTTTGAAAAAAATTGTTTAACATCTTCATCTAGTTCAACTTTAATCCTAGGTGTCTGATAGCGAGGACAGTTTGAAGAGATGTGACCTCTTTGTCCACAAGTATAGCATGATATCCTTTCAACAGGACTAGGAGATCTCTTGTGGGGTGGGGAGTACATATCAGGTATGGGCCTTTTGGTCTCAACCTTTTGATTTTCACCTTCTTTGATAAATTCTACTTGTTTAACATTATGATTACTTTTTCTTTTAAGATGATTGTTATCTTGCTTAACCGGTTTAGACTGAGTGGTTTTTGAAGTCTTAGGCTATGTGACATCAGATTTTGAACCTAACCCAAGAGACACTTGAACATCCTCTTCCACCCTGTTCTCAATGATGGTTTTATCCTTGGTGCCTGAAGTTGATGTCTTCTGATCAGCAACCGGAGGAGCAGGTTTAACTGCAGTGTCCGGATCACTGACCAGAGGGGTAGTCACCACATGGTCCTTGATGGGATTATGATTAACAGGTCTTTGTTTGGTGTTCAGGAGGATCTCATATGGTGGAGGTATAACCTTATAACCCAAACCTTCCCCGTTGTTTCTTTCTTTAACCAAGTATTTCAAGATGTGAGAGGAACTACCTAAACTATGTAGATTTTGCTTTAAGGATTCATTTTCAACTTCTAAAACAACTCTGTCCTTTTTCGTTTCCTCAATTGGTTTTAAGTAAAACTTTATGTCATTTTCTTGGTTGAAAGCAACAACTTCAGTCTCTTTTAATTGTTTCCTGAGCAAGTCAATTTTCTCCTTGAAATTGCTTTCATTTTGTTTTAAAACTCTATTTGGCTCTGTGCAAAGTTTTAAGTCATTTACTAAGTTATCATTATGTTCTAATAACCTAGCAAATTTCAGATCAATGCTTTCCCTAAACTTATCACATTCAACACATGCATGTTTATCAAAGAGATCATCTTTCGATTCTACCTGTGCAGATGTAGAGGTACCAGCCATGAAAGCAGCCTGGGGTTCCTGGTGTGTTGAAGATTTTGCATTTAGTTCATCCTGCACTAGTTGATCAATAGCAGCCATAGTGTCATGCATATCAGCAGTATCAAGCTCAATTGAGTTCTCCCCCTCACTCGCTGAGTCTTCGATCAAATCATCAACCGATGCAATGTTAGCCTCACCATCAGATAAGAAACGGAAGGACCAGTCTTGTCCTTCATCACCCTGTGCTACCATTGCTTTGGAGTCATGGCTGGTTGATGTTGACTTTGGAGTCTTGTCTTTGTCCTGCCTATTAAATGATGAGAACGGATTGCCATTTCCTGTCTTTTTAGGTTTGACACACTCTCGCTTGAAATGGCCTTTTTCATCGCAGTTGAAATATGTGACTTTTGACTTGTTGAATCCAAATGTTGTATCCTTTGTAGCCACCAGGTTCTGTCCCGTCTTTTTAACGAACTTCTTTGCTCTACGCACAGCACTAGCGAGAGCCCACATTATATCCATCCGTTCAAGCTCCATTTCATCAACCTGTTCATAATCTTCATCGGCCAAGTGGCAGTTACCAATCTTTCCTGCAACTAACCCATCATAAGAATGTACCACAGCAGCAAGTTGATTCATATGCTCCTTAGCAACTTCAACAGTTACGTTGCCCAAATTCTCTGTACTTAACTTTGTCGATTGAATTTCTGGAGCATTGAATTGGATACTAGATGATCCAACTTATTCACAACTTGAAGAAGTACTAGGAATGCTTGCAGATGTGTTAGACACGAAAGCAGTCTGCAGAGGTGCACTTGAAGACGTTGTAGTAGGAATCACATTGTAGAGAGAAGGATTCTAAGTGTAGTTACCTTTCTTAGACTTGTACTTATTTCGAACCTCTTCCTCCCTCAAATTCAGAATAAAGTCATTAATTTCCAAGGTTTCCAACACAGCATTATGTCTCAAAGTGGAAACAAATGAATCCCACTTATCAGGTAACCCATCAGCCAAGCTTGCCACCTTGTCTTCCATGGACGTTTTAACCCCATGAGTGTGCATTTCACTCATCAAATGATAGAAGCGGTCAATCACATCATCCAAACTTTCATTCCTAATAGAAGAGAAGTTATCAAATTCTTTCTTCAACGCTTTCACCTTCAGAGACTTAAGTGTTGCATTTCCTTCATATCGCTTCTCAAGAGCCTCCTATAACTTTTTGCACTGCTTGTGTTCTGAGAACTGATGGAAGATGTCTTTAGGAATGGACTGTGTCAACAATATGTAGGCCTTCTTCTCAGCATTGTACGTAGTCTTTTGTGCCTCGGTCAAGCCACTTAGAGTCAGTGGAACACCATCAGCTCCAACGGGCAAAGTGTAGCCAGTCTCAATAGTGTTCCAGAGATTTGTGTCTACTCCATTCAGATGAATTTCAAACCGTTGCTTCCATTGAGGATAATTATCAAGAGACAGAAGCTTTGGTGGTTTGTTATGGTTCCCGATCTCATTCTCCAAGAGTAATAGATTCTGGATCCTGGAGTCCTTCCCTGCTGAGAGTGCAAAGTTCTGTGTGTCCATATTGAATTAGTTTTAAAACTTGAAAACCAACTGCGTATACGACTAGGGATGCGACTAGGGTGCGACTGAGACTCAACCGGGCGATTGAACTTAGTCGTAAGACTGAGCAGACGACTAGGACAGTTGTGCGAATGAACAAACCGACTGGTCCAATCGTGCGATTGAACAAGCGATTGGGCCAATCGGGCGATTGGGCCAATCGGGCGATTAAGCTGAGCGAATGGAGTTCAGTCGTGTGATTGAGTTAATCGTGCGACTGAGACTGCTAACTTTGAAATTTTCCACACTTTTCACACAATTCGACCTAAAAACGCAATTTTGAAAACCCTAGTAGGCTGAAACTCGAAAAAGACTAACTTTTGAACACATGCACTCGTAAAAACTGGATTTTTATGCAGAAAGAACGGATCTTTTGATTAAAAACATTGACTTTTGCAAAAGCATGATTGAATCCATGAAGAATCAAGAGCCAAAGCTCTAATACCACTTGTTAGGACTGTGTACGGACGGAGTACTAACTGATTCAACGTGAAACCAGATCAAATAGTGCGGAATCCTATTTGATTGGCGATCCAATCAGGGAGAACATTGATCCGATAAAAACTAACGATGAGAATACGTTAAGAATTGATTAGAATCGATCAGAAACGTTCTATGAAGTTCGAAGGGACTCTTTGGACGAACAGGAACGGCTAGGGTTGATAATTCTCGAAGTGTTCCATTTTTCCACGAATTAAGTATTATTTATAGGTTACAACTCTCATTCGTACGACTGAGCCGTGCGTATGGCTCAGTCATATGACTGAATCAGTCTTATGACTCAATCGTGTGATTGACTCAATCATCTGGTTCAGTCGTGCGACTAGCCCATTCGCATGGTTCAATCGTGCGACTGAATCATGAGACTTAGTTAAACACATTCTTGAACCTTTAACGATGCAGAACTATGTCTAACAACTGTATACCTATATAACATGTCCATATAAGCGCGTAACAATAAATCATATTAATAGATATAACATTCAATAACCAATAAACATTCAAAGAAGAGTTTTCATTTCATATATCAAACATTACATAAGTGTTACAAAATGAAAGTCAATTACATTTGAGCTCACAAGAACTAGAACTAGGGACATGTGTACCAACATTCTAGAACTCACCTTAATCTGTTTTTGAACTTAAACTCTTCTCTTGACCCTTCTCAGACGCTTTCAATACCTAAATCCCACACACACACAACCCGAACACACAATCACATTTATAAGCATACAACCAAGTCTAGAATCGTCTAAAGCATCATAAACTAGAGAATTCTTACCAAAAACTTTGAAGTTCTTGTTTCTTCTAAAATTCCCCAGAGTTTCTGCTCTCTCTCTCTTTCTCTCTCTAACAAAATCCGAATGTTAGGGTGTAAGAAGCAACATGGGCGGCCATGTTGCTTTATTCACCAACTTTTCAAAAGTTGTGTCCTTTTGGACACTTTCAACCCCTCAACTTGGGTTAACTTGCATTTTCCTTCTTTTCCTTTGCTTTTATTCTTTCTTTTACCTTTAAAAAATAACAGTGTTACAAGTCCACCCCCCTTATATAGGTTTCGTCCCCGAAACCTGTTATTCCTCAAACAGATGAGGGTAATGCTACCTTATCTCTCCTTCAATCTCTTATGTAGATTCAGATCCCTTTATGTGCTTCCACTGTACACACACCAGAGGAACCACTTTATTTCTTAACCTCTTCTCCTTACGATCAATGATCGCCACCGGTTGCTCCACGTAATTGAGCCGTTCATCCACTTCGATTTCCTCCAGTGGTACAATCATGTCCTCATTGGCTAAACACTTCTGCAGATGAGATACATGGAATGTAGGATGAATTCCACTCAACTCATCAGGTAGTTCTCTAACCTATAGGCCACCTCTCCTACTCGAGCAATGATTCGAAAAGACCCTATATACCTTGGGCTCAACTTGCCCTGCTTTCTAAACCAAATGATACCTTTCTAAGGTGAGACTTCTAACATAACCCTATCACCCACCTGGAACTCAATCGGTCTACGCCTCTTATCAGCATACGACTTTTGTCTATCCTTAGTTGCCTTCATGAAGGCTTTAATCTTTTCGAGATTTTCCGTCATAGCCTCAATCACTTCAATACTCCCAAATTCTTTCTGACCGACATCACCCCAGTAGACGGGTGTCCTACATCTCCTACCATATAGCATCTTGTAGGGTGGCATACCAATGCTGGCAGGATAACTTTTGTTGTGCGAGTTTCTGCTAATGCCAGATGGTTATCCCAACTTCCTCCAAAATCGATCACGCACGCTCGAAGCATATCCTCGAGTGTCTGGATCGTCCTCTCAGATTGACCGTCAGTCTGAGGGTGATAAGCCATGCTGATATGTAGTCTTCGTCCCCATCCCATCGTGGAATTTCTTCCAAAACTTGGATGTAAACCGAGTGTCGCGATCAGACACGATAGACACCGGCACACCATGACGAGCTACAATCTCCTTGATAAATAGATCCGCAAGCCTTTCAGAAGAATAAGTCTCTCGGATCGGTAGAAAGTGAGCACTCTTTGTCAAACGGTCAACTATCACCCATATAGCGTCATACCCTTTCGGGGTACGTGGTATCTTTGTAATAAAGTCCATGGTGATATGCTCCCACTTCCACTCGGGTATATCCAAAGGTTGGATCTTCCTATACGGCTTCTGATGCTCTGCCTTCACTTGCAAACAAGTAAGGCATTTACTCACATACTCTGCCACATCACGCTGCATACCCGGCCACTAATAATCCTTCTTCATGTCGTGGTTCATCTTGGTAGCACCGGGATGAATGGAGTATCGAGTCTTATGAGCCTCGTCCATGATCCTTCCACGTAAATCCCAATAACGAGGAATCCACATCTGCCCATATCGAGTCTTAACACCGAGAGTGTTTTAACCCAACTCTGCGGCTAGACCTCTAATTCTTTCAGAGTTAAGACGTTCTTCTTTTAGAGCCTCGTCTTGAAACTCCTTGACCTACATCATCACGTCAGAGGTCATAATTATAGGGTTTGTTAGAACATGAACATAGTTTAACCATTTAAACATTGTAAAAACGCAGCGGAAAGGAACTTTATAACATAGTTTATAAACTGAAAATTTCGAGTTCAAATTGATATTATAAAGTTACAAACAAACCCAAGAACAAATGACCTTTTATATGTGAATAAGACTAGCTATGTAAACACAAAACACACATTATGGACAGTCATAAAGAGGCTACCATAAACTACCTTTCAGCAGCAAAAGAGTCGAAATGGATGAAGATATGCTCCAAGAGAAAATGACCAAGACACTAAAAGGAGGTCCTCTCAAGCTTGTATACCCAAAGCTCTATAGCAAACACCTTCTTGCTAGGGAGAAGAACACAAAATCACTTCAAAAAGCCCCTCTACAAAATGTTGTTGCCGTGAGTTTTGAGAGGAGAGAAGGAGGGTTTTTCTTGTGTTTGTTGCATGTATGAGAGAGGTTTTTGGTTGAGTGTTAGACTAGTTAAGAATGAAGTTTTTAAGAAAAACAAAATGACCAACCATATTCAAGGGGGGGCAGCCGAAAATTTGGTTTTAAAAGGGTTTTCCCCCCAAACTTAATCACCCAATATTTTAAGCTAGTCACTTAATAAGTTGTACAATTAACCTTTTAATTGTATAACTCATACACTCTTCTTATTATTTGATGTTATCTAACTAACTTAAATAACACTATAAATAATATTCTTGAACAAAATATCCTAATAAGTTGTTCCATCTCATATGCAACTTATTTAGAAAACCCATTTTTTTCTAAATTGGTGTAAATATTTAATTGCATGATCATATCATCAATTAAATATTAATTGGTGTTTGCTAAGCTTGTTATTGGGTATAACCCGACTTGGATCATAACGTACTAACCGCATCAATATTCTACGTGTCTTGGGCATATAGAATCCTACAATCTCCCACTTGCACAAGATTCATAGAAGATTAATGCAAGCAGTAAATACCACCTAACAACGATTTACTACCCTTAATACGCATGACTTATAGCCATTCAATAACATCATCCCATTCAAGTATCCTACTTGAAATGGTTTAGGTGAATCAATCATTTATCCTTTTGTTACAGATGTCATGTTAAATCCAAAGACACAGAATGATCATTCCTTGTTGATTTAACTTAATCAGGCCTTAGACGTCTTGCTCTCAACGAATAAGAGGAACAAATTCCATCTTGACTACATACGTTTATCACAAACACCTCGTGTCACACCTGAGCATAGCCTTATGTACTATCCATTATTTCAGGGTAGTGAAGAACTAGCTCAAGGTATAACACTTGGTGAATATCAAAACCCAATATGTATCTCAGGTCTGAGGATACCAAATGATATTCGCCTTTACTCAAATTTACTTATGATCAATCTAGAAGATTCCACGTAGTAAAATTTGAGATGCGGGTCAGTCCAATATTTATATCTCACAAATATCTATGAACTTTGGTAGCAACCAATTGCTCTATATTCATTCCTTATGAATATCCACCAATCCAAATTCATAATAATCGTACCCTCAAACTTATGCCCACAAGTATGAACGACTATGGATATTTAGAGTAAACAATTTACCCATGTATTAAACATGCTAAATTGGAACATTTATTGAAATATTATAACCAAATAATTTTATTCAAGTAGTAAGGGAGTTCTAAATATCCAAATACGAAATTACAGATCAAATCCAATCACTAGAATATCGAAGTCCCATGGCACAGGTATGACCTTCATGCTTTGCCTTTTCTAGGAGCTTCGTAAGAGGATCTGCAATATTTTGATCTGTGTGAACTTTGCGAATACTTATCTTTTCTTTCTCAACTTCATCTCGTATGTAGTTGAATCTCCGCGCAATGTGCCTAGTCTTTTGATGAGCACGAGGTTCCTTGATTTAAGCAATCGCACCCTCGTTATCACAAAAGATCTCTAGGGGGTCCTGAATGGAAGGGACAACCCCTAGATCAGCAATGAATTTCTTCAACCATGCAGCTTCTTGAGCTGCCAATGAGGCGGCAACATATTCAGATTCTATAGTTGATAAAGCCACCACATCCTGTTTAGAGCTCTTCCAAGAGACCGCTCCTTCATTCAGAATGAAAATGTATCCCGATTGTGATCGTGAATCATCACGATCGGTTTGGAAACTCGCATCCGTGTAACCTTTTACAACGAGTTCCTCATCACCAGATCCATAGATTAGAAACATATCTTTAGTCCTCCTTAGGTACTTAAGTATGTTCTTAACAGCCATCCAATGACTGCTTCCAGGATTTTGCTGGTATCGGCTTGTCATGCTTAAGGCGCATGAAACATCCGGCCGAGTGCATATCATTGCATACATGATGGATCCAATAGCAGATGCGTATGGGACTGCCTTCATTTTATCTTGCTCATCCTTTGAGCTTGGACATTGAGTCGTACTCAATATCGTTCCTCTTTGAATAGGTATCGTACCTTTCTTAGAGTTCTCCATCTTGAACCTTTTTAAGATCTTATCAATGTATGCACTTAGATTTAAACCAATCAACTGCCTTGATCTATCCCTATAGATCTTTATTCCTAGAATATAGGCGGCTTCACCAAGATCCTTGATGGAGAAACAACTTCCAAGCCAGGTTTTTACACCTTCCAAGGTTGGAATGTCATTTCCAAATAGTAGTATGTCATAAACATACAATACTAGGAAAGTGATGATGCTCCCACGAGCTTTCTTATACACATAAGCTTCATGAGCATTCTTGATGAATCCAAATTTAATTACTTCTTCGTCAAAATGGTGATTCCAACTTCTCGATGTTTGTTTCAATCTATAGATTGATTTCTTTAACTTGCATACTTTGTTAGGATGTTTTGGATCGACAAAACCTTCAGGCTGAACCATAGAGACATCTTCCTCAAGATATCCATTTAGTAAGACGGTTTTGACATCCATTTGCCAAATATCATAATCATAATGAGCAGCTATGGCAAACAATATCCTAATAGATTTTAGCATTGCAACAGGTGAGAAAGTTTCATCATAGTCAAACCCTTGAGTTTGAGTGAAACCCTTTGCTATAAGTCTAGCTTTATAAGTATCCAAGTTTCCATGCATATAGGTTTTCTTCTTGAAAACCTACTTACTTCCAACTACTTTGGAGTTAAGAGGTGGTATAACCAAGTCCCATACTTGATTGTCATACATGGATTGCATCTCAACGTTCATGGCCTCAAGCCATTTGTCACAATCCAAATTGGACAACGCATCATGGTATGTGATTGGTTCATCGGAATCTATCACATAGCATCCATCAGTGAAAAATCCATATCTTTCAGGTGGATTACTAGTTCTACCAGATCTGTGAATGTTTTCTGTGTATTAATAAACTATTTGATCATTTTAAACATCCTCATATTGAGTGCTAGTGTCAACCAAACGTGTATCAGGTTGCGGTTCTTGATCCTCTTCAAGATCCATAGTTCTACTACCAGTTCCTTCCATAAAGAACTTGGTTTCCAAGAACTCACCCTTTTTGGCAACAAACTCCTTTTGTTGTATTGGATCATAGAAATAATATCCCATAGAATCACTTGGATATCCAATAAAGATACACTTAGTGGAATGGCTTTCTAACTTGTTCGAGGTGGGAGTCTTCACATAAGCCTCACACCCCCACACCTTTAAATATGAAAATGATGGAACCCTTCCATGCCATATTTCATAAGGTGTCCTTTCCACTTTCTTGGTTAGGGCCATATTCAAAATACGTGCCACAGAGAGCAGAGAAAAACCCCAAAATGATAGAGGTAATGAGCTTCTAGCCATCATAGATCGAACAATATCCAATAGAGTTCGATTTCTCCGCTCTGACACGCCATTATGTTGTGGTGTTCCCGGTGGAGATAGTTGTGAGACAATCCCACAACTTCTAAGATGGTCCCTAAAAGCATCATTCAGGTATTCACCTCCTCTATCGGTGCGGAGAATTTTAATTGACTTATTGAGTTGATTTTGTACTTCATTTTGAAAGATCTTGAACATTTCAAAAGCTTCATCTTTGTGTCTTAACAAGTACACATACCCATATCGACTATAGTCGTCAGTAAAGGTAATGAAGTATCTTTCATTGTACCTTGTCATAGGTTTAAAAGGACCACATACATCCGAATGTATGATACCTAATAAATCCTTTGCCCTTTCGGCTTTGCCACTAAAAGGTGCCTTGGTCATTTTACCTTGTAAACAAGACTCACATACATCAAATGAATCACATTCACTTGTTTTTAAAAGACCATTCTTTTGTAGTGTTTGTATTCTTTTCTTGTTTATATGACCAAGACGGCAATGGCAAAGGTAAGTGGCACTCAAATCCGATTTGAGTTTCTTGGTACTAGTTTGGTACAATAAGCTATCATTCAATGTATTTTCACGAACCAATTCATAGATACCATTGATGGGAATAGCTTTAAAGTAAAACATGTCATTCAAAGTAACATGGATTTCATTTCCAATAAATAATAATACATATCCAAAATGTTTTAATAGGGCTACAGAAATAATGTTCCTAGTCAAACTAGGAGCATACAAAACATTGTACAAAATTACTTCCAAACCATTTGGAAGTTTCAAGATGTAGTCACCACGGGCTTCAACTTGAACTTTAGCCCCATTGCCCATGTAGAGGCTAACATCCCCTTTGTTGAAGTTACTACTTCTTTTGAACCCCTGCAACAAATTGTAAATGTGAGTTCCACATCCGGTATCTAATACCCATGTGTTAGAGGATATTAAGTTTAAATTATTATGGATCATGTATATGGTACCTGAGGTCTGCACGGCATCCCTCTTTGCTTTCAACTCTTGGAGATGGACAGGACAATTTCTTGCTCAATGTGCAATCTCCCCGCACTTGAAGCATGGGTCATTGGAAGCAACCTTTTGCTTTTTCTCCTGTGCTTTGGGTGGCACCCTTGCCACCCCTTTCCCTTTTCCCTATACGGGTCCCTTACCCTTGGCAACTCTTGCCTTGGGTGCGGGATG
This sequence comes from Flaveria linearis, assembly GCA_024085815.1. Classification (NCBI taxonomy): domain Eukaryota; kingdom Viridiplantae; phylum Streptophyta; class Magnoliopsida; order Asterales; family Asteraceae; genus Flaveria; species Flaveria linearis. Next base: position 61,017,810 of record CM044004.1, on the reverse strand, counting down.
AGGCCTTTTCTTGTTCCCACCTTCATTGATGGTGAGAACGGTAAAACCCTTTTACCCATGGCCGCCTCGTCCGTTTTGAGCATAGGGTGAAGCTCGCTAATGCTTTTGTCCCAAGCATTCATGTTGTAGTTCAACACGAATGTCTCAAACTTTTTGGTAAGGCCATTGAGGATCAAATCCGTGGCCAATTCCTTCGAGACGGGACAATTTAGCCTTTCGAGGCGGTCAATGTGACTTTTCATCTTAAGTACATAAGATGAAACCGATTGGTTGTCGTCCATACGACATGCATGGAGTGCTCGAACCGTTTCGAAGTGCTCAACCCTCGCTTGCTGTTGGAATGTTTCCTTCAGTTGGGTTATCATGTCATAGGCTCCGTGATGTTCATACTCCTTCTGGAGATCCGGAGTCATGCTTGCCAACATAAGGCAAGACACTTGGACGGAGTCCTCAGTGTACTTCATCCAATCATTATAGGCCTCCTCATCATCCTCACTAGGTTGATCAGGGATAGGGTCATCTAAAACATATGATCGTTTCTCTTGCTTGAGAACGATTCTTAAGTTTCGATACCAATCCATAAAATTGTTATGATTTAGACGTTCCTTTTGGAGAATCGCTTGTAAAGATTGGGCGGACGTGGATGAATTATCATGATTATCATTATTATTGGTGGCCAACTACAAAATTTAACAAAGATCAATTTTAGTATTTTCGATATTGTTATTTTAATAATTAATACCTTTTAAGGTCATTTTCATATTAAAATCTAGAACCCAACATTACATTTAAATAGTAGTTAGGCTACCTTTATCCCACGATTTAAATTAATAAGGTGGTCAACGATTGACGGTTGCAACCATTTGCAACTTCTAGAGGTATGGGATCGACTTGAAACATCATATGTAAAGTCGGCATGTTAATCCCATCAACACCATTTGGAAACCACATCGTAGGTGATCCATTTGACATGGTTTGCAAATCAAGATACCCTACTTACACACACATGTGAGTTTGCCAAAATAAGCGGTTAGGTAACCTTTATCCCACGAATATGGCATTCTCACCTCAAGTCACAAGTTCCCTCAAAATGGTTAGGTGACCTTTATCCCACTAATAGTTCCCGAGTGACTCAAGTGTTGTGTAAATGGACGGTGTTGATCTCATTTTTTAAATATTTAGAGATTTCATAATTCTAGTTTAGAAAACTCTATGTATTCATATTTGCATGCTTTCAAATACAAGATACCCTATGGTATATTGATTAAAATCCTTTTAATCTTTAAAATCATTAAACAATATTAATAACCTTTTATTACCTTTTAATGATTAAGGACCATTTAGATAGTTTGTTATGATCATTGAAAGGATTGTTAAGCAAACATCGTATATAAGTAATCAACCACAATACCATAACCAAACAACCATGAATCAACCAAATATTAGTGTATAACCATAGCATCTAAAGTGGCCACACTTGTTTGCCATCACAAGTGTGGTCCATAGGACATTCCGAAGGGACAAAACACAACACAAAAGGGCTTCCATGAACCTCCCACTTGAAACCGCATCCAAATGCTCCATGTTTCTTGTGTCTTCCCTTTGTGCTTCTAATGCGTACATCTTCATATTACAATATATTATATCCTAATGCAAGATTTCTAGTAAAATGAAAATTACCTAATCTATTTATTACATCCCCATAATAAATAAATTACACTTTAAACAAAGCACAAATAAATGATTATACAACCCAATTGAATGAATAAATACAACCATTACAATCATCCAAATAACACAAGGTCAAGCGCTAGGTTATGCACCATAATGAACAATGATCATATCATCCAAAATAACAATGAATCCCCACTAAAAACCACGAAATTTCAGCCCACACAAACTGAAATTTCGGGTTTTATCTTATCCAAACAAACAAACAATACAACATACATGTCTTTCAAAGTTCAATCACAAGCATGTGTGATATAACTTTGAAAGTTTGGGGATTCATAATACATGAACATAGCAGCCCCTAAAGGGGTTGTAAAGTCCCATAAAACGAATTTTTCAAGGACAAAACAAGCTAGATATCCACATAACCGGCTGTAGATGCCAATGTAGGGTTTGTTAGAACATGAACATAGTTTAACCATTTAAACATTGTAAAAACGCAACGGAAATGAACTTTATAACATAGTTTATAAACTGAAAAAATTTGAGTTCAAATTGATATTATAAAGTTACAAACAAACCCAAGAACAAAGGACCTTTTATATGTGAATAAGACTAGCTATGTAAACATAAAACACACATTATGGACAGCCATAAAGAGGCTGCCATAAACTACCTTTCAGCAGCAAAAGAGTCGAAATGGATGAAGATATGCTCCAAGAGAAAATGACCAAGGCACCAAAAGGAGGTCCTCTCAAGCTTGTATACCTAAAGCTCTATAGCAAACACCTTCTTGTTAGGGAGAAAAACACAAAATCACTTCAAAAAACCCCTCTACAAAATGTTGTTGCCGTGAGTTTTGAGAGGAGAGAAGGAGGGTTTTTCTTATGTTTGTTGCATGTATGAGAGAGGTTTTTGGTTGAGTGTTAGACTAGTTATGAATGAAGTTTTTATGAAAAACAAAAGGACCAACCATATTCAAGGGGAGGGCGGCCGAAAATTTGGTTTTAAAAGGGTTTTCCCCCCAAACTTAATCACCCAATATTTTAAACTAGTCACTTATTAAGTTGTACAATTAACCTTTTAATTGTATAACTCATACACTCTTCTTATTATTTGATATTATCTAACTAACTTAAATAACACTACAAATAATATTCTTGAACAAAATATCCTAATAAGTTGTTCCATCTCATATGTAACTTATTTAGAAAACCCATTTTTTTCTAAATTGGTGTAAGTATTTAATTGCATGATCATATCATCAATTAAATATTAATTGGTGTTTGCTAAGCTTGTTATTAGGTATAACACGACTTGGATCATAACGTACTAACCGCATCAATATTCTACATGTCTTGGGCATATAGAATCCTACAATAATCAGCTGAGAAGACTTCACCCGAATAGGCTCGGGTCTCTTCTTTTGGCTAAAGGCATCTGCCACCATGTTGGCCTTGCCCGGATGGTAATGGATCTCGTAATCGTAGTCCTTTATGAGCTCCAACCATCATCTCTGCCTCATGTTCAAATCTTTCTGCTCGAAGAAATACTTCAAGCATTTATGGTCAGTGAAGATGGTGCACTTCGTCCCGTATAGATAGTGCCACCAAATCTTCAACGCGAAAACCACCGCAGCTAGTTCCAGATCGTGCTTGGGATAGTTGACTTCATGGGTTTTCATCTGTCGGGATGCATTGGCTATCACCTTTCCACGTTGCATCAATACGCAACCTAACCTAGAATAAGAAGCATCCGAATATACCACTAAGTCTTCACTACCTTCGGGTAATGTCAAGACAGGAGCTCGTGTTAGTCTCGTCCTCAACTCCTCAAAAGCACACTTCTGTTCTCGACCCCACGCGAACTTCATGTCCTTGCGAATCAACTTTGTCAGAGGTAAGGCTATCTTGGAAAAGTCTTGAATAAACCTCCTGTAGTAGCCCGCCAATCCCAAGAAGCTATGGATCTCGGATGGCGTCTTGGGAGACTTCCATTGCATCACGGCCTCAACCTTTGCCGGGTCCACCGTGATTCCCTCCACATTTACCACGTGGCCCAGAAATTGCACCTCACGTAACCAAAAAGCACACTTGGAGAACTTAGCATACAGCTTCTCTTTTCTCAACGCCTCCAACACTTCCCGAATATGACCGGCATGCTCTTCTTCGCTCTTTAAATAAATCAGGATATCATTGATAAACACAATCACTGATTTATCCAACATCGGCCGGCACACTCGATTCATCAAATCCATAAAAGCAGCTGGCACGTTGGTTAGACCAAAGGACATAAAGAGAAACTCGTAGTGTCCATAACGCGTGCGAAAAGCTGTTTTAGGAATATCTTGCTCCTTCACCTTCAACTGATGGTAGCCAGATCGAAGATCTATCCTCGAGAACCAACTGGCACCTTGGAGCTGACTGAACAAGTCATGAATCCTTGGTAGTGGATACCGATTCTTAATCTTCAACTTATTCAACTCATGGTAGTCAATACACATCCACATGCTACCGTCCTTCTTCTTTACAAACAAGACCGGAACACCCCAAGGAGAGATACTCGACCTGATAAAACCCTTATCAAGCAACTCTTGCAGTTTCTCCATTAACTCCTTCATCTCAGTCAGACCCAACCGATACGGTGCCTTAGCTACAGGCTGAGTACCGGGTATCAAGTCAATTTGAAATTTGATTTCGCGATCTGGTGGCACACCTTATAAGTCCTCTGGATACATCGGGAAAATCACACACCACTGGTACATCGGACAATTATGGTGTTGACGTGTCCACATCTTTCATGTAGGCCAAGTAAGCGCTACATCCATGCCTCATGCACTTTCCCGCCACCGCGATCGAAATCACTTTCGGAATCGTCGTAACTCGATCACCGTATATCGTCACCGAACTTCCGTCAAGCACTATCAGTCTAATCATCTTCTTTCGACACACGATGTTTGCTTCGTAGGTCGCTAACCAATCCATCCCTAGTACTATATCAAATCCACCTAAGGGCATCACATGTAACTTAGCAGCAAACCTACGACCCTCTAATTCTATGGCGCAGTCCTCTACCATATCAGTAACTCTAGTGGACTTACCAATAGCAGTTTCTACATCGAAGGGCTCATCGATACGTCTACTACTAACAGGCAATTTAGCATAGAATGTAGCAGAAATAAAACTCCTACTAGCACCAGAATCAAATAACACAGAAGCAAGAGTTTGATTTACTAGAAACATACCTGACATAACATCGGGGTCCGTCCTAGCCTCCTCCCTGGTCATCGTGAAAGCTCTGGCGCTCCCCTTCTGCTCTTCAGTTCCAACCGTCTTCTTCGCCCCGGAACCCTCCACCCTTGGCCTCCTGCAATCCCTGCTCATATGGCCCTCCTCGCCACAGGTATAACACCTCAGCGCCTTACAGTCTCTATAGATGTGGCTCGGCTTCCCACACTTGAAACACACATTGAGCCCCAGCCTGCACTCCCCCATATGCTCCTTCCCACACTTGCCACACCTCTTGGGTCCCGAGCTTGATGACCCCACCCTACGGTCATCCATTCTCATCTTTTTGTTGTTCGGGACGAAACTACCACGCCCGAACCGCTTTCCGTTCCAGTTCCGGTCACCCCCACCGGTCTTTTTCACCTCCACCGCCGTCACCTCCCTCTCATCATAGAGCCTTCCGGCCAAATCCACCGCCGACCTAAAAGTGCTTGGTCGGGCAGCGATCAAGTGCCTACGAATATCAGCTGGCAATCCGTGGATGTACCGATTGATCTTTCGGGACACTAGCGTCACCTGATCCGGTACAAGTCTCGCCATCTCTTTGAATTTGGTGGTGTACTGTTGGTGGGTCATGGTTCCAGCCTCGAGTTGTAGGAACTCCCTCTCGATCTTATCGAGTTCCCTACGAGGACAGAATTCCTCAATCACCAATTGCTTTAGCTCCTTCCATCACATCTTCCCGATGGCTCTGGCACCCTCAGCTTGGGCAATGTTGTCCCACCAGCACAACGCTGAGTCAACAAAGGAGTGAATTGCGAACTTCACCTTCTGGTCTTCACGACACTCACTGATTTCCAACACCGCCTCCATCTCCCTTACCCAGCGGTGAGCGGCAGCAGCATCGCTATTGCCATTGAAGGTCAGGGGCTTGCACCTTTGGAATGCCCCATAACTACACCCCTTGGTAGTCACCCCCACTACATCATCCTCTTCTTCGTCAGACAATACAGTCTCAGGCTCTTGTCATTCCTCATCCCATCTTCTTTCCTTGCCCGTTGATCCCTTCCTATTCTCCTTCTCCTTCCTCTCCTCGCTTCTCACAGCCCTAATGACTTCAGTCACCACAGACGGTAAAACTATCTGCATGACCTGGTGTACTTCATCAGCAATCGCCTCCCTAGCTGAGGCGTTCAGGCTGGCATTCTCACTCTCCTCACTTCGGCCATGAACCTCAGGGTTCTCACGAGCCGTCTCAGGAGCCTTAGCACTACTCCTAGTCACACGTGGCCGACCTCTGCCTGTAGAAGCCTTGGAAAACTTCTGTCCAGCCATATCCTAGACACTATAAGATTCAAACACTAGCACAGTCATTCAAGGTAATAGCTCAGTTTATGTCAAGTATAGTAAGTCCCTAATTACAGTGGCCAGTTGTGATTAACCACTTACTTTACTCTTCACACCCCAAGCATTTCCTATTCTGACTACATCAGTATCTAAATCTACTAAGAACACATAAATCAAATAGCGCACGCACATAATACTGATTATCTTTAAGAAAAGAAATACCTGATGGCACGTAGCTACTCGGGCTGACATCCCTCCTTCTGTCCCATTTTCAGTTTAAGTTTAGGTTTATTTTGGAGTTGTTTACCCATTTCACTTAAACTTTGGCTCTAATACCAACTTGTAAGGCCCCGTTCCCTGGCTCCTCACAGATGGTCATTCACAGCAATAATTACATAAAACGTTACATAATACAAATTTAAGCAGCGGAATTAATATAACAAAGCCTTTCATTTCATTATAAACATTGTTGTTAAGGAATATACCGTGGTTTAATCATGTTACAAAATAATAGTTCGATTGCATTACAAAACAACAGTATTATCATGTATGAATGGATGTCAGTCATGCCCCACCGTGTAGCTTCACCCGTGTGCCATCCTCAGCAACATCTTACCGGCCAACTGAAAAATGCATAAAAGTCAGCGTTGCTGAGTGAGTCCTAGTTTTGTAAATAAATATACTTTACTTTTATTTAAGAATCGTCCTTTACTTTTGCATGTGATCACACATCATACGTACACGTAGATAATATCAATATTATCTTCTTCATTCATTCATTTCGTACTTTTATCATTATCTTTCCGAGTCTTTTGCGACAACAGAGTCGCTCACCTCATTAGCAATCTCAAGGATTGCACGTTATCCGAGTCTTTTGCGACAACGGGGTCGCTCACCTCATTGGCAATCTTAAGCATTGCACGTCATCTGAGTCTTTTATGACACAGAGCCGCTCACCTCATCGTCAATCTCAAAGGTTGACCCTGTGTGCATCCTTCGGGGTAGCTAACCCGCATCATAGTTGAGCTAACGACAACAAGGCCGTCCACCTCTTTACATCTGCTTGCAAGACTTTCGTTCATTCATTTACGTTCCATTTTTCTTTATCATTAATCTTTCACTTTACTAATGATAATACTTTCTATCTCGATTATGAACATACCACGTAAAGTCATACAATAATAATATTAATAACATTAATAATAGGGTTAACAAAAATGATAATAATAATAATAATACGGAATCATAAAAGCAGTCATGATTATGCTTAGAATTAGACATTTATTAACCCTAGTCAAACATCGTCCAACCCTAATTGCACAGACTCCCACAAAATTCCTGAAAATAAATTCCAAGTGTTGGGCGCATGGGCCCTGTTCGGACGCATGGGCCCTGTTCGGACGCATGGGCCCTGTTCAGACGTTTTGCCCTGCACTTGGTCATCCTGAACAAATCTCCTAGACGGTTGGGCACTATTTGGACGCATGGGCCTGACTTGGACGCATGGGCCTGACTTGGACGCATGGGCATTTAGGCGGTTGGGTACTGTTCGGACGTCTGGGCCTGCACTTATCCATTTTTCACTTAGACGCATGGAACTATTCAGACGTTTGGATACTTGGGCGTTTGAGGAATCCCAGACGCATGGGCCCTGTTCAGACGGTTGGGCCCTATTCGGACGTACGGGCTTACTTAGCACATTCTAAGGCAACTTTCAAACGGTTGGGGTACTGTTCAGACGGTTGGGGTACTGTTCAGACGGTTGGGCATCAAATTTGCACTAAAACGACATAAATCTGTCCCAAATTTGTCCTAAATCAAATTACATGCTGAGTACAAACATTCTAAGCATCTTAACACATTTATAATCATAATCATCTCATCATTTACCCCCAAAACATACACCCATCCACATACACGTTCACACACATATACGGGTAGAAACATAATTTTATAAAAACACATACACATGCATTTTCTAGCCCCAAAATTGTTTAAAACATGTTAAAAAGTGGATTCTAAAACTCACCTTAATCTATTTTCGGACTTAAACTCTTCTCTTGACCCTTCTCAGACGCTTTCAACACCTAAAACCCACACACACAACCCGAACACACAATCACATTTATAAGCATACAACCAAGTCTAGAATCGTCTAAAGCATCAAAAACTCAAGAATTCTTACTAAAAACTTCGAAGTTCTTGTTTCTTCTAAAATTCTCGAGAGCTTCTGCTCTCTCTCTTTCTCTCTCTAACAAAATCCGAATGTCAGGGTGTAAGAAGCAACATGGGCGGCCATGTTGCTTTATTCACCAACTTTTCAAAAGTTGTGTCCTTTTGGACACTTTCAACCCCTCAACTTGGGTTAACTTGCATTTTCCTTCTTTTCCTTTGCCCTTATTCTTTCTTTTACCTTTAAAAAAAATAACCAGGTGTTACAGCTACCAATTGAAACTGAAACCCAATCAATACTTTGACAACTAATCGACATGAAACGAAAGAAATCATGTGTAATCAACTAGGGTTAATCATCATACAGACTTATCTAAACCATACACACTCTTAATTTCACCTGAAAACACATAAACAAACCAATCCGATTCTCTCCTCATCACAAACCTGCAATCTAATCGAAACCCATCTTCCGACCTATCTAATTCGAAATTGATAAAGGGCTTTGCATCAAGAACATCATTCGAATCTATCCTCAGGTTTAATTCGATTATCATAAACATCTGCACATCAATTAGACACGAGTTGGTCGCGGTCTGCTTCTACGTCGCGTTCATCTTCATACCATCGGACACGAGTTGGTCGCGGTCTGCTTCTACGTCGTGTTTATCTTCATACCATCATCAATCGGGTAATCAAACACACCAACATACTCAATTTAACATGGGGAGTGAAAGCCCCATGATCCATAGCATAAACAATCATGATTTGATCTTTAATTTTGATTCAAATAAACTAGGGTTTAATCGATTTGGGGCTTGTTTGTATTAAGTGTTTTTAAGAATTTAGGGCCAAGATTTAGCACGGCAAAGGCCCTTGGTTCACTGGTAAAATGCATGCCTCCTAAACAGGAGGTCCCCGGTTCGGATCCGGGGACCTCATGTTTGTTTTTAAGGCTTTTGGCCATCAAGTCAGATTCTAAAAATTTTTTAAAAAATTATAAAAAACATTTTGTAATTGCTGATTATTTAAAAATACTCTTAATTATTTTCTGTAAATTATTTACTTGAAAGAAATACTTTTATATTTTTTTAAATATTCTAAAAAGAGATATGAATAGTTTATTTTTATAAAAACTAGACTTTAGATAATACTTTGTTTCACAAATATTATTTCAGCCATTGCCTTCAAATTATTGCTTAAATTTTGGTTACTAAACTTTATTTAATTTTTAAATATACACAAATTATTATAAATGTTATATTTTTTTCTACATATAACCTTATATAAAATGTAACAAATTTCTTTGAGTTTAATAAATATAATTGGTTCCATTTTGTTAAGCATAATTATATGACAAGCCCTAAATACCAAATTGAAACCCTAGTTCTCGTTAATTCATTAAACTTATTATTAAAATTAAATCTTATAATTATCTAATTAGATGTCTCGTGACGGTTTACTTTGCAACGACGCTTATCATTAATCTTATTAATTGTAAATTATATATTTATTGACCATGTGAGTATTTCTATAGCCCTTTTGCTTATTTTTACACTTGGGGTTGAAACATGTTACCTTATAACTATTGCACTTGTTAAACTCGTTTAATTGTTGTAAACACTTGGACAATTCACTCGTTTGTTATGGTTAGTTGAACTTTAGTAATTACCATGTATTGACTATTATATGTACAATCATTAACTATTGCTAGTCTGGCGACGTTATAGCTCTATGGGCTTGACAAGCCTGCTTGGTTAATCCAAGTACACTTAGCTAATCGTATAATCTTGTAAATGTGTAATCTTGTAAACTATCAAGGTTTGATTGTTACATCTGTCATACATCCCTAGTTACTTTGCTCACAAACTTATGATATGAATTGCCATCTTTTATATATGTATGTATAAAAACTATGAAAATCTCACCAACATTATATTGACCTTTTAATTTTTAACATGTTTCAGGAAACGTGCAAGTTTGACTGTCATCTTTGAAGCTTATTCACATCTAGGAATGGACCTAGTTAAATAAATGAATTGTTTGGATTATTTCAGGTTACGTTATGTTGATTTCTTATTTGAGACTTATGGTTGTAATTTACCTTTGAAACTTATTGTTATAATATTTGGAATAAATAATAGCGTTATGTGGTTAGGGAACAATCTTAACCCTCACATCTCGACGATTCCACCGTCAAGGCTAGGTTGTGACAAATTGGTATCAGAGCCCATAAAATAATATTTATATTCTTGTAAAAATATATTGTTTGCATGCTACATGATGCTATGCCTTCTTATGTAGGATTGCCTTATGAATGCTTAAATTTTGTTACTTGTCTTCCCTAAACTTATTTTTGATTCTCTAATTCTCCCCGATGAATTAAACTTCTTAAACTTATTCTTGACGGCATGTGGGTTCGTACACTTTATATCCATGGTTTAAATCATTAGACTTTATGTTTAATCTATATAAATCTCATCAAGGTTTTGATTCCACGAACCTAAGGAATATTGTGTGACACTTAGCCACATGTATTCTGGATTTCCTGGCAAGACCTTTGGGCTAAGGTAAGCATTTCGCATAAATCCTACAGGACTAGTTATGCTTACCTAGGGATTTCTGGGATGAGTAATAAACTATGGTCAACATACACAAGATTCTAAGGAAAATGGGTCAATTTACCTTGACGTGTCAATGTTTCCAAATGGTAATGCGTTACCAAATGGAACTATTCCATGTGCCTTACAATTCTTGACATATTCTTGTTTAAATTGCTATCCTTTGTTATCCTCATTCTCGTGTCTAACTCATTTTGTATATCCAGCATGTCTCGTCACTATGGAAAGCGTGGAAGTTTCGATCGTAAACTCGCTGCACTGATCGCTCGGCAAATGGCTGCTGTGCTCCCGTCAATGGTTGTTGAACTTAGTAGCACTTTAACGGCCAATAACAACAACACCACCATTGGAAACAATAGTGGCACTGACAACAATGCCCTTAGGGAGAATAGCAACAACCAAAACGGGAACAATCGCACCTGTACCTTTAAGCATTTCAACTCATGTAAACCCACTAGTTTTAGTGGAAAAGAAGGAGCCACTGGACTTCTCGAGTGGTTTGAGAGTATGGAGAACACGTTCATCGTGAGCGAGTGTCCCGATGAATTCAAGGTCCGCTATGTTGTGAGCGTTCTTCAACAGCGAGCGCTCACGTGGTGGAACAATGAGAAAAGGAACCGAGGGACTGAAGCTGCCTTGGCGTTACCTTGGTTAGAATTTAAGGATATAATGATCCAAAAATTATGCTCGAGGAGTGAGTTGCAGAAGCTAGAGGAAGAATTTTGGAATCTCAAGCAAGACGGTGGAAATCATTTGGCTTATTCCACCCGGCATCATGAATTGAGCATGCTCCTACCACAAATGGTGGATACCGTGCCCCGTAACATTGAAAAATTTATGAAGGGGGTACCACGTCAAATACAAGATGTCGTGTGGGTAGTAGGCCCACAACTTTGAAAGAGGTGATTACTATCACTGCACAGCTCACTGAGAATCATATTAGGGCTGGCACTATGTCGGTGAAAAGTGCCAAAACTGTTGTAAAGGTGACACCCGAGGCTACGAAGGAGGTGAAGGTCGAGTCCTCCTTCCAAAACAAGAAGCGTAAGTTCACCCCGACTCATAATTGCTCGGTGACAACACCAAATGCTCCTCAAAGGCAAGTTGTTGTTGCAAATCAAGCTCCCGTGGCGAGAGCTTATACTAGGCCGCATCCGATGTGCAATACTTGCAAGTACCATCATGCGAGTAACACCCCATGTCGAGTTTGCTCGTTATGTGTAAAGTATGGGCATCTGGTGGCTACTTGCCTTTGTGCCCCGAATAATACTATGATGCTTGCTAATCGAGTCTGCTGCAACTGTGGCGAACCTGGGCATATTCGTCCATAATATCCCCGCAATGCGGGAACTGTGCCATCGGCTTGTGGAAGAGCTTTCAACATCAACACCATCCAAGCACAAGCAAACAAAGACGTGATGAATGGTACGTTGTTAAGTTTCTTTTAATTGTTCCTTGTCTTGTAAGAATCCCTATTTGCATTCATTATATCCATAATAGGTTATTACTGAACAGGTATGTATCTTGTAAATAGTCATTATGCTTCTGTACTGTTTGATTCGGGTGCGGATAAGAGTTTCGTTTCCTTAGAGTTTGAGCCTATTATTTCTAAGCCACGTTCTAATCTGGAAAGATCCTTTATGGTCGAAGTCATCGATGGAAAATCGATCGTTGTCGACGTCGTGATACGTGATTGTACCTTGAGTCTTAACAAGCACAACTTTCTCATCGACCTTATTCCTATGCAACTGGGGAGCTTCGATGTTATTATCGGCATGGATTGGTTAGTCAAGCAACACACGAAAATCATATGCTTCGAGAAGTGCATTCGAATTCCTTTACCATCGGGTGATACTTTGAAAGTCTTTGGGGAGAATCATCTCAAAGAATCAAACTCATGTCTTGTATCAAGGTCCGAAAGTGCTTAAGTAAAAACTACGTAGCTTTCATGGCTTACGTAGTCAACACGAAAGCCAAGGGTAAAGAATTGAAGGATATTCCTGTCGTGCGAGATTTTCCCGAGGTGTTTCCCGAGGATCTTAATGGGTTACCTCCCGTTTGGGAAGTTGAGTTCAAGATTGACTTGATCCCTGATGCAAACCCTGTGGCTAAGTCACCTTATCGTCTTGCACCGTCTAAAATGCAAGAACTAGCTAGTCAACTTCAAGAGTTGACCGATAAGGGTTTTATTCGACCTAGCTCTTCACCATGGGGTGCACCCGTGCTGTTTGTGAAGAAGAAAGATGGTTCACAAGCTTACTATCAAGAACTGATATCCTCTTCCTCAAATCGATGATCTCTTTGATCAACTTCAAGGGGCTACGCAATTCTTGAAGATTGATCTACATTCTGGATATCATCAATTACGTGTTCACGACGACGATATTCCAAAGACCGTGTTTCGTACTCGATTATGGTTATGCCTTTTGGCTTGACCAATGCACCTGTTGTGTTCATGGATCTCATGAATCGGGTATGTAAACCGTACTTGGACAAATTCGTGATCGTGTTCATTGATGATATTCTTATCTATTCCAAGACAAAAACCGATCATGAGTTGCATTTGCGACAAGTTCTTGAACTTTTAAAGAAAGAACAATTATACGCCAAGTTCTCTATGTGCGAGTTCAGGCTTGAAGAAGTTCAATTCTTAGGTCATGTCATGAATAGCCAAGGAATTCACATCGACTCTGCTAAGATAAAAGCCGTGAAAAACTGGTGTGTTCCCACGACCCCAACCGAAGTTCGTTCTTTTCTAGGTTTAGCGGGTTATTACCGTAGGTTCATTGCAAACTTTTCGAAGATTGCTAAACCACTTACAGCGCTAACTCAAAAGAATCGACTCTTGGAATGAGGACCCGAACAAGAGGAGGCTTTCGAGACGTTGAAACACAAGTTGTGTAACACTCCTATTCTAACACTCCCTGATGGAAACGGCGATTTCACTGTGTACTGTGATGCCTCTAGTCAAGGTCTTGGTTGTGTTCTCATGCAACGAGGAAAGGTCATAGCATATGCGTCGAGGCAATTGAAGGTTCATGAAGTGAACTACACAACTCACTATCTTGAACTTGGTGTCATGGTTTTTGCTTTGAAGATCTGGCGGCACTATCTTTATGGGACGCAATGCGTAGTCTACACCGATCATAAGAGTCTCCAACATGTGTTCAACCAAAAAGATCTCAACATGTGACAAAGACGTTGGATCAAGTTGATTAACGACTACGGCTGTGACATTCGCTATCACCCTGGAAAGGCGAATGTTGTAGCCAACGCACTGTCGCAAGGTCCACAACAAGACTATCTCGCTTCAAGAAATCCGAGATCGAAGGCAGTGGTTTGACACGTTAAAGGAATTTGATACTGAGAGTCACGTGGATGTTAACGAGACTACTATTATGTTTCAAAACATAAGGATTGATAGTGATCTCGAGTTATGCATTCGGGAGGCTCAACAAGCAGCGCTAACCGAGGAAGGGAAAGATGAAGATTTGGCGTTTAACGTTCGGTCACAACTGGAGACAAAACCGAATGGCATGTGGTATATATTGAATCGACTTTGGATCCTGAATCTCGATAATCTCCGTCACTTCATAATGAACGAAGCTCATAAAACCCGATATTCTATTCATCTGGGGTCCGATAAAATGTACACGGATCTGCGTGGCCAATATTGGTGGCCTGGCATGAAGAATGATATTGCATTAAATGTTACCAATTGTCTCACGTTTGCGAGGGTCAAGGTTGAACATCAACGGCCTAGTGGGTTACTTGAACAACCCGAACTCCCTATGTGGAAATGGGAACACATATCCATGGATTTCATAACCAAGTTACCACGTACCTCTCGTGGCCATGATAGTATATAGGTGATTATTGACCGTTTGATCAAAACAGCACATTTCATACCAATACGAGACACTTACAAGGTTTCAAGACTGGCTCGAATCTACATCGACGAAATTATGAGTCGTCATGGCGTGCCGTTGCACATTATTTCCGATCGTGATGCTCGTTTCACTTCGCACTTTTGGTCGTCTATGCAAGAACTCTTAGGTACTCAATTGGATCTAAGCACGGCTTACCATCCTCAAACGGACGGTCAAACCGAACGAACAAGAAATACTTTACTTAAAAATACTTTTATATTTTTTAAATATTCTAAAAAAAATATGAATAGTTTATTTTTATAAAAACTAGACTTTAGATAATACTTTGTTCTACAAATATTATTTCAACCATTGCTTTCAAATTATTGCTTAAATTTGGTTACTAAATTTTATTTAATTTTTAAATATACACAAATTATTATAAATGTTATATTTTTTTATATATAACCTTATATAAAATGTAGCAAATTTCTTTGAGTTTAATAAATATAATTGGTTCCGTTTTGTTAAACATAATTATTTGACAAGCCCTAAATACCAAATTGAAATCGTAGTTCTCGTTAATTCGTTAAACTTATTATTAAAATAAAATCTTATAATTATATAATTAGATGTCTCGTGACGGTTTACTTTGGAACGACGCTTATCATTAATCTTATTAATCGTCAATTATATATTTATTGACCATGTGAGTATTTCTATACCCCTTTTGCTTATTTTTACACTTAGGGGTGAAACATGTTACCTTATAACTATGCACTTGTTAAACTCGTTTAATTCTTGTAAACACTTGGACAATTCACTCGTTTGTTATGGTTAGTTGAACTTTAGTAATTACCATGTATTAACTATTATATGTGCAATCATTAACTATTGCTAGCCTGGCGACGTCATAGATCTATGAGCTTGACAAGCCTGCTTGGTTAATCCACGTACACTTAGCTAATCGTATAATCTTGTAAATGTGTAATCTTATAAACTATCAAGGTTTGATTGTTACATCTGTCATACATCCCTAGTTACTTTGCTCACTAACTTATGACATGAATTGCCATCTTTTATATATGTATGTATGAAAACTATGGAAATCTCACCAATATTATGTTGACCTTTTTATTTTTAACATTTTTCAGGAAACGCACAAGTTTGACTGTCATCTTTGAAGCTTATTCACATCTACGAATAGACCTAGTTAAATAAATAAATTGTTTTGGATTATTTCAGTTTACGTTATGTTGGTTTTTTATTTGAGACTTATGGTTGCAATTTACCTTTGAAACTTATGGTTACAATATTTGGAATAAATAATAGCGTTATGTGGTTGTGAACAATCTTAACCCTCACATCTTGACGATTCCCCTGTCAAGGTTGGGGTGTGACAGATTGGTATCAGAGCGCATATATAGGGATTTAGGTTATTAGAAATGGTGACCTAGACTATAGCTTATGCATGAACCTTATAGAATAATATTTATATTCTTGTAAAAATATATTGTTTGCATGCTACATGATGTTATGTCTTCTTATGTGCAACTTGATGCCTTAGCATAGAATTGTCTTATGAATGCTTAAATTTTGTTACTTGTCATCCCTAAACTTATTTTTGATTCTTTAATTCTCCCCGACGAATGAAACTTCTTAAACTTATTCTCGACGACACGTGGGTTCGTACGCTTTATATCCATGGTTTAAATCTTTAGACTTTATGTCTAATCTATATAAATCTCATCAAGGTTTTGATTTCACGAACCTAAGGAATATTATGTGACACTTAGGCACCTGTATTCTGGATTTCCTGGTAAAAGGTCTTTGGGCTAATGTAAGCATTTTGCATAAATCCTATGGGACTAGTTATGCTTACCTGGGGATTTCTGGGATGAATGATAAACTACGGTCAACATACACAAGTTTCTAAGGAAAATGGGTCAATTTACCTTGATGTGTCAATGTTTCCAAGTGGTAATGCGTTACCAAATGGAACCATTCCGTGTGCCTTACAACTCTTGACATATTCTTGTTTAAATTACTATCCTTTGTTATCCTTATTCTCGTGTCTAACTCATTTTGTATATCCAGCATGTCTCGTCACTATGGAAAGCGTGGAAGTTCCGATCGTAAACTCGCTGCACTGATCGCTCGACAAATGGCTGTTGTGCTCCCGTCAATGGTTGTTGAACTTAGTAGCACTTTAACGGCCAATAACAACAACACCACCATTGGAAACAATAGTGGCACTGACAACAATGCCCTTGGGGAGAATAGCAACAACCAAAACGGGAACAATCGCACCTGTACCTTTAAGCATTTTAACTCGTGTAAACCCACTAGTTTTAGTGGAAAAGAAGGAGCCACTGGACTTCTCGAGTGGTTTGAGAGTATGGAGAACACGTTCATCGTGAGCGAGTGTCCCGATGAATTCAAGGTCCGCTATGTTGTGAGCGTTCTTCAACAGCGAGCGCTCACGTGGTGGAACAGTGAGAAAAGGAACCGAGGGACTGAAGCTGCCTTGGCGTTACCTTGGTTAGAATTTAAGGATATAATGATCCAAAAATTATGCCCGAGGAGTGAGTTGCAGAAGCTGGAGGAAGAATTTTGGAATCTCAAGCAAGACGGTGGAAATCATTTGGCTTATTCCACCCGGCATCATGAGTTGAGCATGCTTCTACCACAAATGGTGGATACCGTGCCCCGTAACATTGAAAAATTTATGAAGGGGGTACCACGTCAAATACAAGATGTCGTGGTGGGTAGTAGGCCCACAACTTTGAAAGAGGTGATTACTATCACTGCACAGCTCACTGAGAATCATATTAGGGCTGGCACTATGTCGGTGAAAAGTGCCAAAACTGTTGTAAAGGTGACACCCGAGGTTACGAAGGAGGTGAAGGTCGAGTCCTCCTTCCAAAACAAGAAGCGCAAGTTCACCCCGACTCATAATTGCTCGGTGACAACACCAAATGCTCCTCAAAGGCAAGTTGTTGTTGCAAATCAAGCTCCCGTGGCGAGAGCTTATACTAGGCCGCATCCGATGTGCAATACTTGCAAGTACCATCACGCGAGTAACACCCCATGTCGAGTTTGCTCGTTATGTGTAAAGTATGGGCATCTGGTGGCTACTTACCTTCGTGCCCCCGAACAATACTGTGATGCTTGCTAATCGAGTCTGCTGCAACTGTGGCGAACCTGGGCATATTCGTCCATAATATCCCCGCAATGCGGGAACTGTGCCACCGGCTTGTGGAAGAGCTTTCAACATCAACACCAACCAAGCACAAGCAAACAACAATGTGGTGAATGGTACGTCGTTAAGTTTCTTTTAATTGTTCCTTGTCTTGTAAGAATCCCTATTTGCATTCATCATACCAATAATAGGTCATTACTGAACAGGTATGTATCTTGTAAATAGTCATTATGCTTCTGTTCTATTTGATTCGGGTGCGGATAAGAGTTTCATGTCCTTATAGTTTGAGCCTATTCTTTCTAAGCCACGTTCTAATCTGGAAAGATCCTTTATGGTCGAAGTCGCCGATGGAAAATCGATCGCCAAAAGTGAAACAGGCCTAACCACAAGGACCACCCGTGTAATTAAGTCTAATTTTTTTTTTTGATAACATGCTATCAGTTTTATATCTAAGTAATTGTTTAAAATCATGTCTAATGTATTGATCATTTATGAGATTCGATACTTTTCTTGAGACAAAGTGTTTATGGGCAACCCATCCAGTCAAACCAAAATCAATTTTGACACACTACTTTCAATTGAGCGTTTTGACCCATCCATATGATTGATCATGTTTTGTAATGAGGAAATAAACGTACCTGTAATTTTAAATCGTGCTGCATATACACTCAATTAGCTGAACAACAAAACCTTTATGAATGTTCTTGCTTTATACTTGATCATTAACACACGGTGCCAATGAGTCTGATGTCTAATACCTATTACAACAACTTTAGATTCAAAGCCATTCTGCGGAAAAAGTATTAAAAGCACAAAAAACTGATGAAATAAACATTAAAAAACATACCTCGTCTAGATTCTTAACAATGACATACTTTCCTACAAAGATGATGTTATTGTAATTTCCTTATGAGAATATTTACCGTTATTTATAGAAGTATAAGTCCCTTTTTATGTTTTTCAATAAAATTTCACACCTTGTATCCCAATGAGAAAGTAAATAATCATATGATTACATTAGGTAAATAACACATTTTTAGAAAACTGTCTTTTAAATACATTAAAAGAAAATAATAAATTTAAACTAAAAGAAGATCAGTGTGCCTTCTAAACTAACCAAGATGATATTAACATAACCAAAGAATGACAACTTCACTTTGCAAACTGGAAGTTTAATATGCAAATCTACAATGGCAACTTCACTCAAGACTCATATTAAATCATCACCCCCTTTCACCACCAGTAGATAAATACTACAACTCTTCTCAAATAGGATAGTAGACAGGTTAGTGAGAAAAGTAAGCAGTCAAGATTGTCAAACGTTAGAAATCCTATTAAAATAAGATGTGACAACAAACTCAGCTAAGAGCTGTCAAATAATTAGATGTCACTCTAGTTGAAACTATGACATCACTTAGATGTCGCTCTAATTGATGCAGATGTTACACGCTTGTGTCGCAAAGGTTGCTTCCTATTAGCCACCTACGCCACAAATACAAAAGCTATAGCATAAAAACACATCGGTCACTCTGGTCAATACATTGAACAGATAAAACCTGTCAGTAATTTCTTAAAATGCTTTAAACCTTTAATATGATTCTATTTAAATTATAAAAAGAATACAACGATATCTAACACCCTCAATTAATTTTAAAAGTGAGTAATCAAACCTAAACCAAGAGTCAATAATAGATAAATTGATTGTTTCCAGCACCCAACTTGCTCCAGAATGAAGGGCATGCAAATTTTTGTCCATTTGTGAACACTTGTAATTGCATTTGATCAACCAATAGTCAATAAACATGTGCAAGCCAGGTTAAAATAACATCTCTTGGCCAATTGACCTACTACCACAACCTGTCAAGCTCTCTAAGTGCTTTTATAATCATCTTGAATTAACATCTATAAAGAAAATAAGAAAACAAAGGAAGTATATAAGTAAAGTAACAAAAGCAACCGGAGTATTTAAATATTAGGAAACTGAAAATGAGTTTATAAAGATGTATAACTAGATTTAGTGAACCCGTGTATTACACGAGTTGAATAAATAATATTAAATAGAATAAATTTTATTATTTATAAAATAATATATGATTTAAATTATATATGAGTAAGGAATATAAGTAATAAAACAATAACATCAACTTTAAAAATTTTTGTTTTTAACTTTTTTATTTTTCCAAAAAAATAAATTAAACATTTCGCTTAAAAACATGTTAAAAATGTAAAATTTAAAATATTTTGTGTTTTAAAAAAAAAAGTATGATGTCTTAGAAATTTTGTTTTAATAAAAATTTGTTTCTCTAGAAATAAACATCAAAAAGTATCTATTTCTAAATTTTTCTAAAAATAATTTTTAATCAAAAAAGAATTCAATAATATAATTAGTAATTAATGGAGTTATTTAATAAGAGAGAGAAGCGGAAAAATTTTGTTAAAAATAAATGTGGTGTTGCCATGTGGCATCCCTATTTATGTGGTGTTGTCATGTGGCATCCCTAGTTACCCTTTTATTAAAATAGGTAGATTGTAAGCATCACCTGTCATCACTTTATTATATAAATCTATGGTTAATGCCATAGATTGAGAAGAGCTACAACCATGAACTACAAAAAACAAACATCCAGGTTTGTGTTAGCATGAGAAGTGCGGATTTAAGAAAAATAAAGAAATCATAAAAGATTCAGTGGTAATACCCAACAAAACCCTAATTCTTAACTGCAACAAGCATCAAAATTCCCAAGTGAGAGGATTTCCCCTACGAGTGAACATAAAACAAAAATATAGAATTAACTGAATTCACCATATTTGTAACATGCCTTTGATCTTGTCCACCACATTAGCCTCACCAACACCGACAACGAAGAAGATGAAGAGCAGAAACAAATCTGATCTTCAATAATTATTCGAACACCATATCTGTAACATGCCGAACCTGCAGGGCACAAATGGGGAAAACAATTGAAGGGTCGTATTTTAGGGTAGACCGGTGTTGATGAGGGAAACCGAATAAAGGGAAAAGGAAGGGGAGCGTCTTAAAGGTCTAGTAAATTACTGTTTTGCTCATACATTATGTATTATATAGCAGTAGACATAATATACAGACTATTTAATAGGCACAACCAAATAGTACATGGTTTTTATTATGTTATAATATATATACTATATAATAGGCACAATCAAATGTTATGGTCTTTAGGGTTTGATATTTTAAGGAAGGATTCGAATGAAACCTACGTCAAATTATGCAAACTTTCAAAGTCAGTCATAACCTTTAATTCTAACTTGATTAGTTGTTCTTAATTGTCCTTCAGACTTTGGTTCAGCGGTTGAGAACCTCCCCTCCCAAGTGGAGGTCAGGGGTTCGAAACTCGTGGATACCAGGTTTGGGGACATTTAGAGCAATGAAGAGAATCCGTCCTTTTGCCATTGGTTGCGGAGACCGATTCTCAGAGTTCGACCCCGGTTTTCATCCGGCTGTTACTCCAGAGGGGCAACCCTTGTGGAGGCAGTACGGTTTCGGGGGAACGCCGTAACCAAGTCTGACAATCCAGCGTGGACCCGGTTCAGACAACATAGTCTGGAGCAGATCTTGGCTATGGTCGCCCACGGGGACGATGTGACATTGAGTCACTCAAATGAAAGTCACCGTTCAAAAAAAAGTTGTTCTTAATTTTTTTATAATAAAATAATACATTGGGAATAATGAGTGGTTAAGATTTAAAAAAGGTAAAAAGAGAAATCCATTTTTCCTTTTCTTTCTCCTAAACAAGTTCCCTCTCATTTTCAAACATTGATAATTTTTTAAGCGAGTTCATTTTTAAATAAAAAAATTAGAGCCTAAAAAAGGTTTTTAAATCTTTAATTAGAGTACAGTCTTGTAAATTAAAAAACATTATAATTTGTTATATTTGTTTTTACACATGTTTTAACTAAGCCTTTTGTAAACCAACTTTCCCATATTCTTTAATAGTCAATATACATTCATAAATCATGTACATTATGATTTAATCGATTTGATAGAAGTTCGACTATTTTGATTAAACAAATCTAAGGCAAAATTATCAAGTTATGTTTGATCATGATTTCAAGATTGTATAAAATATAAAAATAACTCTACTCATGTGTAAAAGTGCCTTACACATGCTTAAAAATGACTTGCACATGCGTTAAGTAACCAAATAAGTTATAGTTTTTTTAAGTAACTTTTACAAATGTGTTAATGATGTCTTTACACATATAAATTGACTTACACATGTGCTAAATAATTATTTTTTATATTTATTTTTCACATGCTAATAGTTATTTTAAATGTTTTTCTGGTTATTTTTATATAATTAAGTTCTCTTTTTGGCTTTTAGTAATGTATTTTCCATTGGATTGTAGATAAAAATAGTTTACACCGATTGAAGTAGTTTTGTAATATAAATATTTTATTAATTTTCATATGTTTAATAATTTCTTATGTGTAATAATGAGTTTAATTTATTTGTAAATGTACTTAACTTCTGATTATATATAAGGTTTGAAATTTTGTTAATCTTTTAATGAAGTTTGAATTTAAAAGAAGATAGGAATGTTGGTTTACAAAATATCTAGTTTTACATATGTGTAAAAACTATTTTAACAAATTTAGATATTTGTTAAAAACAAAAATGTAACAATTTGAAATAAAAATTCTTTTGTTAATTTGGGAGACTATACTATTAAAGAGAACAAAACGTTTGTTTTAATGGAATGAGCTATTATAGAAACTTATGATGGTTTTAAGAAAGAGGTGGGGAAAGATGATTAAATATATTACAAAATAGTAACAGATGTCAAAAGAACTATTTGTCCTTTTTAATTAAAAAGTGTTAAATAGGAGGCGCATTGTAGTCCACTAGTTTAGTTTTTTAGTTTGAATAACAAGGCGTGGTTTGCAAATGAACCATCCTACACACATACACTGATACACACACTAGGTTAAAAAAACCCGTGTGTTATATAAGTTACTTAAATTTATGGCTATACTTTTAGTAATAAAAATTTACATATTATATATTATTGGATCCAGTAATGAAGCAAAACTTTTTTAGTGATTGACAGATAACAAATACAAAAAAAATTGTAACTAGCTTACTAACAAACACAGAGATTACACTTGGATGAAAACAACAAGAGAATATCTTTCAAAGTATTCACCTGATTATAGAATGCAATAAAAAGAAAAATAAGTTGGCACACTAGCTAACCGTAAAACTATACAAATGTGAGATGTTTATACTATGAAAGCTAAACACTAACACAAATCTTGACCATCTATTCTAGGTTTAGGATTAATGGTATGTTCCGGCCATTGATCAACACATTAGTATTATTGGTTACAAAATAATATACAACATAGACAAACAACACAGAAGATCAGCAGTTGTAGAGTAATCCTTTTACCACTACTCTTGTCTATAAAAGCAGTGAATCAATAGATTTTCAAAACTTAAATAGATTACTTCTACTAATTCATAGCTAACCAGTAGACTTTTTCTTTAGCATATTTGAATGAATTAGCATAGAACATTTATATATTGTGTTTGGGTATCTTCATCCTCTTTTATGTCTTAACACATATTATATATTTATGAAATATCACATAGTTTTTAGTACAAATTCTATAAACATTATACCATTTTCTTTAGAAATGTTTTAAGAAAAGAATAACAGAAATGTTTAATTATAAAAATGTTTCCAACCCTTTTCTTTATTATAAGTTATACATGCCTATTACATGTTGATTTTCACTAAATATAATCAAAACAATATGTTGTACTAAAAACTAATTTCGGTGACTAAGATTATTCTAAAATTACAACACTGAAAAAAGAAAGTTAATTTCCGAACCCCAAATTTGATGCCTCTAAATTGAACTACTAAAATTAAATACTAGAGAAATCGTTGGTGCGTTGGCTCAACTTACAAAGACCTCATCCACTCTCCTATTCTATACTTATATCTCTCCATTATTGTTTTAAGCCCTTAAAAACCTGGCCAACGGCTGTGGCCGCTAATCTTTAACGACCCTCAAATACCAAAATAAATTCTCTGACCTACTAAGTTCTTATCAATCATTGATGCGCCACTGTAAGGAGATGTCCGATAATTCCTACGACAGTTATGGAAAGAAGGATATGCGTTATCTTTAGAAATCCATGGATACTTGCGGTTATGGATGATTTTTGTCAACAACTAGAAGTCTAACTATGTAAAAAGAGCATAGGGCCCTTAATTGCCTATTTTGAAAAGAATATATTTAAAAGTGAACAAGATTTCAAGATTTAGCTGCGTTATTATACGTCACATCTCCGCTGGTAGCTAAAACACGAGGATACAACGGACGGGATCGTTATAACACATTGGGGGTTTAAGAGAATCACTAAATGCATTTTTCGTACATGGATCATGATGTCACCCAACACATAAGAACAAGTTCCAAATACAACTAATCCCATAAAGTCATACCATAATGCATAAATAATCCAAGGTTCCATGTAACACCCCGAAATTTTATTTAAAGAAAAGGAAAAGAAAACTAAATGGAAAGAATAGATAATCGGCACAAGTGGAGGGGGATAAAGTGTACAAAGTACAAAAATATAATATTTTATATTAAAATGGGTATGGCCGCCCACATTAAAGCAGAAAACTGCTTCTTCATTCGGCCAAGGAAGAAAAGAGAAGAAGAACTCTCGGTTCTAGAGAGAGAAAGGAAGAAGAAGCTATAAAAGGTGAGATTTCTTGAGTATATGTTCGGTTTTAACCAAATTCATAAGTGGTTGACCGAATTCTTGATGTTTTAGATTTGGTTTTCGAGAACTTGAAGTTGAATTAAGAGTGAAAGTGTTTAGCTCGAAGATCTGCTTCAAGGTGAGTCTCTAGAACCCCTCTTTTATTGATTTTAAAATGTTTGGGGCTATTATGCATACCAAGTAAACATTTTTAAAAGAAAATGTGGGTTTATAGCTGTATGTTCGAAAATAATATGAGTATGTATGTTTTAGAGTTTGATTATGGCCAAGAAATTGATGTTAGAATGTTTTAAGAGCCCTAGTATGTTAGATCTATGTTTGGGTAGTGTTAGAATGATAATCGGGTGATGTTAGTAGCATAGATAACATTTAAGAATGTTCTCATGCACCTGAATAGTGGCCCATGCGTCCAGCATGTTGGCCAAGTGCCTAAGTGTTGGCCATGCGCCCAAGAGTGGGCCATGCGCCTAAACAGTGTTCCCATGCGCCCAACGGCCAATTTCCTAAGTATGCCCAACCGCCCAAACCCTATGCGTCTAAGTGTTAAAAATTTAAGTGTCAGCTCAGACACCCAAACAGTGGCAAAGCGCCCAAACGGGGCAGAAACATCCAAATAGTTCCCAGACGCTCAAGTGTTAAAACGGCTAAGTGTTGATGCGCCTGAACAGGCGCCATGCGCCTGCATAGTGGCAAAGCGCCCAAACAGGGCAGAAACACCCAAATAGTGCCCATGCGCCTAGAAGCTTTTACACTTAGAATTTTCTACTGATGCACCTAAGGTATTCCATACGCCTAGTTTGAGACTTAGGATTTCTAAGGGGCCTTATAAGAAGAAAATTATTGAGATAGGATCGGTTATGATGGCTTATGCTTAATATGTGCATGATGATGTGATGGAGACTATGATGGGTATGTGTGTGAGTGATATGTTATCTTTCTTCGTTAAAGAGTTTTCAAAACGTACGTATTATGTTTTATAGTACATTATGTATGACTTTACGTGGTGTGACGTATGAACAAATAAATTAATGAACGTAAAGTATTATGTAACGAAGTGAAAGATAACGATAAAGTACGAAACGAACGAATACGATAGAGACGAAACAAACAAACGCGTGAAATAATGAATGGTGAGTATGGAAGTGATGGATGATAAGATCCGTGTCTCGTACCCCAGTACTGTGTCAATCTACGGACATGAGTCGGGGGTTTGTTTGTCAGGCCGCCAGCACAGTATCAGTCTTCAGACATGAGTCGGGGGTATTGCATGAGACAAAAATAGAGAGATGAGATCTTTGTCGGGTACTCCGGTACTATGTCAGTCTTCGGACATGAGTCGGGGGTTTGATTACAGGCCTCGGTACAGTACCAGTCTTCGGACATGAGTCAGGGGTATTGCATGAGACGAGATAATGAGGTGAGCGACTTTGTGTTGCAACAGACTCGGATAGAGCTCAATCCCTGTGATTGACTCGAAGGGAGTCTTTGTCGCGTATCCCGGTGTTGTGTCAGTCTTCGGGCATGAGTCGGGGGTTTGTGTACAGGCCCCGGCACAGCATCAGCTTTCGAGCATGAGTCGGGGATATTGCATGAGACAAGATTCGAGTAATTATGAGTCATGAGCGAAGGAATGAATGAATGAACGAATGATGATGAAGATAATAATAATTATTATTATCTGTATGTATGTATGATGTATGCTCACGAACGAAATATCATAATAAAGAACGAAACGAGATCCCTGTCATTCGACCTCGGTAATCGTGGCTGTGTGCCATGAGGAGGGTAAAGCTTGATGGGATCTAAATGAGAAATGAATGATAATGATGTACGATGAATGAACGAAAAGTTAACGAACACAATGAAAGATAATAATGATATTATCTATGTGTATGTATGATGTGTGAGCATGTACGAAAGTGCAGTATGATTTGAAAGAAAGTAAAGAATAGTTTTAAAGGAAATAAAGTATTTTATTATAAAAACTAGAACTCACTCAGCATCGCTGACTTTTGTATGCATGATAGTTGGCAGGTATTTTGTTGATGCTGAGGAGTTGCAGGCATGGATGCATAAGCTACTGGGAGCGTTTTGAGGCTGCCATCCATATTTTGACATGTCATTGTATTTTGAGATGAAAACGAATGTTGTAACGTAATGAAATGACATGTTTTAGTTATTAATGAAAGTTTTAAATTCTGTTGCAAAATAAATGTACGTTTTAAAATGTTTTATGTGCAACGAATGACCAACTGTGAGGTGCCCGGGAACGGGGCCTTACATTCCATACTGAAATTGAAATGCACAAATACAAACCAATACATATACAAATCTAACATATTACAATCCAACCAGACAATGTAATTAAACCAAAAAACAAATATTCCATAAATTGTCTATTGCTCCTTGAGGAATAGTCTTATCTATGGTCCATAATCCATGCACCTAAGCCACCTGAAACGACATGCACTAAAAAGTCAAAATTCGTTGGTGAGTTCACAGGTATATGAGTACAAACTAAGCTTATGTGTAAGTAATGTACAAAATACATATGTGTGTGAGAGAATATAGTAGTCATAGAAATCAACATAAGCTCATGACCTGTCATAGTCCAAATAATAAGATTACATTCACCCGAGACCACGTACAGGCCATGTTAGTCTCAGCTAGCATACCAACAACAAGGGTAAGGTGTCAATTCATTAATACTAATAGTACATTTTCATGATAGTCCAGTCCAAGTAAAAATACATACTTATAAATGAAAAATCTAGATTCGATTCCATGACTTAAACCACACACAAAGTTTCAAAATAAAATTTTAAAGCACGACATAGGCCAAAACAATGAGAAAGCTTTTCTCTCAAGTGAAACATATTAAAAAGGGATGTGAAACTCACCTTGAGTGTAGCACAGTCCAAAGTCCACAACAAATTAGACATATAAGTATAGATATACAAAACACAAAAGAATTACTAGAGGTCAAAATGACTTATTTGGGTGTAATCCGCATATCTCAGTCCTTAATGCCCATCAAAGATATTACTTTAATTGAAAAATGATTAATTTGTCAATCCATGTCCAATAAACAAACAAACAAACAAACAAACAAACCCAGTATATCCCACTCAATAAACAATCCATGTCCAATGTTAAACCTTAATTCCTAGCCCCGTCTCCTTTTTAAAGTTCTAGTCATTAACATATATTAAATTATTAACGTCATTCGATGTACATTTATTAGTCAAAGTTCATTAAGTTATAAATGTTAAATTTTCAAAATCTTAAACGTCATATGATTCCTTATTGAACACAACTATTGACTTTATCTAATTATTTTATCTCAAATCCTATCATTTAGGTTCATAAAAATATTTCAGCTTGTAGAGTTGTTCACGCACCGGTCTTGGGTAGACAATTTAGAGGTCAAAACGGTAACAAAATATCACATAATAGGATTCGTTTGAAAGATAAGACCTTAAACCAATTACAGAAAAGCAATCACCTGAAATGGATGAAGTGTGATTGATATATGACTCAACGAACACAACCTAATATTCTTCCCGGATTTATCATCTTTTACCTTTAATTTTGTTTATGGAGTTTGGAGGACCAAACGATGTTGAAAAGACAAGAGACCATGTGTGTCTGTTAAAAGACTCACTTAAATTGATTCTAGATTAAAATTTTGACAATTTGGACTCGTTATGACCAAGTAATAATGTATACAAAATGTTTTCTTTTTCTGACAATAAGTTGTCCAAATTCCCAACGTTGCCCTTTGCATCCCCAAACCACAAATTTTGAGCATTATTGACCCGAGACCTAAAAGAACATTTATTTCATGAACTGATTGATGAAACATTGTATTAGACTCTTAGGTTATCACCAATTTTTAGTCCTAATTCAGGTAGTTTAGATTCTAATCTTCGGATCACGTTTTTAGTCAAGTGATATAGATTTAATCCCTAATGTGTCTATCGATTCGAGGACAAAGATTTACATTTTTAATAATAGATTATGAACCTAAGATGTCCATTAGGACCAGATCTCACAAAAATTAATAGCTTTAAAGAATATATAAAGATTGAAAAATAAGGTTTTACCGTTTTTTAAGATTCAATACCCGAAACGCCTAGATCTTCACGATCCAATGCCTAAACAAAGAACACAAGAATATTAGATGATGATTTTGATGTTAGATGATGAATATCATTAATATCATGATTAGACAAAAAATAATCAAAACAAACGATTTTCTTACCAGAAAACAATAGATGAACAATGCTTGAACAAAACCTAATCTTGAATGATTATAGATGAAATGATGGTTGATGATGATGATTTCTGATAATGAAGAAGAAGAACAAGGAGAAAATTGAGAGCGGTGGCTAGGGTTTGCAATTAGAGAGAAACTTGGTAAATAAGTTTCAACAAATAAAATCAAAACAAGGGGGAGCCCCTCTGAAAGAACCGAAACTCTCAAATAATTGAGGGAGATTGTATTTTGATATTATATAGACTTTTACAATTACATACAAAAGGAAATAATTAAAGTATATTAAATACAAAGTCAAACTAATAATTAAAGAAATCAATCATAGAAATATTCTAGGAGATAATCTCGTAGGTAGTTGAGATGATATAATATAATATTATCTTTTATCCCTCTGCAAGCGAAACAGCAGAGATTGAACCCGGAGCAAGTCATGAAAATATTCAAACTCCGGATGCGGTAGACTCTTAGTGAAAATATCTGCAAGTTGAAGCTTGGTAGGAACGAACTTAGTGTGTAATTTCCCCGACACAACAAGTTATCTAATGAAGTGAAAATCCAAGTCGATATGTTTGGCCTGTTTATGAGAAAAGGGATTCTGACTCATAAACAAAGCACTTTTGTTGTCACATAACAAAGTAGGCGAGTCGATGGTAAAGCATTGTAACACCCGGATATTTTTCTTTGAAGCCGACGAAAGAAGAAAAAGAGAAATAAAGTCTAAAGTCGGGGGGACCAAACTCACCAACGAGAGAAAGCCAGGTGAGTGGGAGTATTTAAGGGAGAGGGCAGCCCTTACCCTCTCCCCACAGTCACAAACATCAGCCATAGAGAGAAAGAAGAGAGAAAAGGGAGAAGAGAAGAAGGAAAGCTTGGTTCGAGCGGGTTCGAGCGGGTTCGAGAGTGCAAAATCGTCGTGTAGCGGGTGTAAACGAAGCTCTTCTTCTTGGTGTAGTTTGTGTGAGTTCTAGGACCCCTCTTTTACATGTTTTCAACTGATTTGGGGCTGGAACACATCTGTAAACCCGTTTTATGAGTGTGTGCGTTTGACCCATTTGTATGTGTTTGTGTGATGCTTTTGGAGTTTGTTTCCGGGCTTGTGTGTGCTTGAATGATGTTGTGGTATGCATTCCTAAGGTTTAGGATGGTTGATTTGGGCTTAGAATGGGTTTGGATGAGCTTGGAGGCCGAAAATGGCAGATTGGGTTCGAAATGAACTGCATTTTGTATCAGCTAGGGCTAGGCGACCGACTGGAGGCCATACGGCCAAATAAAGTGAGATTGGAGCTCATTCGCACGATTGAGGTTCAGTCACACGACTAGAGGGTCAGTCGTATGGGGAGTCATGCGACTGAGAGCCCAGTCGCATAGGTACTCATCCGCATTGGTGTCCATCCGCATGAGGTCCATTCGCATAAGGTCATTCGCATAGTGTTCAACCGCATGGGGTCCATTCGCACGATTGGGTGTTCATCCGCATTGGTGTTCATCCATAGGTCCAATCGCATGATGTTCAGTCACATGAAGGCCGTGCGACTGACGGGTGCCCATACGCCCAAATAGGGTTGTTGTACCCGAAGAGAAGCATAGTTTAATTATTGACTTTCGGGGGAAGGTGCAGATGTAAGTTGTGACGTGAAAGTCCCCGTAAGTACATGTAAGATGACCATTGGGATCTTAGAGGGTATGTAGGGCATGATGATGATGTTGCATGTTTAGGCATGATGTATGTAATATATGTATGATGATGCCTGGTATGATGATGCTATAGTGTATGTTGATGTTCCTATTTATGACGTATGATTATCTTTCCGTGGCTTTACGTGTTATGTTAATGAATGAAACAAAAGTATTATGTAACGTAAAGTGAAAGATAATGAAAGAGGAACATGATGAACAAATGCATGCATTAATGAATGAATGAAAGTAATAAAGGCTTGCAAGCAAATGTATGGAGGTTCACACCCAATAAAGGGTGTTAGCTCAACTGTGTGTGGGTTAGCTACCCCAGAAGGATGCACAGTGGGGTCCAATCCTTGTGATTGACCATATGTATAGGATCCTTGCCGGTTGCCCTAGGTACTGGAGTCAGCTTCGTGCACAATGTTCGAGGTCTATGAAAGACCTCAGGCCCAGTAACCAGCTTCGTGCATAATGTTCGGGGTATTTTACATGTCATTGAAAGTAATGAACGTACAAAAGTAAAGAATGAAAGAATGTATGAATGGAACGTTAACGAAATAACGTAATAAAGAATGAAACGAGATCCTTGTCATTCGACCTCAGTAATCATGGCTATGGGCCATGAGGAGGGTAAAGCCTGACGGGATCTAGATAGGAAATGAATGATATTGATGTATGTTGAATGAACGAAAGTTAACGAACGTAAAGAAGATAATAATGTTGCTGAGGATGGCATGGGACTACTACTCAGCTCTTTTTGGATGGCATTCTTTTGTATAATGTTTTTGCATTGTAATGCGAACAAATGATGTTTTGTAATGAATGTTGTATTAACTTGCAAAAGCATTTACATATAAATGAAGTGTTTGTTTTAAAAGTTTCCGCTGCATGATTTTAGTAAAGTCAAATAATATATGTTTTAAGTGCGATGATTGACCAGCTGTAAGCATCTCGGGAACGGGGCCTTATAAGCATGAAGTTCTTTAAGCAAGTGTGTAGTCCAAACAATTTCTGCTGCAGCATTTGCCATTGCCCTATATTCTGACTCACAGCTAGAACGAGAAATAGTCGGTTGTTTCTTTGCATTGCACGAAACCAAATTTCCTCCTAAAAATATAGAATAGCCATAGGTTGATCTTCTTGTTTCGATACACCGTGCCCAATTGGTATCCGAGTACCCTAAGATGGAATTAGACAAGGGACGAGTGAACACTAAACCATGCAAAATGGTGCCCTTCACATATCTTAGAATGCGTTTAACCAATTGGAAGTGCTTAATAGTGGGAGCATGTAGATGTTGACATGCCTGGTTAACTGCATAAGATATGTCGGGTCGAGTTATGGTCAAGTATTAAAGAGCGCCAACAAGAGAGCGATATGTGGTAGGATCCAAAAACAGTTCACCATCTGTGGGAAGAGAGTCGGAAGTGGAGAGCGGAGTGGGAGCAGGTTTAGCTTCAGTTAGCCTGGCACGAATGAGAATATCATTGACAGTTGGTTTGAGTTAAGAAAAGGCCATCAAATATGGTAAGGACCTCTAGACTAAGAAAGTAATTTAGGGAGCCTATATCCTTTATTACAAACTCGTTACGGAGACGTGTCGTGAAGTTACGAATTAACGTGGCATTATTCCCCGTGAGAATGAGATCGTCAACATAAACGAGTAAGTAGATAATAAGATCATCTTGATGAAAAACAAATAAGGAAGGGTCCGCAAGACTACATGTGAAGCCATAGGACATGAGAAAAAAGCTAAGGCGATGAAACCAAGCACAAGGAGCTTGTTTGAGGCCATTGAGAGCCTTGTTGAATTTGCACACATGATTTGGGAAGCGTTGGTCAACAAAGCTGGGAGGTTGCTCCATGAAGACGGTTTCGGATAAAGTTCCATGAAGAAAAGCATTATTCACGTCCAATTGAAGAAGGGGCCATCGATTTATGACGGCTAAAGAAAGAACAATACGAATTATGGATGCTTTAACCACGGGACTAAAGGTGTGATGAAAATCAAGACCTAGGATTTGCGTAAACCCTTAGGCCATGAGATGAGCTTTATACCGATCCAATGTACCATCCGAACGATATTTGGTACGAAAAACCCATTTAGAACCAATAACATTTGTCGAAGATGGGCGAGGCACAAGTGTCCATGTGTGGTTTCGATTGAGTGCATTTAGTTCGTCAGGGATGGCTTTCATCCAATGAGGATGTTTGGAAGCACTTTGGAAACGCTTTGGATTAACGTTGCTAAGTAGAGCAACATGAAGACACGAGTGCATAACATTTGAGAGATAAAAGGTGTGTTTAGGATTGGGTTTGAATGTACCGACTTTGGAGCGTATGATCATTACATGAGATGTATCAGATTGATGTTATGGCTGAGGTGATGGTTGAGGATGGGCCAAAGATGGATGAGGAGGAGCCGAGGAAGGATTGGGTTGAGATGTGGATGGGAGATGGGTGGAAGAGGAATTGGGCTGGGAAGAGTTAGGAGAAGCAGACCCATTATTGGGCTGGGAACAAACTGGTGGAGTAGGCCCAGTATTAGGCTGAGTAGAAGGAGTAGGCCCAGCAGAAGTAGGCTGGACCGGGGAAGGAGAGGCAGATTGAGATGGGTTTGGGTCTTAACAAAAAGAGCAATCGGAGGGTGTCATAGATGGGATTTTGGTCTCAGATGGAGTAGCAGTAGGTTAAGTGTTAGGTTGGTAGAAGGTAGTAGGTTCATAGAAGGTGGATAAGAAATGTTTGGTGATGTCAGTTTGAGATGACGTATTATCGAAGGGAAAATAAGTCTCATCAAACCGTGCATGTCTCGTGACATAAATACGAGATGAGGTGGGATCAAAGAACTTGTACCCCTTGTATTGAGGCGCATAGCCAAGAAAAACACAAGAAATACTTTGGGGAGCAAGTTTATAAGGGGCATAGTCACGTAAGTATGGATAGACATAACAGCCAAACACCCGAAAATTTTATAAGAGGGTTGTGTGGAAAAAAGAATCTCGGAAGGAGATTTGTTGTCCAAGATTTTTGTGGGTAAACAATTAATAATGTATGCGGTGGTACTAAAAGCATCTACCCAGTGATCAATAAGAACACGAGCATGAAAGAGCATGGCAAGACCGGTCTTAAGGATATGGCGATGTTTTCGCTCGGCTCGTCCATTTTGAGGTGCGGTATATGGACAAGAAAGACGGTGAAAGGTGCCATTTTCATCAAAAATTTTACGCACATATTGATTTACAAATTCAGTACCGCCGTCACTTTGGAAAATTTTTATTTTCCGCAAAAATTGAGTTTGAACAAGACGCAAAAAGGTTTGAAAAATTGTGTAAAACACATTTTTATTTTTAAGTGGATACACCCATGAAAAACGAGAGCAATCATCAATAAACACAACATAGTATTTGTAACCTTCTCTACTTATTATTGGTGAGGGTCCCCATAGATCACAATGAACGAGATCAAGAGGATGAGAAGCACGTTTTTCATTTTGAGAAAATGGCAATTTATGTGCTTTAGCAAGTTGACAGGGAGAGCAAATATTTGGTTTAGGCAAAATAGATGTAAATGACAAACAACCAAGTTTTTGCAAAATAGAAATAGTGTCAAAAGCAACATGTCCCAAACGATTATACCACAATTCAATGAAGCTTTATTTGATGAAACAGAAGAAACAAAAGCAAAATATTTATCCCGGATCACATAAATTCCATTCTCACATCGTCCTTCAGCGAGCTGTTTGCTTGTTTACCGGTCCTGAATAACAAAAAACGAATCTAAGAAAAGCACATCAACTATAACACCCGGTTATTTTCTTTTAAAACCAAAGAAAGAAGAAGAAGAAAAAGAAAGAAAAGGAATAAAGTCCAAGCGGAGGGACCAATCTTGCCAAAAAGGAGAAAAGGTTTGGAAGAGGGGGTAAAAGGGGATGGTAGCCCATTCCCCTCTCCCATTCACCATAAATTCAGCCAACAGAGGGAGGGGAAGGAAAAGGGGCAAAACTTTGGGTTTTTGAAGAAATCAAGGTGCAAAAGTCGAAGTTAAGCGGGTTTGTAGGAAGCTCTACTCGAAGAGGCTATTAATGTGAGTTCTAGGACCCCTCTTTTACACGTTTTTGACCGATTTTGGGGCTGGAGCACATCTAAAAACTATTTTGTTGTGTGGGGTGTTAAACCCGTATGTATGTGTATGTGTATGTGTGTGACCCGGGTGGGGTTTGATTTCGGGCTTTGTTGTGCTTGAATGATGTTGTGGTTGTGTTTCTAAGGCTTAGGGTGGTTGGTTTTAGCCTAGAACAGGTTAGAAACGGGACTGGAGGCTAAAACTACAGTTCAGGTTCTAAGAGGACTGCATTCTGCACCCAGCTAGGGCTCATGCGACCGGGAGCCATGCGACAGGGAGCCATGCGACCGGGAGCCATGCGACCGGGAGCCATGCGACCGGGAGCCATGCGACCGGGAGCCATGCGACCGGGAGCCATGCGACCGGGAGCCATGCGACCGGGAGCCATGCGACCGGGAGCCATGCGACCGGGAGCCATGCGACCGGGAGCCATGCGACCGGGAGCCATGCGACCGGGAGCCATGCGACCGAATGGCATGCGACCGAATGGCATGCGAATAGAGGCCATACGACCAAATGGCATGCGACTGAGGGTCATATGCCTGGAAAGCATGCGACTGAAGGTCACATGACTAGAAGCCATGCGACTGAGTGGTGTCCATACGCCCAAATAGGGCTCATGCGCCCGAAAGGACATAGTTTATTCTTCTGACTTTCGGGGAGATGTGTAGAGGTAAGCTTTGACTTTGGATGTTTTCGGGGGTTCCTATAAGTTAGCTTCCGAGGTCATAGATGATATGTTGGGTAGGTATGATGTATGATTGATGCCTATGCATGATGATGATGTGTGATTGATGATGATTATGTATGATTGTATGATACGTTCCCTATTATGTATAATGACGTGACTTTACGTGGTGTGATTATGATGATGAACGTAAAGTATTATCTTAATGAAGCGAATGACCTAAAATAATAAAAGTGGAACATAATGAATGAGTGAATGAAAGTCTTGTAAGCAAATGAAAGGAGGTTTACAACTCTTTGTGAGTTGACATCTCAACTGTGTGTTATAACATGCGATTTTAACCCATGAGGGTTCATACACAGGGGGACCAGTCTAGGTGACTGAACCCATAGTACGAACGAGATCCTTGTCATTCGACCCCGGGCTTTGTGCCAATTAGAAATGAGGCTTCGTGCCTGGAATGGTGGTTTCGGACCACAGGGTTTATGCCAACAGGCTTTGTGCCTAGAATGGTGGCTTCAGGCCACGGGCTTCGTGCCAATCAGTAAAGGAGCTTTGTGCTCAGAATGGCGGTTTCGGACCGCGATGGTGGAAAGGCCTGGCATGATCTAGGATTAGTACGAAACAAGTGAGATGATAAAGTATGACACGAAGTAATGACAAAGCATAACATGAACGTTAACGAAAGATAGTGATAAAGTACGAGACGAACGTTAATGAAATATAATAATAAAGTAAAAAACGAGATCCTTGTCATTCGACCTCAGAAATCGTGGCTGCGTGCCATGAAGAGGGTAAAGCTTGACAGGATCTAGATAGAAGTGAAAGATAATAAATAATGTACGAAAAGTGCGATAAGTACGAAAGATGCGATATGTACGAAACGAACTATGAAGGGAGATAATAAATATTACCTTGATGTACGTATGATGTGTGATCACGTGCGATAGTAAAGAAAATGTTTTAACGAATGAAAGGTAATATAGTGTTTTATAAAACTAGAACTCACTCAGCAACGCTGACTTTTTATGTGTTTCCAGTTGGCAGGTAGTGATTGCTGAGGATGGCACGGGGCGGCTACTCGGCTAATTTTTGGATGGCATTCTTTTGTATAACGTTTTTGCATTGTAATACGATCGAACGATATTTTGTAATGAACGATGTATTATTTTGTAAAAGTGTTTATTTAAAGGAAATGAAATGTTTGTTCAAAGTGTTTCCGCTGCATGATTTTAGTAAGGTTATTATAATTATATGCTTTAAGTGCGATGATTTACCAGCTGTAAGCGTCCCGGGAACGGGGCCTTACATCAACGAGATAATCTTTGGTCAACTTACTAACCGAAAGAAGATTCCTTGTTATTTTGGGAACAATGAGGACATCTTTTAAAGGAATGGTTTTGTTAATTGTTGCATGACCTTTATGAGAGATGGGCAAAGATAAACCATTTTCAAAGACAAGGGAAGTTTTACCATTATAAGGTGAAAAGGAATGAAGCTTATCGGTGTCATCGGTCATGTGGAGATTGGCACCGCTATCCGCGGTGCTAGGACCGGGTATGGACGAAGTACTAACTGATTCAACGTGAAACCAGATAAAATAGTGCGGAATCCTATTTGATTGGCGATCCAATCAGGGAGAACGTTAATCCGATCAAAACTAACGATGAGAATACGTTAAGAATTGATTAGAATCGATCAGAAACGTTCTATGAAGTTGGAAGGGACTCTCTGGACGAACAGGTATGGCTAGGGTTAAGAATTCTCGAAGTGTTCCGTTTTTTCATGAATTAAGTGGTATTTATAGGTTTTAGTTTTCAATCGTACGACTGAGCCATGCGTATTACGATTGATTCATTCGTACGACTGAGTCAGTCTTATGACTCAATCATGCGATTGACTCAATCACCTGGTTCAGTCATGCGACTATCCCATTCGCATGGTCCAGTCGTGCGACTGAATCATGAGACTTAGTTAAACATATTCCTGAACCTTTAATGATATAGAAATATGTCTAACAACTGCAAACCTATATAACATGTTCATATAAGCGTGTAATAATCAATCATAAGAATAGAATAACATTCAATAACCAATACACATTCAACAAAGAGTTTTTCATTTCATTTATCAAACATTACATCAGTGTTACAAAATGAAAGTCAAATACATTTAAGCTCACTAGAACTTGAACTAGGGACATGTGTTCCAACAAACTCCCCCTTAGACCTAGTTCTATCTAATCTTTGACCTCCTTTTTAAACTCTTCAAACCTTTTAGCTCGTTCTTCTTTAGAGACACCAGTATGGATATTAAGTGCAAAGCATAAGCGTATGACATGTTGGAACTGAAGTGCTTGCACTATATCCTGCGTATCAAAAAACAGTGGCCACTTGTACAATATGTAAACATCAGCTGCAAACAAGTTTGTGAGCCACATTGGGTCAAATACCCTTATTGTCTCTACCGTCCCCTCCCTATCTAAAACTATGACGGCCTCTCCAGTGCGCCAGTCATAATACCACCATTTGAAATGGGGTGCAAAATCTTGTGGCATCTCCCTCATTGGAATACGAGACATTGTGCGCGGAGGGTGCCATTTAGGACTATCTTTGCTCTTCCAGTAATGGGGTTTACCTCAGATCTTCTGATATACCTCGTAGCCTATTGAAGTTTGAAGTTCACCCATCTGGTAAGATACTCTCGTTTCAGCGCAGCCTCAAACCAGCCTAACATTTTCTTCAGGTCAACATATAGCAGCTTTAGTCGTGCCAGCTGGTTGAGCTTAAAACCAGGGAGAGTCTTTAGATCGTGTGGAAATCTAAAGTACTCGATTCCCCTCTCCCTCTTCACTGTGTAAACATTAAGATCCTCAAAATAAGCCCATGCTATAATCTTCCCTGACACCTTCAGATGCTTCTTCACTTTGTAGATTTTGGTGTAAGTACTTGGCTTAGCTGCAGCGTGCTGGGCTCAGATCTCTGAGAAACAAGCCGCCCATTCAGCCTTTCTGATATCTACATCAACGTCCGAGGCTGGGACTTGGCTTGTAGATGCTTCTGCTACCTTTTCCTTCTGATTCAGCTTCTCCAAAGTATCACTGCCGAGAGTACTACCCAGATGGGGAAACACATTTCCCTCTTGGTCAGTATACTGTGGATAATGCTGAGCTGTGACGTCCTCGATCTCTATCTCGTCTATATCATTCAGCTCCTCGTCACTAGCCACATCAAAAGTACGAGCATCCTTCACTATCTCATCCGGATTTAGCTGGAACATTTCAGCAAGTTGCTCGTCAGTGAGGTCATGAATTATTTCTCCTTCTTCAGGAGTATAACTCACAGACCTCCTGACGATCCCTTGCAGATCAAGTATCATAGTCAGTTGAGACTTGATCTGCTGTAAGGGAGCAACATCGTACTCATCTTGCTGAAATGTTAGATCTGCTTGATTTAAACATGTAGCACAACAATAGTTAGTATGTAATCAAGATAATCAAACACTGAATAATAAATATATACATTAATTACATAACATCAAATGATGATTTTAAGTACAAAAGCAGAATAAAATATAACATCTAATCTTTACTTTTGTCTTGAATCCTCTCTGTGTCTTCAGCTGATGGTGAGGTAGGTGGGGCTGACGACGATGCTCCTTGGTCTTGTCTCTTTTTCATCCTTTGCTCTTGACCATGAGCAGAGGCAGATGCAGCTGCATCTCCTTCATCGTCCTCGTCATCATCCCGCCTACCTTTAGCTTTATCACCACTCACATCATCATCATCATCATCATCACTTTCATCCTCTTCATCATCATCCTCATCATCATCTCCATCATTATCTCCTTCACCAATCTTCAGAGGTTCCTCTTTAGATCCTTTTAGTTGGAGCATGATCTTCTTGTTTGCAGCCTCCAACTCCTCCAGCTTCTTGGCAGACTCGTCCTTGTGCTCTTGGAGTTGAGCTATCTGCTGTACCTGATGAGAAATCTACTGAGCTTGAGAAGCATTTAGCTCCTCCAGCTGATGTAACTTAGTAGACTTCTCCTCATCAGCTGCTAACAGCTTCAGCACCATCATGTTTAGTGCTGCCAGCTGTTCCTCCACTCCAATGGGAGGGAGGGATGATCCGGTGGGGAATGTGGAAGGACCAGCTTGGTGGCTGGTGGTGGTAGCGGTGGCTGTAGTGAATAGGGGTGGTGAAGTATGAATAGGTGGAGAGGTATGGGGGTGGCTATGGTAGGTGGTGTAGTGGTGGTAGGTGGTGAAGTGGTGGTAGGTGGTGTAGTGGTGGAGGTGGTGGTGGAGGTAGTAATCAACGTGATCCTCCGTCTCTTTGGCTTCAGCCCATAGGGCTAAGCCATCCTCTTCCTCCTAGTCCCCCTGGACCCGGAGGCTTCCCCTCGGCTACTGGTCTGGTCTGGGGTGTATGATGGATCTGAAATAGCCTCCCCAGACCCGCCTGGACGTCCACCAACCGTCCTGATCCCCCTCTCGGTGGCAACCACCCGGCTACCCACCGTCCGAGTCAGCGGTTCCTCGTCCGACTTCTCCTCTTCATCAGGCTGGAAGTCTTGATAAAACCCAGCTGTCTCTAAATCACCGTGTGGAGATGGTGGAGATGTAACATCAGCGGTAGTGGTATGAGTGTGAGACGGACCAGTATCTCCACCATCACCACTATCATCATCGTCAAAGTCATCGTCTGGTATAGCTATAGGCTCTGTATCGGACTCACTGTCATCATGGCACCACTTTTGCCTAGCTGGCGCCACGTAGTCCTCCCGGGCCAGATGCCCGAATAGTCTCCATACCGGGGGCTTCACTTGCTTCCCCCAGTACACCCTCACCCTCCCGAGGGTGGTGTCATCCATCACCTCGAGGACAACAACATCCTCCTTCTCCTTGGACAGCGAGGGGAGCTTCTGATCTATGATCATCTGTATAAACCGTGGATACATACAGAAGCTTTCCTTCCCTTCACCTCGATGTTCTCCACCATATAGGTGAAGATCATCCCAGAAAAGCTGAATGGATGATTCAACACCAACGCCACGTAGGCGTTCTGCATCTGGTCGGAGAGCTCGTCAAATCCACCCTTCCTGGAGGCGATGCATCTCAGTAAAACATGGGCTAAGTATTTGAACTGGGGGCACAAGTTGCTCTTGTTGAGCATACTTGCATTGATGTCCGCAGAATACTTAGCCCTTATGAAGCAGCCTCGAACGGTGAGGGGATGTAATCGGGTAGGGTAGTCAGAATCGTCCCCGAACTCTAATACAGTCCGGATATCCTCCTCAGTAATCTCGATGGCCTACCCAAATATAGAACTCTGAATAGTATGGGGCTCAGTGGACCTATCAACAGTAGAGCCTTCCCAAAACACCTGTTGTACGAATCTGTAAGGTGTGCATGGCGTAAAGATCGCTCGGAAAATCCTCGAACGACATAGAAAAGTGATAATGCCAGCAAAATCAGCAGCGTTGCGGGATGAGAGATCGAGATGAGCATAGATGTTTTGCTTGGTACTCATCGTCCACGGACTAGCCATCTGTTACACAAAGTAAGTAAACATTAGCACGTGTCAGAGAATAACAGATTTGTGCAATGAACTAGAAAATTTGTTCAGTCATGCGACTGAGCTGAGCGACTGAGCTGAGCTACTGAGCTGAGCGACTGAGATCTAGTCGTGCGAATGAACTGTGCGACTGAGATCTAGTCGTACGATTGAGCTCATACGTACGACTGAGTCATGCGACTGGACTTAGTCGTATGTTCTCTCATGAGTTTATCTCAGTCGTGCGACTGAGCTCATACGCATAGTTCAGTCGTACGATTGAACCATTCGTCCAGCTCAGTCATGCGGTTGAGCCATTCGCCTCGCTCAGTCGTGCGAATGAAGTTCATCAGGGTGTCCAATCGCATGTCCGACTGTTGGTTCATTCAAATTCAATTTTGAGCTATACTTTATGTTAAGAGTTGAGGATTGGCTCATTTGGTTCGCAGAAGACCGACTAAATCCCTAATAACTTTCTTTTAATCAAAAAGCTTAGTTTTAGTGGTTTATTAGCGATTTTAGGTTCGGATAGCTTTAGGTCATCATTTCGAACTTGTTTGACGTTGTAGTTACTGATTTTTCATACTGATAATGTCACGCAGTACCTATAGAATCGAAACAGACGTCAGAAAGTGTCAAAAAGTGGTCTATAATTAATCAAATTCAATTTTGGCAGTATGGGTTTGTGTCGTACGATATAGAGGCGATTTGAGCGGATGGAACGATTGAGACTGACTCCCTCTCTATTTATACTAGGTAACCTTTAGTCGCGCGACTG
Organism: Flaveria linearis; assembly: GCA_024085815.1. Classification (NCBI taxonomy): domain Eukaryota; kingdom Viridiplantae; phylum Streptophyta; class Magnoliopsida; order Asterales; family Asteraceae; genus Flaveria; species Flaveria linearis. The sequence continues at coordinate 60,975,811 of CM044004.1, read as the reverse complement.
AACCTAGTCGCATGATTGATTCGTACGACTGAGCTTCAGTCGTACGACTCTCCCATTCGGTCATCTCCAATTGTACGACTGAGGATTATTCGTGCGACTGTCACGGTCGGTCACCTCCAATCGTGCGATTGGGCTTATTCGTATGGTCCAATCATACGATTGGACTCATTCGTATGGTCCAATCGTACGAATGGTCCATATTTACGATCCAGTCGTGCGAATGGGTCATACTTATGAAATTTTGACTTTTTGACCGTTCGACACTTAGTTCCTTATAACAGTAGATAAAACATTTTAAGCAGTTGTTCATCTCAGACATGACCAATATAAGATTAAAAGCCTTTTGATCACCTCAGACGTGATCCATTTATCCACCTGATCACCTCAGACGTGATCCATTTATCCACCAGATCACCTCAGACGTGATCCATTTACCTTTTCAGAAACAATTGATTTAAGATTAACGTTAAGTTCATTGTGTGACCTATTCAAAGATGAAAAACATAGCACAGTCCGACACTGGCACACTTTACACATAACTTGAAAAACTAAACTAAGTAACAAAATAAACATGTTTTTGTGATTTTGTTAGGGTGGGGTAGAGAAGCCTATTAGCATTAATATCATTTCTAAGACAGATTCATATGGAATCAAACAGGTATAAACTCCATTACTTGGAACTTTTATATATATATATTGAAATGGAAACTAACATATTTACAAATCATAGTTTCTCATTCATCTGAGACTTTTATGCTCTAACTGGAAATCATGCTTGATCTGATATGTAACACACATTGATTTTGAACATCAGACAGTGCAGCCACAACGATTGTCAGTATACTTGTCCACTTAAATTCATACACAGATTTTTGACACATATTGGTGATGTATAAGGATTATTTCAACCAACATTTGTGGATCCAAAGCTTATATGGTAATCAACATTCCTTAGGAGACTTTTGAGCGGTCTACGGGTATTTTGACAAGAAGAGACTATTCATAGAGCTTTCAAAGAGAAGCCAAGCCTCAGGTCAGTGCCACCGCACAGCAGAGAGGTGGCAAACAACAATGAATTCTAGAATATCTAGGTTATGCTTATCCTCAGGTCAGTGTCATCGCACAACAGAGAGGCACACAACCTATCTTATTGTTAGAGCACCTTTAAAAATTTCTTTTGCACATAACGCACCAACAACATATGTTATCAGCTTGATTGCGTTTATTTTCACTTTTCGTGCTTTGCTCTTTTTGTGTTCATCCGCACACTTTTAGTGGCGTTTATTTGATCGTCACCCCTTATTAGAAATAACTGATTGTCTTAACCAGTGATAAGATGGGAACCCACAGTCATTTGAACAGATTAGTTTAAATTGAGTTCACCAATGATGTCTACTAGTTTATTGTGTTGAGTTTACCGACACATCGTATAATGAACTAGCACCTCCCTAGATCTATTTTCTCCGTGTAATTACAGTAACAGACATGCGTACTATCATTTTCCCAACTTGTTGGACTTAGAATTCTCTAACTAACAATTTTCTGTGATTTAGTTTAAACTAAATTTGCAAAAATTGAAAATCTTTTTGGTGTTCCAAGTAACTTGACGCCTGTGTACTATCAATTCCCATAGCAATGAATCACATTCTTATCTTTGTTGTTTTTGCGTTTTTAGCTTATCTGCCCTCCCCCCCCTTTTTTTAAAGTAAATAAATACTGAAAGTAAACTAATCTCCCCCTAAATTTCTAAAACAAAAAAATCTTTTTGTGTTTTTGGATTTTTATAAGACAAGGAAATTAAAAACAAACAGAAATAAAATAAAATGAAAAGCTAAACAATTGTCGGACTAAGCATATGTTTCTTCTGAAATGATGTAACTTTTCTTTTTCATGTCGTTGACCTCTAACAGATATAAAAATCTGGGTTTATCAAAAGGTTTGGTGTAGAGGTCGGCGTGCTGAAAATCCGTGTTTATTTTAACCACATCAATTAGTTGTTTTTCATAGCAATCGCGTATGAAATGATACTTTATGCCGATGTGTTTTGTTTTAGGGTGTTGAACAGGATTTTTAGTTACAACTATGGCAGCAGAATTATCAACAAAGATAGGGGTATTAGAAAATTGCAAACCGTAGTCTCGCATTTGCTGTTGAATCCAGATGATCTGAGAGCAGCAACTTGCAACAACAACGTATTCAGCTTCACATGTTGACAAAGCAACAAATGTCTGCTTCTTGCATTGCCAAGTGACTAAACGCCTTCCAAAGAACTGACACCCTTCTGATGTTGACTTGAAGTTCATCTTGCAGCCGCCGTAGTCTGAGTCACTATATGCAGTTAGCTCAAAGTCATCATGATGAGGATACCACAACCCCAGTGTTGGAGTACCCTTCAGATAACAAAAAATCCTTTTCACCCCGATCAGATGATTTACATTTGGTTTGGCTTGATATCTTGAGCACAGACATGTGGCATACATGATATCTGGACGCGAGGCAGTGAGATACATAAGAGATCCGATCATCCCACGATACATAGTGGTATCCACCAAATCACTGTTCTCATCAGGTGCCACTTCATGGTTTGTGGCGAGAGGGGTACTGACAACAGTGACATTTTCCATATCAAATTGACTAAGAATGTCTCCAACGTACTTCGTTTCGAGAGTCGAAGATTATGTCATCCACATAAATCTACACCATAAGTAAATCTCCATTGTTTTCTTTTATAAACAACGTGCAGTCAATCACACCTCTGCGAAAACCATGTTTCAACAGGTGGGTGGAGAGCTTGTCATACCAAGCTCGAGGAGCCTGATGTAGCCCGTACAAAGCCTTGTCCAGCTTGTAGACAGTGTCCCGATCGTAAGGATCCTCGAATCCTTTGGGTTGACTGACATAGACTTCTTCACGGATTTCCCCATGAAGGAATGCACTCTTTACATCTAGTTGATAGACTTTGATCTTCATATACGATGCATAGGCTAGGAAGATACGCATTGCTTCTATTCTAGCCATGGGTGCAAACACTTCATTATAGTCGACTCCCTCAACTTGTCTGAAGCCTTGAACGACCAAACGTGCCTTATTTCTGATTACAACACCTTGGTCATCCTTCTTGCAGCGTAGCACCCATTTGGTGCCAATCACTTTAACTCCTTTGGGCCGATCAACGAGTGTCCAAACTCCAAGCTTCTTGAACTGTAGCAGCTCTTCCTGTATAGTGTTGACCCAAGCCTCATCCTTTAGGGCATCACTTACGTGTTTGGGCTCGACTTGAGAAACGAAACATTTGAAAGCCCCGTCATTCACGTAGCCCTTTTCTATAATTGTAGGATAATCAGCTGAGTATAGCTAATTTCTCGTCTGCACACCGGAGTGAAGATCCCCAATGATAGTCTCCGGGGGATGATTCACACTGATCCTAGTCACAGGTGTCGTAGGAACGACAACTTCAGTATCCAGATTTGTGACGATAGGTTCAGTATCCGGATTCCCTGATGCATGTTCAGCATCTATTGAGCTTTCATCTTGATTAACGTTATGCTCATTGCTGGTCTCAACTGCTTCTTCATCGTCTGAAGACTCATCACTCTTGTCCTGAGCGGCTGTTGAAGATCCCAAAGCACCACTAGCCGGTGCCATATTGTTGATATCCAGATTCGGTGTATTTAGGACATCGTACATCATTTGAGCAGCAATCTCTTCATCTGAATCTATCTGAGGAAGGCTGAATGATTTGAAAAAGCCATCGTAGTCGAAGAATGACAACGGACCTTTTTCCAGCAGGGGGGATGGTGTAACGTTGCACATCGACGTTGCACCATACTTCTACCTGACCTGTTGAGTTGTTATAAACTCGTTTGTCTGGTATGCTGTACCCAAGAAAGATCCCTTGATCTTCTTTCTCGGTGAACTTGCCCTCCGGAGGTTTCTTCAATAACGTGCATGAAGCTCCGAAAGGTTCCAGATACTCCAGGTTAGGTTTGCGTTTCTGAAGCAACTCATAGCAAGTCTTCCCATGCCGCTTGACTACTGACACACGATTGCGCGTGTAGCACGCATTGGTAACATCTTCATTCCAGAACTGTACTGGCAGTTTTGAGTCTACCAACATAGTCCTTGCCGTCTCAATCAAGCTTCTACTCTTGCGTTCAGCAACTCCATTCATCTGTGGTGTGTATGCAGAGGTGAACTAATGAACAATTCCCTTTTCCTTGCAGAAAGCATCCATCCACTGATTCTTAAATTCAGTTCCATTGTCTGAACGAACCTTTCTGACCTTCAAACTGTAGAGAGACTCTAGTGTAGTGACGAGCACCTTGAACAATTTAAATGTTTCTGACATAGCTTTCAGAAACATCACCCAGGAGAAACATGAGTAGTCATCTGTGACGACAAAGCAGTACCAGTCTCCAGCGATACTCTTGGTGCTGACGGGACTGAAAAGATCCATGTGCAGTAGCTCCAGGGGCATCTCGATAGAGTTAACATGCTTGGTCTTGTGAGACTTCCTGGTCTGCTTTCTCTTCTTGCACAAGACACAAAAATCTGGAAGTTTGAAGTTCTTTACCGTAACTCCCTCAACTAGGTTGTTATGAATCAGATGATTCATCTTCCTGTGATTTATGTGTCCTATTCTCCTATGCCATGAGATGGACTCCTTCTCTGTTGCTTTTGATAAAAAGCACTGAACAGTAGACTCAGTAGTAGAAGCATTTGACATATCCAAGACGTACAAATCGTTGTACCTTGATGCTGACATTAATACCTGCTCCTCTGGAATGTCCATCTCCTTATTCAGAATGTAACACTTCCGACTGTCAAACATTACTTTGAAGCCCTTGTCACATATCTGAGAAACTAAAAGCAAATTGTTTTCTAACTGTTGAACATAATTTACTTTATCAAATTTTACCTTTCCATTACCTACTTCTCCTTGTGCGGTAATGTATCCTCCTTTGTTTCCAGCGAAAGAAACATGCCCCCCTTTAATTTGTTTGACATTGAAAAGGAGAGACTGATTTCCTATCATGTGCCTGGATGCTCCGCTATCTACAATCCATGTGTTGGTAGAAGCACTATAGCGGACAACCTGCACATAATAGAAAATAATTAGTTAAGGAGGGGGACCCAAGCCTTGACTGGCTTGGGTTTCCCAGAGGCATCACACATTACAAACTCAACCCACTGACCTTTAGCAGTTGGAGAGACCTCATTCTTCAACTTATCAACACTATCAGACACATCAGATGTTTTAGCTTTCCACAGACCATCCTTGTGTAAGGACTGTTTGTGGTAAACCGATGACTGATTTACTGTTTGACCTTTAGGTTTATTTTCAAAACCAGGTTTCACCTAAGGCATCACAGACTTGCCAATGACTTGTCTGTGTTGTGTGTGGTGTTGGGGAGGGGTAAAATACCTAGCAGGAGTTTTAGACCTAACAGGAGTTTTAGATCTATCTTTTGAAGAAAAATGTTTAACTTCTTGATCTAGTTCAACTTTAAGCCTGGGTGTCTGATAGCGAGGACAGTGTGAAGAAATGTGCCCTCTTTGTCCACAAGTATAGCATGATCTCCTCTCAACAGGACTAGGATATCTCGTGTGGGGTGGGGAGTACACTTCAGGCAAGGGTCTTTTGGTCTCAACCTTTTGATTCTCACCTTCTTTGACAAATTTTACTTGTTTAACATTATGATTACTTTGTCTTTTAAGATGATTGTGATCTTGCTTAACCGGTTTAGACTTAGTGGTTTTTGAAGTCTTAGGTTGTGTGCCAGCAGATTTTGAACCCAACCCATGAGATGCTTGAACATCCTCTTCCACCCTGTACTCAATGATGGTTTTATCCTTTGTGCCTGAAGTTGGTGTCTTCTAATCAGCAACCGGAGGAGCAGGTTCAACTGCAGTGTCCATATCACTGACCAGAGGAGTAGTCACCACATGGTCCTTGATTGGATTATTATTAACAGGTCTCTATTTGGTGTTCAGAAGGATCTCATGTGGTGGAGGCACAACTTTATAACCCAGCCCTTCCCCGTTGTTTCTCAGCCCTTCCCCGTTGTTTCTTTCTTTAACCAAGTTTTTAAGATGTGAGAGGAACTAGCTAAACTATGTAGTTTTTGCTTTAAGGATTCATTTTCAACTTGTAAAATAGCTCTGTCCTTTTTAGTTTCCTCAATTGTTTTTAAGTAAAACTTTATGTCATTTTCTTGGTTAAAAGCAACAACTTCAGTCTCTTTTAATTGTTTTCTGAGCAAGTTAATTTTCTCTTTAAAACTGCTCTCATTTTGGTTTAATACTCAATTAGCTTCAGTGCAAAGTTTTAAGTCATTTACTAAGTTATCATTGTGTTCTATTAACCTAGCAAATTTCAGATCGATGCTTTCCCGAAACTTATTACATCCAACACATGCATGTTTATCAAAGAGACCATCTTTCGATTCTACCTGTGCAGATGTAGAGGTGCCAGCCATGAAAGCAGCCTGGGGTTCTTGGTGTGCTACAGATTCTGCATTTAGTTCATCCTCCACTAGTTGATCAATAGCAGCCATAGTCTCATTCATATCAGCAGTATCAAGCTCAACTGAGTTCTCCCCCTCACTCGCTGAGTCTTCGTTCAGACCATCAACCGATGTAATGTTAGCCTCACCATCAGATAAGAAACGGAAGGACCAGTCTTGTCCTTCATCACCCTGTGCTACCATTGCTTTGGAGTCATGGCTGGTTGATGTTGCCTTTGGAGTCTTGTCCTTATCCTGCCTGTTAAATGATGAGAACGGGTTTCCATTTTCCGTCTTCTTGGGTTTGACACATTCTCTCTTGAAATGGCCTTTTTCACCGCAGTTGAAACAGGTGACTTTTGACTTGTCAAATCTAAAAGTTGTATCTTTTGTAGCCACCAGATTCTGTCCCATCTTTTTAACGAACATCTTTGCTCTACGCACAGCACTAGCGAGAGCCCACATTATATCCATCCGTTCAAGCTCTGTTTCATCAACCAGTTCATAATCTTCGTCGGCCAAGTGGTAGTTACCAATCTTTCCTGCTACTAACCCGTCATAAGAATGTACAACAGCCGCAAGTAGATTCATATGCTCCTTAGCAACTTTAACAGTTACGTTGCCCAAATTCTCTGTAGTTAACTTCGTCGATTGAATTTCTGAAGCATTTAATTGGACACTTGATGATCCACCTGATTCACAACTTGAGGAAGTAAGATGTGTTAGACACGAAAGCAGTCTGCAACGGAGCACTAGAAGACGATGTAGTAGGAGTCACATTGCAGAGAGAAGGATTCTGAGTGTAGTTACCCTTCTTAGACTTGTACTTATGTCGAACCTCTTCCACCCTCAATTTCAGAATAAAATCATTAATGTCCAATGACTCTAGCACATCATTATGTCTCAAAGTGGAAACAAATGAATCCCACTTTTCAGGTAACCCATCAGCCAAACTCGCCACTTTATCTTCCATTGACGTTTTAACCCCATGAGTGTGCAGTTCACTCATCAAATGATAGAAGCGGTCGATCACATCATCCAAACTTTCATTCCCAAATGATGAGAAGTTATCGAAATCCTTCTTCAAAGCTTTAGCCTTTAGAGACTTAAGCGTAGCATTTCCTTCATAATGTTTCTCAAGAGCCTTCCATAACTTTTTACACTGCTTGTGTTCTGAGAACTGATGGAAGATGTCTTTTGGAATGGACTGTGTCAACAGAGCATAGACCTTCTTCTCAACATTCTAGGCAAGCTTTTATGCATCACTCAAACCACTTAGAGTTAGTGGAACACCATCAACTCCAACTGGCATAGTGTAGCCAGTCTCAATAGTGCTCCATAAGTTTGTGTACACTCTATTCAGATGAATTTCAAACCGTTGCTTCCATTGAGGATATTCGTCAAGAGATAGAAGCTTTGGTGATTTGTTATGATTTCCGATCTCATTCTCCAAGAGCAATAGATTCTGTATCCTGGAGTCCTTCCCTGCTGAGAGTGCAAAGTTCTGTGTGTCCATATTGAATTAGTCTTAAAACTTGAAAACCAACTGTGTATACGACTGGGGATGCGACTAGGGTGCGACTAAGACTCAACCGTTCGATTGAGCTTAGTCGTGCTACTGAGCAGACGACTAGGACAGGTTGTGCGAATAAACAAACCGACTGGGCCAATCGTGCGATTGAACAAGCAACTGGGCCAAATCGTGCGATTGACCTGAGCGAATGGAGTTCAGTCGTGCGATTGAGTTAATCGTGCGACTGAGACTGCTAACTTCAAAATTTTTCAAACTTTTCACGTAATTCAACCTAAAAACACAATTTTGAAAACAATAGTAGGCTGAAACTTGAAAAAAACTAACTTTTCAATACATGCACTCGTAAAAACTGGATTTTTATGCAGAAAGAACGGATCTTTTGATTAAAAACGTTGACTTTTGCAAAAACACGACTGAATCCACGAAGAATCAAGAGCCAAAGCTCTCATACCACTTGCTAGGACCGGGTACGGACGGAGTACTAACTGATTCAACGTGAAACCAGATCAAATAGTGCGAAATCCTATTTGATTGGTGATCCAATCAGGGAGAACGTTAATCCGATCAAAACTAACGATGAGAATACATTAAGAATTGATTAGAATCGATCAGAAACGTTCTATGAAGTTGGAAGGGACTCTCTGGACGAACAGGGACGGCTAGGGTTAAGAATTCTCGAAATGTTTCGTTTTTTCACGAATTAAGTGGTATTTATAGGTTTCAGTTTTCAATCGTACGACTGAGCCATGCGTATGGCTCAGTCGTGCGACTAAGTCGTACGATTGATTCATTCATACGACTGAGTCGGGGTCTTATGACTCAATCGTGCGATTGACTCAATCACCTGGTTCAGTCGTGCAACTGGCCCATTCGCATGATCCAGTCGTACGACTGAATCATGAGACTTAGTTAAACATATTACAGAACCTTTAATGATACAGAAATATGTCTAAGAACTGCAAACCTATATAACATGTTCGTATAAGCGTGTAATAATCAATCATAAGAGTAGATATAACATTCAATAACCAATACACATTCAACAAAGAGTTTTTCATTTCATTTATCAAACATTACATCAGTGTTACAAAATGAAAGTCAAATACATTTAAGCTCACTAGAACTAGAACTAGGGACATGTGTACCAACACGCGGTCCAATCAGGAGCATCATTATGAATATTACACTTGGAGTGAAACACACGACTAATATCATCATTAGAGGAGGCCAAAGTAGCAAAGGATGCAAGTTTTGGACATTTGTTTGCATAATGTCCATTTGTTCGGCAAAATTGACAATGCGGTGGGCGACTATTTCCCTTGGCAGGCGGTTGAGTAGACTGTCCAAGGGAAGAGGAAGAAGCATTTTGGGAGCGAGTTTGATTATAACCCGATGACCTATTGGCAGTGAATGCGACCAGAGCAGGAGACGAGGGTTAAACAGACGCAAGAAATTGTTCTTTGATTTCGGCTTTTGTTAGAAGGTCGCGGAAAGGCATGGGGTTATGGTTGGTTCTAATGGCCGTGGATAGCTTTCGAACGTGGGTCCTAAACCACACAAAAACCAATGAGTTTTATCTATATCACTAACCGGATCACCGATGGCCGATAGTTGGTCACATACTCCTTTAAATTTTTGACCAAAATCTGCCATGGTTGATAAACCTTTGGTTAGTTGACGTGGACTATCGCAAAGAAGATGCATACGTTCAAGGGACGTGTAGCTATAAGCCACTTCACTAGCAGTCCAGATCTGCCTAGCGGTGGTTAAGCCGAGAATTTTGGCAATGGCTTCTTCGGTAAGGGAGGAATTAAGAATAAGGGTAGCTTGTTGATTAAGAAGGGACCAAGCCAAATATTCAGGATTCGGTTGTTCTTTATTGTCGATCAAGACTGATTCGGAAGGCGGAAGTGAAGATCCATCAACATGGCCGAGAAGGCCCTGGTTAGTAAGGAGAGGTAAAATTTGATATTGCCAAGAGAGATAATTAGAGGTGGAAAGTTTTATGGTAATCATGTGTAAAATGGTTGCCATGGGAAGTTTGGATTCAAAAGAAGATGAAGAAGAGGATGCAGATATAGTCGGTGCCGTGGGAGGTGATTGAAGAAAAGAAGAAGATCAAATAGAAGGTATCCTGGCTGATACCATGAAAGAATCAAAACTCTCAAATAATTGAGAGAGATTGTATTTGATATTATATAGACTTTACAATTACATACAAAAGGAAATAATTACAGTACGTTAAATACAAAGTCAAACTAATAATTAAAGAAATCAATCATGGAAATATTCTAGGAGATAATCTCGTAGGTAGTTGAGATGATATAATATAATATTATCTTTTACCATCCTATTTGATGGATTCAGCTGCAACAAGGGAGGGGCACGTGCCCCGGGCCCTTGGTTCGTTTTATCCAATTTGGTCTCGTCTTGATTCGCGTGTCGTCCAATTTTCATGTTTTTAAATTTCATGCGTTAATACAATTCCAATGAAATATTACTCTATATAAATTATTTAATTTATACATTTGAATTAAATTAGGTCTACTTACTAGACTTTAGGCAAAGTCCACTGATGTACAATTTTTGTTGCGTAACGTAACTTGTAATGTTTTACATTTTACCGATCCTTGATCAGGCCCAATGCACATAATCATCGTACTCTATCCAGTTCGATGAACATCCCATTGTCACCAAACCAAGGCCCATTAATACATATTAGACCCATAATGTATAATTTTAACACTTAGCATGTCTACACTCGTCTAATGCTCTATACTCAGATAAAATCACCACTAAGTCAACTTTCAAGTCAAAGCCCAATTTAGTCAAAGTCAAGGTAAAAAAATCAAAGTAAACGGTCAACACACCTGTTTTTGTGACGGATGTCACAATACATCTCAAGATCGTGTAGTAAGTAGAAAACAAGTACGAGAAAAAATGGAATATCTTGATGTTTTTAGGAAAACATTGCATATTGTAATCATCATAACTTCTTGAGTTAATTACACGATGGGTCTCTATGGTATGTTTATATATCAAAATTGGTCTCAATATATGACAAATTACATTCTTGGTCCTAATTGTTTACTAAATCATAACACTCCTGGTTCTTGGAGTGGACAACCGTTAACTTTTCTAGTTAAGTTGTTGTTAAAAGTCTAAAGTGCTCCTTAGATTGAAATACTATACCCTTACTAAAAATAAGTACCTAATAAATAAATTTAAACCTGAATTCATCATCTTCCCCACTATCAACCACCAAACCACCACCATCAATTTTATTACAGAAAATAAAACCTCAAACCCAAATTTCATTATACAAAGTAAAATCAAAGTTCAAACCCAACTCCACTATCATCGGGCGCCACCACATATCGCTTAAAACCAATTGTTAGTAAAGGGTGTATCTATATTATGGTTGATGATTGAGATACGAACCCGAGACAAGAGAGAGGTTCGAGAGGTGAACGAGCGTGTGAGAAGATTTTGTGAATAAGTGAACCAATGAGTATAATGATTTGGCAGATCTTTAGTCGGTTTTAAAGGGCTTGTTATAGTCATTATTATTGTCTTTACGAGTTAAAGGTCGCCAACTATGAGATGGTGATTGCTATAAAATTGGCCCCATTCATTTTCCAAATTAGTTTCTGAAAAAATTTACATACTAAGTACAAAAATCAGTAAGATATGTAGGGAGAAGATCCTAATTGACGTTTGGACAAGATTGTTGTTGCCACACCATTAATTGTTCAACCCTACCGATTTGCTTATGCCACTACACCATTGACAAATGATCATCGTTCGACCAATCTAAACTCCTTTTTCCAGATCTAAGATGAGATATATCGTGTGATTTTTATCAAATTTGAAATATTAAGATAGAGAGATGGTGAGGTGAGAGGTGGTTGTAGTGGTAGTGGTTAAGGGTGGCGGCGCGATGGAAGTTGAGGGTAGGAACGACAAGTTGTCAAGAATAACAAAGCAAGAGGGTTATGGTTTTAACATATATATATATATATATATATATATATATATATATATATAGATATATGTATATGTATATGTATATGTGTGTGTGTGTGTGTATATATATATATATATATATATATATATATAGCAATGCGTATGCTCCTTATCAATCTTTCTATAATCCTACTCTAATAAAATGGTAAATGTGGGTGCCACGTGTCAGCACCACATTTATTCTCATCAATTTTTTTTTATTTTTCTCTCATATTAAATAACTAGATTAATTACTAATCATATAACATATTTATTTTTACATATTTACATTATAATTAGTTTTTTTAATAAACTAAGAAAGAGATCTTTTTATTAATGTTATTTTTATAGAAATAGTTTTTTATAAAAAGATTTTTTTCTAAATCAAACTAATTTACGTAATAATTTAAAATTATTTTTTTAAGTAAATCTTTTATAAAACAAAATAATTAAAATAGGAAGTTATAGTAAGGAAATTTTTAAAAATAAAAATTTTTTAAAACGTTATTTTGAAACCAAAATTTTAGTTATCTTTAAAAAGAAACAAAAATTTTTAAAAAGTTCATAGTATTGTTTTATTACTTGTAGTTATTACTCATACGTAATTTCAATCATATCATGTCTTAGTATATCATTTTATAATTAATAACTTTTATTCTATTTAATATTTAAATTATTTAACTTGTGTAATACACGGGTTTACTAAAGGTAGTTCTACATAAGCTTTGGATTTCCAAAGGAAGGAATTATATCGCCATTCATATCTTTGTTCTTGGAGATGCTATAGATATTAATATAGGCAATGTCTATGATCCCCATGATCCTATCCTAAAATAAGATCTTTATATGAATTACTAAGGTGCTGTTTGTTTCTGAAGAGGTAAAACGTCTGTAGTCTGCAGACCACATCTGCGGACATCTGTAGGAGAAGAAGTGGACCAAACCTCTGCAGCCTGTATTAAGAAGACTGTTTGTTTTGTAACCTCTACAGACTGCTGAAATAAAATGAAATTAATAAAAAGTTAAAATAAACAGAAATTTAAATAAACTGTCACAATAAACTGAAATTAAAATAAATTGTTAAAAGAGTTATACTTTTTACACTTACTTTTTTTATTTGATGAATTGTTTTATAAAATATAAAGTATGTAGTTTCTAAAAAGAATTACAACAAAAATATAACTTGTGTTTTCTTCTTTTTTATGTGTATAGACAATGAATCGTCATCCACTTCAACAATCAAATTAACCACCCACCATCTTCAACAAAACACCATTGATATGCATGAAGCTTCATAAACACACCATCTTCAACCTCTAATCACCAAACATCAAACCCTAACACCATGAATTCACCAGCACTAACAGACTACTTCCCACCTCCACTAACAATGTTCTCAAGAACCACAAGCAACCGAAGAAGCACATCACGCACAAACCCCCTGTTCCTTCACAAAATCACCATATCACACGACGCTAATCAAGAACCATCGTCGCCTAAAGTCACCTGCATTGGTCAAGTTCGATCGAACAACAAGCGAACACCCACCGCCGTCCGCCGGAGCAAGTGGGTCCGGCGACTGAAATTGCGGTGGCTCCGGCGAGTGTGGGTGGATCAATTATCACTTACACATCACCTGTGGGTGAGAAGATTTGGGAATTGAGTGATGAAATTGGGGAGAAAGTGGGTTAGAAGAGGTTTGTAGAGGTAAGAAGACATTAGTCCACCTCTTCTCCAAGAAGAGGTCACGCAGACGTTTTTTAATGAAACGTCTTCAAAAAAACAAACACTCTACAGACCTCAAACATCTGCCTGCCTCTTTTTGGCACAGACAAAAGAGCTTTAGAAGCTCTTTTTCAAAAAAACAAACACCACCTAAGTCTACATACCTCAAGATCTAGACTGTGGGGTTTTTGGAGGTTTTCAATAAAGTCTGGTATGAAGAAGTAAGAACAAATCCAGATATGAATGTTGTGAATGCAGTAAGATTTAATGCCTTTATATCTCGTATAGGGAGACAAGTTAAGTAATATGGATAGGGTGTCTCTTTGTAATGAATTTGTTAATAAATGGCCTGACATTTCTTTCGCTACCAAAGGAGTGGTTTGATCATTGCCCATTTATTCTTAATAAAACTTCAAATGAATTTGGTGCTATTCCCTTTCGATTCTTCAACTTGTGGCTTTAAAATTATGGGATTCAATGAGCTAGTGGTAAATTTATAACTTTTTTATTACTCTGGTCCCTCAGATATGCTGTTACAACAAAGTTAAGACGTATCGAAGCTGGGATAAATGAATGGTAGTCGTAGGTGAAGTCTAAGACAATACATGAAGGACCAGCCTGTTGCAACAAATTCACGATCTAGAAGATCTCACTAAACAAAGACCCCTCTTGGAGCAATGGCAACAAGACAAGAATGTAAACAACAATTCTTAGAGCTTAATGGATCTACAATAATAATTCATGATCAAATAGGCATTGGAAGGGATGAGAATCCAAGTTCTTTTCATGGGATAATTAATAATAACATATTTAACAATTGAATAAATGGCTTATTAATCAATGGAGAATGGGTGTCAAACTCGAATTCACTAAAAACCAAAGCCCTTTCCTACTTCAACAGTTGATTTTCAGAGAAAATGAATTATAGACAGCGAATTAATTGCAACTCATTGGTTTGAGGATGTGGGTGCCTTGCTTATTACTTCTTTCTAGTCGGATGAAATTAAGGGTGCGGTATGGGAATGTGACGGTAATAAGCGTTTGGACCAGACAAATTTAATTTTCAGTTTAAAAGGTTCTTTTAGGGGTTGTTTTAGCAAGACTTCATAGACGTTCTTAATAAATTTCACTTGCATGACATTATCTAAAAAGGATGGTACTTCATCGTTCAATACGTTTGTGCCAAAAACAAAAGATCCCATGACTCTAGATGATTATTGCCTAATTGTCTAATTGGGGTGACTAATAAGGTAACCTTGAAGGTCTTAATCAATCGAATTAAGGGTGTTATGAGAAGCGTAATTACTTAGGAGCAATTTGCTTTCCTTTCTAGTCATAGCATTTTAGATGAACTTCTTATTCTAAATGAGGTCGTAGCATGGTTGAAGTCATTAAAAAGTAAAGGTATGATTCTTAAAGTTGATATTGAAATAGCCTTTGACTCATTAAGTTGAGAATTTCTTATGTTGATAATTGAATCAAATTAATTTCTTGGTTAAGTGGTGTGGTTAGAATATGAGGATCTCCCAACGGCCAAAGCTTCGGTTCTTCTAAATGGATCTTTCTCATCAGAATTTGGTTGTTGCCAAGGTTTCGATCATGAGATCCACTATCTACTTTCCTAATTATTTTTGCCGTGGAGGCCTCTCTTCTGTTATTGAGAAGGCTTGTTCCCTGGGCCTCTATGATGGGATTTTGATGGTAAGTGGGGGTTTATCATTGTATTATTTTTTGTATACTGATGATGTGGTGTTCCATGATAGCTGGTTGAAGGCAAATGTTTTAAATTTATTCAGATTATTGTAAGGTTTTTAGCTTACGTCTGGACTCAAAATCAATCCTCTTAAGTGGTGAATATATGGAGTGTGTTAATCACTGTTCCATTCAGTCGATGGATGCTATTTTTTCGATGGAAAGAAGGATCATTTCCCTTCGCGTATTGGGTTAAAAGTCAATGCTAACATAAATTTAGCCAGGAATTGGACTCTAAACATTGAAACATTCTAAAATCGGTTTTCTAGATATAGATAAAATACTTATCAGTGGATGAGAAAGTCATGTTAATAAAGGTTGCTCTTGATTCGTTGCCTGTCTATATTTTTCCTTATATCAAGCGTCTAAGAAAGTTTTGGATTCTTTAGACAACATAATGCGGAATTTATTATGGCGTGGAGGGTTTGAGGGGTTTGAAATAAAATGGGTGGCTTGGTCCAAAGTTACTTCACCATAAGAAGCGGGTGATTAAGCTTTGACCACAAAAGGCTATCAATTTAAGTATGTTATCTCGATAATAATGGAAGTTCAATATAGAAAACACATAGATTATGGTGGAATATAATTTTGGCATTCCACCAAAGGTTCACGGTCTTAAAATTTGATCCCCACTAAAATTTTGGTCCCGAGGGTTTGGAGAAATTTTCATAAAATACACCATGATCTTGGAGAAGTACAAGAGAGACATTCAAAAGAATCTTCCCTCTTATGCTAGTAGAGTTAATACGATATTCTTTTGGCTAGATTTTTGGCTTGGTGATACCCTCTCAGCAGGCGGTTAGAGTAGTCGAAATAGGGACTTGTGTAGGACTATTATGTCACCATAAGTGGTGACATGACTTGGTTTTACAGTGGAAGCGACCTCTAAGGGGGTTTCTAGAGATAAGACAATTCATTGAGTTGACGGACCTTCTAGATGCAATCAAATTATCAACATCTAATGACTTATGGAAATGGGGCGACAAAACAAGCAATAACTCTAGTATCAAGGCTGTCAAAAGTTGCTCTCTAATGCAATTTAAAGAGACAACTTATTATCAATTTTTATGGAATAATTGGGTACCGAGAAAGATAAACATATTTAGCAGAGGGCTAAATTAGATTAGGTTGAAGCTTTTGGACATATGAATGTGAATTTCTGTTTTTCGGTGTGCAAGTTGTCTGGTGTGTTGGATGAGAATGAGGAACATGCAGGATCGTGTGTTGGTCACTCAACAGATGGTTTTTCTCTCAAACTCACCTTGATTGACACTCAGCAAGAGTCTATAAAGAGTTGATCACAATATAACAAGCAATAAAATGAACACAGGATGTAAATTTTCAAGGTACTTTTATATATTGCCTCTCAACTCAAAGGATTACAAGACTCTTGGACTCAAATCGCTTATCTAATGAGTTACATGGAGAAGATATATATAATACTACCTACAGCCGGATATACTTTGATACCAGCTGAAAACCTCTAACCTAACATCTATACTACAATACTCTAGGTGAGGTCTTTCAGACATTTTGCCTGAGAGTTGGTAGTCAGGACATGTCCCTGACTTACCTTTTGTCACCAACTAAAGTTGGTAACATGTACTATCATAAAAAGGTGAACAGTAGAATAAAGTATGGTCAACAACATGGCTCTTTAGGAAGATGCCATGCTGTATCAGAGTTCTGCAGCGGACTGTCAGGGACCATACTTATATCTTCTGGACATAGCAATGTCTTTCGAAGGATAAAATGCTTCGGAAGAATAACTTCTTCCGAAGCCACTTATACTTCGGAAGACTGCTTCTTCCGAGGCTTGGAGTCTTCTTTGTCTTCGGAAGCAGACTTTGTCTTCAGCTCTTTCTTCAGACTTTGTCTTCGGAAGCTCAGACTTTGTCTTCAGCTCTTTCTTCAGACTTTGTCTTTGGAAGCTAAGACTTTGTCTTCAGCTCTTTCATCAGACTTTGTCTTCGGAAGCTCAGACTTTGTCTTCAGCTTTTTCTTCAGACTTTGTCTTCGGAAGCTCAGACTTTGTCTTCAGCTCTTTCATCAGACTTTGTCTTCGGAAGATAGTCTTCAGCTGTTGGCTTCAGCTGTTGTCTTCAGCTGTTGACTTCAGCTGTTGTCTTCAGCTGTTGACTTTAGCTGTTGCCTTCAGCTGTTGACTTCAGCTGATATCTTCAGCTGATGTTCTTCAGACTCTCGGAAGATCTCATGCTTAGCTTCGGAAGCCCTTGAATGTAGCATCAAAATGACTATGTGAATTGGTTTTGGTTGCACCAGCCTCATAATGACCCAACAAACTCCCCCTAGGCTGATGCTACCAAAACTTCACTTCCCTCTTCTTCTCAATACTCTCAGCACCATTGAAAGTAAGTGTTTATCAGTTTCTTCATTCTTTCCTGATGTGGTGCTGAGGAGTTTGTACAAATCCTTGGTAGACAAAACCTCCACTCTGTCACCTTGGAATATGTGTACCCTTTGTTGTGGCCCTCTTAAAAGAGTTAGTTGATGGGAACTATAGTCATATTCCCATCTAACTATTGGTTCTAATTCTGGACCTTCTACCATCTGTAGAAAGGTTGTGCCTTTGGTGGTTGGTCTTTCCTTGTCTTCCGGTCTTTTCAACTTCAACTCTTTTTCAATCTTGGCTTTAGCTTTTAATTCAGCCAAGTGGAGACTGCTGATATAGTTTCTGATGTGAGCAGCAGTCTCAGAGTTGGAGGGATTGGAGAATGGCTTCTCTACAAGCTCAGCAATGTCAAATCTGCTGAGATGCAATAGAGAAGTGGCATTGAGCCGGTTGGTTTCACCATTCTCCCTTTCCACAACAAAGTTGTGAGAAGGTTCATCGAACCTCCACTGGACTATAGCTTTCCTAGGTCCAGGAGATTGACTAGAAATCCTATCCTCTTTCCTTGTGTCCAGTTGAGTCACCAGTCTTCTTCTTACTCTCTTCTCTTTAGCATTGAGGGTATTAGAGTTGAGACCAAGAAGTTGTGCGGCCTGGCCCAAAGTATTTCTAGGCAATTCAAAAAATTGACCTAGAGTGAGGGAGCTTGAAGAGTTATCAACATAGGTGATGTTGATAAGGTCTCCCTCACAGGAGATGCTGCTCATAATGGTACAGTTGATGAGCCTTGTCTTGAACTCCTTTATCTCCTCAAAGGAGAGATGTTTAGGAGGCTGAGGGGATGATCTTGGTTTCTGTTGGGTAGGTTTAGGTTCAGTGGTTCTGGGTTGTGTTTTGGGTTTTAGGATGGGAAGTTTAGGTGGTTGAGGTGATGTGGTAGGCTTGGGTAGAGTTGTGGGTTCAGGGGTGAAGGTTTCATCAGTGGGTTCGGGTTTGATGGGAAATAGGATTGGTTCTTCTCGTGTGGGTTGTGGTTTAGTGGTTGGCTGTGGTTGAGTGGCCGGGGTGAAGACCATTCCCTGTCCCCTCCTGTACATCTCCTTCCTTTTCCCCATACGGATGTCAGCTTTTATTTCACTGACTATCCGCTGGAGTGTCCTTTCGGACATAGGTCCCACCTGCCTACCAGAGAAGCCATGAGCCCGGAGATAGTCTTTCATCCAGGCTTTGTCATTGGACTTCTTGGTGGCAGTGACCCCCTTTTCTTCCTCCCTCCGCTTCTTCTCCTTCAACTTCTCCCTGGCAGCTTTCTTCCTTTCCTTCTCCATTTGATCCTGCTCTTTGTTGTGGAGCAGCAGGATCATGTCATCATCAAGTGGAGACAGTTCCGGAAGACTAAATCCTCTTGAGAGTAGGAATTTAATCCTAGCCTCTCTCAGCTGCAGGGCTGCTTCCCTTTGTTCCTTCTCCAAGGCCAACCTAGCTTCTTCTTCTTGCCTTAGCCTGGTTGACCTCTCCAAAGTCACCAACTCCTCTTGTGGTAGCAGGAGTACTTCCTCATTGGCAGCTCCTAAGCTGATGAGCTGGTCAATGAGTGCTGTCCTTCTCTTAGTGTTGATTTCCTCCTGATTAGCTGCAGCTGCCTTAGAGCTAGCAGCTAGCAACTTCTCAGCAGGAAACCTACATTTCTTCTTGAGCTTTTCAATCCTTTCCTCTTCCTGAAGCTCTTCCGTGGTCAATTTCCTTTTGCCTTTGTCTTTTGCAGAGCTTGACTGTGGTGGTTCTTGGATAGAGGGTTCAGATTGAGAGAGAGGTTCAGCTGGTGTTTGGGATGGAGGTAGATCAGAAATGTCCTCCCTACTCACCTCAGATGCTATTTCAGCAATGACATCTGTGATGGTCAGTTCCTCGGACATTTGGAACAAACCTTCCGCAGCTTCCATCTCAGCTTCGGAAGACTTGTCTTGTTCTTCCGAGGCTTCAATGTCAGCTTCGGAAGGTTCAGCCTGAGCTTCGGAAGAAGAGGCTGCTGCAAGTTCTGTCCCAACTGTTTCAGTTGCTGGGCCATCAGTCCCCATTTCCCCTTCGAAGTTAATCTCAGGTTCCATGTGGACCTTAGGTTGACTAACTTCTTCCATAGTGGTAGAAGGTGCAGTCAGTCTTTGAAGCTCCTTAGCCCCAAAATATATAAGTGTGGTGTCAGGGCTGGGCTGTTCTAAGGAGGATCTCATTACAAACTTTGTGAAAAGTTTGTAGAGATCATGAAGCATCTTTAAGTCAATCTCTAGAAATGATTGAGATGACTCAGGTAGTGTGATGAGTTAGGAAGTAAAGGACTGGGCCTGTGGTTCCTCAGATGTTTGTCTCTGAACTTTCTCCCCCTTTTTGGTAGCATCATCTTGAGAGCTAGATGAGCTAGAGGAAGAAGTCAGTGAGACTTGAATAGGTACATACCTAACAGACCTCTTCGTCTGTTTCTCAGCTAGTTTAGCCTTGAGATTGTTAATCTCAAGTTGCTGAGTGGCAGTCCTTGATTCTAAGATCCTCACCTGTGATTCCAGATTGGAGACCTTGGAAAGCAAGTACTGAAGTGTGAGTTGCATACTTCCCTCATCTTCATGAGAAGAATCACGGGGAGATGAGATAACATACCTAGTATGCTCAGTCTCACCACCAGATGTGGCTTCTTGGCACCCTGGATACCTTTGCTCAAAGTCATCTCTTTCAGAGATGTCAATGGGCAAAGTTGTCGTAGACTCAGTCCTAATGATGTTACCACTGTCCTGAGAGCTCAATGAGAGACTCTAAGTAGTGGCAGCTGAGCCTACATGAGTCCCCTCCACATCAGTAGGACTCACCTCAGTAGCTGGCTGCTGATGGGGGCTAGAGACAAGGGATCTCTCTTGGCTCTGTTGATCTTTCAGAGGGTGTTGTAGATCAACTTCATGGCCATGGAGAGATGTAATCTTTTCATTAGTGCGGAGTAAAAGGTCAGTGAAAGATAAGGAGGTTAAACCTACTGACCCGGGACCTAGATCAATGTCTACAGGCATTGAGCCTATGGTGGGGTTGTCCCTAGAAGGCTGCACAGGGGAGTGTAAAGACTCACCCTGTGGGCTTAAAGCTTGGTGTTCGGGCTCTTAGGTTTGAGACTGAGGAGACTCAAAACCCACATTGAGGTCAAATGTGAAGGATGGTGTGACCTCGGACTGCGTGGGAGCCCATGATTCCACTCTATCCCTTTTGGTTTGAACTGGAGGAGCTTGTTCAATCAGAGTAGATTGAACAAGGGTTCATTTGGGGCATCTCTGGTATGTAATTTTGATGGGTAAAGAAGGTGTGGGGGCATTTGTGGTGGAGGTTGCTGGTGTGGGTTCATCACCTGTGGGGATAACAGGGATGTCACCAGGAGCTATGTGCTCAGTCATCTCTGGAGGTAATGGAGTGTACCTTCCAGTGAAGTTGATGGACATCTTCTTCAGTGTTTTAAAGATGGTAGGTCTCACTTGGGGAACAGTAAGAGCAGCTGCACAGACAAGCTTGCTCGGTTCCAGCTCACAATTGATTATGTGTTGAATAAATCTGGGATACATGAAGAATGTATCCCTTCTCAGATTGCCGATTAGGTTGGTCAATACAAATCGTGAGTAGTTGAAGCGTAGACCTTTCACCAACCCATGAACTACACATCCTAGTTCATATGGGATTTGATCCCATCCCCCTGACTTGTTGGATAAGTAGTGCAGGACAATGTGCAGCAGGAATTTCCAATGATAAGAGAAGTTAAACTTGTAGACGGTTGACCTGCTCACATCCCCACCATATCCCATTAGGATGTAGGTGCTATCCATGTCTTCTTTGGGGAACTCAGTAGGAGCCCCATCATCATGAAGCTCGAGATGTTCCCTGATGACTTGTTCAGTGATGACCAACTCCTGGCCACAAATGCGGGTTCTCAGGATGCGAACCCCATTCAGTACTTCAGTTTGACCGTTACTCCAGAATTCGGACAAGTGGTTGGAGTAGACGGTGGGGTTAACAGTTAGCGCCGTCGGGTAGGTGGATTCAGCAAGAAAGGTGATAATTTGGGTAAAGTCGGCATCTCTTGACGAATCAAGCAATGCGACTTGGTTGTGCTGAGGGTTTAGCGCCATTGCAGAGAAAGTAAGCTTGAATTTGGGTGAAATTGCAGGTTTGATAGTGAAGGGAATAGTTAGGGCGGTAAATTGGTAAAAGAAGATGAAATTGATCAGTCTGGATTATTTAAAGGGGATGAATTGTGGTAGTGGCGGTAATAGGGTAACTGTTTTGGGTTACTGTGGGTGGTATGGTGGTTTACGGTGGAGAAATGATAGTGGCGGCAAGGGATAATTTTAAATAATCTGACCATCATGAGCAAAATCTTTACCTTTTACAGAGTGGGCCCAAAAGATATCCGTTACATAGTAAAACCTTTACTTCCGAATGTAAAACATTTCCGAAGGTAATTGTCTTCCGAAGGCAATTTCTCTTCTGAAGCAAGGCATTGCTTCCGAAGGTAAAATTGCCTTTCCGAATGGAGAGTTATATAAGCTTCGGAAGTAGATCTGATGTAAAATCAATCGCTTCTTCCGAGACCAAAAACTCTTCCGAGAAGAAAATTTCCATTGAGGAATTTGGCTTCGGAAGATATTCAAGAATATCTTCCGAGAGTTAATTCCTCTACGGAAGGAGAAAAAATGGAATAATTTAAAGATCTTTGTAACAGGGCTTAAATTGTATTGACACAAGACATTACACATTTTAAAAAGCTTTTCAAAAGAGGTAGTTAATCAATGTTTATCATCCCAATAGCTGATATGAGATACTTAAATCTTTGTTCATCAAATGCCTTTGTGAACAAATCAGCATATTGTTCATTTGAGTCAACTTTGATTAACTTTATCAGATGTTTCTCATGAATATCTCTAATGAAATGATACCTGATATCAATGTGCTTTGTCTTGGAGTGCTTCACCGGATTCTCAGTAATGAAGATAGCACTATTGTTGTCAATATGGATAGGAGTAGTCATGAAGTTGAATCCAAAGTCTAACATCTGATTTTGAATCCATAGCAGTTGAGCACAGCAGCTAGCAGCAGCAATGTATTCAGCTTCAGCAGTTGATGTAGAGACATAGGATTGTTTCTTGCATTGCCATGAGATAATCCTTCCACCAAGAAATTAACATCCTCCTGATGTTGATTTCTTGTCAATGTTACAGCCACCATAGTCACTGTCAGAGTATCCATAGAGATTGAAATCACTATTTCTTGGATACCAGAGACCTAGTTTAGGTGCTCCTTTGAGGTATCTGAGGATTCTCTTTACAGCAGCTAGGTGAGACACCTTTGAGCAGCCTGATATCTTGCATAAATGCATGTGGCAAACATGATATCAGGTCTACTAGCAGTGAGATACATCAGAGAACCAATAATTGCTCTATACTGATGTTGATCAGTATCCTCCCCTCAAGGTCAGGGCAAAGATTATGGTTTCTGGGTATGGGTGTCTTGGCTGGTTTACAGTCCTTCATTTCAAATCTATCTAAGATGTCTGAGACATACTTAGATTGACTTATGAAGAACACTTCCTTCATCTGTTTCACCTGAATTCCAAGGAAAAAGTCCATTTTTCCCATGGAACTCATCTCAAATTTCTGCTTCATAATGCTCTCAAAGTCATTACACATTTGGTCATTTGAGGAACCAAATATGATGTCATCAACATAGACTTGTACAAGAAAAATGTCTTCTCCAGACTTCCTAATGAAGAGAGTCTTGTCGATGGTACCTCTAGTATATCTATTATTCAGGAGAAACTGAGACAAGGTCTCATACCACAGCCTAGGTGCTTGGTGCAGCCCATATAGAGCTTTATCTAGTTTGCACACATAGTTGGGGTGCTGTGGGTCTTCAAATCCTGGAGGTTGACATACATAGATTTCCCTATCTATATCCCATATAGAAAAGCACACTTGACATCAAGTTAGTAGACTGTGAAGTTCTTGGATGCAGCATAAGCAAGGAAGATCCTGACATCAGTGTAATCAATTCCTTCCTCCTGGATGTACCCTTGAACTACTAGTCTTGCCTTGTTCTTGATAATCAAGCCTCTATCATCTTTCTTGTTTCTGAACACCCATTTAGTGCCTATAGGTACTTGACCAGATGGTAGTGGGCATAGATTCCAAACCTTTTGTCTTCTGAATTGAAGCAGCTCCTCCTACATCGATTCAACCCAACTACTATCCTTCAAGGCATCTTCCACCTTCTTGGGTTCCATCTGAGACAAGAAGCATGAGTACAAGCAGACATTCCCATGATGAGTTTACCCTCTTGTTCTCACACCCTCAGAGACATTCCTATGATTTTCTCAGTTGGATGAGTGTTGTGAATCCTAAGGCGAGGAATCACTTCCAGTTGTAGAGATAAGTCTAGATTGGACATATTCTGATCAGGAACTGGATCACTCTGTCCAGCTGTTGTTTCAAAGTCATTCAATGAGGACTGATTGAATGATTGAGAAACATCATCAATGGTTGGTTGTGAAGTAGTATTAACAGTTGCTTGTTCCTTCAGAATACTACTTCCCTCAACCTGGTGTTGTAATGGATCACCTGAAGAGCTTTGGGGTTCATCAGGTGATTCACTTGTTAAAGCTTCACTATTCCTGGAGATAGTTACACTATCAGATCTGTGAAAGGTTGAAGCTTGTTGCCTTTCAGCTCTTGGAGAATTTGGAAGAGGTCTGGGAAGCTTAAATAGTTGATCTGCATCAGCATCAGCATCACCTTGAGCACCTGTTCCAGCTGAAACATTCTCACAAGATTGTTTAGAATAGTTTAGAAACAATTCAAAATCAAAGATATAATCAGGTCCATTCCCCCTAATACAAGGAGTGTGCTCATTAACAACTATATTGGATGACTTCTCAAATTGTTGATTCTTGATGTTGTATACTCTATAAGCTTTGGAGCTAGAAGAGTATCCAACAAAGATAGCATCATCCGACTTCTCAGCAAACTTTGCTAAGTTGTCCTTTGTGTTAAGTATGGTACACCTGTAGCCAAAGGACCCTAGAAAGCCAATGAACGGTGGCCTCTTGTTCCATAACTCATAAGGGTTTTTCCATGGGGCTTAACTACAAGAACCCTGTTCTGCATATAGCATGCAGTGCTGACTGCCTCTGCCCAGAATGTTAGAGGCAGCTTTGAATCAGCTAACATGGTTCGAGCAGCCTCAATAAGTGTCCTATTCCTCCTCTCAGCAACATCGTTTTGTTGAGTAGTTCTGGGCGCACTATATTATCTGGCAATCCCTTTTGAGTCACAGAATGAGTCAAGAACAAATTTCTTAAACTCAGTCCCTTGATCACTTCTAATGATCTTAACCTTGTGATCAATTTGATTTTCTATTTTAAGAATAAAAGATTTTAAAGTTTCAGCCGTTTCATCGTTACTTCTTAAAAAGAATACCTATGTAAATCTTGTAAAATCATCAACAATCACAAGGCAGTATGATTTCCTTCCAATGCTCATTATACTTGTGGGACCAAAGAGATCCATGTGCAATAAGTGTGATGGAGTAGTGATAGAGTTAACACATTTGGATTTATGAGATGATCTGTGTTGTTTCCCTTTTAGGCATGCAACACAGATGCAGAAAAATTCCTTTTTAGGCAAACCATGTACCAAGTAATTTTTAGCCAATTTATTCATTGTTTTAAAATTCACATGACACATGCGTTTATGCCATAGTGTTGACTCATCACTATCAGCTTTGGAAAGAAAGCATGATACTTCACCCATAGGAGAAGCATTGTTCATATTCAGCTTGTACATATCCCCTTTCCTGGGAGATCTAAGAAGCACCAATTCCGGAGGAATTGTCATCCCTGGTTTGAGGATAATGCACTCATGTTCTGTGAAAAGCATCTGATGCTTCTGGTCACAGAATTGAGAAACACTTAACAGATTGTGTTCAAGCTGTTTGAGAAAGTAAACTTTCTCAATGTTTATTCTGCCATTGGATATACTTCCTCTGCCAGAAATATATCCTCCGGCCTCACCTCCAAATTGGACAGGCCCTCCATCAAAGTTCTGGAATTGTTGAAGGAGAGATCTGTTCCCTGTCATGTGCCTGGAGCATCCACTATCTACAATCCAGATATTGTTGCTCTTGTCAAATGGATGTCCCTGCACATAAGATGAGATGGTTAGTTTTGTTTGGAAGCCCAAGCCATGCTGGTCTTGGGTTCTTCCAAAGATAGTGACATAATTGAACCAAAAGATATGCATTGGGGTTCAACAGAGGTCGTTGAAGAAGAGGTTTGGGCTGCAGCATCTTTCTTGATCTTTCAATCCATCCCTTGGTTGATCTTTGAGGATGAGCTTGTTGAAGCCTTTGCAGCATGGTCTTCTTCCGAAGCTTCTTTCTTTTCGGAAGAAGCCTTCACCACCTTTTCTTCCGAAGTAGTCTTCTTCTGAGATGGTTTTAAGGGAGTCTTCTTGTTCTTCCGAACCTTGGATGCTCTGGCTTCCGAAGCCATTTTCCCTTCGGAAGAAGTACTTTCTTCCGAAAGCAACTTGGCTTCCGAGACCAACTTTCCCTTTTTCATCATTTGGACCGTTTGTAATGGTCCAACTGAGAAACCTTCCCTGACTCCTTCTTTTCTAACATTATTTGCATAATGTGTGCTTGCTGGATTGTAGTAACAATCTTTAGCCATGTGGTTGTGCAGACCACACATTAGCATGCAATGTTAGTCTTCTGGGAACTTGTAGGTTGTTGTTTCTTGGATTTCTTCTCTTCATCAGCAACTTTCCCTTTCAACTTTTGATCCTTTGGTAGGACAGGAGTGCTGGTACTACACTCCTTTCCTGAATCAGAAGTACCTACCACTTGGAATCCGGCAGAAATGAAGACACCCTTTTGCTTTGGGTCAATCTTAAGCTTGGACTCTGTAACTTTCTTGGCAGTCCTTCTAGCAGCTTTAGCTCTGCTTCTTCTTGCCTTGGTGGTTAGGATTTGGTCTTCACAGGTGGAGATGAGTGTATCCTCCTGTTTCTCCCCTGTGGTGGCCACTATTTTTGCCTCCTCCTCTAGTTCCAATGGAGAAGGGTCAGCAGTTGGAACCTCTTGCTCTTCAGTACCACATCTAGGTAGTCTAATAGACTCATAAGAGTGTGGTGGAGCTATTTCATTGGTTCCCAACCCTTCTTTGTTTTGATAAAACATTTTGGAATGAGAGGATGATGCAAGAATAGTTTGGAAGTTTTGCTCAGCAATAGCTTGCTTTCTGGCCTGAGCCTCAGCAGTGACCAACTGGGCTTGAACTTCAGATAGTTTGGATACCAGAGCTTTAATTTGAGTCTTATAGTTGGTCTTTTCATGTTTTAAAAGAGACACAGTTTTCTCTAACTCTTCATTTTCTTTTAATAGTCAGATTCAGCTCTCTTAAAATCAGATTTTTACACATTTAAAGACTCAACCTCAGATCTAATTTCTGAAATGTAATCCTTATAGAGTTTAACTTTAGCAATACAGGCAGCAGTACAAAGATGTTCATATACCTGATCATCATCTGTTCCGGCCATGAGTGCTTCAGCGGGAGTCACATCCTGTACCATGAAGCTCCAGTCAACTTCTTGAGCTACAGCAGCTGTTTCAGTTGACTTCTCTTCATGTTTTGAAGCAGCGGGATGTGTGGAGGCCTGTGGGGTTCCCGGTTGTTCTTGGGAGCCTTGCATTCCCTAGCAAAGTGACCAAGTTGGTTGCAGTTGTAACACTTTGCTTTGGTCTTATCAAACCCAAACTTGCTGTTAACTGGGTTTTGAGGGAATTGACTTCCAGTTCTCTTGAAGAACTTCTTCGCTCTGTAAGTTAAAAGAGCCATCTGTTGGACAATGTCCACATACTCCATATCATCTGGACTGAAGCACTCAAGATCATCAAAGCAGTATTGAAAATCACCAGAGTGTCAACTTCCAGAGACAAAGGCACAACTATCCTGAAAGGAGTTGTGTTGAACCTTTTGAGACTTCGGAGTCTCAGGTAGAGTAATGTAGGGTCCACTATATGAGTTTTCGGGGTAACACAGCAACTGATGTTGTGGTTCTATGATTTCCCTTTCAACCACATGAAGGGCTGAACTCAGTTGGTTATTGGAGTGACCAGAGGAGTTCTGCATGTTCATCTCCATCTGGAATGCACTTAGAATACCATACAACTCTGTGAGAGTAAGAGTCTTAAGGTCCGAAGTTCTCTTGATTACAATACAATAGTGTGTCCATAGTTTAGGAAGGGAAGACATAAACTTCCTAACTATGTCTCTATTCTCAAGAGCTACTCCAATATCCACCAGAGTATCTACTATCTCAACATACCTGAAGTATTATTGAGTCAAGGTCTCACCAGCCTTGAAAGTAAAGTTCTCAAACTGCTGCTTCAAGAGATCCTTCTTGTTCTCTTGGGTTTCCTTGGATCCTTCATACATAAGCTTCAAAGCTTCCCATAAATCTTTGGCTGTCTTGCACTTCTTGAAGCCTCTGTAGACGGAATTGGGGAGAGCAGTTTGGAGAGAAGTCATAGCCCTTTGATCTAGCTCTATTCTCTTCCTATCTTCTTTTGAGTAATCATCAACATCTTTTGGAATGATGCGATTACCAGTGGCAGAAGTAGTGCTTGGTATGAAAGGACCATTGACAATGGAGTCCCACATTCTTGAATCTTGACACTTGATGAAGCCTTCCATTCTAATGCACCATGTGTCAAAGTCTTCAGGGGTGATCAGTGGGGACTTGGTCATGGTGCCAGTTTCCATATCAGCCTTGGAGAGAGCGGCCATTTGAGTGAGTGGTTTGTAGTGAGGAGTGAAAAACAGGTTGATTTGGATGGTAAGATCTCACAATCAAGAGCCTGGAAGCTCTGATACCAATTGCAGGATCGTGTGTTGATCACTCAACAGATGGTTTTTCTCTCAAACTCACCTTGATTGACACTGAGCAAGAGTCTATAAAGAGTTGATCACAATATAACAAGCAATAAAATGAACACAGGATGTAAATTTTCAAGGTACTTTTATATATTGCCTCTCAAGTCAAAGGATTACAAGACTCTTGGACTCAAATCGCTTATCTAATGAGTTAAATGGAGAAGATATATATAATACTACCTACAGCCGGATATACTACCAGCTGGAAACCTCTAACCTACCATCTATAATACAAGACTCTAGGTGAGGTCTTTCAGACATTTTGCCTGAGAGTTGGTAGTCAGGACATGTCCCTGACTTACCTTTTATCACCAACTAAAGTTGGTAACATGTACTATCATAAAAAGGTGAACAGTAGAATAAAGTATGGTCAACAACATGGCTCTTTAGGAAGATGCCATGCTGTATCAGAGGTCTGCAGCGGACTGTCAGTGACCATACTTATATCTACTGGACATAGCAATGTCTTCCGAAGGATAAAATGCTTCGGAAGAATAACTTCTTCCGAAGCCACTTATACTTCGGAAGACTGCTTCTTCCGAGGCTTGGAGTCTTCTTTGTCTTCGGAAGCAGACTTTGTCTTCAGCTCTTTCTTCAGACTTTATCTTCGGAAGCTCAGACTTTGTCTTCAGCTCTTTCTTCAGACTTTGTCTTCGGAAGCTCAGACTTTGTCTTCAGCTCTTTCATCAGACTTTGTCTTCGGAAGCTCAGACTTTGTCTTCAGCTTTTTCTTCAGACTTTGTCTTCGGAAGCTCAGACTTTGTCTTCAGCTCTTTCATCAGACTTTGTCTTCGGAAGATAGTCTTCAGCTGTTGGCTTCAGCTGTTGTCTTCAGCTGTTGACTTCAGCTGTTGTCTTCAGCTGTTGACTTTAGCTGTTGCCTTCAGCTGTTGACTTCAGCTGAT
Organism: Flaveria linearis; assembly: GCA_024085815.1. Classification (NCBI taxonomy): domain Eukaryota; kingdom Viridiplantae; phylum Streptophyta; class Magnoliopsida; order Asterales; family Asteraceae; genus Flaveria; species Flaveria linearis. Next base: position 60,946,017 of record CM044004.1, on the reverse strand, counting down.
ATCTTCAGCTGATGTTCTTCAGACTCTCGGAAGATCTCATGCTTAGCTTCGGAAGATCTCATGCTTAGCTTCGGAAGCCCTTGAATGTAGCATCAAAATGACTATGTGAAGTGGTTTTTGGTTGCACCAGCCTCATAATGACCCAACAGAACATTTGTTCATCACATGTCTGGACGCCGATCATATATGGTCAGTGATGTAATATTTTTGACGTCTATGCATTTACTCACATAGACCTTTTTATTTACATAAGACGGTGACAGATGATGCAACCTAATAGAAGATGGTTCATGGAGTATCGCTTATAACATGTTGGTGCATATGCAAAGCAAGAATTAAGATTGCTTTTAACCAAAAGAATATTCATCCGACAACAATTTTCGGAGATATAAAGACCCTGGACACTCTGGATAATGGGTTTTTCTTAAAGCGGCTAAATGCATTTAAAAAAAAAGCTAACAAAAAGCTAAAAATGAAAATTACAAGAACAAAACAAGAAGATCACTAGAATTAATAAGAGAGTGAAAATTTAACCCATAGCCCCAGCCCACAACAGCATCAAGCCCACAAATCGCCTATCTGCAGTCTACTACACACCGCCTGCGTATTCACCGGTGCTTCATGGCTTTAGGCTTCTGAACTTTGCCACTCAAACTTCCGCCTCAACGTCACTGTTCTTTGGCCTCCGTCGACCCTTATCGTACGTTCACTTCTTACCTTTTCTTTAATTTGTTACGAATTCATGATCACTGTAATCAGTCCACTCAATCCTTGCTTTGTTCAATATCAGTTGGGAAACTTGAAAAAGATCTCTTTCTTTTTTCAGGTTTTATTGATTCCTGTAGCTGTATTTGTTTAAGTTGTTCATTTAAGTTTGTTTGTTTTAGTGTAAGTTTGAAGGGACACCAGGTGTTCGACGTAATGCCTGTTAGAGTTGCAGCTATTTAGAAACACCCGCAATTCACGTCTTTTACTGGGTATCTTGTTACCCAAATCAAAGTTTTGATTTTATATATATGTGAGTTTGTGGGTGCTTCTAAAATTTGAATTGGGTGACAAGATACCTTTCTAGTGTGGATTCAAGAAATGAATAGATCAGCATTTTAACTGAACTTAATCTTTATATTTGATTTGTTTCTTTCAGCTTATCTTCAGGCACTGAGTAGGATGCATTTTGCAACCAATATATAGGAGACTTACATGCGACATTCATTGGTCATTACAAACAGTTATTTATGTGATGTCTCTTGCATGGGTTCATGCTCTTTCACGTTGGAAGACTCTCTGCAGTGTTCGTATCACTACTCTTCTTCAAAATAGTTTGATCCACCACTGCAGTGAAAGTAAAAGTTCTATAGGTTTAGAGTTCAATAAAGGTATTGCACATGTGTCAAAGTAATGCATATGATGTTTGAGTTTCTTTACTAACAGAAACGTGATCTTAACTTGCTAATATTTTTTTTTGATGCTAGGATATCTGCTTCCTAATAAATGCTTACCTCCAAGTAGCATTAGAACAGCAGTTTTAGGTTCCGATAGTCTCAACTTAATTTCACACTTCCATCATTCTACTTTCGAATATAGAAGATGGTTCTCTGAAGTTCCAGCTCAGGATGACGTGAGCGATGATACAAGAGACTTTGGTGCTGATGTTAGTGGCACCCAGTTATCTGATGCTAAGTTTGAAAGTGGAAAACCTGTTGAGTTCAGCAAAGTCGACGCGCACTTGCTTCCAACTGTACTTCTCATTGGTCGCCCCAATGTTGGCAAGTCTGCATTGTTCAATCGGTTAGTTAATCTAATATGTCTTTAGTAGTTATATTAGAGTTTCTAAAGGTTGGACATGTTGGGTAACTTGCTAAAACAAATTTGGGTAAAAATGACTACTTTTGATTACAGATCAAAAGGGTTGTTTGGACCTGAATAATTTTGTCCAAAGTTTTCATATTTTATATACGGTGACTGTGTCTAATACGATTACAAAAGTTTATTGCTACCACGATCATATATTTTTACAGGAAAATGATCTAGGAGGTTTTACACATACTTAAGGCGCCACTCACCCGTTTGAACCCTTTTCTTTTAAGCTACTCTTTTTACCTATTTAACCTGTCATAGATAAATCAAAACCCAAGCGTCCGCAGGCCAGTGGATCTAAGTTATATACTGATATAGATACATACAGACTTGCATGCACTTATTGTTTGTTTGTCATAAAGTTTATTCTTTTTATGTACCTCAGTTGGTTTTTGTGAATATGATATTTTAGTTTGATTAGAAGAAGAGAGGCACTTGTGTACAACACTCCTAATGATCATGTGACTAGAGACATACGGGAAGGGATTGCCAAATTGGGTGATTTGCGATTTAAGGTGTTGGATTCAGCTGGCTTAGAGGCTGAGGCGTCATCTGGGTCTGTTCTTGGTAGGACTGCAGAAATGACTGCAAATGTGTTGAGAATGTCTAATTTTGCACTATTTCTTATTGATGCAAGGTATAGTTTCATTTTCAGCGATTATTCATGCTTATATCTGTTTACATGCACTAGTTGTTGACATAGAAACGAAATAAATCAGTGCAGTGGCTAAATTCGAATCTGTGACTGAAGCTTATATGTTTGACCACATTTCTTGGGGCCATAAACTTCCTTTAGGCTTTTCTTTTTTAACTGAAAATTTGCTACTAATGCCCTTTTACAAAGCATGGTGAGCGTTTTATGCCTTTGATGTTTAGATGTATAGAAAACACCACTTTTAGGTTATGCACATGCATGGAGATATGTTTATAATCTATGTTGAGTTTTATGTTGAGTTGTAGCAAAGTATGTCTGTGTTGACTAGCTAGCAAACCCTTCTGATGTGCCTACTTTGACATCTCTATTTTTTTCTTTTATTCCATATGATCTTTCATTCTTTCATCAGTATGAAGTTAAAAGACATAGGTATATTGACAAGTCTTAGTTGGACATATAAATCACACATAACATGATTGGAAAAGGAAAATGCTTTTTAGATCTCAGTTACTAAAATAAACAGCTCATAAGAGGAAATCTCAGTTCACTTTTTACCAATAAAGACAATTAGACAGGAATCAAGACAAGTCTTATCAAAACTGTTAAATCCAACAAATCTACCTGTTTCAAACAATTCTTTTAGTTGTCGAGTGTAAGTTGATAGTAGCGGCATGAGAAGTAGTAATATAGTGATCATTAATGCCAAGGATGATCACACACCATCAATTTTTTCATCTTGACCGGGGAATACAGTTGTTAGAGGTAGCAACTAATAATATATTGTGTATTTGACTATTTGTGTATTCTTTGCAACCTGTGTCGAAATTGCCCAACCTCACCCTGCCTGTTTCGGTTGGTTTCAACGTTTCTTGATAGTCACCTCTAATAATTCCTTTATGTCTTGGGTAGAGATGGATTGCAGCCCATGGATTTGGATGTTGGAAAGTGGCTAAGAAAGCATGCTCCGGGAATCAAGATTATTATGGTAATGAATAAAGCTGAATCACTCGATGATGGTTTGGGGTCGGTTATTTCTGCTGCTAGTGAAGCCCGTACATTAGGATTTGGAGATCCTATTGCTCTCTCAGCTGAAACTGGTTTAGGGATGAATGATTTATATGAAGTTCTTAGGCCACTGCTTGAGGAACACATGCTGCAAACTGTGAATGGTAAGATTATTTTATCAACATGGTCCTTAAAATTCAGAGATAATATTCATGTCTCTTAACTTTGGAATATTTCACTTCTACCCATGACCTCACCTTTATGTGATACTTCATTTCCATTATATGTTCTGTTGGTCTTCAGATGGGCTGGTGCTTCTTAATTCTCTTGCACACTGTAAAATTGAGCTAGAAATTTCTTGTAAAATGTATAATAAAGAGAAGTTGCCTTATATTTGTAGTGTTCAGATGCTACTTCAAGCTATGTTTTGATCACTATAAATCAGATAATTATTGTGGGCTATAATATTTAGGATCAAGGTCTAAGCAGTTCTCATTTCCTCCCTGATGCTTGGGTGCTTTGTTTGATCCCTAGTATGGCGCCGTTTGTTCTTATTAATTTTGTGAAATCAAAGTCGTCATTAGTGAACAAAATGACTATAAATTTGTGTGTTTATCTGGAGTTATTTTTAAACAAAGTTCATGAGATCATTATTTCGGGAAATTCTTTCCAAGTGGAGAGAAGTTGATTAATGAACCCAAATATTGGAAGGTTGATTGATCCTTGGTTGATAATTTTAATTATTTAAACTATTTGTTGCTTATTTTGCAACTTCGAAGCTGCTGATGAAACTAATGAAGACTGTGAGTCTTCTATGGAAGAGGAGTCAAAGCTACCACTGCAGTTGGCATTCGTGGGCCGCCCTAATGTTGGAAAGTCAACGTTGTTGAATGCAATTCTGCAGGAAGATCGTGTTCTGGTGGGCCCAGAGGCAGGCTTAACGAGAGATTCAGTTAGAGTTGAGTTTGAATTTGAAGGAAGAAAATATACATGGTAAATATAAATTTCAAAGTTCAGAAATTGTCATCATATTAGCTCAATATAGGCTACTATGTATTTTGTTATTTTTCAATTCAAAATCTTTTAGGTCGACACAGCAGGTTGGTTGCAAAGAACAAAGTCAGAGAAGGGAGCTTCTTCCTTGAGCATTGTGCAGTCCAGGAAAAACCTAATGAGGGCTCATGTTGTTGCTTTAGTCCTTGATGGTGATGAGGTTGGTCAAAACTGTTGGGGTCAGGTTGACCCACTTTTATTTCCACTATGTGGAATTGTTTCTCATAGTGTTTATTTGATAGAACATGTCAAAACAATAAGTCTATGAATGTCATAGTATCCCTAATACATTTGTATGCTATTTGAGTGAAAACTAGGTTTCAAAAGCTAGAAAAAGCTTGACACATGATGAAGTAGTGATAGCAAGACGAGCTATAGAAGAAGGGCGGGGTTTGCTCGTGATTGTGAATAAAATGGATCTTCTTGAGGATAGATTATATGAGCGGGTTGTTAAAGCTGTCCCTGAAGAAATTCAATTAATCATCCCCCAGGTTTGTTAATCTTTTATTTGCTTCCTGTTTGTGCAGATCAAGACTTTGGATTAAGCCAAAACACATTTCTTGTCCATCTTTTTTTCTAATGTATGCAATATTTACGTTTAAATGTTTTATCAATTGAGTTGTTGAATAAAATGGCCTGTTTTTTTTAGAAATATTAATAGGTCTTATCAATTTGACTTGCATAGATAAAACATAACCGAATAGACCTACCATTCATAAGTAAACAAGTAGAAAACCACCACCTCTAAGAATAATAGATAAATCATAAATTTTGGACCAACTTATATCTTCTTTCATACTGATGCTGGTTCTGGCCCCAATAATTCACTTTAAAACTCTCGAACAGAAGGTTTTTTTAACTGTTTTTAACTCTTGCTTAGCTTTCATATATAGAAAATAAACATGAACTCTTCAAAACAAGTAGCACTACTTCACTAGCCCTAATCTAGGTCCACTACTTGCTAATTACCCATGAGCTACTAAAACATAAATAAACATATGACTGAAATAAATTAATTTAAAAGTGATCCGTCCGTAACTTGACCCATTGGTCTCTACACTTGAAATATTTTTAGGCCGGATACTTTGTAGTGCATGTTATCCCCCTTTTATGGTATCATCTAGGTTAACTGACAGGTACTGTTAACAACAGGTGACAGGGATACCAGTTGTATTTGTTTCTGCACTAGAAGGAAAAGGCAGAATAGATGTAATGCAGCAGGTCACTGAGACATATAAAAAGTGGTGTCTGAGGTTATCAACTGCTCGCCTTAACCGTTGGCTACGGAAGGTTATTGTTGGCCATATTATATTACTTTTACATAGTTTGAATTTTTCCACATACTAAAACTCTGAAGTCCTAAAGGACAAAGCTTTCCAAATATGGATTTAGTGCATGCTAAGCCCTAAGCCCCTAATGAAAAAAATCTAGAGATTTTGTGCCTTATTGACTTCTAGTCTTCTGTCATGCAGTCAAGGTTGTACCTAGAGGTAGCAAAATAGGTTGTTTGGGTACTGAGTCAAAATGAATTCTGCTCAAAGCGTTTAATTTTATCTGTGGGCCAAAAGCGTTTAATTTTATCCATGTAGTTTCATTGCCATAAGTTGCAAGTAAATATGATTATGAAACTAAAGCATTAACAACAATAATAGTAAGTATAATAAGAATCCATTTATATAAAATGATATGGGGCGTTGTCAGATTTGGATACACTCTTGACTGCTTTTGACTCTTTACATAGTAATGCCAACTAGTTTTCTGTATTTAGCTCATTACGAGTAGAACACGACCTGAGTTGACCTACATCTGCGAATTCAGTTGACTTCTAAAACATTGTTTCAGGTGATGAGCAGACATTCTTGGAAGGATCTAGCTTCTCAGCCGAAGGTGAAGTATTTCACTCAAGTCAAAGCCCGACCACCCACTTTTGTTGCCTTTGTTAGTGGGAAGACGAGACTCTCGGACACAGACTTGAGGTTCTTAACAAGATCTTTGAAAGAGGACTTTGATATGGGCGGGATCCCAGTTCGTATATTGCCACGGACAGTTGTAAAAAATAGCAGTAGTAATAGTATTGGTAACGGTAATAGCAAGGCTAAAAAGTATGGGGGGAAACTTGCCGCAGGAGAGACATCTGACAAGAGGATGCTCACAGTTGACACAACTTAAACTATGCATCAAAGGATTTTATTGTTTTGATGAGAATCATGTATCTAACAAACTACTATCATATACTTGTATTCACTATCTTTACAAGTATTTGTAGCTCTCATGTTACCAAAAACGGGTGCGAGAAATGGAGTTTTGAGATTTATAGGGATTTGGTTTTGACTTATATTTTACAGCAATTGCTTATAATTCTAGTCGGTTGTTAAAAAATACTTGGTACTATAATCTCTAGTGAAAAGAAACCCAGAAAAAAAACAGTCTGAAGGATGCTCTTGAATCTTTTTAGGGGCTGTTTAGTTGGGTCTGACCGACCCCGGTTAGACGTGCACGTTTGACTCGGTCAGACGTGTCAGACGTGTCTTGTTTGGTTGCTTGCATCTTACCGGAGAATAGGTCTGACCGAACCCCTTATTCGATCAGATCTAAACCCACATCTGACCCGAGTCAGACGTGGAGTCGGTCGGCGACGTGGTTCACGGTGGTGGTTCGCGACGACGGTTGAGGGAGAAGATGACCAAACATACCTCACGGTGGTGGTTCGCGACGTGGTTCACGGTGGTGGTTCGCGACGTGGTTCACGGTGGTGGTTCGCGACGTGGTTCACGGTGGTGGTTCGTGACGTGGTTCACGGTGGTGGTTCGCGACGCGGTTCACGGTGGTGGTTCGCGACGACGACGTCTTCCTCGCTGTGTCTCTCTCGATTGTTTACAAGCTCTCTGTCTGTCTAGATTGTTTTGAGCGAGGGTTTCGACGGAGAGTTTTGATTTGGGTCATTTGCAGCAGGTAATTGGGGTGGTGGTGGGTCTAGGGTTTGGGGGTTGTGGGGTGAGGGAGAAGATGCAGGTGAATGAAGGGGGTGTTTGAGAGGTGATGTTTTTATTTTGTTTTATTTTATTAATTTTTCTTTTTACAATAAAACACACTTATTGGTTCAGACCATTTATTGGTTCGGTCCTTTTACTGGTTTAGCACTTTTTCAATCAGATGTTGCCAAACAGTCCCTTAGTTTTTCATTCAAGAATTAAGACATCACATAATATCTTTCTTTTATATATTGGCTACCCTTAAACATTGAAGTATGCTATGCTATCATATTAGCTCTTGATGATCAAGACCACAAGTTTTCCACACAACTCACCAAAGTCTTGCACATAGAAGTAAGTTAAATTCTTTCACAAAGTGATGAAACTTGCACAATAATATATAATTGACAATCGGGAGTTGATTGACATTATCATACCCTTAAAAAAAAAGGTTGTTGGCCTTTGCCTAGAGTCCTTTCTCCCTTCTTAAGATTTTACTTTCACTTTCAACTCCTAAAATTTTTTAAAACTTTATGAGATTTCTTTTCCACCCTCTCAAGTTTCTAAGGTTCCGAGTAAATTATTCGAGCCGACACAATGTGTAAACAAAGCACTAGTTTATGTTATTAATATTAATGTTGTTTAATAATTTACATTGTACAATGTGTAAACAAAGCACTAGTTTATGTTATTAATATTAATGTTGTTTAATAATTTACATTGTCAAAATATTAAATTTATAAATATCTATCTAAATAAACTAAAATAATAATTAATAATTAATGAATAAGTAATCATTAAAAACTAAATGATACCTATCATATCACTGCACATCATGTAACACTCTTTTTCCATATAACAAAATTAACACATAGTCTTAAAGTTATGAAAGCATCATGCTTTAAACGCTTTAAATTCACATACTCCAACAATAAATAAACGCCACATTGCAACCCAATAATAAAATTTCGAACCCAATTTGTAGCGGGCGAACCCGATGAGTTGGCAGTGATGTACCCGCCTACTCGCGAACATGCTACCGGAACCCGACCCGACGACACCCCTTGACCGTAATTGCGCAATTACTCTTGTATTGTTTTTTTCAAGCTTCTTCTCGAGGGCTCGTTATCGACTAAATACATCCGACCCATTTCATGGCGTGTGTTGTCCCCTTCACCCTTTTCACTTCACCTAAAACCCTAATTAAGGTAACCAACATTCTGCTCATCCTCTTACATTACTCAATTTCTTCCATCTTCTTCTTTCATGTGCTCCTCCATTTTCATTTTGATATGCTTCGTTCATGCTAGATTCTCTACATTAGTATAATTTGGTCAGTAGGTTACCATCACAAGCTCTGTGAGCTTCTGGTTCTAATAGTTTTGATTGTAGGAAACTAGAAACTTGAAGTGGAGGTTGAGGTAGAAGTTGCAAAACGAATTGTTAATTATGCCTCTTGTTTAGTTTCTTTCTGGAACTATGAGTATTGTTATGTGATTCAAGGTATAAGCAATTTGTCAAAGATAAAGTTTTAGTTTGATTTGAGTTATATTTGTTAGAGGGTCTGATTAAGATCAAGAAACTCTTCTGTTGTGAAATTTGGGTGTACTTGCTGCTAAATATTGATGATTATTGTAGTCCTAGATATTTTAAATTTCAAGAAAACAGGTTGCCTTTGGATTCAAGGTAGCAATTGATGGGAAAACTGCAAATTAATTATAGTGATGGTTTTTTGTTTCATCCTAGTGATATGATCTTATTATGAAGTGTAGTTGGAGAATGTAATTTTGCCCTAATTGGGTTCCCAATTCACAAAAGTAAAAATCTAAGTTCTGCTATATAACTTTCGGCTGAATTTACAAGCGATCGATCTGTTTTCTCTCATACTGGTTGCTTTAGTATTTCCTTGTTTCTTTTTGTCATTTGAAGGCGATGTTTATAATTATAAAAATAACATATTTGTGGGAAACAGGTTTGCTTGCTTGTTTACGTGTGGATGTTGCATGCATAAACATTTTATATTTGGTTTTTTCCAACTGATATTTTGCTTTCTTGTTCAAAGGATATACAAGCACGGAGAACAGATAGTTGCAGGCTGCATTTGAGTTCATCGACCTTCTTGAATGGTATGTAATCTTCAGAAAAATGTTCATAGAAATATGTTATATTTCTGCGGCCCCTCTATGATATATGTCTGTTCATGTGGGTATGCGTGTATGAATCCATGTGTATGATATATAAGACACGTATCTATGTAGAGGATCATTCAATACATAACCAAATTTCAGTACGGTAATGTGAGAATACACATAATCACCTGTGCATATTTCTTTTTTACATGTGATACATAAGGCTGTTGTTTCATCATGTAACCACCTCTACGTACAAGTGATTATATGATGCTTTTAGTTTTTACTTAAAGTTGGATTTGTATCGAATGTACCTCTATGTATGTATGCATACTAAGTTTTTTATTATACCTATACATACTAGTGCAAACCACATGCATTGTGCACATGGGGAAAAATGAGGATGTAAATTGCTATGAATCTAAAAAAACAAAAAAAATACATATAGTTAATGAATGAATGATGCTAACCAAAGTTAGAAATGTGAGAATTATACTGTTTATATCAGCATAAGAATGTAAACTTTGATGATGGAAGTTTGTGACGGAAGTTAAAAAAAGTCAGATTGTACATCGATTAATAATCTAATTTGTCGGAAAGATTGGTACCTAGGTGAATAAACAAGATCATTCATTGAGATAGTAAGTTGAAGGCTTATATAAGTGATATTTCTAGAACAATATTCTGTTACAAAGAAAGAATGAAACAGGTTTTTAACATACGATTGATGGACCCATTTCCTTGGTTTTTCCATGTTCTCACAACCTGATGATCAACATCTGGGCCTGGTTAGGATCATCAAGCCCAATCCCTACGCGATCCTATACCGATCTTCTTTATATCAAAATCACTACCTATGAACTTTAGCTCTTAGGTTCTGTATTAATTCTATGTTTCTATTTTGGATGCTGTTTCCTATTTGAACATATTTTGACTCGCTGTCTTATGCTTACAATTATAATTTGATTTGAAGGAATCTGCTTTCGGGCTACCAAATCACGTGGGCAAGAACTACTCTCTATGAAGCTGTATTGTTATCCTGCTGCTGCTGTTTTTCTTGATTATAAAGTATTTTGTACCCCCAGAGTGATATCTGGATTCTGGGTTGGACCAGATGTTGATGATGGGTGGGGTTTTGTTGAAGCTATTTTTAGTCAAACGTTTGATGTTTGATTCTCTTTAGTATTGTTTGTATTATTTCTTAATTAAAAGGAAAAGATATTCGTCAAATTAAGCTCATGATCATAACAGCGGATGACTTCAGTTAACCATCAAAGAACTAAGAAGAAGAGTTCTTGATATTGAGCTAAAAGAGAGAATTTGAAAGGTAGGAATTATGTTACTGATTTCTTTGACACCGTTACAATATTACTTTGAGGTATTTAATTCATTCATCCTTGAAAGCAACATCTTTCCAAGAAGCATCTTCTGGTGACATGTTCTTCAGTTTAACTAGTAATTATACCGACATTTGAGTAGATCGCTTGTAAACCCGAGCATCAATTAAACCCTATGCTACTTTGGTGTCAAAAGAAGAAGAAACAATAGTGACAAGGATGGATAGAAGACCCAGCAGGTAACTGCAAAGTATGACTGATCCCGCCTATGCAACAGCTTGATAAGGATCAAAATATTTTGCAGCAAGCTTTTCATTAGGCCTTTGTCGGACAATAGTATGTCTATAAGTATTTAACTTGAGATAGACCTAATCTCCAACCATCAAAGGTCGTACTGAACGATGATGGTTAGCAAACTGTTTCATCATGTGCCGAGCTCGATGCAAATCGGCCTTTAAAAATGTTAATGACCTCCTCTTTAGCACGTTGGACAACGGTCCAACTGTCTCAATATTACTATCAATATTACTATCACCTTGTACATAAGGAAGATGTATTGGGTGAGGTTGGCCATATAGTACTTCAAAAGGTGTACATTTGATAGCTGCATGGTAGTAAGTATTGTACCAGAACTCAATAAGGGGTAACCATTTAATTGAATCATGAGGCTTAGCAAACCACATACGTCTTAAGTAACATTCCAAGATTTTTTTGAGAACTTTTGTCTAGCCATTTGTTTAGGGATGATAAAAGCTTGACATGCTGTGGTCTACTCATTGTAAAGACAAGAGCTTATTCCTAAAGAGATTAATAAAGATTTTACATCTCTCAGAGATAATGATCTTTGGAGAAATATGCAATCTGTATATGTTATCTAGATATGCTTGAGCAACACCTAAAGCAGAAAAGGATGTTTAAGAATGACCGGTGTTGTATCAATCGCTATCAAAATAACATTTTTATTGCCAGAAGTGAGAAGGCCCTTATAATTTTGAGTAAAATGTCATTTTCGTTCCTGACGTTTTGTTAAATTTGGCATTTTAATTCAAAAATTTTTTTTAGTTATTTCACTCGCTATAGTTTATCAAATATTGTCATTTCCATCCACTTCACTAACACTGTTAAAACCTCCATTAAATATGAGTGTATTTTAGTATTTTTCAATACTTTAATTATCCAATTAAAACCGATTAATCATTTAATATTCAATTAAAACTAAAAAAACGTATGAAACGACTAGTGAGACCGAGCGCTTTTATTTAAAATCTTTAATTAACCCTAAACATGCTATTCGATTAAGGTCTGTGGTGAGATTTCAAATAATCTTCAAGTTTTGTCTGAACGAGTACCACTATTTCATTGAGGTCTACTATGAGATTGAGGTCTGTTGCTGAATTGAGGTATGCTGTTGTCACACTTTATTTGATTAAGGTCTATTATTTTCAAGCTTTGTTTGGTTGAAGTATGCTATTGTCACGTTGTTCAAACGTGACAACAACAGACTATAATAAAACAAAACGTGAAAACAACCGACCTCAATCGATCAGTGGTACACGTTCGAACAAAATGTGGAGATTAACAGAAATTCCACAGCAATCCTCAATCGAAGAGCATGGGCTAGAGTTAATTGAAGTTCCCGAGTCTCACTAGTCGCTTCATGTGTTTTTAGTTTTAATTGAATATTAATTTATTAATTTGTTTTAATTAGATAATTAGAAAAAGACTACAATACCCTCATATTTAACGGAGGTCTTAACGGAGTTAATTGATTGGATGGAAATGACAACCATTTGGTAAACTGTAGCGATTGAAATGACAAAAAAAATATTTTTGAATTGAAATGATAAATTCAATAAAACGTTAAGGACGAAAATGACATTTTACTCTAATTTTATTTATCAATATCTTCCCAAACACCTTGAGAAATAGGTAGAAAATGCAAAAGACCCTGGTAAACTATAGTGTCAGTTTTACATTGCTCAGTGCTCACATATAGAGCATTTTTAATATTCTAGCAAAAGGCCTGTGCGTTGTTACGGATATTTTAACTTAAAGCAGCTAAATTCTGATAGTATATAAATCATAAAATTACCTAAAGTTAAACAAAATCATTAGTAATAGAATTTCACATACAAAATGCATTTAGAAAGCACATTGTAGCACAAATTTCAAATACATCAAGTTTACTTAACATCTCCTACCCTTATTAATAAACATGTTTCGACACTATATCAATAAACAAACCTGCTTCATATTAAAATAACAAGCCTACCCCAAATTGTATCATAAGTACATACATGTTTCCTCATTGAACTACCAATGTTGGTAAGATCGCAATTTCATTAAATAGTTCGAGAAACAAATTGTTGGGGAATTCTTGAAAATTACTGGATAAATCTGAAGTCGTGTGATCATTTTCAGATCAAACAATTGGAGTGTCTGCCAACGTTTGATTGGATAAAATCAGATTGATTCAAGATTTTCGTATGAATTTTTGATTAAGCAATTTTGAGAAGATAAAGAAATTGAATTTCTTTTTAGGGATCAAGAAAACCGAATACGCAGGTGCGTATTTTTAGTTTTCAAGAAAACTGCTTCTTGGGGTAAATTACACTTTTAGTCCCTTAAGTTCCACGAATGCATATTTGGCCCGAAATGAAATTTCTAATGCATTTTCGATTAAGGACTTTTGTCTAAAAGATAAAAATTTCCAGCCAAGGGCTCTGCCCCTTGGACCCCGCCAGGGGCTGCCGCCCCTTGGACCTCGCTTCTCTAGGGGGCACTGCCCTCGAACCCCCTCCAAGGGGGCGCTGCCCCCTTGTCGATGACATTCAGACAAGCATGCACTCTTATTTGAATGGCACATGCAATCTCTAATTACACTAAAATATTCAACAAACCTCCCCCATTTTAGTGTAATCTTTGATTAACTAACTAATTCATAACAGCCAAACAAACTAATGCATAAATAAAATATCGTGACGATTGAATTTCACATTAGTATATTACACATTTCAAATATTCTAATATCAGGGTGTCGCTTAGGATTGAACCCTTAATATCAATATTGAATACATGAAGATAATATACATGTTAGTTTACATACATAAATCTTACTTGACACATTCTTTTACTAGCTTATGTCCCTATCCTTCATAAGCATATGAAAGCCAAGTCCCAGCTTCTTGAAGCAGCTAAACTTCATGCTCACATAGGTAGATCTTTTTTCTTGCACCTGCAAATGTAATTTTCCAAATGAACTATTAAGAAGATATACTTTAACATTCCTTAACTTGCAGATCTGAACACATACCTTTAGGATAATTTACTGTTGTGTTCCAAACTCTAGATGTAAAGTATTCCATATTAAATTCTGCACCTAATGTCATATTAGGTAGGAATTGGGTATCTTAACATGAGAGTTTTAGATGGACTTTAACCCTAATCCCACAGCTGATCCTCTCACGAGATCTCTACTTAACCCTTTGGTTAAATGATCAGCTAAGTTATGTTGAGTTCTAACATACTCAACAGATATGACACCATGCATAATGAGCTCACGAACTATGCTGTGTCTCACACCTAAGTGTCTTGACTTGCCATTGTACACTTAACTATAAGCCTTAGCCAATGTAGTTTCACTATCACACCTAATAGATATGGAAGCCATTGGTTTTGACCATAATGGAATCTCATAAAGTAGATTTCTTAGGCATTCAGCTTCATTACCAGCCGTTGCCAAAGCAACAAACTCAAACTCCATAGTTGAGTTAGTTATGCAAGTCTGTTTCTTCGATGCCTAGGAAATCGCACCTCCCCAAGAAGAAACACCCAACCACTTGTGGAAGAATGATCTTCCATATTGGTTATCCAACTTGCATCAGAATAACCCTCAATCACTGAAGGAAATCCAATGTAAGTTATTTTATAATCAATAGTCCTTTTCAAGTATTTGAATACTCGACCTAAAGCTTGCCAATGTTGTGTGCCAGGATTACTTGTAAATCTACTAAGCTTACCAACAACATAAGCTATATCTGGCCTAGTGCTAATCATGGCATACATAAGTGATCCAATTCTTCTTGAATTCTTAAGTTGAGATATAACATCACCTTTATTAAGTGATTGTTTAATGCTTGGATCAAAGTACCCACTGGAGAACAATCATTGAAATTGAATTTATTTAAGATCTTCTCAATATAATGTGATTGAGAAATTGAAATGCCTCTGTTCTCATGTGTGATCTTAGACCTAAGATCACCTCAGCCTCCCCCATGTCTTTCATGGTAAACTTAGATGACAAGAATGCTTTTGTTCTATCAACTTGATCTTGGTTAGTGCCAAAAATCAACATGTCATCTACATACAAACATATCATGACTCCATTTCTAGAATCATCAAAATTACTATAAACACATTTGTCAACTTGGTTTAAGACAAAACCACTTGACAGTACAACCTTATCAAACTTTTGATGCCACTGTTTAGGTGCTTGTTTCAGTCCATAAAGAGATTTAATTAATTTACACACCTTGTTTCATGTTTAGGCATCACAAACCCTTCAGGTTGTTTCATGTAAATCTCTTCATCTAATTCACCATTTAAGAACACAGTTTTCACATCCATTTGGTGAATTACAAGTTTATGTATAGCAGCAAGTGCTAATAGCAATCTAATGGTGGATATCCTAGCAACAGGAGCATATGTATCAAAGAAGTCAATACCCTCCTTTTGCCTAAAACCTTGGATTACCAATCTGGCTTTGTACTTATCAATAGTACCATCCACCTTCATCTTCCTCTTGAAGATCCATTTACTTCCTAATGGTTTACATCCATGAGGTAAATCAACCAATTTCCATGTGTTGTTTTGCAAGATAGAATCTATTTCATCTTGGATGGCTTCTTTCCAGAAAGCAACATCCCTTGAAGCCATTGCTTCACTGTATGTTCTTGGATCTTCATCAATATTAAAACAATATTGATATTGAAAATTAATTTCATCCCTAGATCCTTCAACTAAGTAAAGTTGGAAATCATCACCAAAAGATTTGGCCTTTCTAACTCTCATAACTTTTCTTGGTTCAATGCTAGTCGAAGGAACATCTTCGTTATTAACCGAAACCTTCATACTAGGATTCATATTCTTTGGCCTAGGTATAGATGTGAATCTTTCTTCATCAAAGATTGCATCTCGTGACTCTATTACCGAATTCACTGAAACATACTCATTGGATTCTAATACATAGAATCTATATGTATAACAATTTTCAGCATATCCAATAAATATGCAATTTATACATCTTTCACCTAAAGTTTTCCTTTTAGGTTCGGTAAGCCTCACCACAGCTCTACATCCCCAAACTTTGAGATAACTCAAGTTTGATATTTTCTTGTGCCAAAGTTCATATGGAGTTTTCTTGTTATTTTTACCGGGAATTCGGTTTAACAAGAAACAGGCTGTTAACATAGCCTCGCCCCAAAATCCTTCACTTAAACCCGAATAGGACATCATTGAATTTACCATTTCTTTTAATGTTCTACTCTTTCTTTTCGTCACACCATTTTGTTGTGGTGTATATGGAGTAGTTGTCTGGTGTATTATTCCAGTAGATTGAAAATACACTGGATCATAATATTCCCCTCCACGATCAGTATGAAGAGTTTTAACCAAATCTTTTTGATGAAGCTCTACCTCTTGTTTATAAATTCAAAATTTATCAAGAGCCTCATCCTTTGCATGTAACAAATAAACATAGCAATATCTTGATGCATCATCTATAAAGGTAACTATATATTTTTTATTACCTAAAGATGGTGTAGCATGAAAATCACACACATCGCTATGAATAAGATCTAAAACTTTATATTCATGTTTTGCATTTATAAATGGTTTTCTAGTAATCTTTGTTAACATACAAGTCTTACATCTATTATTTTTCAACTCAAACGCAAGAATCATACTCATTTTAGACATTTCTTTCATCCTTTTATTGTGAATATGTCCTAATCTAGCATGCCATAACTCCAATTTAGACAAATTTACATTAGAACTAGAATCAACCATGCAAATAGAATCATCACTAAAAGGCACTTCCAAATTTAACATAATCATATCATTACATAAATAACCAGATCCGATAAAAGAACCAAGTCCTGACAAGATATACTTGTCACATTCCAACACTTGTTTATACCCGCACTTATTTAATACTATATCGGATAACAAGTTTTTCCGGATGCTGGGTACAAACAGAACATTACTTAAACATAAAGTTTTTCCAGAAGTAAATACTAGTTCTACTTATCCAACTCCATGGATTGGTTCGGTTGCAACATTGCCCATCTTTAAGACAGATCCAACTTCAATTAGTGTAAGATCTTTGAACCATCTTCGATCCTTACACACATGGCTTGTTTCTCCCAAGTCAAACCACCAAGCAAGACAATCATCCTGCACATAACATGCTTCAGAAATTAGTGAAACATAATTCAAATCCGAATTATTATTAAAAACTAAGTTCTAACCTTGTTGCTTAGGATCCTTATTGGATCCACTAGAACCAGCCTCGGTTTTCCCTTTACCAACACGACCATCTCTCTTGAAATGTCCCGGTTTACCACATTTCCAGCAACCTTCATTCTTGGACTGCTTTGCATGTTTCATAGGCCTTTTGTTCTTGTTGTTACCACCTTGGAATTTTCTTTTATTGTTTCCCTTGTTAGAATTTTTGAAAACAGGACCGCTTTCTTCCACCATATTAACAGTTGATGACTTGTCTTTATCTTTCACCCAAACCAATTCTTGAGCCCGTAAGGACTCTTCAATTCGAATACTACTACCAAGTTCAACCAGGCTCACTTCCTCTTTCTTATGTTTCATATTATGTTTATAATCTTTCCAAGAAGGAGGAAGTTTGTCAATTATACTTGAAACAGAAATTGCTTCATCCATTTTTAAACCGTGTTGTTGAAATTGACCAAGAATTCGAAGACATTCGTTATATTGTTCCATAACAGGCCTACCATCAACCATTCTATAATTCATAAAATCACTTACAAGGAATTTCTTACTAGATGAATCCTCTGCCATGTATTTGGCTTCCAGTAATTCCCATAATTCTTTTGCAGATTCAATGTTTTGATAAATATCAAAGAGGGAATCACACATACCATCCAAAATGTGTCCACGACGTATGTAATCATCATTGACCCACTTAGAGCGCTTCCTAGTTTGTTCCAGCGTCTCGGCTGCCACTTCCTCAGGCATGGGGGTACTCAGAACGTATACCACTTTGAAAGTTGTGAGTAGAAAATGCATCTTCTTCTGCCATCTTCGAAAATCATGACCCTGAAATTTGTCCAACTTTTCGAATTTGGACGATATCATGTTCTTAGCAGATTCACCATCGCTCGCCATCTTCACTGAATTGTTTGATCTTTGTTGGGGAATTCTCGAAAATTACAGGATAAATCTGAAGTCGTGTGATCACTTTCAGATCAAACAATTGGAGTGTCTGCCAACGTTTGATTGGATAAAATCAGATTGATTCAAGATTTTCGTATGGATTTTTGATTGAGCAATTTTGAGAAGATAAAGAAATCGAATTTCTTTTTAGGGGATCAAGAAAACCGAATACGCAGGAGTGTATTTTTAGTTTTCAAGAAAACTGCTTCTTGGGGTAAATTACACCTTTAGTCCCTCAAATTCCACGAATGCATATTTGGCCCGAAATTAAATTTCTAATGCATTTTCAATGAAGGGCGTTTGTCTAAAAAATAAAAATTTCCAGCCAGGGGCTCTGCCCTTGGACCCCGCCAGGGGCTGCCGCCCTTTGGACCCTGCTTTTCTCGGGGGCGCTGCCCCCGAACTTCCGCCATGAGGGCACTGCTCCCGAACCCCTGCCAAGGGGGCGCTGCCCCCTTGGATCCCCCATTAGGCCCGATGACATCCAGATAAGCGTGCACTTTTATTTGAATGACACATGCAATCTCTAATTAAACTAAAATCTTCAACGCAAATTAGATTCCATATGTGTTCGAGCATGGTGATGATTTGGTAATTGACATATATGGTTGGAGGTACATGTTAATTTATCTATGATCATAGAATCAATATACAAATATTAATTACCATGTACGTTACCATAATGTGAAAGTGTCATTTTTTAGGACTTGACAAAACCATTAAACATTATGTCTATGTTAGAAACTTTAAGTTTAATCAAATTTAATTTTTTTAAAATATAAAAATTAGATTATAACAATTTATAAAATACTATTACTATTCATTTAATTATTAAAAATTATATACGTAAAAAGAGAGGTTGTAAAAATAAAATCAGGGAGAGATGACACTTTCTTAAATGTATTAGATGTGATTTTACACATTATTTTAAACAAGCGTTCGTCAAGTTGTATTAGATATGATTTTACATATTATTTTAAACAAGCGTTCGTGATTGATGATATAATGTTGTTTCATTAAGGTTCATTTATATTGATTTCGACTATAATAGAATATGTAGTAACTATTATTTAGTTGTTTTAGATATTACATAAGAGTTAAAGACTCATGAATAGATTTTTCAGTATTTATTAAACAAGTTTGATCATTCTTAGTTTAATCTAAGGTTACTTTTTAATAAATTATATAAGATTCTCTTTTTATATTATTAATATATGTATTTGATAATGAAGTTTTAATATGCTTAGACTACTTATCGACCATGCTTAGAGGACAATTTTAGAATTATAGAAAACTTTACAGATGAAGTAAATGCTAAGGGTCTAAAAATATGGCTAAAATAATAATTTTGTCCCACTATGATGCTTATAGAAGTCTAGTGTGTGAATCCGTCGCAAAAGACGGGTATGTTGAAATATATAGGGTTTGGTTTTGATGATTTATAAATTAGAACTCATCTCGTAGTTTTAAAAGTTCGTATACATGATTTTCAATTCTAATAGATTATAGATTTACAAAAAGATTCTGACCCTTCGGCTCGATGGACAGGTCGACATACGACTATGAGTCGGAAACACAAATAAAAAAAATTTAAAATGGAAGTTTCTAAATGAATTAAGAATTTTATACCATAGTGAACCGTTAAGGGTTCAGTGGACTAGCCATAACGGTCCGCCATGGAGTAAGGCTTTTGATTTGAGATGAGGGTCTCATAGTGGACCCCAAATTAAGGTGGCAGCGGTTCGCCAGGGTGGTAGTGGTCTGCCAGGGTGGTCGCGAACTACCATGGTCTAGTGAAATGGTGCGCGATGAATATTCCATTTCAAGATATGAGTATTCTATTTTAAAGATGCAAATATTTTATTTTAAGTTAATAGTAGACCGACAAGGTTGGCTTAACAGTCCACGATGGGGGCCAGCTCGACTAATCACATATAAAAGCCAAGAAACTATATTTCTCCCATTTACACTCTTAAATCTTGATGCTCTCTCTTTCTAAATGACTTGCTCTTTCTCTCTCTAAGATTTATGAGAATTTGAAGGCTCGTACGAACAATCTAAGCTTGTTGTTGCCTTTTTGGATGTTCTTTTGGCTAAGAACTCATGTCTTGAGGCTCCGTTGGTAAGCTTTATTCCCTTCTAAATACGAATTATGGCCGTGAATGAATGTAAGTATGGCATGTGAAACCCACTATAGTATTGGATCGCTTGGTGGTGAGTTTGTGGATGTCAAGATCGAAGCGATTGTTAGCTCAGATCTGTGTGGTACGGTTCTAATACTTTTACATTATGCATCATCATAGATTATTTGGATATACTAGGGTTTTGGAAAGAACAAAACCAGTAAATGATATTGTTGTAGACATTGAAATGAATTAGATAAATAAATTAGTAAACCGGGGTTTTCAGAAAGAATCAAACCGGTAGATGATATTTCTTTATCAGTGTTATGTAGATAAACAAAGAATACTGAAGCTTTAGAGAATATGGGGCTTGGGAATGTGACGTATTACAAGCATGTTGTCCATAGACAGAGGCGATGGTTATGAAGGGCCGGGGGGCACCGCCCCCCTCTTTTTTTCGTTAGTAGTGTTAATTTTTCGACGCGTAGTGCAAATTTTTTTTATATATTGCGCTCGCCCCCCCAAAAAAATTACATATATTATATTTGCCCCCCATAAAAAAATAACAAATATTACAAAAATTTACATCTATAAAAGGATTAAAAGTTTTAACAAGAAAACTTTATTTACTAACCTATTTAAAATTTATAAAAAAAATAAATGGGCTTGTGGAATTAAATTATAATGGGCTCAAATACCCAACCCATTAATTTGTTAATTTAGATTTAAAGCCCAACACTCAAACATCCAACCCATTAATCTTCAAAACCATCGGTGTTTCAACTTTCAACCCACCTGGCTTCTCCCAAACTCCCAACTGTGAATTGCAACCTTCGACTGCCTTACTGCCGAGACCCGACCACGCCAAACTGCGGTGCTGCGCTCCGACTGCCGAGACCCGAGTGCCGAGACCCGGTGCTGGCGCTGCAGTGCCTGCGCCGCTGCGCGCCCAATCCCGAGGGCTGCCGGCTGCCGGCTGCTTATTCTTCAACTTTTAACTCCGCCCCTGCTTATTCTTCAAGTTTTAACTTCCTAATTAAGGTCGGTTTGCTTATCTTTCAAGTTTTAATTGTTAAGTACTTGAGCTTTTGTTAGAAATTACAATTGATTGAATGTAATTAGGATCTAGGGTTTCATTTATGATTTAAGAATGATTAAAGTTTGATTTTAGGGATTTGGAAAATTGAATGTATGACTAATTTGGTGATGTTATATTGAATTTAGATTCTGAATGCAAAATAGATGATTTCAAAGATCTTAATAGATGACTAATTGAATCGCGTTCGTAATAAAATGTCAGATGAGTATCTCGCCAATAGCTTAGTGGTTTACATAGAAAAGGAAATAGCTGAAAGTTTTGATTCTGAATGCATAATAAATGATTTTAAAGATCTTAAAGGACGTCGGGCTGAGTTGTAATTCTTCTTTCAGGTACTCACCTTTCTCCCGCATCATTATTAAATAGATTTTATATTTTTATGTCATTATGCGTTAGACTGTCTTATGAATGAAAAATATATATTAGATATTTATAGGTTTTTATCGTTTGACCCGATCCGAACCGGCCCGAACTGAATCGCCGACCCGATATTTATAGGTTTTAGTTGGTCCCGTGGTTGTGACTTCCGCCCCCCGCCCCCCCTATACTTTTGCTCAAGCTCCGCCCCTGTCCATAGATAACATTTGATCAGTGATGAGTTGTGAGTATATTTTGGAAAAGATAGAAGACATGTATAGTGGAAGTGCAAATTCACAGTTAATATAGAAAAGTAAAAAACCACATAAAAACATAAATTAATCAGGTTCAATAATTTAAAAAATAAAATGATATGTCAATGCTATGTCAGCGATATGCATATTCTCGAGGCGATATGTCAGCGATACGATTAGAGTAACATATTATTGACGGGTCTAAATTTTATTGGCTCTTTTGTTTTCAACAAAAGTAAAGACAGATTTGAATTGATATAAAATAGCAACGCATCAGTGCTATATCAATGATACTCGTCTATGAGTACGACGCATATGATTGTTATGGCCTA
The DNA here is from genome assembly GCA_024085815.1 of Flaveria linearis. Lineage (NCBI taxonomy): Eukaryota > Viridiplantae > Streptophyta > Magnoliopsida > Asterales > Asteraceae > Flaveria > Flaveria linearis. The sequence goes on along the minus strand of CM044004.1, from coordinate 60,923,377 downwards.
GAAATGACCATGTTTTGATACACGGATTTGTCACAGGACAAAGTCAATATATAGTGAGAAACATGATAGTGTCTTAATCTTATGGTTGACATGTAAAAAATACGTGAAGGATTTTGGGCAATGATAAAAGAAGTCCATCTAGGCATGTGTTGGGCGTATACGTGAACCCTAGCTCATTGACGTGTGTTCATTATGACATGTGATGGGAAATGATAACTAGAAATTGTGAAAACCCTTTCTTGAGGACAATGACATGACTAAGGTCAATCAGATATATTAACTCGGGTGGGGAATCCCGAGGGTTTGTACGTGGAAGTTATATTACTTGACATGTATGTCTGTATGATACATGATTGTAAAATGCTCACTAGCCAAGTCATAGGTCGGAAGAAGGAATAAAGCTCAAGCATAGGTCGTATTTCGCCAAGTCATACTATATAGATCATCTTCATCCAAGTCACACTATATAGATCAGAAGAAGGAATAGAGCTCGAGTATAGGTTGGTATTTCACCAAGCCTGACACGTCATGCTACTACATTGCAGCACTTTCGTCCTTGAGGTTGAACAATTACCTTCTCCGATGATAAGTGCGATGGAGAAGATGGTGATGTGGCCAAGAACACGAGAGACTGCGTGGAAGAACACATAGCAACCGACTCAAGAGTCCTTCAGGATACCAAAGGGAACTCCTACTAGTATGCCATCCACACCATTTGAGGATGAAAAGGAGCCTCAAGAGGAACCTGAGGCTCTGAATAACATTGTGATTTCAAACGACAATAACCATGGCGCCCAACCACAACAAGCTCGGTGCGAGGGGCGGAGATGATGATTACGAGGAGGCTGGAAATGGTTGGAGACTGAGGGGCATTGTGCTCCTAATAGTCCAGATGAGTAAGTCCTAAAGGAATTTAACTATACTATCACACTAACACGAGTATAGGCCTTTATCCTTGGACTAGGCGAGGATAGCAGCCATGGGGGGGGGTGGTTAGGAACGTGTTGACTTCTACGAGGAGTATGAGAGGTTTAGGTAGAGGGAGAAGGCTGAAATTCATGAGGACATGAGGTGTAGTCACCATGAGTACGGTGACGCCTTTTACCTTCCGCCTCCGATGTACCCACTTCAACCTGTTCTTTACTACCCACCCCTTGTAGGTTATGTGCTGACACCCTATCCCACTTATTCATCATCACTGATGTAGGCACCTTATCATCCTTACCCGCTGCCAGCACCATATCCTTTTGTAGGAGCGGTTAAGGGATGGTCAATACAATTAGTCTTACAATAAGGAGAGTGTTAGAACACTTAATAGTTCAAATAGGAAACCAGGTTTAAGAACAAGATGCAAAGAACACAAGTAACAATGAAACAGAACTCAAGAACAATATATAATGTTTTCAAGAATGTTGTATCTTAATCTCAAATTCTCTTACAAGAGTTACAATGCATAAAGTCTTAATATAATACAAGACCCTAAGACACTTTACACTACATCCTACAACCCGCTATACTTGAAAATCCAGTTGGAACTTTGAAAGATAACAAAATCAATATAGAGTCAAAAGGCAGATTGCTTTTTGACTAGTGACTATGACATGCCATAGCTCACATTCTAATATATTACAAAAAGGATAATAGTACATAAAGTAGAAAGCTACAAACTCAAGACCTCAATGTACAGTTTCAAAAGCATGGACCTTTTCACCAACTCATGCAAGTTGGTGAGTCTTTAGAGTTACAGCGGAAAGTATGTCAGCCATATGCAAAAGTACATCAGAGAAAAGCATGTTCTCCTTTGTCTTTGGAAGAAATCAGTCTTCACTTCATTTGGCTTCAGAAGACTTTGTCTTTGAAGCTTCGGGAGGCTTCATCTTTTGGCTTTAGAAGATTTGGTCTTTGATGTTTCGAAGGATTTTACACTTGAATATTTCTGAGTATAGTGTAAAGCTTCCGTAACAACTTTGGCTTTGGAAGATTTTATACTTAGAGTAATTCTTGCTATAAGTATAAAACTTCCAGAGCAACTTCTACTTGGTACTTGAGTGCATGCATGCAGGAAGCCTTTGGTTGCTTTGGTTGCATCAACCTTTATATAAAACCTTACCCCTAGGCTGATGCTACCAAAACAGAGATGGTTGTTTATCAGTTGACAATCCTCATTAGGATCAAGACCATTTCTTTCTTCATCATTTGGTAAGAATCCTTCAAACTCTCATAATACCTTCTCATGTCATGAAGATCATGTAGAGGTAGATCAAGCATGTCTTGCCAGAAGTAGACATCTTGACCACCTTGATCTCTGATGACATTCCATCTGTCTTGATTAGTAACAAAAGTCTAAGATAGGATGGGTCTTGCAGTTACAAGAGGTTGTGCTTGAGTATGAGTTGGTGGAGCAACCTCTTGTTTCACTTCCTTAGGATGCTCTGACTCATCCTGAGGTCAGAAGTGGATGCCTTTGTCTTCTTGTATATCTCTTCAGGGCCATCCTTTTCTTCCTCTTGGGAGTGTTTAACTAAGAGGACTGGTCTTGAGTACCAGGTTGTTCTATTATGTCTCTCTTAGTTGGGTCCTCTTCCCTCATAGGTTTAGAAGGAGAAGGAGTAGAACCATGCTGTGGAATAGAAGATGAAGCCGCCTGAGATGCAGCTGAAAGTCCAGGTTGTGTTGTCTGTGTTGGTTCAACCTTAACCTCTTTCTCAGGAGGAGCTTGGCTTGGTGGAGAATGCAAGTCCACAAGCTCTCCCTTTTTAATCTACTTTTTGATCACTCTAATGTGCTCGTCAATAGTGGATAGAGACATTGGACCAAGCCTCCTTCTGGAGAAGCTTATCATCCTTTGTCTATCAGCAGACTTCTTTTGGATCTTCTAGATGATGGCTCTTGACTTTACAACCTCTTCCCTCATTTTTCTCTTAGCAACCTTTTGTTCATTTATGAACTGTTGTTCTAGCTGCTTGAGATACTCAAATTCATATATTCATATGAGAGGGGAAGAAGTGCAGATGCCTGATAGAGGCCTGTGATAGTCAGGTAGTTGATCATATTTTGTCTATTAGCCTCTTTGTCTACTTGAGGTTGTTCAGTTGCCACAACCTCTCTCTCAAGACTTTCATGAGCTGGGGAGAGAGTAGGAGCATGTTTGTACAGCCTCTTTTGCCTTCTTTCATCTTTAACTTTGAGGATAAATTCTGTATCCTCTGCCTCTTTTTTCTCCTTTATCAGTTCTAAGTCTGCCACTTCATTTAGCTCTTCTAAGGGAAGAGAGATGAGTTCATTAATGTTATAGTTCCTGGTTCCCAAGTAGTTCAATCTGGCAGCCCTCAACTTATTACCTTGAGTGTTTGGCTTGGCGGCTGTCCTGATTGCTGTTTCCATGAAGCTTGAGGAACTAACTAAACTCTCTCCCTTTAGCCTCCTCTTCCTCTCTGTTTTCTCTTCCTCAATCTCCTCAGAGGTCATTTTTCTCTTCCTTTTGTCACTTACAGGCCCTGGTGACTTAGGTTGGAGAGAGCTTTGGCCTTTATTGCTTGGTTTAGCAGTCAAGCTCTAGCCAGAGAGAGGTTGTGAAGTACCTTCACCAATTGGTGCCTCACTGATGATAAATTATATTAAAGTAGTTATTTCTGTACAGTGCTAACAGGTTTTGTCACTGGGCCTTCAATCAATGTTTCCCCTTTGAAGCTAATCTTAGGTTCCACCTCAACATCAAGTTGACCAATAACATTTTCTGTTTGTAGTTGCCTTCTTCTATACCTTAACTCTTCAACAATCCTGTCTTGAATTCTCTCAGCTAATATGTCAGCCTGCCTATGTTGAGTTAGGTTGTCCTGTGGCATATTAACTAGAGAGAGACATTCATAGAAGTTCAAGGTCTACAAGTTGAGGAGCTCTTGTTGTCCTTGAAATCTATGCAGTACTAGGGCTCTTCTATCAATATCATACCTCCATCCTATAATTTCATTTACAGCTCCATATGATGGCGTTGACATTGCCCTTGGTATTCTCTCTTCTAACAGACTTTGTATAAGAGTATCCACATCAGTATGAACTTGAGGAGGTTGCTGAGTGTGGACAATTGCAAGTGAGGTTGGTGACTCCTCAATGTCCATACTTTGAGAAGAACTCCCAGGTTCTGTGACCGTGACAACTTCCTCCCCTTTTTTGGTAGCGTCACCCTCTTGCATAGGTGAGCTGGAGGTGAAAGCTATCACATCCTTAGGTTCTTGTGTTCCTAGATGAGTTCTCCTGAAGGGTCTCAAAGCTAGTTGTAACTTGAGATCAGAAATCTCAAGTTGCTAATCATTAACCCTTCTTTGCAAGATAGTCACTTGAGATTCCAAGTGACTGATATTGGAGACTAAATACGTGCATGATTTTATCAGTTATGCACCTTTAGTCTGAGATTCATCTCATCTTTAGCAGAAGAATCAATAGGGGATGAAAGTACTGGACCTAAGTCTTCTTCCTCATCACCAGCTTGTTGTTCTTGGCTGCTGGTTTTCCCTTGCTCACTAACAACTTTAGTTGAAGTGTTAATGCGCTGGGTTGCCATGGTAGAGGTCTTAATGATGTAATCACTTACAGAAGTGAGAGCCTCTTCTATATGGATCTCCTGAACAGGTTCAGGAAGATCCACCTCAGTGGGGCGTGGATGATTTGGGCTAGATATGGGTGACACAGGAGTACTCATGTCTCTTTGAGCAGGGAAAGAGAAGAGAGACTCATGATTCTCATTGAATGCCATATCCTCATCATCATAGAAGTCTAGGCTGGGAATTGACTGGTTTAAATCTAGAGGTTGGTGATGGTGGATTTCCTCTAAAGGTTGTTCGCTAGAGTGTTGAGACTCTAAGTGAAGGCTTAAGGCTTCTTGGGTGATAAGCTCTTCACTCTGAGCATGAGGAACCTCATGACTTAACATTTGTGAGATGGGAGTGGTTTTCTCCTCAAGAGAAGTGGGAGCTCTAGTGTCCACTTCTTCCTATATGGGTGGTGATATAGGGGCCTGCACAGGTTGAATAACCTGAGCAACGGTTCATTTGGATTTTCTTTGGTAGGTGATGGTTATTTGTAGCTGTGTGGGTTGTCTTGAAGTAGAGGGTGTGGGTTCAACACTAGCTGGTAATGCTAGGTTGTCATCTTGAGCAATGAGCTCTAACATTTTTGGGACTAGGGCTATTTCTACCCCTGAGCAGCCAACAATTGGCTTTCTCATAGTCTTGACGATGCCGGGCTTTATCTGTCCCAATTTTAAAACATTACCTGTTCCCTTCAACTGTGCTCCCAGTTCACAGTTGAGAATATGCTGGACATATCTAGAAAACATATAATATTCTAAGGAGCCTAAGTTTGTAAGCAAATTATTGTACACAAATTATGAATACCTAAACTTGACCCCATGAACCATCCTATGGACTATGAAAGAAAGGTCTTCTGGAATCTGGTCCCAACCTCCATGTTTGTTAGACAAACTGTGGATAATAACATGGAGGAGGTATTTCCATTGAGGAAAGAGCTTTCCTTTCTTGAAGGTTTTGACTGAGAACTCACTTTCATAGCCCATCTGCTCAAAGGAGTAGTTTCCAGCAGATTTTAGAAAGGACAATTCACCTTCTGCATCATCCAGTTGTAGATGAGAGTTAATTGAAGCTGGAGTGATGAAGATTGTCCTCCCCTGCACTGTAGCAGATAGTGCCTTCTCCCCATCCATGGTGACCTCTTAGCAGGTCCTCCAGAAATCTAACAATTGATCCTCATAGAGTGAAGGATCAATTATGAGGGAGGTGAAATAGTGAGACAAAGAAAGAAAATGACAAACCTCTCATAAACTTGGATCTTTCTCAGAGTTTAATAGAGCAGCCTGATTGTGTTGCCTGTGAAGCTGCGTGGAAAAATCTGATTGGTTTCTACGGTCAAGGTTGGCCATTTGTGGTAGCTTTGAGGTGAAGAAAGGCAAGAACAAAGGCGGTGAGTGGGAATTCAGGTTTAGAGAATTTGCATATGAAGAAGATAGTGAAAAAGGGGGGGACCATTGGGTATGTTTATATGAAATGGACTTGAGACAAAGTTAATGCAAAGGAATATACTTTAAAGTCCAAATGTCAGTCCCACCTCTGAGAAAGTGACCTGAAAGGTAGTTTTCTTGGAAGTTGAAACTCTTCCGAAGGTTATTTGTCTTCGAAAGCTTTTTGAAAACTTCTGAAGCCAAATTTTGACTTCGAAAGATATTCCTAAGCTTAATGAAAAATGGCTTAGGAAGAAAAAATTACTTGTAATATTTTCTCTTCCGAAGAGTATTTGGTTTTAGAAGATATTAAGAGTTGAAAGTTTTATTCTTAAAGAGAATAAAACTTTAGAGGCATAATTCCTTTCAGAAGAAATTTGTTCTTCGAATTCATATAATTGTTCTGAAGCCAAAATAACTTCCTCTTGAGCTTTAACAGTCTGCTTCTCAGTAATCTCAACCCCTGATCCACTTGATTCATTAACAACAGGTTTCTCAAACCTCTTCTCAATAGACTATTCCATCTTTCTAGACAAATCATCCATGTCCATTTTGAAATCATCTGCTTCCCTGAGCCTTTCATCCAACTCCTTAATCTCAGCACGAACACCACGGGCTTTATTTACCACCTTGACAAATAGATTTGCCTCAACCTTAGTATCTTCTCCTGCCCCATGGTTGATTCTATTCTCACACAGCACCTTCAGATCCTCATCACAGAATGAGAACATCTCCATAGGATCAAAAACTCTAATTTCAGGCCTATCATGCCCTTTCAGTCTAATCATAGCTTCCCCAGTCAGGTTATCGTAGAACCATTTCTCAAAATCTTTTAGCCTAGGAGGTTGAGTATCAGGAACCCTAATCCGGTTCATAATCTTTGGAGCAACAATTTTCAGAACCACTTTGCCCTTCCACGAAACCCAATGCTTATCTCTCTTGTATCTCCTTTTCAATGGCTTCTGATATCCGAAAGATACAAAGTTATCTCGCAACCCTTTGGATAACAATTTCAAATGCCTTGGCCCTTGGATTGTCTTTCGTGCAAAGCAGAGGGAGCTCAGCTAATCTCCCTCCGCTAATCTCCTCCTCTCCTCTTGATCATATAAGCATCGACCAAGGCATTGTATTTCCAGGATATGATCTTCCTATCCATCTCCTTTGTATTAGGTTCCTTCAGATGCTGAAACACAGGAGTCTCTGGAACCTTTTCTTCCTCCTTTTTAAACCAATCTAATTTATCTAGGTCCACATAGTCATTTCCCTCCGGCTCCTTAAAACACAAGTATGTGACCTCCTTTTCCTCAACGTTATACTCCTCAGGCTCATCCTTCGGATCATCCTCTTCTTATTCTTCACTACCCAAATCTTCATCCTCTGGATTATCAACTAGCTCAAATTTCTTACTCGATCCAACTATAAGCTCAGACCCCTTTGATCTAGTCAAATCAACAAACTCTGCCTCATGAACTTGTTCGAATCCTTCTGCAACACCAGAACCCTCAACAATCCCAGACAATCCTCTGTATTTCATCAATGGATATGTGAAAGCATCCATTAGACTTTTCAGCTCATTCTCAGACATTGCAGGCACTAATCTAGCCTTCTCCTTTATCTCATTCATTTCTTTGAATAATCTGACAAGCAAATATTGTTGATCTTTTATCATCCGAGCCATCCCCTTAATCACATCTCCTTTTTCCTTATCCCTTCTCTCTAACTCAGTATTTTTAACTTTCAATCTTGCTAATTCAGCACCAACATCTGTTTCAGAAACTTTGGCAGGCTCTGCAGCTGCTTCATGCTTTTGTTTGGTTCTCCTCTCAGTTTAAGAGCTAGAACATGCCTCTGCCTTTCTCTTTGTCCTTCTTTCTTATTCAGTGTCCAACTCAGCCTGGACCTCATCCATCTCCTTCTCTAATGTATGACCTTTCTCTATGGAGTACCTTTTTCTCTTTTTCTGTTCTTGTTGAGTCTCCTCCGCAGTCTCCACAACCTGATTGTTCTCAATCTTAATCAGTTTCTGAATATGGGACCACTTTTCAGTCGGGTACATGTTTTCCCACATATAGGTGATCTTCCCCACACAATCATGCCTTGCTGCCCTACAATCTCCTAATATCCTTATGTTCATCGGCCATATCCTCAGAGTATCTCCGATAATAGGCTGATCAGGTTTTAGGTCATTCAGGATCATCTGTATAAAGCGGGGATATAGCAACCACTTCTCCTTCTTAACTGCATGAATGTTCTCCACCATGTAATTAAAGATCAGCTTGGCAATATTGGCCTTTTTCCCTTGATAGAATAATACCATGGCCCTGGCCCAATCAAGATTTAACCCATCTGTGCCCCCTTTCCTATGATCCAGGCACATTATAAACACATGGGCGATGTATCTCCATTCTCGAATCAAATAGGACTCGAAAAATTCCATTTTCTTTTCACCAGGCATGGAACCCTCATAACCAATAGATCTCAATGCCCTGAACACCTCCTTAGCAGACATCTGGACTTCGTCTCCACTATCTCCTTCTAACTTCAGAATTCTTGCTAGATCTACCTCAGAGAAAGCAATGTCATGGTCTTGTACTTTTGAACTAATCTGGGAGGGAGTCACACCTACATCTAATTCAGCGTCCCTCCAGAAATCACGAACATGAAGATTATATACATCAGGGGAACAGGAAATAGCATGGTGAATATGTGAAGATTTCAGCCATTTAATACAATCATTGCTGCCAACCGCTTTCTCTTGGTTTTTGTTAAGCAACGCACACATATTGTGCTTCTTCTTAAAATATAAGGTCGACATACTAACTGAAACATAAAACCACAGTTGGTCAGTTAATATACGACACTTAAAACCGATAAAAACTCAAAGATCTGAAGAGCTCTTAGATTCGCTGGTAAATCATTAGATTCGCTGGTTAGCGAAGCTAGATTTGACATGCAGAATCTATAGGTTCGCTGGCATCAGGACACAGCATAAGTGTCGAGCGAACTAATAGACTCGCTGATCATGGCGGGCGAATCTATGGTATACGCATGAACAACATAACATCATAGGTTCGCTCGCAATTCAGAACTTTTGTTTAGGTTCGCTCAAAGAACCGTAGGTTCGCTTGAGCCCTAGAAATTTTAACTCAGATCAAAACCCTTTTATCAACCAAATAAATCACTAGAACACCTATTTATGCATATTGTGAATGATTCTAAATAGGTTTTATCACAAAACACAAACCCTAAGTTATCAAGTTATAGGAATGGGAGATTTAGGGCACACGGGTTCGATTCGAAGGCTTTTAAGATAATAACAATCAGCTAGAATCGATATAAATAGATTCGAAACACTTACTTGATGAAAATGTACACAAGAGATCAACAGAAAACACAATAGAGCAAGAATCGAATCTTAGGGGTTGTATAGAACCGTTTCAACAGTGCAGTGAAAGTGTTGTTTCGCAAACCTGTGAACTAAATATATACACCTTAGATTTGCTAGAAGCGAATCTATAGGTTCGCTCGGCACAGCAACACCAATTTGATCAAGATCAAAGCAACGCTATGCCGGGCGAATCTGTAGGTTCGCTCATAGATTCACTGATCCTTAAAAAATTGAACCTTTTTGATTTTTCAGAATTTTAAGAAGAAAAAACAAATGCCTTTTGAAAACTTTACGGCCCCACAATATTGACATTCATAAAAAATAAAAGGAAATATATTTTGATCGTTTTCGAGACATGCCCGGAGAGTCATTAATTAGCAAGATTGCAGATAGTATTGTCCATTTAAACCCATGCCTTATTTTTCAACGAGCAATCAACAACTTCTTTTATAATGTTTTTGGTTTGATTAAAAAACTCAGGTAACTCGATCTCCACAGACTTTTGGCAAAGAACTCATCCCGTCATCAGGGCTTGTTGGACGATATTATTGAGTTTACTTGATTTTACTTTGAGAAGCAATTCTTGAATATTTTTCTTTTCCATGATGCTTGATGCTCTTTTGATTTTGAGAGCGGGCAAAGACAATGGTCATTTGAGAACCATTGTGAGTGCCATATAGATATTTGGGAGTGGAGCGTTCGACAATGATCATTTTTGATTTTGGACACATTGTGACTTTATTATTGGGTAAAACTCAAATGATGAGAGCTCCAGGTCTATACCGACATATAACATAGGAGATGATCATCTGAGCGTGCTCGGTGAATCTTCAGGTCTATACCGACGTATAACAGAGAGATTCACCAACTCCAGGTCATTGTTCACACAAAGCAGAGGAGTTAAGCACTTAATTTATTATTTCTAAGGAACTAATGAGTAGCTCAACTCAGAGGCTTTTCTGAAGAGCAACACTAGCAGTAGATTTTGTTTTACCGACTAGAAGCTCAATTCAGGGCTAGGGTTAGGGTGATTTAGGATATTTAGGGAAATTAAAGCAAAGATTTTGACACTCTCAACTCGTTTTTGACTGGGACTTGTAACTTTGTGCAGGCCAATCATGTCATGGAGATAGTCCTTATCACCGAGTTCTTGAACTTTATGTTTATCAGCATAATCACCATTTACTTTGTTTTCGGGCTAAGCCTATCTTGCATATCCCAAGCACAATGCTTCTGACATCCTTCTAAGTCTCATTACGGGAATTCTGAAATGTAGCAAAATTTTAAGACTATTAATATTAATCTCCCCTGAAATTTCTATTTGATGGATATCTAATAGTAAATTTCTTTTGTAATCACTTTGATTTTCTCAAGATCTAAAAGTTGAAAAGAAAGAAAAAAATAAAGATAAAATGAGTGAAGAAATATGTGACACAAGGATTTTCAAGGCTGAAAATAAAAGTTAAATATTTATATTCACACTTTAATCAGATACTTTTCTCAGAAAAGGTTTTTCAGAAAGATACCAATCCCAACATGGAGATCAATTCATAAAAACGTGGTTTATCAAATGTTTTTATGAAAAGATCAGCTTTTTGTTTTCTTGTTTCAATAGGAATAATATCAATGAACCCCTTTTCCTGAGCATCTCAGATGGCATGAATTCTTGTTTGGATGTGCTTAGTCTGAGTGTGATGAATGGGATTCTTGGCAATTCCAACTGCAGCTTCATTATCATAGAAAAGTGGTGTATGAAGGAAACTGATACCATAATCCATCATCTGATGTTGAATTCAGAGCACTTGGCAGAAGCAGCTTGATACAACAATGTATTCAGCTTCTCCTGTGGACAAGGAGACTGTTGTTTGCTTCTTGCTCTACCATGAAACAAGACAATCACCAAGATATTAACAACCACCAGTGACTGATTTTCTGTTTATCCTGCAACCACCATGATCACTATCAGAATAAGCGTGTAAATCAAAGTTCTTACCTTTTGGGTACCAAAGCCCCAATCGGGAGGAACCCTTAAGGTAATGAAAAATGCGTTTAACAGCTTTTTCATGTGATTCTTTGTGGTTAGCCTGGAAACGAGCACAGTAGCACACTGCGAATGTAATATCCGGATGGCTTGCGGTCAGATACACGAGAGATCCGATCATCGAGCAGTAGCGATGAGCATCCACTGACTTCCCATTATCATCAGGAGTCAAGCATGTTTGAGCAGTGAAGGGGATCAGCTCGGTATCTGAGTTATCCATGTTTAACTTCATAAGGATTTCATGGATATACTTCTCTTGGTGAATAAGAATGCCATCAGATTTTTGTTCCACCTGCAACCCTAAGAAGAAGCACATCTCCCCCATTATGCTCATTTCAAAGAGATCCTTCATCACCTCTTCAAATTCTCTACACAGCTTCTTATTTGTCGACCCGAAGATAATATCATCAACATACACTTGAACTATCAGCATCTCACCATCAACTTCCTTCTTGAACAGTGTCATATCTATTTTCCCTCGAGAGAAACCTTTACTGAGCAGATACTGTGTCAGGGTCTCATACCAGATGCGGGGAGCTTGATGAAACCCACACAATGATTTGTCTAACTTGTAAACTTTGTCTGGATAATCTGGATCCTTGAAACCCGGTGGTTGACATACATAGATCTCTTCATCAATATCTCCATATAGAAATTATTGGACCAAAAGAACCAATGAGCCAAGATCAGGAAAACCTCTAAGTCCCACATGACAACATAACAACTGCTGAAGGCTTCATCAGCAGTTTGACAAAGATTGAAGACTCAACAGCTGAAGATCAAGATCTGAAGAACAACAGCTGAAGATCCCAAGTACTGAAGATAAGTACTGAAGTCTGAAGTACTGATGAATACAAGTACTGAAGACTTCAAGTACTGAAGACAAGTGCTGAAGATCAACAACTGAAGAACTAAAGAGCTAATGATCAACTGATGCACAAAGTGTGAAGACAATGACTGAAGACATCAGCTGATGACAACTACTGAAGTCATTAGCTGATGAATCATCTGAAGATCAAAGTCTGAAGACCAAAGTGCTGAAGCATCAGACTTTGTCACAACAGCTGAAGAAGTCCGCTTCAGTTGTTGTGATGGTTTTACTTTTCAGTTGTTTTGTATTTTTCCTTTTCAGTAGTTTGTACAACAGCTGAAGAGTTTGTTCTTCAGCTGTTATAGTTCAATAGTTGTAAACGACTGAAGAGTTTGTTCTTCAGTCGTTGTAGCTTTTCAGTAGTTTCCTTTTCAGTACTTGTAATAAGTAGAACACAGCTTTTGTAAGAAGATGTCAGCTGTTTGACATCTTCAGTAGTTGAGTGTCTATATCAGTAGTTTGTTAATAACGGTTTGATGTCACTATCAGTGACATCAGCCTACGTCATTCTTCCTCTATAAAAGGAAGATGACCTAATTGTAATCCTGGCCGAAACGTATGAGCAAATAGAATATTACCTTTTTGGCAGAATTGTTCTCTCTCTCTATTTGTACTGTTGCATGCAAAATCCTTTATGTTCTTGCTGTAATTGCTAATTTTGTGCTAAATCCGCTGCGAATACAACCTAATTGATCAAACTAGAGGCGGAGATCCTATCAAATGGTATCAGAACTGGTTAATCATTGATCGATTTCATCATTGATCATTGAAACTGCTCTTTTGATCTCTACGTTTGATCGAATTAGCAATTTGCAAGAATTAGCTATAGAGATTGAGATTCTGCTGTTTCGGACCGTTAAACTTGAGGTTCTCTGTGGTTTTGAGCTACATTTGTTTTGTTAAACTTGATTTTTGACTGAAAACTAAGATGATGACACCATCGAACGATCCTCACAATACTGGTTCCTCTACCAAGCCTCCGATGCTTGTGAGGAACGAGTATAACATATGGCAGCGTCGTATGCTTCATCACTTGTCTGTCAACAGTTCTGGTTGTTGGAAGTCAGTGGTGCATGGACCGCACATGCCTATGGTGAGCGTCCCTGAATCAAATGAACAGGTTCCGAAGAAACCTGATCAATATTCGGACGAAGATCTCAAGCTGTTCGAGATTGATGCTAAAGCCCATGGAATTTTAGCTATGGCAATTCCAAATAAGATCTATTCAGGGCTTCTGCATCATGAAACTGCTCATGATCTCTGGGTTGCTCTGAAGGAACAATTCGGAGGAACCAATGAGGTCTTAGCAAACACAAGGGAAATCCTCGCCCAACAATATGAGACATTCTCTCATAGGAAGGGTGAGACTCTGACTCAGCAGTATGAGCGGTTCTCATGTTTGATCTCTGAGCTGAAGATGGTCAAACAAGAGTACTCTAATAGCCAGATGAACAACAGATTCCTCAGATCACTTCCTGAGAGATGGGACACTTATACCATTGTCCTACGCTCCAGTGCAAATCTGGATACTCTATCTCTCACCCAACTTCATGGGAAACTGCTCACATTTAAGAGAGAGATAGAGCAAAAGAGGAAGTTGTCCACCTCTGGGAAGCTTACTGATGACTTTGTCAATGGCAATACTGCCTTGATAGGTCAGGAGTCGGAATATGCTGCATCAGAAAGTTCTTATGATGAGCATATTGATTTCTCTACCAACTCCGAATAGGCTTTTGTTGGTGTTAATAGTAGTTCAGGAGGTAGCAGTGATAATCTGTGTTTTCTGATGGAGGACTTGAAGGGCATTCCAGATGATGATCTGGAAGAGATGGATATTTTGAGTCAAATGGCAATGATAAATATCAGATCTCAAAAGTTCTACAAGAGAACTGGCAGGAAATTTCCTGGTCTCTCTGGCAAAACCAAAGCTGGTTTTGACAAGAGCAAGTTGAGGTGTCACAAGTGCCAGAGGCTTGGACACTTTGCTAGAGAGTGTAGATCATCTGGATCTAACTCCTCTGCACCCTTTGTGACTTTTCCAAGCAATAGCTCACAGCCAAGAGGGCAACATTCCTCTAGTTCTGGCCATCCATCACCAGCACAGGCATCACCTGCTTACTTTGTGCCTCAGGTCATATGCCATACCCATACCCCTGCTACTATGTGCCTCAGCCCAGTCAAGCTCAAGCACCTTCTGCTCAGCCACCACATGCTTTTCCTGAGCCTCAATCTTCCCAATCTCATCATCAACCCCAACCTCAACAACACAGCTTCTTCACCCCAGGAGTTGTTGACTGGAGTAGTTTGCCAGATGATCTATCTGGTCAGGAACAACTATTCCAAGGTGCTGGTCAACATGGTGGTGATAATCCATTTGGGAATCTTGCTCTAATGGCCTTTGAGTCTGCTGATGGGTCATCATCCAATGCTTCCTCACAGGTATCTTCTGAGGCCAAAGCCAAGCTTTGTTCTGATTCATGCATAGCAGCATTTGCTTCTATTAGAGAAGCAAATGTAGCGTTAATAGATAAAAACCTTGAGCTAGAGCATACAATTTCCAAAAAGAAAGCTGAATTTGAGGCTGCACTTAATGAGAAAAATGATGAGATATATAAGCTTAAATGTCAAATAAAAGATGACAAAGCTAGGGAAGATGTACTTCTAGAGAAGTACAGAGACCTCAAGGAAACTCTTGCAACCACCAAGTAGAGTGTGATCGATGGGTGCAATCATGCAAGGGTTTTGAAATGCTTCTCAGTAAGCAATCAACTTCCAATGTGAAGTTTGGCATTGGTTATAATCACACTGCTCCTCCCACAGATTTTACTTCAAGAGCAGAAGTGGAATCTGATGGAGAGGACAATAACCAATCCTTCTCATCATGTGACCTACTATCTTCTGATTCAGCATCATCAGAGATAGAAGTCAGCATTAACTCCTGCCAAAACCAATCAGCTGATGCTACAACAGCTGATGGTTCAAATACTGACTGTCACATGATCAAAAAGTTGATCAACTTAGGTGTTGTCTCTGGAAGTAATGAAAGTACTGGAGAGCAAGTGATAACACCTGAAGTTCAAACCTCAACTACTGCCAGCACTAAAAAGAAAACTGACAGTAGAAAAGGTTTGAAGACAACTAAAGAGGATGTCAGGAAAGCAGGTACTACAAGGAAGAAAACTGCTACTACTGATAGCAAACAGCTGAAGAACAAGTCTTTAGCAGTTTCATCCTCTTCAGTTGATGATCAACATAAGATGAAGAAGAAGCCATATGAGATATGTGGCTTGTTCAATCATCTTACTGATGACTGCTGGTACAAAAGAGGTTCCAAACTCAAACAAAAAGAAAATTAAAGAGCATATGAATACAATGAAAAATGAGTTTGAGACCAAGTTTGTACTAGCAACATCAAAGCCTGAAATTCCTAAGCCCAAAGCTAAATCTAAAAAGAAGGTAGGGGTTACTCAGGCAACAGCTGAGGTTACTCAAAAGAAGATGGTGCAACACAGGAATCCATCATCAGCAAGCCCCAATGTGTCTGAAGAGCTGAAAGCTTTATCACAAAGTCAGACACAACTTGTGATGATGGTTCAGCATCTAATGGGAAAGTCAACCATTTGGATGCTCCTGTGTTGAAACCATAGAAAAGGAAATCCAAGCCAAAGGGTTCCTCTTCTACACCATCTCCTTCACCTCAGGCTGTCACACATAACACACCAGTTAGTGTTGCATCTGTTGTTGAGAAAAGACCCAAAACCAAAAAGGTTTGCGTCTCCAAAACTAACTAACTTGTTGTTATGATTGCAGGGTTCTTCAACATGCCAAAGAAGCATCTGGTATGTAGACAGTGGAGGATCTATGCACATGACAGGAAGCAGATCCCTTCTTAATGACTACTCTCAAGGAAAGAAGGGATTTGTCTCCTTTGGCAATGATGCAAAGGGTTACATCATTGGAAAAGGCTTTGTTTCCAATAGGGAAATAAGGTTTGATGATGTCAACCATGTGGAGAATCTCAAGTACAATCTCTTGAGTGTCAATCAAATGTGTGATAAAGGCCATGTTGCCCTTTTCACAAGCTAGAACTGTCAGATTCTGTTATCCAAAGTTCTGAGTTTGATTGACAAGGTATTGGATGAATATACTCTCCTGATGGCCAACCGGACAGGAAGAGTATATGCCTTAGATCTTTCCAAGAAAATTGATCTAAAAGGCCATCCTTGCCTATTCTCCAAGGCCTCTCCTCAAGAGTCTACTCTATGGCATAGAAGGCTGGGGCATGTTAATTTCAAGAACATGAATCAGCTGATAAGCCATGGTTTAATAAGAGGATTGCCTTTGAAGGAGTTCAAGTGTGAAGACAACTGCACTGCTTGCTTAAAGGGAAAACAACACAGAGTTTCATTCCCTCCAATAGAAGAACCAAAGTCCACTGCCTGCTTGCAACTCTTGCACATGGATCTCTTTGGTCCTGTCAGGGTGATGAGCATGGCAAAGAAGAAATATTGTTTGGTAATTGTGGATGATTACTCCAGATATGTATGGACTTTCTTCTTGCACTCTAAAGATGAAGCTGCCAAGGCTATAATGAACTTTGTGTTATTTGTAGAGAAGCAGTATTCCCTGCAGGTCAAGTGTGTGAGGAGTGACAATAGAACAGAGTTTAGAAACCACACACTTGATGACTTCTACCTGTCCAAGGAATTAAAAGGCAGTTCAGTATTCCCAGAACTCCTGAACAGAATGGAGTGGTTGAGAGAAAGAACAAGACCCTCATTGAAGCTGCAAGGTCAATGTTGGTTGACTCAGGTTTGCCACTGACCTTTTGGGCTGAAGCTGTCAACACAGCTTGCTATGTGCAGAATAGAGCATTAGTGAATAAGAGGTTGATGAAAACTCCTTATGAAGTACTTCATTATTTGGCCCCTCTGATTTCTCTCTTTAGAGCCTTTGGGTGTCCTTGTTTCATTCTCAACACTAGCAATCCACTCCAGAAGATTGCTAGTAAGGTGGATGCAGGGTATTTTGTTGGTTATTCATCAACTTGCAAGGCATACAGAGTTTTCAACTGTAGGACAAAGATGGTTGAAGAAACTCTGCATGTCAAGTTCAATGAATCTCCAAAGGAAAGATTCCACAAAACCCTGTGGAGTTGTTTGATTTGGACATACTGCAATATGTTCCTTATCAACCTCCAGCTGTTGAGCCTGTCAACAGTTCTCCACCTGGTGGTACTGATGATGATGTAGCCAGTACTCACCTTTTCAGGTTTAGTGACAACCTGCCTGAGTCCACTAAACCTGTTGCTCCTGTAGCTTCAACAGCCCCATCTACAACAAATGTTGATGAGATTTCTGCATGCTCCACTTCATTTGAGCTGCCATCTCCTACATGGTTTCAAGAATCTTCATCACCATCTGTTGCTGCTGAAAGTCCTACAAACACTTGCACGGATATTATAGTCTATCAAGAGCTGAAGAATCACCCCACATCTCAAATCATTGGTGATATCAATGCTGGAGTTTCAACCAGGAGTCAATTATCCAACTTCTGCTTCTATGCTCTCTTTATCAGTCAGCAAGAGCCAAAGAACTATCATGTTACCTTAAGAGACAATGGATGGGTGGAAGCAATGCAGCTTGAGCTTCTTCAGTTCAGAAAACAGCAAGTGTGGGAGCTTGTTCCTTTACCCCAAGGTAAGTGTGCAATAGGCACCAAATGGGTATTTAGGAACAAAACAGATAAAAGGGCCAAATAGTTAAGAACAAGGCCAGACTGGTTGTCCAGGGGTTTGCACAAGAGAAGGCATCGATTATGATGAGACCTTTGCCCC
This sequence comes from Flaveria linearis, assembly GCA_024085815.1. NCBI lineage: Eukaryota > Viridiplantae > Streptophyta > Magnoliopsida > Asterales > Asteraceae > Flaveria > Flaveria linearis. The sequence goes on along the minus strand of CM044004.1, from coordinate 60,905,228 downwards.
TGTAGCCAGACTGGAGGCAATTAGATTGTTCTTAGCTTATGCTGCCTTTCTCAGTCTTAAGGTTTATCAAATGGATGTCAAAAGTGCCTTTTTATATGGTAAAATAAAAGAGGAAGTTTATGTGTGTCAACCCCCAGGCTTTGAGGACAATAAATCCTGATTGGGTGTATAAGCTTGATAAGGCTCTTTATGGGCTGAAACAAGCTCCTAGAGCCTGGTATGAGACACTATCAACCTTTCTTCTAGAAAATAAGTTCACTAGAGGCACCATTGATAAAACCTTATTTATAAAGTCTGTAGGACAGCATAAGCTCCTTGTTCAAATTTATGTAGATGACATCATTTTTGCATCCTTTGATCCAAAGTTTGAATTTACAATGCTCATGAAGCAAAAGTTTGAAATGAGTGCTATGGACGAATTACAGTTCTTTCTAGGTTTGCAAATCAAACAAAGGGATGATGGAATCTTTATCCATCAGTCCAAATACACCAAAGAGTTGTTGAATAAGTTTGATTTACAAACCTGTAAGCCCTGTTCTACTCCTATGAGCAGCATCACACCACTGGATGTAGATCAGAAAGGTAAAGCGGTTGATGAAACCCTTTACAGATGTATGATTGGGTCCTTGATGTACCTCACAGCTTCTAGACCAGACATCATGTTTGCAACATGTGCCTGTGCTAGATTTCAGGCTGCACCTAAAGAATCCCATTTGATTGCAGTCAAAAGGATCTTTAGATATCTGCAAGGTACTCAATCACTAGGTCTTTGTATTCAACTGGGCATTCTTGCAAATTAGTTGCTTTCTCTGATAGTGACTATGCAGGATGCAAAGTCACCAGAAAATCCACTTCTGGTGGTTGCCAATTCCTAGGCAATTGTTTAGTTTCTTGGCAGAGTAAGAAACAAACATCAATTGTAACATCCACTGCTGAAGCTGAGTACATTGCTGCTGCAAGTTGTACTTCTCAGATACTCTGGCTTCAGAACCAACTCTTGGATTATGGCATTATAGAGACTAAGAATTCATTATTAATGGATAGTGCTTCAGCTCTTTGTATTGTTAAAAATCCAGTCCAGCACTCTAGGACCAAACATATAGAGATCAGACATCATTTTATTAGGGATTGCTATGAAAAAGGTCTGATTGATCCAAAGTTTGTGCCTAGTGCTGATGAGCTTGAAGATATATTTACTAAGCCTTTAGATAGTGCCACATTTCAAAACTTGGTACTAAGGCTTGGTATGCTGCAGCTAGAATAATTTGACCAATACTGATGCTCTCAGTTCATAAGTACTGATGAGCATTAGTATGTAAAGGTCAAATATAAGTACTGAGGAGTAATTGAGTCTTCAGTATTTTCACAACTACTGAAGACTAAAATGCTTCAAAGTACTGATGTACATTATTTGTTGAAAACAACTGATGTAGTGAGGTGGATTACAACTACTGATGTCTAATTTTCAAACAAATAAGTACTAAAGAACAAATTTTGGTCACAAGTACTGATGTGTAATCTTTCACATAAGTACTGAAGACAATTTGTTCACCAGCTTTGAAGAATATCTCATCAGCACTTGTGAACATCTTATCACAAGAGTTGAAGGCATAAATATTCATAAGAGCTAAAGGGCCAATGAAACATCTGAAAGTCAGCCAAAGAGCTGATGAGTAAATGTGGAGGTCAGAATGAAACAACTGAATTGACGGAAACAGCTGATGAGTAACTTTACTCTTCAGCTGATACCTACATCTGCTGTTTCATACCCAAACAACTGAAGGACAAAACCATGTCTTCAGTAGTTTCACAACTACTGATGACTAACACCAAGTCCTCAGTTGTTTACAACAACTGAAGCAAAACCATGTCTTCAGTAGTTTACAACTATGATGTCAGTAGTTTACAACTACTGAAGGCTAACACCAAGTCTTCAGTTGTTACAACGTCTGAAGATGAAAACCATGTCTTCAGTAGTTTATAACTACTGATGACTAACAACAAGTCTTCAGCCGTTTACAACATCTGAAGGACAAAACCAAGGTTTCAGTAGTTTCATCTACTGAAGACTAACACCAAGTCCTCAGATGTTACAACCACTGAAGGTTAAAACCACGTCATCAGTCGTTTCAAACTGATGACTAACACCAAAACCTTCAGTAGTTTTCTTTCACCCTTTGCCATACCCTATAAATACCCAACCTTCAGAGCTTTTCATTCTCACTTGACCTAACTTTCAAAAACCTCTGAAACTTCCCATACACCATTAATGGCGGCCATGCAAATCAAACCTCGACACAACTGTGTTGCATACCTTACAAAATCGCCATTTTGGTCAAAGTTCCACAATGCCGTCGATCTGATGAATGACTCTTCATACCAAACGGCCTTCCTTATCAACCCCACCATATATGCCGATTCATTAGCATAGTTCTGGACGAACATAACCGTTCAAACCGGAGAGAACGATGGCGAGGTCTCTCTCCGGTCGTCCGTGAACAACCATCCGGTGGTTATCACTCCAGCTACTATTCGACAAACCCTAAAACTGGAGGATGCCACCTTCCCTACCAACTACCCCAAAGGCGCCCTTGATCTCTGTTTCACTGCCAATGACTATCAGGGTGACCTCTCTGCCTCAACCTTGTTGAAGAAACATTTTCCAGATCCCCAACGTCTCATCTTCCATATGGTGAATGTGTGTCTGGCCCCCAAAACATCTTCATGGGACCAGATGTCGACAAGGTGGCAACAGGTATTATATTCCATCCTTGAGAAACAACCTTTGAACTTCACTGAAAAATATTTTTGGAAATCAAGGATATGGCCACAAAACATATTTATAACCGTTGGATCTTGTATCCTCGGTTCATTATGGCCATCATCGAGAACCAGCTTAATGCTGAGGGACTTGTTGGCACTGGGTCCCTGCCATGGCTGTTTTAGCTGAGGTATACTCCAGGCACAACACCGACCAAACACTCAAATAGGCTGCCAAGCTGCGAAACCCACGCAGCTGGAACCCACAGCTTCCACCTCCAAATCTAAAGTCCCCACCAAGCCCAAAACCAAAAAGAAACCAACAAAGGCTACTCAGGGAAATGAGTCCCCTGAGGATGCCCCTGCAACACAAATGCAGGAAGTGACTGCTGGTCCGATTCTCCCAGCAGTCACCACGACTCCACCTACCATAACCGCACAGGTTTCCTCTCAACAGGAGCCTGATGCAACCACTTCAGGGGCTGCCACAAATCTAGAATCTGTCTCACTTGAGCAGATTGCCATTGAAAAGCACATTCCTCCCCATGTGCACACTGCTTCAAGCCCATCACCCACTGAAACCGCCCCACAAAGCCCTACACTCATAATCGCCAAAGTGTTGACCCATCTGAACACTCCACCCTCTCCCCAGAAACCAATCACAACTGGGGAACTCCAACAGAAGAGAGGGTGGACACAAGTGTTGATGGGAGCCCACAACACAAAGAATCACATGTCATATCTCCAGGTGTGGCCACGGAGATAAGGCAATCTGGTGAGGCTGCCACTTCCCCTGCATCAACATATGAGCAGGAAGAAGCTGGTACCAGCAATAAGACCTCACCAGAAGCAACTACCGATGATGGATCCAATCCGGAGGCTGGAAGTCCCCAGAACCAAGAAAAAGGGGCACATGCAACTACTGGCCACACTCAGTGCATGTACATCCTGACACTGTCAGGAGGTCAGGTGATTCAGTGCAAACTGATGATGACCTGAGCTTCTTCTATGACGTAGTTGCTCAAAACACAATTCTTGAGGAGGAGGTGAGCAGACTCAAAGAGCTGCTCGCCAAATTCTCCCAAGAATCAAGTCCATCTGCCACCATTGACCCACAGATGGCACCTTCACCTGAAGGTCTCAAATACACTCAACCACTCTCACAAACTCAGCCACCTGCCTCTGCTTCTGGCACTAGTTCTCAGGAACAGAACCCTCCTGAGCAACTAGTTGCTATCTTCCAATAATCCCTGCCTCTCATCACACCAACAATCACAGACATTGTGATGAAAACCATTGATGAGAGGCTTCCCTCACAAATACAACCCATGGTGGAGGTTGCTGTTGCTAAGGCGCTTGCTGATAGTCAAACCCCAACCAATGCACCTAAAAAGGGGGAGACATCAGTGCAAGCTAAGAGGAAGAGGGTAGAGGAGGAGAAAGAAGTGGAGAAAGAGGTGGAAAATAAGAGGGTGTTGGCTGAGGAGACTGAGAGGGTGAAGGGGAAGGAGAAGGTGAGGGAGGAGAGAGCTGAAATAGAAGTGGCTGAAATCCAAAGGATTTCAGTGTCACTTATCAAAAGAAGAGAGGAGAGAAGGAGGGAGAAAAGGTAGAAAAGGGGGATACTGATCTAGCAGTCCTTGTCAAGGAGGCTGATGCTGAGCATAGCCGATCAATGGACTCTGTCATTGGTCAGCTGTTCAGGCAAGGCTTTGACATGGACACTGCCATGTTAGATCAGGAGATTAGAAAGATGGAGATGAAAGAAATAGACTACCGATGGACCACTTATAGCCAAGAGGAAAGAAGAGACTCGAGGCTATGAGTAGGTTCATTTCGAAGTATCTGGGGAAACCAGTCCTTGATGTCAAGGCTTGGACCAGGGACAGAATCTTGGCTATAGCCACCAAGATCTGTTCAGCTGGTGATTTTACCAAGGGGCTGGTCGCTGAAGCCCTTTCTGAAGCCGGTGCTGGGAACAAGACTTTGCTAGTCAAACAGACTAAACCTGCACTTATCTCTAGGTTGCTAGCAAAGCCTGCCCATATTCCCATACCAACAACCCAAACACAACCCACAAAACCAACCCCTTCACCATCAAAACCTACAGCCAATGATCCACCCTTACAGAAGAAGAGAAGGGTGTTGAGGCTGCAAGAGGAAGAAGAAGAGGAGGATGAGGAGGATAGACTGCCTCTTTCTGCAGTCATATCCCTACCTAAAGCCAATCCTAAACCCATCACTCCAACCTCACAAATGGATGTTGTGAGGGTTAAGTTAGAAGAAGAAGAGCAGCAGAAGCTTCATGATGCTAAAATGCTAAAATCAATTGATCAAGCTTATGCTGCTTCTACTTCTATAATGAACATGAAGAAGGAAGCTCTGAGACTCTTCACTCTCAAACAAACTTACCAATATGATAAAGAGAGAGTGAGGACTTCGCCTGATCCTAGGGTGGCTCACAGGATCATTAAGAAAGACATTCCTGTGAGATACAAGAGCCAAATGAAGAAGATCGTAGATGAAGTGATCACAGTGGCTCTTGTAATAACACCCTGGGAGATTGTAGATGAGTTCGAGAAAGCCTATAAGACTAAGCAATCACCCGAAACGATGTTGGAGAGTAGGGTGGTTAGGAAAGGCTTAGTCTATAAGAGGCTTGAGAACTTCAGAAAGGATGAGCTCAATCTGCTACTAGAAGGCAGACATCCTGATGAATTCGCCTATAGGCAGATCACAACTGTTGAGCTCAAGAATGGCAAACAGGCCAAGTTTGTCTCAGAGCTGTACGGCCGTGAAGGATTATTCAAAGGTGCGGCTGAGGACATATCCAAAGAAGAACAAATTACATTCCTCAGAGCCTACACCAGAGAATCCTACCGGCTCGTACGTGGGAGGTAAGTCTCATGGATGGGACAACATCCCTGTGTCCAGTTCCCCAAGTCAGGGCTCCCATCCATACTTAGCCAAACAAATATCAGAGACCTCCTCCCAGGCCAGTGCTTATCAGGGTCAACTTCTGATCTGATCAAGAAGGAAATAGACCAACATTTCTGCCAACAATAAGTGGGACAATAAATAACTTAGAGGTTTTGGCTGCATTGGTTCAGGGGGAGTTTGTTGGACCAAAAGAACCATTGAGCCAAGATCAGGAAAATCTCTAAGTCCCACATGACATCACAACAACTGCTGAAGGCTTCATCAGCAGTTTGACAAAGACTGAAGACTCAACAGCTGAAGATCAAGAACTGAAGAACAACAGCTGAAGATCCCAAGTACTGAAGATAAGTACTGAAGTCTGAAGTACTAATGAATACAAGTACTAAAAACTTCAAGTACTGAAGACAAGTGCTGAAGATCAACAACTGAAGAACTGAAGAGTTAATGATCAACTGATGCACAAAGTCTGAAGACAATGACTGAAGACATCAGCTGATGACAACTGCTGAAGTCATCAGCTGACGAATCATCTGAAGATCAAAGTCTGAAGACCAAAGTGCTAAAGCTTCAGACTTTGTCACAACAGCTGAAGAAGTCCTCTTCAGTTGTTGTGATGGTTTTATTTTTCAGTTGTTTTGTATTTTTCCTTTTCAGTAGTTTGTAGAATAGCTGAAGAGTTTGTTCTTCAGCTGTTATAGTTCAGTAGTTGTAAACGACTGAAGAGTTTGCTCTTCAGTTGTTGTAGCTTTTCAGTAGTTTCCTTTTCAGTACTTGTAATAAGTAGAACACAGCTTTTGTAAGAAGATGTCAGCTGTTTGACATCTTCAGTAGTTGAGTGTCTATATCAGTAGTTTGTTAATAACGATTTGATGTCACTATCAGTGACATCAGCCTACGTCATTCTTCCTCTGTCACACCCTCAAAATCCACGTGCAGAGTTTTACCGCGAGGCGTGTGAACAAACCAGGATCACAGTCAATAGTTACTCGGAACGACTCTATATGCTACGTTTAATGTAAATCAACCAGAGTTTAAAACTTAAAAGACCTGCGGAAGCGTAAAGTAAATAAAACAACCCAAAACATGTGAAAGTACCACGTGGCAAAACAAGTGCCAACCAAGTAGTTTAAACCATAAATAAAAGACGAGTAAATATGTTTGAAGTTTAAATCCCTAAGATGCATGCTGACTCGTGTGTGTGCTCCTATCAGCAGTCCAGATTAATGACCTGAGAATAGCATACTAAAGTCAACACATGGTTGGTGAGTTCAAGAGTTTGCGTTTAAACATAATAGTTTAACAATAGTGTATATCAACCCAATGGTTGGTGAGTTCCAGAGTTTGCGTATAAACATAACAGTTTATCAATAGCGTATATATAAGCATGTGCATTGTAATGGCTAGCTAGTCCATTCACAAATTGATATTAATACATAGTGATTTCGACATTGAAGCTGACTGTGTTATGTTTGCCTCCTGTCACGACGTCTCCATATCGTGACAAATATTCATAGGACAAATTGCACCCGTTGACCTCGAGTCACACAGGTGGGGCTCGTCACACGCAGTAGTACTACCCAACTTTCCCCGCTATCCAATATTAACAATTCGAAAGTGTGAGGACTTTATCATGATAAACAACACTATATTATATCCATACACATCTTAAATATAAAAAGCGTTTGTAACATTACCAGTATGCTATCTCCCCCAAAAGAGATTTAGTAAAACAGTGGGGCATGAACTCACCTGATACGCGTATTATGTACTAGAGTTTACTTGAAAGTCAAAGTGAACAGTCAACCCTCAGAGGTTACCTAGATCACGTAAGTACATGAGTTTGTGTAAACAGTGAATATGAGAAACCCTAAGTGCACCATAACCAAGGACTCAAGGTTTTAGAAGAATAGACATGTTCGACCCAGTTGACCCGTTTGACCCGTTGGTGACATTATGTGTTGTAGAACATTTAAACAGACATGAGCATATATCATACAAGTCATGTAAGTTCTTAGTATCTAGCATACTCAGTGTGTTCATAATACAACTAGTGTGTCATATAACAGGTTAGATCATGCATAACCTACTTATATAACCTATAATCATGATTTAGCACATATGGGTCAAACAGATAATCTACCAAATAATCATCCATACTAATCACAACACATTCAATATGTCCAATACATACCACATACATCAATATGATCAATTTCCAGTCCCAAACATGATGTCCTAGTTACTAATCAACATACCAAACCATACATGATCATCAAGTTCCATACAAACCAATTAACACATTTCATCACAATAAGCATCCTTAATAAATACTCTAGCATGATCCTAACATCAAGAACATGTCCAATTCATAACTTATACTATCAAAATAAGTTCTAGTAGCACTAACAATACATGCAAAAGCCAAGTAAATATGTTACAGGTTATATGTATTCGTTTTCCAGAATCTGCGTTTTCCGGCAGATTCTAGGCGTTCGCTAGATACGGTCAAACACATAACCAACCAAGGATTTAGGCCAAGTCCAAACTCCGGTAGGCTCTCTTATGAGTCAATTAGTATGTGAAAAGTTGTTTTAGGTTTTAAGGGCCTGGAGTTACTAGAAAAACTCAAATGTTACAGCAGCTCTCAACCGGAGGGCTGCTGGAGTTAGCTTGCCAAATTGTGTATAACTCCCATTTGAAAATAGCTATTGGGTTAATTCTTTTTCTGGAGTTCAGAGGATTCCATGAAAAAATGTTTTACCATAGGGTTTGGTCTCAGGTTTTATGAAATGAAAATGGCATATCAAACAAGTCAACACATACATTCTGTCCAAGAGGACAGAATTGACCCTTCTAGTCAAAACAGCTAAAACACCAATTTAACCACCTCCAATTGGAGTGTGGTTACACTTTCTGGAAACTAGACTCAGTAACAAACAATTTGGACACAAGAAATACATCATTTGGACCTGTTATGATCTGTTTATACCATATTCAAAATGAGACTCAGAATCTGTCAGAAAGTTTGTTTCTGACCACACTTCACTAAAACGATCATAACTCAAGTTTTACAAGTCCAAATTGGACAAGGTTGGATGTTTTGAAAACTAGACTCCATGAGGAACATGTTGACTCAAGAAAACTAGTTTTTGGATTCGTCTTCATTCAGTTATGTCATGATAAAAACAGGGTATGCAATCTGCCAGATATCCACCATAAACATATCCATAACCAAACATGAAATTGATACCTATTCTAGCATCATACAATAATACTAACATTCATACAACCTAATTAACAACCTAAAAACATCAAACAACCATCAATTCCACAAAAGCCCCAAATTTTTGAATTAGGGTTCATGTAAATCAAGTTTCATAATCAACCAATCAAAAGTGTTGTTTTCTTGCATAATCAGCTCTAAACAACATGTAATCAATCCAACTAACATACTAATATCAACAATACATCAATTTTCAGCCCCATGATCCCCTAGATCGCAGCCTAGGCTTCGGCCATAATGAAAGGACATGAAAAACTCACAAAAATCTAACCTTTACACTTGTTATGGCTTGTATTTGATGATTCTAACTTGTTGCAATCCTTGATATCAATCAAAATCGAATGAATATGTGTTGTTCTTGGCTGAAATCGTAGGGTGAAGGGTAATGGGGCTGCAGGTCGTGAATTGGGAGAAAGGGTTGGGTGTGGTGTTTTGTTTTAATCAATTTTACAAGATTACCCCCTCTAAAACTTGCATTTTGTTGTTTTTATAAAAATTAAGTTTTTAACTATTTGTAATGTGTTTTTAACTTAATAATATTAACATATAAACTAATGGTAACCCTTAGATATTTTATTTTGTAAAAACACAAGACATACGAAATAACACGCTCGTTTCCGCGTTACGCGATAATATTCCCGAATAGTCTTTAAATCGCGTAAACACATAAGCATAACACAATAATAATCTAATCAAGTAGATTATGATTAAATTAACATTATTAATTATTATTAGGTCACCAACATCAAACGACAACTAGTGTGTGCTTACGACGCGTGTATGTAAAACTTAACGGAACTAACGGAGTTCGCTAACGGAAAATCACCGGATGTCACATCCTCTATAAAAGGAAGATGACCTAATTGTAATCCTGGCCAAAACGTGTGAGCAAATAGAATATTACCTTTTTGGCAGAATTGTTCTCTCTCTCTATTTGTACTGTTACATGCAAAATCCTTTATGTTCTTGCTGTAATTGCTAATTTTGTGCTAAATCCTCTACGAATACAACCTAATTGATCAAACTAGAGGCTGAGATCCTATCAGAAATGCACACCTTACATCCATTTAAAAAACTTTGAAGTTCTTGTGAGTGGCGTGTGCTAGAAAGATTCTTATGGCTTCAATGCGAGAAAATGGAGCAAACACTTTAGTGTAGTCTATCCCCTCCTCCTGAGCAAATCCCTGAACAAACAATTGGGCCTTGTTTCTGATAACTACTCCACGATCGTCCGGTTTGTTCCTGAACACCCATTTGGTACCAATGGGGCACTTGTTTGGAGGAAGATCAACTAACTCCCAAACCTTCAACTTTCTGAATTGTTGCAACTCCATTTGCATAGAGTCGACCTAACTTGGATCTTCAAGTGCTTGTTTATAATTCTTTGGAATGATCTGTGATAAGAAGGCAGCATAAAGGCACTCATTAATCAACCCACTTTGACTCCGAGTCTTCACACCATCAGTGATTGATCCAATGATGTAATCATGTGGATGGTCTTACAAGGTTTTGAAGTTTGTGTGAAGTAGTGGGGGATTGGATTATGATGTGGATGCCGAGTTGGATGATTAAGATGGAATGAATGAATTTGTAGGGGGAATTGAATCAGTAGAGGAAATTGGATTGGAATTTGATAAGGATGGAATATCTGATGGAGGAATTCGATTAGATGGTGGTGGTGGAGGAGATGGAATATCAAATGAGATGTGAGGAGATTAAGTGACAGATGGTTGTGGTTGTGGTGGAATGAGATTAACGGATGTATGAGGAGTGATGTCATCATCATTAGTGATTGGGAGATTAAATGATTTGAAGACAGTAGTAGAATCATAAAACCATGATGGTTCACTTCCAATGCTTGTAGAATTAGATTCTTGCCAATCAACATAGTAGGACTCTTGCATAATCCGCGTCCGTTTGTTGTACACACGATACGCCTTTTGTGTCTCCGAGTACCCTACGAAGAAACATTCATCAGAAACAGCTCCAAACTTCGTCTTCTGATCGTGAGTATTCAGTAGAGTACAAGAGCATCCAACGGGCGCAGGATTAATGGCTTAATTCCACGGAACAGCTGATATAGTGTCTTCATTTTGCTTTTGATGACCAGTACCCGGTTTAGAACATAAGCTGCATAATTGACTGCTTCTGCCTAGAAGATAATTGGTAGCTTTGACTCTTTAGCGTTGTCAGCTTTAGCATCAGCAATCTTTGAGCAGCTAGTAGCTTTCCAGCTTCCACAGCAGCATCTTGTTTCTCAGCAACATTCCCGGGCACCTGCCCAACCTTATCCTTAACAACCTCAGCTTCACAAACAAGACCTACATGAACAACTTCTTCCTGGGCCAGACTTTCTTCATCTTGAACCATAACGACACTTTCCATGACCTCTTGATCTTCACCAGAAGTTTCACCCTAGAATTCTCTAAAAGGATCAAAGCAATCAATGTAGTCATTATCAAGAATAAGCACCTCAACCACCTCAGCAATTAATGCATGATTGATTTCTTCCTTTGATTCTTCAATTTCAGCACTCCAATCAAAGTTAGTGAGCAGAGCAGTTTCTTTCTTTGGCTTGACCTCTTCCACCTTATCCATGATTGGGATAGCTTTAGAACTTCCAGAATTAACTGGTTCTATGACAATTGGAGAGGGGCATTCTCTCTTGAAGTGACCAAGCTGCTTGCAGTTGAAACACCTGAGCTTGTACTTATCATATCCAAGTCTGTTGTTCTGACCCTGGTTTCTAAAGTTTCTTCTGCCGGTTCTTTCCATAAACCTTTCTTGCACAAAGAGTGAACATTGCCATTTGCCACTAAATGTAAGTCACCTCACGATCATCAGGATCCATCTGATACATGTCCTCAACAGTCATACCTTTACCTCTCAATTCTCCAACAACCAGAGCTTCATAGCTATGAACAAAACATCCCGAACAATGCCATAGTGTCAGATGGAATCTGAGTGGTGACTAATGCCTTTGAGCTTGAACCCATATGTGATCCACTACCAGTTGATTTATCTGAACTAACATAACCAGCTGACCCTCCATAACCTCCATAAGCAGCACCATAATACTAAGAGTTTGCAGCGAATGAAATCAATGCAGCATTCTGAGGTTGAACTGTAGCTGGCACCATTCCCTGGTTGTATTCCCTTCTCTTGAGATCAAGATCAAATGACCTGAGTTTGTTGATTACATACATAAGCTTGTAATCAGCAAAGTTTCTTTCTTGCTTGAGCAACTTGATTTGCAGACTCCACTGTGGGGGAAGTGAGTCCAGTAACTTAGTAACTTGCTCATGGTTTCCTAATTGTTCATCATACTTATTTAGAGTGCTTGAAACTGATAAGAAACGATTTGTTATATCAGTGAGATTCTCATGCTTGTATCCCAAAAATGAGTTAAACTCCTTCTCAGCTTGAGCTTTCTTGTCTTTCTTCAGATCTTCATTACCATCATAAAACTCACACAACGCATCATACAAGTGCTTAGCAGTTGTGTGTTCAGCAATTCTGTTGTAAATGTCCTGATGCAAACAAAGAATCAAAGATCCAAGAGCTTTCTTGTCCCGGTCAAGTAACTTGATGTCAGTCTCAGTATAAGTACTTGGATCATTGTTTGCTGAGGTGACGGCTCCACAGTGGTTGTTGGTCTATGAGGTCCATTCATAATTGATTCCCATTGGCTATGATCTGTGTAGAAGAAGAAAGCCTTCAAACATCGTTTCTAGTCCTCAAAATTCTCACCATTGACAAGCCTCAGTGGCCTGTTAGGTTGAACACTCTCCAAATCAGTCATGGTGATGCTTGTTGTAGTCATCAGTTTTATCAAATCTTAGGTTTGTTGAAATTTTGGCAGATTCGCCAATAAATTCGCTTGGGTGAATCAACACAGGTTCGATGTGTGCTCGGCAACATAGATTCTCTGAGCAGGTTAGCTCGACGGATCAGAACTTTTGTTCAAAGATTAGGTTTGGTAGCAACTTCTCTTGCACACCAAACACACTATGTGAACTTTCGTTCAAAAACTGATAGGTTTGCTGGCCACAAAACAACAATCTTCAAATCACAAAATTTTGTAGATTTGCTCGGTAAAGCTACAGGTTCGCTTGATGAATAAGTAGATTCGTTGAGATACGAGAAAGCCTTCTTCCATACGAAATCAACCAAAACAACCCCAAAACACAACCAATTTGAGATCAGCTTGATCCTACAGTTTCTTACAACCAAAACTATAACCTCAATCAATTCCATATCAAAAACACAATCTATAGCTCCGAAATGAATCAAATAGTGTTTTGCACCAAAAACCCTTAAAAAACTCAAACAATCAAGAGCACTAAGGCTCTGATACCATATTGTTATTACATATGATCACTAAAACTGTTGTTATTGACAAACAACAACAATCCCACTAATAATCAATGAACCATGATGAAAACACACTAGATAATCAATATTAAGATCAAAACACACTTAAATGAAGTAATAAAGCTATAATAATGATGAATATAAGCTCCTAGCACCTCAGCCGTCGCACATACACAATAGGGTTTGTTAGAACTTGCAAAAACTTGTATAGAAATAAGAAAAGATTACAATATATAGTACAGAGGCTAGATTCGCTGACAGATTCGCTGGTAAGCGAATCTATCAAGCCACCAACTTGCACATTCATCGGGCGCCATACTAGGTTCCGCTCCGGTAACAACTCCATACAGACTTCGGACACAACTGACTAATGCTTCCGGCCGAATCTACAGATTCGCCCGTAGGTTCGCTGTACTAATAAAAGGAAAAATACATATAAAGCAAAACACCGACATGCCGGTGAGTCCAATCTACATATATCATCACAAGCTAATCTGGGATTATGTAGGTGATAAGTTAGATAGTTTAGGACACATAATTCCTTTTAGAAATAATATAGATTTAAGTTTTTATGAAATCTATTAAAGGTTAATCATCCCAATAGCTGATATAAAAATTTAAATCTCTGTTCATCAACAGACTTTGTGAACAGATTAGCATATTATTCATTGTATTTACCTTGATTAGTTTTATCAATCCCTTCTAATGATTATCTCTAATTAGATGATACATGATGTTGATATGCTTTGTCCTTGAGTGCTGCATAGGATTCTCTGTGATAGAGATAGCACTGTTATTGTCTATGTGGATGAGAGTCTCTTTAAAGTTGTATCCATAGTCTAGCATCTAATTTTGAATCCAAAGTACTTAGCACAGCAGCTTGCAGCAACAATGTATTCAGCTTCAGCAGTTGACGCAGATACGCAGGATTGTTCTTACATTTCCACGAGACTATCCTTCCACTAAGAAATTAACATCCCCCAGATGTGGACTTTGTAGTCATGTTGCAGCCACCATAGTCACTATCTATATATGCATACATATTAAAGTCGAATTCTTTAGATACCAAAGGTCTAGCATAGGAGCACCTTTGAGAAATCTAAGAATCCTTTTGACAACAACCAGGTGTGACATCTTGAGGTTAGCTTGATATCTTGGACATATGCATGTAGCAAACATGATATCAGGCCTGCTGGCTGTAGGATACGTGAGTGACCCAATCATAGCCCAGCAAAGATGTTCATCTACACAATCCCCCTCAAGATCAGGTCCAAGGGAGTGGTTTTTGGCTATGGGTGTCTTTACAATCGTACATTGTATCACCTGTACATACTTTGACTGACTTATGAAGATGCCATTTTCAACTTGCTTCACTTAAATTCCTAGAAAGAAATTAAATTCTCCTATGGCACTCATTTCAAATCTATTCTTCTTCAGATTCTCAAAGTCTTTATAGAGCTTTGGATTAGTTAAACCAAAATAATGTCATCTATATATACTGGAACCAGCATCAAATCATTCCCTGTTCTTTGATGAAGAGAGTTCCATCTATAGTACCCCTGTTGTAGCCATGCTGACAAAGATACATAGATAGTGTCTCATACCACTTTTATGGAGCTTGGTGCATCCCATAAAGAGCTTTATCAAGCTTGCAGACATAATCAGGATGATCTGGGTCTATAAAGCTAGGTGGCTGTTTGACATACACTTCTTCATCAATCACCACATATTAAAATGTGCACTTGATATCAAGTTGGTAGACCTTGAAGTCCTTGGATGCAACAAACGCCAAGAATATCCTAATAGCTTCAAGCCTTGCTACTGGAGCAAAAATATCAGTTTAATCAATTCCTTCTTCTTGTGTGTATCCTTGAACAACCAGTCTTGCCTTGTGCTTAATGACAAGTCCTCTATCATCTTTATTATTCCTAAACACCCATTTGGTTCCTATGATAGTCTTTCCTTGTGGAAGAGGACATAAACTACAAACCTTTTGTCTTTTGAATTGAAGCAACTCCTCTTGCATTGCTTCAATCCAACTTCATCCTTTAAAGCCTCGTCCACTTTCTTTAGCTCTATCTGGGACAAGAAACAAGAATATTGACAAACATTTTTGTCATGGGTTTGTCCTCTTGTTCTCACCCCCTTATCAACATCTCCAAGATGTTTGTCGTAAGGTCTGACTTGTGGATTCTAAGTTGAGGGATCATAGCAAGTTGTTTAGACAGATCTAAATTTGAGAAGTTTAGATCTGGCATTGAAGTGTCTCCCACCACATCAGCACACTTATTAAGAGAAGCTTGATCTAATGAGTGTGTGACATCATTGATGTTATCATCAATGGAGTGGTTGTCAGCATCAAGAAATTCTTGATCACTGTCACCACTATCATTTCCTCTATATTTGAAGTTCCTTCCATTATGTTTTGTGCCTCTAAGCTGGAATTTTCAGGCACTTCAGATGTATCTGCTTGATTTGTCATTATTGTACTGATAGGAACTTCACCTGCATGGTTAGTTACAACTGCAGCTAAGTAGTAGTCTTGCTTGGTCTTCTCAGCTCAAATCTTGGATCAGGATCTTCTGTTGATGTATGACCTGTAGATCCTGAAACATCTTCAAAAGATTTATTAAAACAGTTGGTAACTAAATCAAGATCAAATAGCCAGTCTGGTACAGAACCTTTCACACAAGGAGTGTGCTCATTGAAGATTACATTGGCCGATTCTTCAACTACTCTAGTTCTGAGATTGTATACTCTATAAGCCTTAGCTTGGGAAGATTGTCCAATAAAGTGTCAATCATCTGATTTCTCAACAAACTTGGCTACTTGATCTTTGGAATTCAAGATGGTGCAGGGACATCCAAATGACTTGAGAAACTAATGAAAGGTCTTCTTTTGTGACACAGTTCATAAGGAATCTTACCATGAGTCTTGACTACTAAAACTCTGTTCTGCACATAACAGACAATGTTAACTACCTCTGCCCAGAAGGTGATAGGCAGTTTAGAGTCAGACAACATGGTTCTTGCAGCTTCAATAAGTGTCATGTTTCTCCTCTTAGCAACACTGTTTTGCTGAGGAGTCCTGGGAGCACTATATCGTCTCGTAATACCCTTTGCAGCACAAAATGTGTCAAGGATTTGGTTCTTGAATTCAGTTCCTTGATCATATCTTATGATCTTGACCTTGTGATCACTTTGATTCTTAATTTTTAGAATGAAGTTCTTTAAGATATTAGGACTTTCATCCTTAGTTTTAAGGAAGAAAACCCAAGTGTATCTTGTGAAATCATCTGTGATCAATAAACAGTATGAGGTCTTTCCTAGACTTATTACACTAGTGGGGCCAAATAGATCCATATGTAATAAGTGTAGGGGAGTAGTAATAGAGTTTTTTTCCTTTGTCTTGTGAGGACCAAGTATTGTTTCCCTTCCAGGCATGCAACATATTAATAATCACTTGTAAACTCTTTCTTTGGCATTCTAGTTATCAAATCATTCTTAATTAACTTGTTCATGTTATTAAACTTTACATGGCACATTTTTTTTATGCTAAAGGAAAGACTCATCACTATTGACCTTAGACAGAAAGCAAGAAACTTTTCCTGAGAGGGATGTTTCCTGCAAATCCATCTTGTACATGTTCCCTTTTTGAGGTGCTCTAAGGAAAATATGATCTTGAGGAATGACCACCCCGAGCTTGAGAACAATGCACTCATGCTCAGTAAAAAGCATATTATGTCTCTGGTCATAAAATTAGGATACACTCAGTAAATTATACCCAAGCTCCTTGATGAAGTTTACCTTCTCAATGCTGAGCTTACCATTTGTGACCCTATCACTTTCTATAATGTAACCTCTAGCATCTCCTTCAAAAGTAACTGGCCCTCCATCAATTCTTTCAAAGTTTTGAAGTAAAGAGGCATTGCCTGTCATGTGCCTGGAACAACCACTATCAATGATATATACACTCTTCTTGATCCTCAGCTCTTCCTGCACAATAAAAGAGAGTTAGTTACATTTGGAAACCCAAGCCTCAATGGTCTTGGGCTCTTCAAAATGAACTAAAGACAATGCAACAATAATTGATCCTATATTGAGACTTTGGGATCATTTGCTTTTGTTAATGAAGAATCCTCAATCATATGGTCTTTCTTTATCTTCCACACCATATTTGGAAGATTAGACTTGACCTTCAGAGGTTCAGAAGTTTTTACAACTTTAGAAGTTTTGGAGACTGACCCTTCCGAAGATCTTGCTTTCACTGCAGCAAGCTTCAGTGCTTCGGAAGCATTCCTTTCTTTCGAGACCAAATTTTCTTTTGAAGGAAAATTTTCACATGTCTTCATTTTCATTTTGGAGCTTTTGAACGAAGAACATATTTCTTCCAAAGCTTTCTTCTTCCTGCTCCTCTCAGAAGTCTTCTTCCTGCTCCTCTCAGAAGTCTTCTTCCTGCTCCTCTCAGATGTCTTCTTCCTTGTTGTGTTGACAATACTTTTAGGATTGTGGTGGCAATCCTTAGCAAGATGAGAATTACTGCTACATATAATGCAGTCAACATGTTTTCTTCTAAGAGTCTTCTTGTGAATGGAAGACTAAGTTGATCACTTTCCATCTCAATCCTCATCTTTTCAAATGTTGTAGTAAGCTTCCTAGGGTGAAGCTTGCCTTTGGAGGTGGATGGTTCATGATTTGTAGCAGTGTTAATTAGCTGATCAGTTTTCATTCCTTCACAGGGATGTACTGGACATGAACTTGAACTCTTGGTACTAGAGTTCAAAGTTATGTCCTCAATCTTTGCCACTTCAAAGCCTGCGGAGATAAAGACTTGCTTTTGCTTGGAGTTGAGGGTGGCCTTGATCTCTTGAGCCCTCTTGGATCTTCTCTTTGCTGCTTGGATCAATTCCTTTGGACTTTGTCATCTTTGACTTCTTCCTCTCCTTAAGAGAATAGTGACCCTTGTTAGGATGATCTTCTTCACTCTTATCAAATCTATCCTTCACTATCTCCTCTTCATCCTCTTCATCACTAGGATCTATGGATGGAAGCTCATCTTGACTAGTTCCACACCTTAGAGATCTTACAGACAATAGAGTGTATGGAGGAGTTATCTCACTACATCCTAGTCCCTGTTTGTTTTGATAACACACTTTGGAATGCAGTGATGTGGATATTATGTTCTTGAAGGTCTCTTCTTCAAGAACATGTTTCTCTGCCTTGGCTTTGCTGATCACTAGCTCAGCCTGGCACTTAGTTAACTTAGTCATGAAATCCTTGATTTGAGTCATGTAGTTGGTATGTTCATGTTTAAGAGTTGAAATAGTTTTCTTTAAGTCTTCTATTTTTAAATTATACTCATTTTCAACTCTTTTGAAATCAGATTTTAAGATGTTCAAGGACTCAAGATCAAATATCATCTCTAAGTTAAAGGACCTATATCTGTTTACTTTAGCAATGCACTCAGGAGTGTAAAGATGTTCCAATACGTTGGCTTCATCAAGATTTTCCATTAATGCTTGGTTTGAAGACACATCTTCTACTTGGAAAATCTAATCAAATCCTCATTCTTCAACAACAACTGCAACTTGTTGCTTGGGCTTCTAAGTGTATGGAGTTCCCTCAATGTAGTTTGGCTTGGGTTGTTCCTATCCACCATTTGTCCTGGGTGCCTTGCACTCCATTGTAAAGTGTCCCATTTGGTTATAGTTGTAACACTTCACCTTGCTTTCATCCAGCCAAACTTTCCACTAGATACATTGCTAGAAAACTTTCTCCCTGTCCTCTTATATAATTTCTTGGCTCTATGAGTGAGAAGAGCTATTTGTTGAACTATCTCCATGTACTCCAGATCATCCGGATGGATACAATCCAAATCTTCAAGGTGAAGAGAAAGTTTCCTGTGCTTTCATCATGAGACATAAAGGCTTGAGATGAGCTTGTCTATTAGAATGGGCTTCCTTGGATATAGCTCTCCCTTGGTGTCTCTGGGAATGTGATGAAAGCGCCCTTTGGTTAGTTATCAGGGTAAGAGATTTAATGGTGCTGTGTTTCTCTACAACCCCTTTCAGCCACATGAAGGACAGAACTCTGCTGATTGTTGGAGTTACCAGATGGATTTTGCATGTTTATCTCCATCTGGTAACCACTGAGTATGCCATACAACTCAGTGAGAGTGAGGGTCTTGAGACTTTTAGTCGTCTTAATGGCCATACAGTAGTTTGTCCATTGTCTAGGAAGAGAGGACATGAACTTCCTCACAATATCACTGTTCTCCAGTTTTACTCTAACATCTACCAGAGTGTCCACAATCTTAACATACCTGAAGTATTGTTGAGTCATGGTTTCACCTGTTTTGAAGGTGAAGTTCTCAACTATTGCTTCAGAAGGTCTTTCTCGTTTTCTTTGGCTTCAGCAGACCCTTCATACATCAGCTTTAGTGCATCCTAGAGCTGCTTAGCAGTTTTGCACTTCTTAAAGCCTCTGTAGATGGCATTAGGATGAGTAGTTTGGAGGGCAGTCATGGCTTTCTGATCTACATCTATTCTTTTTCTATCTTCTTTAGAGTAATCAGCCACTTCCTTTGCAATCATGCCACCTCCAACAACAACTAAAGAGGTGCATTGAATGTAAGGTACTGTGGTAACAGACTCCCACATCCTGCTATCTTATGACTTGATGAAGCCTTCCGTTCTTAAACATCAAGCATCAAAACCATCAGGAGTGATCAGTGGGGACTTTACCATGGTACCGGTTTCCATATCAGACTTGGATGCTGCCATTTGAGATGTTAAGAGTTTTGTGAGAACTGAGGAGATTTAAGTAGGTGAGATCTTATAATCAAGTGCCTAGAATGCTCAGATACCAATTACAGGACCGATTAAGGGATGGTCAATACAATCAGTCTCATAATGAGGAGAGTGTTAAAACACTTAATAGTTCAAATAGGGAACCAAGTTTGAGAACAATATGCAAAGAACACAAGTAACAATGAGACAGAACTCAAGAACAATATATAAGATATTTAAGAATCTTGTATATTAATCTCAAATTCTCTTACAAGAGTTACAATGCATGAAGTCTTAATACAATACAAGACCTGAGATACTTTATACTACATCTTATAACTGGCTATAATTGGAAAGCGAGTTGGAACATTGAAAGACAACAAAATCAATATAGAGTCAAAAGGCAGATTGCCTTTTGACTAGTGACTATGACATGCCATAGCTCATATACTAATATATTACAAAAAGGATAAAGGTACATAAATTAGAAAGTTAGAGACTCAAGACCTTAATGTACAGTTGCAAAAGCATGGACCTTTTCACCAACTCATGAAAGTTGGTGAGTATTCAGAGTTGCAGCAGAAAGTATGTCAGCTTTATGCAAAAGTACATCCGAGAAAAGCATGTTCTCCTCTGTCTTTGGAAGAATTCAGTCTTCACTTCATTTGGCTTTGGAAGACGTTGTCTTTGAAGCTTCAGAAGACTTTGTGTTTCAAGCTTCAGAAGACTTGCTCTTTGAAGCCTTGGAAGACTTTGTCTTGGAAGCTTCGGAAGACTCATCTTTTGGCTTCAGAAGATTTGGTCTTTGGCTTCGGAAGATTTTACACTTAGAATATTTTTAAGTATAGCGTAAATCTTCCTCAACAACTTTGGCTTTGGAAAATTTTATACTTAGAGTAATTCTTGCTCTAAGTATAAAACTTCCAGAGAAACTTCTACTTGATACTTGAGTGCATGCATGCAGGAAGCCTTTGGTTGCATCAGCCTTTATTTAAAACATAAACCTTTGTATTAAGAACTAGCCCGGAATCTTTTAGCACTGGATCTTTTAGCCATTATTCAACTGATATGTTTTGATGCCTGGTTAGGGTTCGTGGGGATGATAGGCGGATGATGTGGGGTGGCCTTAAAGATCAAAAGGACGACCAAGTGCATGGTTTAGACTAATCATGGCATGGGATTGGAGGTATGGGTAGGAGGTACTATCTTTGAGGTTGTTAAGGTTAAATAAGAAATGATTCAGGCTTAGGATTAGTAATTGAATGTAATGTAATAGATAACTATGTATTAGAACATGATGTAGTTCGATCTAGTTGTAACGTAAGAATTAGAACGGATGAAATTAGGATTATCTTGATGATGGATTGGTTGTAACCCTTGATTATTATGTTATGTCATTTGAGTATGGCTTGATTAGTTATATAATGCTTAACTACCCGATGGGATTGTCACAAATAACAAGTGTTAGGATTATGACAAACGTCACTATATCTGCATGAAAACACTTCTAGTATATGATATCCAACCTTTTGATGTCCGTTTGGAATGGAAAAAGACAAGGGAATCAAGGTTTTCGACATGACAAATGAAGGTACGTCGACTAGAACTAGGGAAAAACCCGTGATAACTTTATCACGAGGCCCACTCCTTCTATGAGGTTTAGAAAGGTCTGCCTCCTACTTCTAAGACTACAGAAAGGCTGAACTCGCTATTAGTTATAGGAAATGATCACAACTCAGATACCTACATCCATGCCTGCCAGTATAGCTAGAGATACTAAGGTAGTACAAGGAACTTATTGATAACAAGAAGAAGAGCACCTCTAATACTAAAAGGTCATTAGAATAGTCATTCAGTCCGTTTGATGATAAAACAGCCCAAGCTCTGACAAATTAAGTGAACTTAACAAACCCAAGGAGCGTAAGTCAGAATACTCCAACTTAGAAGGTGTATGTACTAAAACTATATGGCATGTAAACCCGAGATGTTCAAGGGTGACAAGATAACCATTATGCCATCTGATTGATTGAAGAGATTGAGTCACTCTGGATGTTAGTGGATGCAAGTAAGAAGGTAAGGTGAAGTTTGCTACTCAATTATTCAAGGGGAATGCCCGCACCTGGTTGAAAACTATCATTCAGCTCAAGGTCGCTCTAAGGTATTCATTATTTGATAGAGCAAGTTCTAATAGTTAATTCTGAAAAGTTTGTTTCGCATCATGAGGTGGAATAGTTGGAAGAAAAGTACGTCCACTTGACAATGTAAGGAAATGATTATAACAAAATACACAACTCATTTTCTCGAATTGGTAGGCCTAGTACTGAAGTTCATTGGACCCGAGCCCAAGAGAATCAGGAAATTCATTTAGGGTGATATTCCCGAAACCCAAGGAGATTTATGTACATCCGGGCCGCTGGAGGTGCACCGGAAACCACGCGATGTGCAATGCTCTTCCAGCCGCTTGACCCTACCTCCGACTGAGTTGTTTCCAGGGTGGGCAGGCTGTCTACTGCATTTTTATATGCTATAGAATTATCTACTAAGTTGACTGAGGACCTTATCCGGGAAATTAAGTTTTAAAGGTTTGTTATCATGAAATTTCCCTTAGAAGATGCAAAAAGATAGAACGAAGTAGGGTTACAGTGAAAGTAAGTTTTAAAGGTTTGGATTGTCCGGGCAAGATGAAGCACCAAAGTACCCAAATTATGGGCGTAACAACATTAAAGTTATTATTAGGTGAAGTGCAAGAGGCATGGAAGGAATAGGCATGTCCCTAAGGACTACCAAGGAACACGAGGTTGTTATAGGTGTGGTAAGGAGGGGCACATTAACGTCAACTGTCCAAGTTACTGAGACAGGCCGCACACACCCTAATAGACAAAGGAAGATGGAGGGATGTCAAGAACAATGCTCGTGTGTTTTTAATAAGGACAGAGGAAGCTAGGAATGCTGACAACATGGTCATATGTTTATTTCCTGTAAACCACACCTCTGCAAATATATTGTTTGATTCTGGTGGCAATAAGAGTTTTGTGTCAAATAAATTCTTGGCTTGTTTAGGAGGCATGTCATCTAAGTTAGCAATGATTTATATTATTAATATTGCTAGTAGACAATAAATTAAGGCCAAGTTTGTGTTTAAGAATTGATACTTAAGATTAGATAACATGGAACTTCTCCTAGAATTATTGTCTATGAATTTGGGAGATTTTGATATAGTCCTAGGAAATGAGTGGTTAGCTAAGCACGAAGCGCACATAAACTGTGAGTGGAAGTCGGTGGAGTTGAACTACTGAACGACAAAAAGTCAGGGATCATGGGAGATCTATCATGTAATTGAACAAGATGTTATCAATAATAAAAGCAGAGAAATACTTGCGATAAGGATGCGAGGGCTACTACTTGTATCTGATTACTATGGAGAAGCAAATAAAGATTGATGATGTACCAGTGGCATCGGAATACCCCGACGTGTTTCTAGAAGACTTGCCTAGTCTACCACCAGACAGAAAAGTTGAATTTCACATTGACTTGGTGTCAAGTACTGTAACCATCGCTAAAGCATCGTATTGGTTATCACCCTCGGAGATGAAGAACTTGATGTTGCAAATTTGTGATTTGGTGGAAACGGGTTTCACTAAGTTGAGAACGTCGTATTGGGGAGCTCTGGTCCTATTTTTGAAAACGAAGGATAGTTTGATGCGAATGTGCATTGATTACTGATACATGCACAAGTGATGATCAAGAACCGATATCCTTTACCATGCATCGACAACTTGTTCGATTAGTTACAAGGATCGAGCTACTCTTTGAATATTGATCAGCGATTTGGCTATCACCAAGTGAAAGTGTGCAAAGAAGATGTGCCAAAGATCGCCTTTCAGACAAGGTATGGTCATTATAAGTTCTTGGTGTGCTGTGACATCCGTCACTATCAGGTCTGTTAAATAACTAGAAGCTCGTTCACTCTCCTCGTGTATTTATTATCTTTGCATAATTAATTCATTTCCTATCCCGAATCTTGTCTTATCCGCTTTGAGTGTTACTCGAATGGTATGATATAATAAATTAGATAAATAATATATAAGTAACAATTAATAATACTAAACATTATTAATATGATTAACATCATCATCATCATAATAATAATAATAATAATAATAATAATAATAATAATAATAATAATAATAATAATACTTATTATTATTATTATTATTATTATTATTATTATTATTATTTTTTTTTATAATTAATAAGTCTAGGGTTTAAATTATAATTTTAATAAACTTAAGGGAGTAACTAGAGTGTAAATCCTAAAAATTATATATATTTATACTTACGGACATGAAACCATCCCCGAAAACCCTAGCACCGTGTCTCTTTGATCGTGACAGCCGACAACCGTGGACAATCCATTGTCGACCTCTTTCGCACTGTAAGCGGGCCCATAGATTCGTTCCTCCATCGTAACATGGTATCGTTCTCGGTTACATATTTTTTCCGTTTTGTTGTTTTTCACCGGTGCTCGGTTTCGAGTTTATCCACTCATATGTATCAAGTATGGTTGTGTGTGTTTATGTACATATATATGACTATGGGTTGTGTGTGCTGTGTGTGTTTAAGTGTGTGTGTGGGTGTGTGTTGGCTTTAGCTGTGTGGGTGGGTATGGGTGTGCGGTGTGTGTTTTGGTGTGTGATATAAGTGAGGTGTGTGTGTCGAGTGGGTGCATGCGCATATATGTGTGTGTGTGAACCGTGGTATGTGTGGTGTTTGTGTGTGTGTTTGTCATCCAAGAGAAACAAAATACACAAGCCAAAGGCTGCAGTGTGCGCGGTGGATGTGTGTATGTGTTTCGGTGTGTGTAGCGGTGTGCATTGGGTGTGTATTCGGTGGTGTGTGTATGTATAGGGGGTGCGTGTTGGTGTGGGTGTTGTTGGTTTGGGTGTTGGTGTGGGTGGGTGTTGGTGTGTACCGTGGTATAGGGGGTGCGTGTGTTTGTATCGATTGTGTGAATGTATGCATGCATATACGTCTATATATTGTGTATGCTAAGTGTATATATGTATTGTTTATGTCTTAATATGCATGTATGTGTGTGTGTTCATGATGTGTGGTGTGTGTGAGCAATGTAGGTGTTTTTATATATATATATATATACATATGACATATAAATATATATATTGTCATGTGTAAATTGGGTATGGTGTGCGAGACTAATAAATCATAAATATATATTTATATAAAGGCGAATAATAATGAGCGTGTATGAGCTAATAATACATAAATAAATATATGACGTTCCTATTTACACACGTAATTAATTTATCCACATATATATATATGTGTGTGTGTGTGTGTCTTGTGTGCGTGTTGAACTCGAACCAACTCATGACCGATCGAATGTATCTATACTCATTACATGTGTTTTAAGAGTTAATTATAATTAATTATAGGTGCTTAATCGTTCGTTTGCTCTCATTCTTTGAAACCTTTTTATTTACCTTACTTCGTCTCATTTCAAGGTGAGTTTCTAGACCTCGTTTTCATTTCAGTTATTTATAAACTTAGGGGAAAATTATGCTCACCTATTTTTATGCTGTGAACTTATTTACATTTTGGGAATCCTGTGTTTACTGTTTGTAAGTTAATATCTGGTACATGGATGAGTATTCTATGTGGTTCTTTATTCACAACTATTTAAGTCCGGTGTTGGAGCTGACGGACATGTATTGATAGTATTATTGGGCTTACACCCCTACCGTTGTTTGTTGGCATACTAGTTGGGACTGAAAGTGGCCACGGATGGGCCCTAGGGTGAATATGTTCTGACAAGGTCTGTGTGTACGTCATAGGTTTAGTTGTGAGGATCATATTTACATGTGATATTGCTTGCTTATAATTGTATGCACTTATGTCCTATGAAACTGTTACACAACATCAAATGCTTGCTTACAATATGTTGACCTCTTGAGCATATTTTTTCAGTAAATAATAATCGAGCATAGCTAGAGATGTTTCCTTAGTGGTGACCTTAAGAAATTGCATTTAGAGACTTGCTTTTGTGTTTCTGACATTATGTTCGTTTGGGATTATCATTATTGATTATGTTTTCGTTTGCTTGTTCCTGGGTTGTGGGATTTAATTTTATTTTAACCGTTTAACTATGTTATGTCATGGAATTGACTAACTGCGACTTCCGTTTGTGTCGGGTGATGTCATGACACGATGGTTTGCTCATTTAATGCATCTTTATTAATGATTAATGTGTTATGACGATCCTGTCCGTTACATCCTTGTGTTTTCTTTATATGCAAGGGTGTGACATGTGCCATTTGGATTGACCAATGCACCTGCGGTATTCATGGACTTGATGAATGAAGTGTGCAAGCCATACTTGGACAAGTTTGTAATCATGTTTATTGATGACATCTTAGTATATTCGTAAATCAAGGAAAAACATAGGGAACATCTGTGAATGTTTTTGGAATTATTGAGGAAGGAACAACTATATGTGAAATTCTCTAATCGTGAATTCTTGTTTAGAGAAGTGTAATTTCTAGGATATGTCACTAACGACAAAGGGATTCAAATAGACCCAACGAAAGTGGAATCAGTGATGGAAATGGAAGCTCCTTAATAGCCGATTGAGATTCATAGATTTGTCAAGTTAGGAGCATCCTAGGAGGTTTATCAAGGACTTCCCCAAGATCACAACTCACTAATTGCTCTCACCCAGAAAAGTACAAAATTTAACTGGGGACCTAAGCATGAGGAAGCCTTTAAAATGATTAAATAGAACCTAAGTAATGCGCTATTTTCACTCTACCAGAGGGGAATGATGACTTTGTGATTTATTTTGATTCTTCTATAAATGGATTAGGGTATGTGTTGTTGCAAAGGAATCACGTGATTGCATACGAATCAAGACAACTGAAGAAGCACGAAGAAAACTATGCTACACACAACATGGAATTAGGTGTGATTTAGTTTGCATTAAACATATGGTAACATTATCTCTATGGAACAATGCTTGTTGTGTATTTAGATCATAAGAGCTTAAAGCACATATTCGAGCAAAAAGAGCTGAATATGCGACAAAGGCAATGGATGGAGGTATTACCTGATTATGACTTTGGGCTTTAGTATCATCCAACAAGGCAAATGTGGTTTCTCGTGCCTTAAGCCGAAAAGAGTAGACAAAGTCGATCCGTGTACGTGCTTTACGTATAGACGTCTGAGTGAGCTTGATGGATGAAGTGAGGAAAGCCCAAAAACATCTATTGGAGGAAAATGTAGGAAATGATGAAATGATTGAAGCGGTAAACAGGTGATCACAGGAAGTGATGGATTACTTTGCATGGGAAGTTGGGTTTGGGCACCCAAACTTTGGAACTTAAGAAGACTGGTACTGGAAGAGGAACATAAATCTAAGTATTTAATGCATCTTGAAGTTAATAAAATGTATTATATGATGAAAAGATTGTCACTGACTGGGATGAAGAAAGACATTATGATCTGTATGGAAAAGTGTATGGCCTGCTTTCAAGTAAAGGTCGAACACTAGAAACCTTTAGCGATACTACAACCGTTGGATGTTCCGATATGAAAGTGGGAAAAGATCACGATGGACTTCGTGGTCAAGTTGCCAAGGACACGAAAGGGTAAAGAGGCGACATGGGTTAGCGTAGATAGGTTAACGAGTTCTCCCTACTTAATACCTATTAAGGAAACTTACAAAATGGAAAGATTGGCCCAATTGTATATTGATGAACTAGTGACTAGACATGGTGTGCCAATATCGATAGTTTCTGATCATGATATTGTGTTCACATCTTGCTTCTAGCAAACATTTCCAAACACAAGAGGGACTAAATTGGAAATGAGTACCATTTATCATCCCTAGACACTAGATGGACGGCCGAGCAAAATATACAATCCCTAGAGGACATGCTATAGGCATGCTTAATTAAGTTTGGTGATAGCTAGGATGATCACCTCCTATTGATAGAATTTCCATAAAATAATAGCTACCATATGACTCTAAAGGCTGTGTCTTTTGAGGCATTATATGGGCAGAGATGTCGGATGCCACTTTGTTGGTTTAAAGTGGGCGAAAGACAACTGACGGTCCTGAGTTAATTTCGAATACCACCGATAAGGTGAAGAGTATAAGGGAAAGATTGAAATATGCTCATGATCGTTAAAAAATTTATGCTAATAGGTGATAGAAACCACTAGAATTTTCGGTTAAGGATAAGGTAATGTTAAAGATGTCGCCTTGGCAGGGTGCCATTCATTTTGGAAAACTAGAAAATTAAGTCCCCAGTATATTAGATCTTTTGTAGTCATGGAAGGAATAAGCGTGGTGGCTTATAAGTTAGTATTCCATAAGGAGTTAAATGGAGTACACCCAGTACTCCAAATATCAAACATAAAGAAATGCCCATTAGATGAGACATTACGAGCCCCACTCGATAAGATCTAGGAGGATCAATGACAAAACTTTTTGAAAGAGGTAGTTGAGATTATAGAGATACAAGTGGGGAGACTAAGATGGATACAAAATGCAATCGCTAAAATGAAATGGAATGATAAGCGTGGCCCACGGTTTACATGGGGATTGGAAGAGAAAATAAGGAAGAAATACCCTTCTCTGTTCGAAAACTAAAGCATTTTCAAGACATAATTCTTTTTAAAGGGGGAGGATGTGACCCTCAGCTTGATGGATAGGTTGAGGTACAACTATACGGGTCGCGAATATAGATGAAACAATTTAAAATGGAAGTTTTAAAAGAATTTGGGAATTTGACACCATAGTGGACTGTTAAGGGTTCTACGAACTAGCCATAATGGTCCGAATGGATTAAGGCTCATGATTTGAGATAAGGGTCTCAGAGCAGATTACCAAGCTAAGGTGGTAGCAGCTCACTAGGGTGGTCGCGGACCGCCATGGTCTGGCATAGCAGTTAGCGAGGAATATTCCATTTAAAGATGTGAATATTTCATTTGAAAAATGCGTATATTATAATTTAAGTCGGTAGCATACGCCAAGGTTCGCTTGGCAGTCCGTGGTGGAGGCCAGTTTGGCACATCATATATAAAAGCCAAGAAACCACATTTCTCCCATTTACTCTGTTAAACATCGGTGACCTCTTTCTCTCGAAATGACTTGCTCTTTCTCTCTCTCTCTCTCTCTCTCTCTCTCTCTCAGATTTGTGGGTGTTTGAAGGCTCATGTGAGTAATCTAAGCTCACAGTTGCGTTTTTAAATGTTGTTTCGGCTTGGAACTGATGTTTTGAGGCTTACTTTCTTTGGTGAACCTCATTCCCTTCTAAATACATATTATGGCCAAGAATGAACTTAAGCGTGATATGTGAAACCCCGCTTTAGTGTCAGATCGCTTGGTGGTGAGTCTGTGAACGTCAAGAAATGATCGTGAGCTCTGATATGTGTGGTAAGGTTCTAAAATCTTCACACTATGCTATCATAGATTATTTGGGTAAACCAGGGTTTCTAGAAAGAACCAAACCAGTAGACGATGATTAGGATGCATATGATTCTTATGGTCTAGAAATGACAATGTTTTCGATTGATAATTATACCAATTACACATTTGTTCTTGTAATGCCTATGATAATTGTTCTTGTAATATTTATGAAATAATAGTAATACAAGCAAAAAGTTTATTTACAATGTTGTTCATTTGATTGTGGCTAGTGTGAGATTGATAACCAATCCAATCATCATTCATTTTGCGTTTGTTGTATGGAGATCGATCTACACATGAAATTCCAAGTTCTTGGACTTAGGGACTAAACTTGAAAAACGACATTATCAGAGGGATCATTTGTGTAATTAACTATAAAAATTATGTATATCAATGTTTGACATTGGTACTCGTGGTTCTTACAATTTTTGGAGGTTCTGAAAAAATCCTGACCTTATATAATATTACCTTTGTATAAATAAATTGATCCAACATATATCCTATATATAGAACAACCAAAAGGTTCGATTGATATATCAATGGAAAATAAAATTTGATCGGAAACAACTCTTTGTGTTCTTCCACATTGCTATCTTGTTGATACTTGAAGGTGTGATGAAAGGAAAATGAAAACATAATATATTTTGAACAACAAAGAGTGTATTTACAAAGAACACGTTCTTGCACGTCACCATGCTCATAGAACAATTTCAATGGCATGGAACAAGCTTTGATTAGATTATAAATCACATAATTTCAAATCTATCTTAACAATTTCCTGACATTTAAAGTCTGTATAAACAAAAAGAATTTAACATCCAATAAAGTCTATATAAAGAAAAAGAGTTTCAAGTCTATCCAATATTACATATAGTGGTTTGAAATTTATACGAAATGGTGGGCTTACACGTCACCTGATCACCATGAAGCATTCTCTCTGCAAACCACTATGGTAATTTCACCTTTAACAACAATATGGACATAGAGGTTGAGGATACGTTCATTTACCATTCTCCATGAAGATATATATCTTGACTTTGTTTAGAAGCAAAGTGTTCCATATATCTAACCACATTTCCGGTTGTCTAGAAGCGTAAACAAAGTTTTGGGCAGATAACTTGCAAAAGATAGTGTCATTAGGTGTATATAGTTGGCCAATGACTCTCACCACCAACCTAGCCTAACTTTGGATTAACAACTGTTGCTCGGCCTCTAAGCATACTTTGTTGTATCAGATGCCTGACCTATTCTAGCTATGTTGTAAATGGAACAAAATTTTAAATTATGTTTAGCACTGGATCATGATAACAGACTATGCCTTCATAACAGATATGATCAACATAACATTTTATCTTTTAAATATAAATCATTTTTCCTCTCTTTTTCATATGACACTTTTCTATTATCTTATAAAAGAATTTAGAATTTCGTTCGCTAATCACAATGCTCTAAATCATGCTTGACCTCGTTTCAATTCTCATCTTTACGCTGCAGTATAGAACACTTATATGCATGTTCCTCTTTATAGACCATAGTTTATCCTTGATTCTTCCCTCACTGGTTATATAATCATGACTATCATACCCTCACCAGTCAGATAATATTTATATCATATTGACTGATATATGCATAGGTAAACACTAATTAGCCTAGTGAATGCTTGTGTCCAATGGTACAGTACACAACATTTTCCATAAAAGATGCAATATCATTTGAATCTTCTAGAATCTAAAACCTATAATACCATTTTAAGAGTGCCTTTATCCAAGGTGATATGATCTTTTATGTGAGAACGTTAGCACAAATAAGAAAACTGAATCCTTCCTTGAATATTAGAATATTTCTGAAAGACATCTTATGGATTTACATTCTGAAGACAATGCAAACTTAATGTCATTGTATTATATTAGTGACAATATGTCAATATGTAAAGAGGAACCACACATTGATCATCACTGATCATAGTTAGTGATTGTAAAGTTTGAGCCTTAGGGTCATACTATTGTGCAAAACAACTTGCACACAGGCTATAAGAATCAAGAGATCAAAGATTAATTCTTCTTCATGCTTGTCTACTAGCTAGCATGGTGTTATTTGTTTATAGCTCTACTTGTGTGCTTTGATCACATATCTAATGTTCCTCAAGTAACTAAAATTAACTGAGATTCATCTTTGTTTCTAGTAATACTTTGTGAGGCAAAATGAATATATGATTTCTATCATTTTATCATTTACCAAATCTATTACAAGTACTAAACTTGAAAAAACATTTTGAATGAACATTAATTAAGTGTGCATCTGATTGGAATGAGATTGTATGGGCATGAACATTGTTTTCTCTCATTTATGCTTGTTCTTTTTCTTTCTGTTTAGCACTTTCACAGTACCAGATAACTTAGAGGTTGATTCCCATCTCCTTTGATAAAAGAGGTGGAAATGAATGGCACTAAACAATATATGGTCCACATAGATAATCATTATCTGCATTTCCTATCAATAAAATTAAAACTAATAAGAATTGAAGCATTAATTCTATATGTACAAGTCATCCAAGCAAATTGATATAAAAGTACATGACAGAACTAGAAAATGCTTTTAGCTTCCTCTAAAGTCCCTTCTAGCTAGGTTCCTTGTGGGACAACATAAACCCTTAATTTCGAATGCCATTTAGCTTCTTGTCACCTAAAATGGGGACACGAAACTCCGTATGGCGCCAGTTTGTCCATACGTCGATAATTAAATACTAATACACTGTTGCCTAGGAGAAACTCT
This sequence comes from Flaveria linearis, assembly GCA_024085815.1. Taxonomy (NCBI): domain Eukaryota; kingdom Viridiplantae; phylum Streptophyta; class Magnoliopsida; order Asterales; family Asteraceae; genus Flaveria; species Flaveria linearis. The sequence goes on along the minus strand of CM044004.1, from coordinate 60,872,825 downwards.
CCTGTAGATCATGATGAAAGATGAAGATGTATAGACGGATGGCGCACACTTTCTGGCGAGTTCCTTGAAGTTATAATAAGTTGCTATATTCATTTCTGGATTAAATCCCCCTTGCATTCATAAACAATTATCCACTTCAAATTATGTAGTAGATGCTCAGCTTTAGTTTGTCCTTTCAAGCACAAGTGGTTGAATCATGGATTTTCTTTTTTCTATCTTGCAATGTCCCATACTCCCATCCCTTTGATCTAGTTGCATACATGTACGAAGTTATGGGAGTGAGACATTTATACTAAAAACCATGTAAAAAACATAAATTTTGGCGTACTGCATTATATCATGGATAGAAAATAATGGAGAAGTGGTCCAGAAAGAGAGCCCATTGTGAAACCCTAGGTTGCATGCTTAAATCCTCTATTCTGACAGCAAATAAGTTTATTATAAAGGCAAGGTTGTAATCAAATTAAATTTCTTTATATGTATGGGGTTGATGATTATTCAAATCTCGTTGATTTATAGAGCTGATTAATGGTCCTGCTTCTTGGGGTAAGATAACAATTACCCCATATATACAAGCTTTCTAATTTGTTAAAGTATAATATAAAGAGAAAATAGGTTCAACTTTGACTGTTATGGACCACATTTGAACTCACTGACTTAATATATGCACATAAGACTAGTTGTTTGGGTGGGATGTACATTTATGGAAACACAGATTATTATTTGTTAATATTGGCAGACAATTTTTTGTTTTCAATAAAGGTAATATATGCTTTTGATTATTAGTAAGACATTTAATAAGATATTGTGCCAAACTAAACATCGCCAATAACACCTAGATGAAGGAGATGGTGAGTTAATAACAAAATGGTTGAGATGGTGCATAAGTTAGCATACCCAACTAGAAAATCAGGTATTGGTAAAAGTCAGCAAAACCAGAATTATGGTGCCAAAAATCTCAGTGGATAATTCTATTTTGCGATGACTTTACCATATGTGAATGTGTCCCGACTGCTTTTAGCGCCCATACTTTTTGTCCTCAACTTTTGCAACTGGTTTGTGGATAATCCTATTTTTCGCACTTTACCATATGTGAATGTGTCCCGACTGCTTTTAGCACCCATACTTTTTATCCCCAAATTTTGCAACTGGTTTACAAAAACGTATTAAGCAACTAATGTGCGACCACCCGCTTTACGACCAACTTATGACCGCCTCATCTTGCTATATTCACGACCTATTTGCGAATACAAAGTTTTGCTTCCAAATTGGGAACACCCTTTTGAGCTCGTTTTGCAGTCTCAAATGGTTACTTAAATACAAAAATAAATGCTATTTTCAGAGCCAGACCGAAGAACAAAACAAACGCCTTAAAAGTTCACAAGTCTGACCGGTGAACCATACCTAAAACCCGGATGACATTATATAACAATAAAAGTTAAATATTTATGAAACTTCAATTATAACAATTTAAACTTTAAATATTCAACAAAAACAAAAAGTTAAACAATAATCATCTTAAACATACATAACTCATAACAAACTGAATCTGAATATAAACAAAATGACTAAAGTTTGGTGTTATCTTAAATGATGTATTTATTAAATTTTTTCTTGTTTTCTCCATCAATGTAATAGTGTATGTGTACATATATGTGAAAGGAGAGAATCACTTGAAAACTAGTTTCAATTTGAGAACCTAAAAACTTATTTTATTTTTTCTTTAAATGCTTATAAATTTTTATACGTTATTTTTTAAAAAAATTAGACCATGAAAATCAAGACTGCACATCATATTATATGTATGTTACATCATATTACTACATATGCGTAGTACATACGTGTAATTTTTTTTTGTTTTGATATAATGATATTATACTTAAATTAAAGATAAAAAATTTGTGATTTAATAGTGTATATTTTGTTAAAATAATAATAATGTATGAAAAAGTTAATAAAATTTTAATTAAAGAAGAAACCAACTCAAGTTCTTAAATTAAACTAGTTATCAAGTGAACCCTATCCTATATATACATATGGTAATTTACAAACACTAACTTTCGTATAGAGGATCTGGTAATTCTGAAACTCAAGTTGAGGTCATAGGTTCAAAACTTGTGGCTTATTATGTTTAATATTTAGTTTTTCATTACAACAAATTTCACAGAGATTAAAGGAAGAACTCATGTCCTTTGTATTTGTATAATGAAACATGCTGACCACACCAGTCCAGTAAAAAAACTAGTTCTTTCACCCCACTCTCTATATATATTTGAAAGTTATAGAACATCCCACGTCATCATATCTCTTCTTTATAGTCAAAGAACTAAAATCCAAATTTCCTTAGTTCATGTCTGACTTGTCACTCGAGTTACATGTGCACGCGTTCAAACTAGATAAACCTGTTGGTTTAATTGCTATCCGAACAAAATCATAAAGCCAAACTAATGCAGGTTCAGTTCTAGCCATAGTGAGTCCTAAATGCTGTCTTCGAGATGTCTTCTTCTTCGACTCTCAACTGATGATAACCAGATGTTAAATCAATCTTATAATAGTAACATGGGCTCCTCAAAGCGATGAGCTAGGTTGGATGAACCCCTTATCCACTAGCTCCTGAAGCTGTGCCGACAATTCCTGTAACTCATTCGGTACCAATTGATAAGGTACTCTAGCGATTGGGGCTGTGCTGGGAGTCAACTCAATCTGAAATTCCGATAAGGGTGTAATCCAGGCAGATCCTCTGGAAACACCTCTAGAAAGTGATGAACCACCAGAATGTTCTCTATCTTCTTCTCCTCTTGTTGCTTTGTCAGTTACAAGGGCTAGTATGGCTAAGCAACCCTTGCGTAGCCACTTCTGCACCTTCATGAATGAGATGATACCTATCACAGCACCACTATTCTCACCTTTAACTGAAAGAATTTCTCCATCCATAAGAGGAATACGAATGACCTTCTCATGACAAATGACATCCGCCTGCTGCTCGGACAACCAATCCTTGCCCACGACCACATCGAAACTCCCAAGTGTAACAGGCATAAGATCGATATCAAAGGTATGAACAGCAAGTTCTATCTTGCAACCCTTAAGGATGTGTGTAACAAAGATTTGCTTACCATCAGCTAACTCTATGGTATACTTAGACTCCAACGTAGAAGGCATATCACTTAAGAGACTACTAAACTTAGTGGAGACAAAACTTCTATCGGCTCCAGTATCAAACAGTACAATAGCAAAGCGACCATTAACAGGAAATTTACCAGTAACAGTAGTAGGTTCGTTTAGAGCCTCACTTGAACCCATAACAAAGGCTCTTCCCTTGGCTCCACCATTGTTACCACCATTGTTGTCACCATTACCAGGGTCGTTGTTGTTGTTTCTATTGTTCCTAGCACCATCATTATTCTTCTTCAACTGAGGGCAGTTCCTCTTGTAATGCCCTTCTTTTACACGCTCAAAGCAGCCTTTTGGCGTTTCCTGTGTTTGTTGTGGCTTCTTTATCAATTCGCCACTGCAGTCTTTTATTGCATGACCTAGCTTCCCAGATCTCTGAAACTTAAAGTTGTCACACTTGTCGGTGTGATGGTAGTTGCATCGGTTACATTTAGGATGCTTCCCCGCGTATCCTCTTTATCCTTGGTTAGTGGTGGCTGTTTGATTGAAGTCTCAGTTGTTATCAAACTTTCTTAGTTGTTGCTGATGTTGTTGTTGCTGCTGGTTACCTGAAGTCGAACCCTTGTTGCTTAAACCATCCCATTTGCGTTTGTTGTCTTGTACACTCGCCACCGCACCCCGTTTAGGTAGTTTACCCTGTTCCACTGCTTGGTCGGTCAACTTGTGTGCCAACCGAATCACCTGCTGAATTGTTATGGGGTTGAAGGCAGTAACCATGCTTTGGATTGCAGGCACCAAACCACGTTGATATAAGTCCATCCTTTTATGCATCGGGGTCACCATCCTGGGGCCTAATGTCGCCGGTGCATGAGACCTGGTAGTATAGGCGTCAATCTCGGAACCCTGCATCTTAAGTTGCCATAGCTCCATTTCCAGATTTTGCACCTCATCACGAGGGCAATACTCCCCGGTCATCATTATCTTAAACTCATCCCAGGGTAGGCCGTTTGCCATCGCTTGACCCAACATTTGCACCTAGGCATTCCACCAACAAAGTGCTGCGCCTTCTATTGTCCCATTTATGTACTTTACTTGATTAGCCGGTGGGCAGTTGCATTTGGTGAAGACTGACTCCGTCTTTTCAAACCACCTTACCAGTCCCATAGCCCTTTTAGCTCCACTGAAGGTATGGGTTTGCAATCCATAAAGGATTTGTAGGTACCGGACGGGGGTCTTGTTCCAACAAACCAAAACATTTAGTTTAACGGTTTAAACAAGCAACTAGAGTATTTGTCAAGTCACTTGTATAATTTACCTACAAGCTGTGCAGCGTGCACTGCAGCCACTGCCACCTACACATGTTCATTTATCAGAGCAGCCAGTTCCGCGGGAGTTATGTTCACTGCTCCCGCGCGACGTCCACGTCCGGTGCCACATCCACGTCCGGCGCCACGTCCATGTCCGGCGCCACGTCCACGTCCGGCGCCACGTCCACAGCCACGTCCTCTTCCTAATGCTTCCATTTTCACTTTACATTCACAAACACGTAATGAGCAACATCTAACACATTAATTTCACTGAAGTGTAGTAAATAATAAAGTTCATCAACCACAACTTTTATAGCTCAAATTCCTAAATCTCAGAATGAGACTCCATCTTCTAACTCTACTAATCCTAGCAAAGTTAAAGATGTTATAAACATCCTTTTACAGGATGAAGTGTCCAAATCTACCTTTACAGCCTTCATGGCAAGTTTTCAAGCATACCAAGGCAGTCATCTAACTTAAGTTGATTTGATTTTGCAGGATTTGTTTGAGATGGATCCTGATGATGTAGAAAAGATGAACCTTAACTAGCAGATGGTCATGATAGCTTACAGGACTCAAAAGCACTCATATGCAAACAGAAACTACAAACCCAGTGCAAAGAAAACTGTTGGGTTTGATAAATCAAAGTCAAGGTGCTTTAACTGTAACAACTATGGTCATTTTTCTAGAGAGTGCAAAGCTCCAAGGAGACAGGAGGAAATGGTCAAAGTAGTTCTAACAGTCAGAAATATCATCAACAGGCCCATAAGGCATTTCAAAAACCTTATCAAAGCCTGCCAATGCCAGAACAAAAAGAAGAAAAGACCATTGAAGAACCAAAGAAAGCACTGGTTGTAAGCATCAAGGATGGTTATGACTGAAGTGCGTATGCTGAATAGTTTATAGTTGATCTTGCTTCTGGTTTAGCACTGGTTGCTGAAATGAATGATGAAGACTGGTCTGAAGACAAGGATCCAAAGACAGAAGGTGAATCAGACAATGAGGAAAACTATGATTTGAGTGACAAAGCTGACCCAAAAGAAAATGCTAAAGAAGTTGCTCTCATGGCACAATCTGAACAACCAAAGGTTGTGAACTCATCATCTGACAATGAGCCTTCAAACTCTAGTCTAGAAATTCCATTGGAAGCAAGGGAGAAAATGTGCACAAAAGAATGTTTTGAACAAGTAGAACACTACAGAACTTACTCGTTCAAAATATATGATAAACTTAAACAAGAAGAATCAAAGCACAACAAGCTGAAAACTGATCATAAAAATTTCCGATGATAAAATCATATCTCTTCAAGCTTCTTAGAACAAAACATTAAAAGAACTTGAACTTGTTAAGAAACAACTTGAAGAGATGACAAAAACTCTTGAACAAGAAAAATTGGCACATGCAGTAACTCAAATTGATTTGGCCAAAGTTAAAAGCTCAAAGACAATTGTTGAGCAACTAATGAATGAAAGAAAATATAAAGATAAAACAGGATTAGGATTCATACATGAGCCTATGCCTAAATCAATTACAAATACCTTACCTGAAAATTTTAATACTCATGATCATTCACTAGAGAATAAAGCTAAGCTTAAAGAATTTCAAGAAAAGAAGAAGAATAGTCAATCATATACTGAGTATGAAATCAAAAAGATAAACATTGAAATATTTAAAGAGAAAGATTTAGAAAAGATAAAGAATGGTCATCCTATTAAAGTAAAATCTTATGAACCAAAACAAATGAACAAAAAGATCTTTGTACCAAACGGTGAGAATGTTATTGGACAAAGTGAATCTGAACAAAAGAATGAAAAATCTAATAATGTCAATAACAAAATGAAAAGAAAATGTGAAGAAGCTAAATCAGACACATCATGTTCTGATGATTCAAGTTCAAATAAATCAATTAAAAACAAAGAATATGAAAAAGAATCTTCTCAAGATTCAATCAAAATCCAAAGCAATAAAACTTCATCAAGAACAATAAATCAAAGAACTTGAACTTGTTAAGAAACAACTTGAAGAGATGACAAAAACTCTTGAACAAGAAAAATTGGCACATGCAGCAACTCAAATTGATTTGGCCAAAGTTAAAAGCTCAAAGACAATTGTTGAGCAACTATTGAATGAAAGAAAAGATAAAGATAAAACAGGATTAGGATTCATACATGAGCCTATGCCTAAATCCATTACAAATACCTTACCTGAAAATTTTAATACTCATGATCATTCACCAGAGAATAAAGCTAAGCTTAAAGAATTTCAAGAAAAGAAGAAGAACAGTCAATTAAATGCTGAGAGTGAAATCAAAAAGATAAACATTGAAATATTTAAAGAGAAAGATTTAGAAAAGATAAAGAACGGTCATCCTATTAAAGTAAAATCTTATGAACCAAAACAAATGAACAAAAAGATCTTTGTACCAAACGGTGAGAATGTTATTGGACAAAGTGAATCTGAACAAAAGAATGAAAAATCTAATAATGTCAATAACAAAATGAAAAGAAAATGTGAAGAAGCTAAATCAGACACATCATGTTCTGATGATTCAAGTTCAAATAAATCAATTAAAAACAAAGAACGTGAAAAAGAATCTTCTCAAGATTCAATCAAAATCCAAAGTAATAAAACTTCATCAAGAACAATAAATCAAAGAACTTGAACTTGTTAATAAACAACTTGAAGAGATGACAAAAACTCTTGAGCAAGAAAAATTGGCACATGCAGCAACTCAAATTGATTTGGCCAAAGTTAAAAGCTCAAAGACAATTGTTGAGCAACTATTGAATGAAAGAAAAGATAAAGATAAAACAGGATTAGGATTCATACATGAGCCTATGCCTAAATCAATTACAAATACCTTACCTGAAAATTTTAATACTCATGATCATTCACCAGAGAATAAAGCTAAGCTTAAAGAATTTCAAGAAAAGAAGAAGAACAGTCAATCAAATGCTGAGAGTGAAATCAAAAAGATAAACATTGAAATATTTAAAGAGAAAGATTTAGGAAAGATAAAGAATGGTCATCCTATTAAAGTAAAATCTTATGAACCAAAACAAATGAACAAAAAGATCTTTGTACCAAACGGTAAGAGTGTTATTGGACAAAGTGAATCTGAACAAAAGAATGAAAAATCTAATGATGTGAATAACAAAATGAATGGAAAATGTGAAGAAGCTAAATCAGACACATCATGTTCTGATGATTCAAGTTCAAATAAAACAATTAAAAACAAAGAATGTGAAAAAGAATCTTCTGAAGATTTAATCAAAATCCAAAGCAATAAAACTTCATCAAGAACAAGAAATCAGAGAAGAAGTAAAGCTGCTAAAGCTAAAAAGGTTGAACCAATCAATCAATCCAATCAATCAATCCAATCAATCAATTCAACTTAAACCAGTGAAGTTTGTGTCTGTAGGAACTTTTGACATGAACATAATCTCTGAAACTACATCTAAACCTAAGGTCAAATCCAACTCTGATCTAAAAATAGGTTCAGGTCCTAAGTCTTCTGCTGTTCATAAAAGATTTGTATCTAAGGAGTCAAAGAGTTGTGATCAAGCTCTAAAGCAAAACCCTAAGAATCAAAAGACCAAATTCACATAAAAGAAACAACATATTAACCTAAATACCCCAAAATCCAAACAAGAATCAAATGTGTCTTCCATATCAAAGGTTAATAAAGTGTTGTTTAATCATGCTCAAAAGTATTGTGATATATATGATATGTACAATGGTGACATATCTGAATGTTACTTTAACAAATACTATCACATATGTGATATGACAAATCACACAACTGTTGATTGTTACTGAGGATTGCTTCTTTAGAAAGAACTCACCTAGAAAGGATTTTGGTAATCAAGGATATGTTAATCCAAAATTTCAAAGAAATCATAATCTTGATTTTCAATATCTACCAAAACAACCTTCTTTGGGTTTGAGATCATTCAGAAGAATCAATTCTGATTATGATAATCACTATCATGTCAAATCACAGCAATACAATCAAGGAAAATTTATTCCATGTTCTGTGAGAATGAAAAATGAAACATTTAACAAGAAAAACTTTTTTAATGTTTCAAATGATGGTTCAAAATTTCTTGATGATGATCTTGAAGATAGGTTTAATGCTTTGAGATCAAAACAAAGAAAAGATAATCAGAATGTCTTTCAAAGAGGATTTGAAAATCTAAAATTCCAAAAGAAACCTTATGTAAACAAACTCCATTTTAAGCAGTTTACCATTGTAGATAAATTTGGAAAGCCCAAGACCATCTCAGTTTGGGTTACTAACTCATCTTAAATGTCTTTGAATGCAGGTACGCCCGCGGAGACCTGTAAACACATGGTATGTTGACAGTGGGTGTAGCCGGCATGACAGGCAATCAAGCCTTACTTCAAGACTTTAAGACAAAAGATGGTACTCATGTGGCTTTTGGTGGAGATGCAGGTGGAAAGATAACCGGTGAAGGAACGGTATCAAATAGAATTTTAAGTTTTGATAAAGTCAACTTCTGTGAACAGTTGAACTTTAATCTTTTGAGTGTTTCACAAATATGCGATAAATCTTATTCTGCTTTATTTGATGACTCTCATTGTTATATTTTAAAGCCAGGATTTCAGATAAGCAAGGAGTGGGTTGTTGTTAAAGCTGTTCAAGATAGAGATGTCTACAGGTTAGATATGTGTCATGTTGACCCTTTAACAGAAACAACTTGTCTTATTGCTCATGCATCAAATGATGAAATCCAGCTTTGGCATAGACGTCTTGGTCATTCTAACTTCAAAAACATGAACAAACTTGCAGCAGGAAGTCATGTAGTAGGAATTCCATCAAAGAAGTTTGCTACTTCAGATCTCTAAAAAGCATGTTTGAAAGGAAAACAACATAGATCGTCTTATAAGTCCAAACAGATAAACTTAACTTCAAAGCCTCTACAGATGTTACACATAGATTTATTTGGTCCTATAAACGTGCAGAGCATTGGAAAGAAATCATATTGTTTAGTTATCATAGATGACTATGTAAAGATTTTCTTGGGTTTTCTTTTTGCATGCAAAATCTGGAACGGCTAAACTGTTAAACGAGTTTATCACTAAAGTAGAAAATCAAATTGATCTAAAAGTCAAAATAATTAGAAGTAATAATGGAACAGAGTTCAAAAATGCTAATGTTGAATTATTTTGTGCAGGAAAAGGGATAGCTCATCAATTCAGTGCTCCTAGAACTCCACAACAAAACGGAGTTGCAGAAAGGAAAAACCGAACATTGATGGAAGTAGCCCGTGCAATGTTAGCAGATGCTATGATTCCAATCACATTCTGGGATGAAGCCATATCTACTGCATTTTTAATTCAGAATCATACTCTATTGGTGAAAGACAGACAGAAAACTCCTTATGAGTTGATGTTTGGCAGGAAACCAAACATAAATTCTCTAAAATATTTTGGTTTTCCTGTTTTGATTCTAAATTCGAATGATCAGCTAGGCAAATTTGATGCAAAATCTGATGATGGATTTTTTCTTGGATATTCATCAGCTTCTAAAGCTTATAGAGTTTATAACTCTAAGAAGAATGTTATCATTAAAACGTTCAATATTAAATTCCTTGAAATTTTTTTCCATCAGTTGCCAATGGTCTAGCATGGTTATTTGATTTAGACTCATTATCAAACTCATTCAATTCTAATCAGTTTGAATCTTCTTTCAATAGGAAACAGGTACGAGATCTTGGATTCTTTAGTGATGACTTAGACTCTGATGATATGGATGATTCAAGCCCAAACTATCCATTTTTCTCATTTGTGAGAGATCCCATCTTCAATTCAGAGAATAATGATCAACAAACTCCTGAGCAACAAAAAGTTCCTGAAAACTCTATTGATTCTCAACAACTTCCTAATGATGGTAATGAGTTTGTGTAACCTGAGTCAGGAACATCTTCTATCTCTGGTGATGCAGTTGATACTGGTAACTTTGATTACTTTATCAACTCACCGACTTAAGTTCCAAACTTCAATCCACATTCTTCTAATCTACTGCATCAGCCCTGCAATTGAATCAAACAAATCTGGATGTTAATGTTCAAGGTGATGAGATTCTGACATCTCGTATTCACAAGAACCGTCCATCTCAGATTATTGGTCCATTGAATGAGAGAACAATAAGGAGTAAATCAGAACAAGCAAACCTGTGCTTATACTCTTGTTTTCTTTCTCAAATTGTTCCTAAAAACGTTACCGAAGCATTAAAGGACAATGGTTGGATTGAAGCCATGCAAGAAGAATTACTTCAATTCCGCAAACAAGAAGTGTTGAATTTGGTGGAGTTACCTGAAGGAGAAAATGCTATAGGAACAAAATCGTTGTTCAAGAATTAAACCGAAGATTGAGGGATAGTTATTATAAACAAGGCGAGACTAGTTGCACAAGGATACACACAAGAACAAGGAATAAACTATGATGAAGTATTTGCACCAGTTGTAAGACTCGAATCCATTCGTGTCTTCCTGGCTTATGCATCATTCATGAAATTCAAGGTGTATCAAATGTATGTTAAAGTTGCATTCTCGTACAGTCCAATCACTGATGACGTGTACGTGAAGTTACCTCAGGGCTTTGAGGATGCAAAATTTCCACATCGAGTGTACAAGCTTAGCAACACTCTGTATGGACTCCATCAAGCACCTAGAATTTGGTATGAGACATTTTTCAAAACACTTAATCTAACATGGATACACAAGAGGGAAAATCGATCCAACTTTATTCATAAAGAAGGATGCTGATGATCTCTAATGTGTGCAAGTGTACGTTGATGATATCATATTTGGTTCTACCAGTCAAAATTGTGCAATGAATTTGAGGATATCATGAAGTCTCATTTTCAGATGAGTTCTATGGGAGAAATCAATTTCTTCCTTGGATTACAAGTTCAACAATCTGCAGATGGTATATTCATCAATCAAGAGAAGTTTGTTGACAAACTGTAAGGTCCCGTTCCCGGGTACCTCACAGTTTCATAGATATATAATAATATACATTTCATAAAATAAGCAACGAAGTTACTATAACAAAAGCCATTCATAGTTATTAATAAATAATGTTGTTAAGCAAAACAATGGAGTTTGAGTTACAAAAAGATTGTTTAATTGCATTACAAAACAATAATATCATAAGTGTTGAATGGATGTTAGTCTTGTCCCGCCGAGAAGCTTTTCCCACGTGCCATCCTCAGCAATATTTACCTGCCAATTGAAAATGTATAAAAGTCAGCGTTGCTGAGTGAGTTCTAGTTTAAAAAGTATTAAAAATACCTCTTATAACGTATATATATGAAAATACTTTTTTTATAAAATACTTTCCTTACTTTTGTACGTGAGCACGCATCAACTATACATCAAGGTAATGCATTCTTTCTTTCTTTACTGTTCACCTCTATTCATTTCGTACTTTTTAACTTTATCTTTCACTGTCTATGTGGACCAACGTGCAATAACCCAAACTATGTGTGTGAAACTGGTGCTAGGTCTGTGGTCTATAAATAGACCACGAGCTATATGCATGAAGCTGGCCCAGTCACCTAGGATATGCTAGTCAATGATTGACCCTATGTGCATCCTTTGGGGTAGCTAACCCGCATCATAGTTGAGCTAACAATAACATGGTCGTGCACCTCCTATGAGCTTGCAAAACTTTTATTATTTTAATTATGTTTCACTTTTCTTTATCATTACTATTTCACTTTTTTAATGATAATACTTGCATTTATGGTCATAAACATACCACATAAGCACATAATTATTATTATTAAGGTCTTAAGAACAACTTATAATAATGCCATATAATAACAATTAAAAACCCTTAGTCAAACTTGGGTCAAACCTTAATGATTCTGTTTTTCTCAAATTTTCAGAAAAATAATCTAAGTGTTCTAGGCGCATGAGCACTATGCATGCGCATCAGACCTTTTTAGGCGTATTACAACTATGCAGGTGCATGAACCTACTTGGATGTTTCAACACTTAGGCGCATGAGCCATTTCAGACGCATGGGAACTATTTGGACGTATGGGTTACACAGGCGGCTGAGACTAAGTCTTAGACGAATGGACTACTGTTCAGGCGTATGAGCTTATACTTAGAAGTTCTAAGGCATTTCTAGACGTATGGGGCACTGTTTGGGTGCATGGGCCCTATTCGGGCGACCTGACCCAGAAACTTTTCTATGGCAATTTTAGGTGCATGGGCCTTATTTAGGCGCATGGCCAACCTGTTTGGCATGTTTTAACGTAATTTCAGTCCCAATCATCATATTCACTTCTTCTAAGCTTAATAACACTTTTCTAAGTATAAGCAGCATGTAACAACCATAAAACATCATCACGTAAGCATAAAACCTACGGGCATACATACATAGAAAACTTAAAACCATTTTAATACATTTTTAGCCCCAAAAAGTGTTAAAACATGTAAAATTACGGGGTCTAGAACTCACCTTTGCTGTTTTCAAGCCTCAAACTCTCAATCTTGAACTTCCCAAAGAATTCAAACACCTAGACATGTCTAAAACACACAAACCCGAATACACATACACATATAAGCATGTAACCGAGGCTAAATCTAGCCAAGAACAACTTAAAAACACTAAATCTTACATTAAATTCGGTTTTCTTCTTGTTCTTCTTCAAGACTCCAAGCTTCTACTCTTCTCCCTCTAAAATCCGATTGTAAAACGGTGAAAAGTAACATGGCATGGGCGGCCATGTTGCTTTTGTACAAAATAATATTAAATTTTGTACTTTTGACACATTTAACCTCTCAACTTGGGTTAAATGGCACTTTCCACTTATATTCTTCTTTTTATGACTTCTTATAGTATCCGGGTGTTACACAAACTCTTGAAGAAATTCAAACTGCAATATTGTCAATCCATAAGAACTCCAGCTGACGTAAACTCCAAGATTGAGCCTGATTCCAAAGGAAAATCAGTTGACCAAACTTTGTATAGATCTATGATTGGTTCTTTGATGTATCTTACTGCATCTTAACCAGACTTAAGTATGTTGTTTGTGTCTGTGATAGGTATCAATCAGACCCGAAAGAATCCCACTTAATTGCTGTCAAGAGGTTATTCAGGTATCTCAAAGGTAAACCGGCTCTAGGGCTATGGTATCCTTACGAGGGAAACTTTGAGCAACATGGATATACAGATAGTGATTATGGAGGATGTAGTCAAGATCGAAAATCTACAACGGGTGGTTGTCAATTTCTAGGTCCCCGATTAGTATTGTGGCAATGCAAGAAACAAATGAATGTCTCTGTTTCAATTACAGAAGCTGAGTAGATAGCTACATCAACATGATGTTCTCAAATCCTTTGGTTGCAAAAGCAACTGCTGGATTATGAGTTCAATTTTCTTAAAACCCCTATTTACATTGATAACACTGCTGCTATGTTCATTACAGCTAATCCAGTTCAACATTCAAAAACAAAACATATCAAGATTCGATATCATTTTCTCAGAGATAACTCTGAAAAAGGTTTAATCATTTTTAGTTAAACCACAAGACATAGTTTAACCACTTAAACTTTGTAAAACGCAGCGGAAGTATAGCTTTATAACATTGTTTATAAGCTGAAAATTTCATGTTCTATTTGATGTTTTAAAGTGTAAACAAACCCAAGGACAAAGGGGATCTTATATGTTAATAAGCATGCTATGAACACATGTAAAAGTACATGAAATCACAGCTACAATGAGCTGTGAAAAACTACCTTCCCAGCAGCAAAAAGTCGTCAGATGTGACATCCGTCACCAAAGGTCCGTCTATCGACGTAATATGTTAATTTTGTTGTCGGTCATCCCTCACCTTTATAGCCCATCTATGTGGATATTATGCATGTATGCTTGCTTAGTTATCCTTATATGCGTGCTATCGTTGCTTGACTTGTCGTTACCTTAAGACGTTATTCTAAGATTTGCCCCCGTTATCGTTAAACGTACCGTTTTTATAAGAACATAATGACACGAATAAAACCATTTTTAAATCATAAATATCATTAACAACATTTTATCATTAATAAAAACAAGACTAATGAATAACGTTTTCAACCGAAACAAAATTTGGAAACCCGGGGGCAAAGTGCGGGGACTAAACTTGACATTTTGAGAAACTAGGCTGGGTATAAATACCCATTTCCCAGCCATTCTTCACATCATCTTCATCTTCATCGCCCCTTCTTCATCTTCTTCACTCTCTGTCGAACTAGCACCGAAATCGGGTCCGTTTGTCGTGTTTTCACCGTCAAATCTTGAGTGTCATCGTGTATACTCGTTTCTAGCAGGTAGATAACCTCGCTTACCTCGTTTTTAGCTCGATTTAGCTGCTGCGTTTTCTAGGGTTTCGGGTGCTCGGGTTCATCCGAGCACATGAGGTCGTGTGGGCTTGTGTGTTGTGTTCCAGTGTGTGATTCATGTCTAGACATGTTAGAATATGAGTTCTGGAAGTTGTGGTGGTGTAAAACTCATGTTCGGGCAGCCGAAGGCCGCCCTCCACCTTCCTGCAGTCGCGACCTGCTACACAGGGCGACTGGGCCTTCCGGCCGATTGAGCCGTGTGACTGGGATGAGTCGTGCGACTGGGTAGGGCGTATGAGTGTGTCACGCGACTGAGCCGTGTGATTGGGCAAATCGTGTGACTAAGTCAGGCGTATTGGTGTGTGCGATTGAATGCGTGTGCGAATGAGTCTATGCGAGTGACTGTGTGTGCGATTGAGTCAATGCGGATGAAATGGAGTGCGATTGTGTGTGAGTCGTACGACTGAAAGGCCAATCGCACGAATGAATGTTCAATCACACGAATGAAGCTGATTCGTGCGAATGAAGGTCCAATCGTGTGTATGGAGGTTGGGTCGTATGACTGAGTCTTGCATAGTACGACTGAGTGCTTAGTCGCACGAATGAAGGTTCAATCGTACCAAAGTAGCTAATTCGTACGACTGAAAGTCCACTCGTGCGAATGGAGCGTCAGTCGTGCGTCCGGTCCTATTGTATGACTAATGATGTGTGTGTGCGTATGGATCCCCTCTTCAGAGATCTCACGACGATAATGTAATATTAATAAAATGTCATAGCTTGACCACAAAGATTAAAGTCAACGCTATTAACAGGCACATACTATTTAAAATAACCTAGTCTGAGATGTGTGTGACGGCTTGTGTGTGTACTACCCACGACCGAAACGAAACTGCCCGAGCCTATTGATATCGTCTTATGCTGTATGATCATTATTAATGCTTGTCAGTAATTGTCAATAGGTGTTTGATGGTTCATAGCACCTAACCCTTGGAATCTTTCATCAATTGTGCATATCATCTGTTCAGTGAGTTTCGTGGCCCCTTTTTACTCTTATAAAACCTTTTTAAATAGTTTTAACTTGGGGGAAAAGAATGCTCACTTACTTAACTTGATTTCAGGCACCTTCCCTAGCGGAAGTTGGCTACTACTTCTATGAGTATCTTAACTTGCTTATCTTGTGATTGCTGCTATGTGAACTTGAACTATGTGCTATGTTACCCCTATGTATGACTTAGTGGTATCACCCTACTATGCACTACTACTTGATGTTATGTGTTGATTGATGCTATATGTGGATGCCATTGACCTTGGATGCTCTCGGCTGTGTGGTTCTTCTATGTGGTTCTTCTGTGTGGTTCTTCTAAGCCGATCATCCACTACAACCATTAATCCCGGTAATTGGGACCTAAGGATTGGTTTGGTTGTAACCTAAACGTATGCACTGTGTGGATCTTGCTACGTCACCTTAAACTTATTATGCTATGGAAAACCTTTTTATATATAACACTTAATCCCGGTAATGGGACCTAAGGATTGGTTTGGTTATAAACTATACATATGCGCTGTGTGGATCTTGCTACGTCATTTATAAACTATTTACTCTTTGGAAACGCTATCCTTACAGCCATCAATTCCCGGGTGGAACCGATGAATAGGCTTGGCTATAGCTATGTGTAACTAGTAAAACCGCCTATACATAATTATAGTCGCGGTAACTTTTATTAAACTTACTAACTGTCTTCATCTTATCATCATTTATTACTTAAAACCTGCGAAGCTCACCAACAATTATGTTGACCTTTTTGAGCATTTCTTTTCAGGTGAACAAGGTAATTGAAGATCTAGGAGTGCTGCCTTTTAGAGGAGACCCTAGGATGCATTTTGTGATTATTACTCTTGTAAAGCTTGAACATGGCCTTTTGTATACTTGTTCCCGAGTTGTGGGAATTACATTACAAGTTGTCCTTAATGCTTATGTGATCATTTATGTTGTGCTTATGGCTATGCTGTCGTGAACTTTGATTATACACGACACAAGTCTCCATTTGTGTTCGGGTGTCGTCATGACACGCTTGTCATCATACTTTTATTGCTACTCTATCTTATACCATGTGTTATGACGATCCCGTCTAGATCACGTTCCCCGTGTTTCCGCTATTAGCGGGGGTGTGACAGACTGGTATCAGAGCCATTGGTTATAGAGAATTAGGCAATTACACTTGACCTAGACTATAACCTAGGAACCTTCAGGTAGATTTGCATGTTTAAGCTTGCGTGCATTTATATATCTCGTGTATGTGTTCCACCTTACATGTTTGGTTATCCTTCTGTTATGTGATCTTTTACTTTGTGCTTGAGCCCTTGTGCTCGACCCCTATGGGATGCTTCCTATTGGATCTTCCGTTCCCTCTGTGCGCCAAGTTATCATAACCAAATTCGGGTATTGAGACCCGAAGAGATCTTCACAGATCATACATTGTGCTTGACCTCATATACTGAGAGACCGACCTGAGGAGGCCATGTCTGAGTCCTCCCAAGGACGCGAGATAGACAACCTCCGCTAGACTATACGTGATTACATGTTTGGCTCTTAGTTGACTGATGGATTATTATGGATATGATGTGAAGGAAGGTCGGATGTCATGTAACCGGATTAGGCATCATTCTCGGTACATCGTGGGTGTGGTGGGAACGCTGCGGGGAACCCTATATATAAACACCACCGGTATACCGAGAATATGCTTAAAATGGGCTGCATGGTGATCTTGACCGACTGGAACACGAAACATTGGAATTTGATAAGTAAAGTACTTGTGCATCTTAAGGTGACTAAAGCTTATATGTTGCCTCTTGTATGAATAGAACATGCCGCCTCGAAGATCTACCCGCAGCAACAGTAGCGGAAGTGAAGCCCCGAGGGGCAGAGGCAGAGGCAGGGGTAGACCTCCAATAGCAAATGAAGGCCCTTCTGGCAATACCCAAGGGACTGGAAATGTTGATATGGCAGCCTTAATTGCTCAACAATTGACTACCCTGATTCCAACTATCGTAGCTCAGGTGAGCGACGCGCTGCAACAGCAAAACCACCCCCACGGGGATGGTGGTAATGAAAACGAGGATGCTGGGAACCCGATTGGGAATGAAAGCAATCAGGAGACCGAAAATGGTGGTACTGCATGCAACGAAACTGGGGCTGCTAACGCCAAACGGGGCTGTTCTTACAAGGAGTTTGTGGCCTGTAAGCCCCAGGATTTCGATGGTAAAGGTGGGGCGATAGCCCTGATTAGATGGCTTGAGAAAATGGAGGTTGTGATCAACATCAGTGAATGCCTCGACGGCCAGCGGATCAAGTATGTTACGTGCTCACTGCAGGGCAGAGCACTAACCTGGTGGAACACCCAGGTTCAAGCTAGGGGAAGGGAATCTACGATGTAGATGACCTGGGATGAATTCAAAGCCTTGATTACCGAGGAATACTGCCCTCTCAACGAGATGCAGAAGCTTGAGCATGAGTTCTGGAATCATGCTATGGTGGGGACAGGGCACGCAGCTTATACTGACCGATTCCACGAGCTGGCTAGACTAGTTCCACACCTAGTCACTCCAGAATCTAAGAGGATTGAGAGGTACATTTGGGGACTCGCGCCTCAAATCCGGGCGATGGTAACTGCAGCTGCTCCTCCTACGATTCAGAGCGCGATTTTGAAGGCTGGCGCTCTCACTGATGAGATGATAAGAACAGGAGTATTGGGTAGGGGAGCGGAGAAAAGGAAAGAGACTAGAGAAACAAGCCGGTCTGGTACTGGAAAGTCTGATAAGAGGGCCAAAACAACCAGAAACTTTGTGGCCGTGACTCAAGGGAAGAGGGAATATGCTGGGCCGCACCCAAAATGTGACAGGTGTAATCTTCATCATCCTTCAGCAGCACCGTGCCGGGTGTGTTTGAACTGCAGACGCCCGGGGCATCAAGCAAGAGACTGTAGAGTAGTACCAAACCTGGTGGCACCCATCAACGCGGTTAACCCCGCTGGGAATGCCAGGGCTTGCTATGAGTTTGGAGCCCTCGATCACTTCAGGAATATGTGCCCCCGACTGAACAGGGCACCGGTTCAGCAAGGAAACAACCAATAGCAGATAATGGCCATAGCAGGTGCTCAATGCCAAGGAAACCAAGGTAATGCTGCACGGGGTCGTGCCTTCGTCATTAGAGCTAATGATGCCCGTCAAGATCCGAACGTTGTCACGGGTACGCACTTACTCAATAACCACTTTGCATCTGTACTGTTTGATACTGGAGCAGACAATAGTTTTATATCATCTGAGTTTGTGCAAATGCTTGATTTGAGTTCCAGTAGACTAGAAACTAGTTACTTCGTAGAAATGGCAAATGGTAGGGTTGAACAGGCAGAGGAAATTATTAAGGACTGCACCCTAATGTTGGAAGATCAGGTCTTCAACATAGATTTGATACCTTTCGAGTTGGGGAGCTTTGACGTAATAGTGGGGATGGATTGGTTGTCGAAGCATGGAGCCGAGATTGTTTGCCTAGATAAAGTAGTGCGGATTCCCATGACAGACGGGAAAGTACTCAGAATACAAGGAGAGCGACCGAGAAGAAACTTGAAGCTTATCACCTGCATGAAAGCACGCCAAGGTCTACAAAAGCAGTGTTACACCTTTCTGGCTCATGTGGTAGAAAAGAAGGAAGAAGAGACAAAATTGGCAGACATTCTGATTGTGCGGGATTACCCGGAAGTGTTCCCTGATGATTTGTCTGGGTTGCCTCCTCCACGACAGGTGGAATTCCGTATAGAGCTAGTTCCTGGAGCTACACTGATAGCTAAGACACCGTATCGGTTAGCACCCTCAGAGATGCAAGAGTTATCCAGCCAACTACAGGAACTATTGGAGAAGGGTTTCATTCGACCGAGTCATTCACCGTGGGGGGCACCGGTGTTATTTGTCAAGAAGAAGGATGGGTCATTCCGTATGTGTATCGACTACAGGGAATTGAACAAATTGACCGTGAAGAATCGGTATCCTCTTCCCAGAATCGACGACCTGTTCGATCAGTTGCAAGGAGCCTCGTATTTCTCTAAGATCGACCTTTGATCTGGTTATCATCAATTAAGAGTATTCGAGGACAATATTCCAAAAACAGCATTCAGAACTCGTTACGGGCACTATGAGTTCTTGGTCATGCCGTTTGGGTTGACCAATGCACCAGCTGCCTTTAGGGATCTGATGAATCGGGTGTGCAAGCCTTATCTTGATAAGTTCGTGATTGTATTCATAGACGACATACTCATCTACTCCCGTTCGAAGGAGGATCACGGAAAACACCTCCAAGCAATTCTAGAACTGTTGAAGGAAGAGAAACTTTTCGCCAAGTTCTCGAAGTGTGAATTCTGGCTTCGAGAAGTGAAATTCTTGGGTCATGTAGTTAACGAAAATGGAATTCATGTGGACCCCGGTAAGATTGAAGCTGTGAAGAAGTGGGATACTCCCCAAACACCCTCAGAAATACGGCAATTCTTAGGATTGGACGGATACTATTGTCGCTTCATTGCCAATTTCTCCAAGATTGCCCAACCGTTAACTTTGTTGACTTAGAAAGACAAGAAGTTCGATTAGGGGAAAGCACAAGAACAGGCGTTCCAAACATTGAAGGAGAAGTTGTGCAACGCACTGATATTGTCCCTCCCAGACGGAACCGATGATTTTGTGGTGTACTGTGATGCTTCACATCAAGGTTTGGGCTGTGTACTAATGCAGAAGGATAAGGTAATTGCTTACGCTTCGTGACAACTCAAGGTGCATGAAAAGAACTACACAACTCACGATTTGGAGTTGGGTGCTGTAGTATTTGCACTCAAGATATGGAGGCATTATCTATATGGAACCAAATGCATCATTTACACGGATCATAAGAGCCTTCAACACATCATGAACCAGAAAGAACTTAACATGCGACAGCGACGCTGGGTAGAGCTACTTAGCGACTACGATTGTGAAATCCGGTATCATCCGGGGAAAGCTAACGTGGTAGCTGATGCTTTAAGCCGCAAGGAACGCGTGAAACCATTACGTGCTCGAGTGCTAGGTTTGACTATTCAAACTAATCTAAAGGCTCAGATTCAAATTGCACAAAACGAGGCATTGAAAGAAGAGAACCTTGCGGAAGAAGAATTCCGAGGGTTGGATAAACAAATGACTCGCAAGGATGATGGCGAACATTACTTCGTGGATCGTATATGGGTCCCCAGATGGGGAGATGTACGTACACTAGTCTTGGATGAAGCACACAAGACTCGATACTCTGTTCATCCTGGTGCAGACAAGATGTACCACGATCAAAAGGAGTTGTACTGGTGGCCAGATATGAAGAAAGATATTGCTTTATACGTAAGCAAATGCTTGACATGTTCAAAGGTCAAGGCAGAACACCAGAAACCATCGGGATTACTGCAACAACCTGAAATTCCCAAGTGGAAATGGGAGAACATCACTATGGATTTCATCACCAAACTCCCGAGAACACCAAGCGGACACGACACGATATGGGTCGTGGTGGATCGAATGACGAAATCCGCTCACTTCTTGCCTATCCGAGAAGACTACAAGATGGATAAGCTGGCAAGGGTGTACATCAAAGAGGTCGTGACACGGCATGGGGTGCCGGTGTCAATCATATCCGACCGAGACAGTCGATTCACTTCACGATTTTGGCAGACGTTACAGAAAGCGATGGGCACTCGATTAGACATGAGTACTGCCTATCACCCACAAACAGATGGCCAAAGTGAACGAACTATACAAACCTTGGAAGACATTCTTAGAGCTTGCGTAATCGATTTTGGTGGTAGTTGGGACACTCATTTACCATTTATTGAGTTCTCTTACAACAACAGCTACCATACAAGCATTGGATGCGCTCCATTTGAAGCATTGTATGGACGGAAATGTAGATCGCCTGTGTGTTGGGCCGAGGTTGGTGAAAGCCTGCTAACGGGTCCCGAAATGATTCAAGAAACCACCGAAAAGATCTTCCAAATCAAAGACAGACTCAAAGCTGCTAGAGACCGCCAAAAGAGCTACGCCGACAACCGTCGGAAGCCACTAGAGTTTAACGTTGGGGATCAAGTGTTGCTTAAGGTCTCTCCGTGGAAAGGAGTCGTACGGTTTGGAAAGAAAGGGAAGTTGGCCCCAAGATATGTTGGACCATTTGAGATTGTAGAAAGAATCGGTTCGGTGGCGTACCGATTAAGGTTGCCACAAGAGCTTAACAGTGTACATGATACTTTCCATGTATCGAACCTCAAGAAGTGCTTAGCTGACGAATCACTTCACGTACCTATTGAGGACATCAAGATTGATAAAAGCCTCCATTTTATGGAGGAACCTATTGAGGTCATGGACCGAAAGGTCAAAAAGTTGAGGCGCAACAAGATACCTATCGTCCGTATAAGATGGAATTCCAAACGAGGGCCAGAGTTCACATGGGAACGTGAAGATCAGATGAGACTCAAATATCCACACCTATTCGAGGATGACACCCATAGACCTAGCACCAGTTGAATTTCGGCACAAAATTCCCTCAACTGGGGGATATTGTGACATCCGTCACCAAAGGTCCGTCTATCGACGTAATCTGTTAATTTTGTTGTCGGTCATCCCTCACCTTTATAGCCCATCTATGTGGATATTATGCCTGTATGCTTGCTTAGTTATCCTTATATGCGTGCTATCGTTGCTTGACTTGTCGTTACCTTAAGACGTTATTCTAAGATTTGCCCCCGTTATCGTTAAACGCACCGTTTTTATAAGAACATAATGACACGAATAAAACCATTTTAAATCATAAATATCATTAACAACATTTTATCATTAATAAAAACAAGACTAATGAATAACGTTTTCAACCGAAGTAAAATTTGGGAACCCGGGGGCAAAGTGCGGGGACTAAACTTGACATTTTGAGAAACTAGGCTGGGTATAAATACCCATTTCCCAGCCATTCTTCACATCATCTTCATCTTCATCGCCCCTTCTTCATCTTCTTCACTCTCTCTCGAACTAGCACCGAAATCGGGTCCGTTTGTCGCGTTTTCACCGTCAAATCTTGAGTGTCATCGTGTATACTCGTTTCTAGCAGGTAGATAACCTCGCTTACCTTGTTTTTAGCTCGATTTAGCTGCTGCATTTTCTAGGGTTTCGGGTGCTCGGGTTCATCGAGCACATGAGGTCGTGTGGGCTTGTGTGTTGTGTTCCAGTGTGTGATTCACGTCTAGACATGTTAGAATATGAGTTCTGGAAGTTTTGGTGGTGTAAAACTCGTGTTTGGGCCGCCGAAGGCCGCCCTGCACCTTCCTGCAGTCGCGACCTGCTGCACAGGGTGACTGGGCCTTCCGACCGACTGAGCCGTGCGACTGGGATGAGTCGTGCGACTGGGTAGGGCGTATGAGTATGTCACGCGACTGAGCCGTGCGATTGGGCAAATCGTGTGACTAAGTCAGGCGTATGGGTGTGTGCGATTGAATGCGTGTGCGAATGAGTCTATGCGAGTGACTGTGCGTGCGATTGAGTCAATGCGGATGAAATGGAGTGCGATTGTGTGTGAGTCGTACGACTGAAAGTCCAATCGCATGAATGAATGTTCAATCACACGAATGAAGCTGATTCGTAAGAATGAAGGTCCAATCGTGTGTATGGAGGTTGGGTCGTATGACTGAGTCTTGCATGGTACGACTGAGTGCTTAGTCGCACGAATGAAGGTTCAATCGTACGAAAGTAGCTAATTCGTACGACTGAAAGTCCATTCGTGCGAATGGAGCGTCAGTCGTGCGTCCGGTCCTATTGTATGACTAATGATGTGTGTGTGCGTATGGATCCCCTCTTCGGAGATCTCACGACGATAATGTAATATTAATAAAGTGTCATAGCTTGACCACAAAGATTAAAGTCAACGCTATTAACTGGCACATACTATTTAAAATAACCTAGTCTGAGATGTGTGTGACTGCTTGTATGTGTACTACCCACGATCGAACCAAAATTGCCCTAGCCTATTGATATCGTCTGATGCTGTATGATCATTATTAATGCTTGTCAGTAATTGTCAATAGGTGTTTGACGGTTCATAGCACCTAACCCTTAGAATCTTTCATCAATTGTGCATATCATCTGTTCAGTGAGTTTCGTGGCCCCTTTTTACTCTTATAAAACCTTTTTAAATAGTTTTAACTTGGGGGAAAACAATGCTCACTTACTTAACTTGATTTCAGGCACCTTCCCTAGCGGAAGTTGGCTACTACTTCTATGAGTATCTTAACTTGCTTATCTTGTGATTGCTGCTATGTGTACTTGAACTATGTGCTATGTTACCCATATGTATGACTTAGTGGTATCACCCTACTATGCACTACTACTTGATGTTATGTGTTGATTGATGCTATATGTGGATGCCATTGACCTTGGATGCTCTCGCTGTGTGGTTCTTCTGTGTGGTTCTTCTGTGTGGTTCTTCTAAGCCGATCATCCACTACAACCATTAATCCCGGTAATTGGGACCTAAGGATTGGTTTGGTTGTAACCTAAACGTATGCACTGTGTGGATCTTGCTACGTCACCTTAAACTTATTATGCTATGGAAAACCTTTTTATATATAACACTTAATCCCGGTAATGGGACCTAAGGATTGGTTTGGTTATAAACTATACTTATGCGCTGTGTGGATCTTGCTACGTCATTTATAAACTATTTACGCTTTGGAAACGCTATCCTTACAGCCATCAATTCTCGGGTGGAACCGATGAATAGGCTTGGCTGTAGCTATTTGTAACTAGTAAAACCGCCTATACATAAGTGTAGTCGCGGTAACTTTTATTAAACTTACTCACTGTCTTCATCTTATCATCATTTATTACTTAAAACCTGCGAAGCTCACCAACAATTATGTTGACCTTTTTGAGCATTTCTTTTCAGGTGAACAAGGTAATTGAAGATCTAGGAGTGCTGCCTTTTAGAGGAGACCCTAGGATGCATTTTGTGATTATTACTCTTGTAAAGCTTGAACATGGCCTTTTGTATACTTGTTCCCGAGTTGTGGGAATTTACATTACAAGTTGTCCTTAATGCTTATGTGATCATTTATGTTGTGATTATGGCTATGCTGTCGTGAACTTTGATTATACACGACACAAGTCTCCATTTATGTTCGGGTGTCGTCATGACACGCTTGTCATCATACTTTTATTGCTACTCTATCTTATACCATGTGTTATGACGATCCCGTCTAGATCACATTCCCCATGTTTCCGCTATTAGCGGGGGTGTGTGACAATAGAAAATGGATGTTGGAAGCTGAAATTTCGGCTAAGGCTCCAAGGAAAGGATCCCTCAAGCTTGTATACCCCAAGCTCTTTGCAAAAGCACCTTCTTGTTAGGAAGAAACACCACAAAGAAAGCTCCTAAACTCCTTCTTCTTTGCTGCTTGTTTCCGTAAACAGTGAGAGAGAGAGAGAGGAGAGTTTTGAGTCTATTGCATGTATTGATATGAGAGAAAAATGAGTGTTGGACTAGTTAATATGTGTGTCTTCTCAAGAAAGCAAGTTAGCCAATGAGAACAAGGGGGGGCGAAATGGGTTTTAAAAAGTGTTCCCCTTTAAACTAACAACATATTATTTTTAACTAGTCTTCTACATAGAAATACAATTAACCTTTTAATTGTATAATCCATACACTCCTATTATTAATTCATGATGTTATTTAACTTACTTAAATAACATTACAAATAAGATCATTGAACAAAATATACTAATAAGTTGTTCCGTCTCATATGCAACATATTAGAAAACCTATTTTCTAAATTTGGTGTAAATATTTAATTGCAGATCATATCATCAATTAAATATTAATTGGTGTTTGCTAAACTTGTTATTGGGTATAACCCGACTTGGATCATAACATACTAACCACATCAATATTCTACGTGTCTTGGGCATATAGAATCCTACAATCTGCCACTTGCCTAAGATTCAAAGAAAATTGATGAAAGCAGTAAATACCGCCTAACAATGGTTTACTACCTTTAATACGCATGACTTATGGCCATTCAATAACATCATTCCATTCATGTACCCTACTTGAAATGATTTAGGTGAATTAATCATCAATCCTTTTGTTACAGATGTCATGTTAAATCCAAGGACACAGAATGATCATTCCTTGTTGATTTAACTTAATCAGGCCTTAGACATCTTGCTCTCAACGAATAAGAGGAACAAATCCCATCTTGACTACATACGTTTCTCACAAACACCTCGTGTCACACCTAAACATAGCCTTATGTACTGTCCAATATTTCAGGACAGTGAAGAACTAGTTCAAGGTATAACACCTGGTGAATATCAAAACCCAATATGTATCTCAGGTCTGAGGATACCAAATGATATTCGCCTTTTACTCAAACTTACTTATGATCAATCTAGAAGATTCTATGTAGTAAAATTAGAGATGCGCGTTAGTCCAATATTTGAATCCCACAAATATCTATGAACCTTGGCAGCAACCCATTGCTCTATATTCATCCTTATGAATATCAACCAATCCAAGTTCATAATAATCTTACTTTCACACTTGTTCCCGCAAGTCTGAACGACTACGTACATTTAGAGTAAACAATTCACTCATGGATTAAACATGCTATATTGGAACATTAATTGAAAGATTATAACCAAATAATTTATATAAATAATAAAGAGTTCCATATATCCAAATACAAAATTTACAGATCAAATCCAATCACTAGAATATCGAAGTCCCATGGCACAAGTATGACCTTCATGCTTTGCCTTTTCAAGGAGCTTCGTGAGAGGATCCGTAATGTTTTGATCCGTGTGAACTTTGCGAATACATATCTTTCCCTTTTCAACTTCATCTCGTATGTAGTTGAATCTCCGCTCAATGTGCCTAGTCTTTTGATGAGCATGAGGTTCCTTGATTTGAGCAATCGCACCCTTGTTATCACAAAAGATCTCTAGGGGGTCCTGAATGGAAGGGACAACTCATAGATCGGCAATGAATTTCTTCAACCATGCAGCTTCTTGAGCTGCTAATGAGGCAGTGACGTATTTTGATTCTGTAGTTGATAGAGCCACCACATCCTGTTTGGAGCTCTTCCAAGAGACTGCCCCTCCATTCAGAATGAAAATATATCCCGATTGTGACCATGAATCATCACGCTCGGTTTGGAAACTCGCATCCGTGTAACCTTTTACAACGAGTTCCTCATCACCAGATCCATAGATTAGGAACATATCTTCCGTCCTCCTTAGGTACTTAAGTATGTTCTTAACAGCCATCCAATGACTGCTTTCCAGGATTTTGCTGGTATCGGCTTGTCATGCTTAAGGCGCATGACACGTCCGGCCGAGTGCATATCATTGCATACATGATGGATCCAATAGCAGATGCGTATGGGATTGGCTTCATTTTATCTTGCTCATCCTTTGAGCTAGGACATTGAGTTGTACTCAATATCGTTCCTCTTTGAATAGGTAACGTACCTTTCTTAGAGTTCTCCATCTTGAACCTTTTCAAGATTTTATCAATGTATGCACTTTGATCTAAACCAATCAACCGCCTTGATCTATCCCTATAGATCTTTATTCCCAGAATATGGGTGGCTTCACCAAGATCCTTGATGGAAAAACAACTTCCAAGCCAGGTTTTAACACCTTCCAAGGTTGGAATGTCATTTCCAAATAGTAGTATGTCATCAACATACAATACTAGGAAAGTGATGATGCTCCCACTAGCTTTCTTATATACACAAGCTTCATCAGCGTTCTTGATGAATCCAAATTTAATTACTTCTTCATCAAAACGGTGATTCCAACTTCTCGATGCTTGTTTCAATCCATAAATTGATTTCTTTAACTTGAATACTTTATTAGGATGTTTTAGATCGACAAAACCTTCAGGGTGAACCATATAGACATCTTCCTCAAGATATCCATTTAGTAAAGCAGTTTTGACATCCATTTGCCAAATCTCATAATCATAATGAGCAACTATGGCAAACAATATCCTTATAGACTTTAGCATCACAATAGGTGAGAAGGTTTCATCATAATCAACCCCTTGAGTTTGAGTGAAACCCTTTACTACAAGTCTAGCCTTATAAGTATCCAAGTTTCCATGCATATCGGTTTTCTTCTTAAAAACCTACTTACTTCCAAGTACCTTGGAATTAAGAGGTGGTACAACAAGTTCCCAAACTTGATTGTCATACATGGATTGCATCTCAACGTTCATGGCTTCAAGCCATTTGTCACAATCCGAATTGGACACTGCATTATGGTATGTGGTTGGTTCATCTGAATCTACCACATAGCATCCATCCATGAAAAATCCGTATCTTTCCAATGTGTATTACTAGTTCTACCACTTCTGTGAACGTTTTGTGTGTATTGATCAACCGCTTGATCATCCTCAACATCCTCATGTTGAGTGCTAGTTTCAACCAAACATGCATCGGGTTGTGGTTCTTGATCCTCCTTAAGATCCACTGTTCTACTTCTAGTTTCTTCCATAAGGAACTTTGCTTCTAAGAACTCACCCTTTTTGGCAACAAATACCTTTTGTTCCAGTGGATCATAGAAATAATATCCCATAGAATCTCTAGGATATCCAACAAAAATACACTTGGTGGATCGGACTTCCAATTTGTTTGGGATGGGAGTCTTAACATAAGCCTCACAACTCCAGACCCTTAAGTATGATAGGGATGGAACTCTTCCATGCCATATCTCAAAGGGTGTCCTTTCCACCATTTTTGTTAGGGCCATATTTAGAATACGGGCCGCGGAGAGCAAAGCGAAACCCTAAAATGATAGAGGCAGTGTGCTTCTAGCCATCATAGATCAGACCATATCCAATAAGGTTTGATTCCTCCTCTCAGACACACCATTATGTTTTGGTGTTCCAGGTAGAGTGAATTGTGAGATAATCCCATAACTCCTAAGATGATCTTGAAAAGCATCACTTAGGTATTCACCTCCTCTATTGATGCATAGAACTTTAATCGACTTGTTGAGTTGATTTTCTACTTCATTCTTGAAGGTTTTGAACGTTTCAAAAGTTTCATCTTTGTGCCTTAATAAGTACACATACCCATAGAGACTATAATCGTCGGTAAAGGTAATGAATTATATTTCACCATTCCTAGTCATTGGCTTAAAAGGACCACATACATCCGAATGTATGATTCCTAATAAATCTTTTGCCCTTTCGTTAGTTCCACTAAAGGGTGCCTTAGTCATTTTTCCTTGTAAACAAGATTCATGTACATCAAATGAATCACATTCATTTGTTTTTAAAAGACCATTCTTTTGAAGTGTTTGTATACGTTTCTTGTTTATATGACCAAGACGACAATGCCAAAGATAGGTATCACTCAAATCCAACTTGAGTTTCTTGGTGTTAGTTTGGTACAATGAACTATTTAAAGTATTTTTATGAACCAATTCATAAATACCATTAATGGGAATTGCTTTAAAATAGAACATATCTTTTAAAGAAACATGAATATCATTTTCAACAAAAGATAATACATAATCATAATGTCTTAATTGGGATACAGAAATAATGTTCCTAGTTAAACTAGGAGCATACAAAACATTCTTCAAAATTACATCCAAGCCACTTAGAAGTTTTAGGATGTAGTCCCCACGGGCTTCAACTATGACTTTTGTTCCATTTCCCATGAAGAGGCTAACATCCCCTTGATTGAAGTCCCTACTTCTTGTGAACCCCTGCAACAAATTGCAAATATGAGTTCCACATCCGGTATCCAATACCCATGTGTTAGAAGATGTAACATTAAGATCAATATGAATCATGTATATTGTACCTGAGTTCTGCCCGGCATCCCTCTTTGCTTTCAACTCTTGGAGATGGACAGGACAATTCCTTGCCCAATGTCCAATCTCCCCACACTTGAAGCATGGGTCATTAGTAGCCACCTTTTGCTTCTTCTCTTGTGGTTTGGGTGGCACCCTTGCCACCCCTTTCCCCTTTCCCCAAACGGGTCCCTTACCCTTGGCAACTTTTGCCTTAGGTGAGGGATGAGGCCTTTTATTGTTCCCACCTTCATTGATGGTGGGAACGGGTAAAACCCTTTTACCCATGGCCGCCTCGGCCGTTTTGAGCATTGAGTGAACCTCACCAATGCTTTTGTCCCAAGCATTCATGTTGTAGTTCAACACGAATGTCTCAAACTTCTTGGTAAGGCCATTAAGGATCAAATCCGTGGCCAATTCCTTCAAGACAGGACAATTAAGCCCTTCAAGGCGGTCAATGTGGCTTTTCATCTTAAGTACATAAGATGAAATCGATTGGTTGTCGTCCATATGACATGCATGGAGTGCTTGAACCGTTTCGAAGCGCTCAACCCTTGCTTGCTGTTGGAACGTTTCCTTCAGCTGGGTTATCATGTCATAAGCTCCGTGATGTTCATACTCCTTTTGGAGATCCGGAGTCATGCTCGCTAGCATGAGACAAGACACTTGGATGGAGTCCTTAGTGTACTTCAGCCAATCATTATAGGCCTCCTCATCATCCTCAGTAGGTTGATCGGGGATAGGGTCGTCTAAAACATATGATCGTCTTTCTTGCTTGAGAACGATTCTCAAGTTTCGATACCAATCAATGAAATTGTTATGATTTAGACATTCCTTTTAGAGTATCGCTCGTAAAGATTGGGTGGACGTAGATGAGTTATCTTGATTATCATTATTGGTGGCCATCTACAAAATTTAACAAAGATCTATTTTAGTATTTTCGATATTGCTAGTTTTAATAATTAATACCTTTTAAGGTCATTTTCATATTAAAATCTAGAACCCCACAATAAATTTAAATTGTGGTTAGGTGACCTTTATCCCACGATTTAAATTAATAAGGTGGTCAACGATTGACGGTTGCAACCATTTGCAACTTTTAGTGGTATGGGATCTACTACATCATATGTAAAGTCGGCATCTTAATCCCATCAACACCATTTGGAAACCATATTGTAGGTGATCCATTTAACATGGTTTGCAAATCAAGACATCCTACTTACACACACGTGTGAGTTTGCCAAAATGAGTGGTTAGGTGACCTTTATCCCATGAATATGGCATTCTCACCTTAAGTCATAAGTTCCCTCAAATGGTTAGGTGACCTTTATCCCACTAAGAGTTCCCAAGTGACTTAAGTGTTGTGTAAAAGGACGGTGTTGATCTTGTTTTAAAATATTTAGAGGTTTCATAATTCTAGTTTAGAAAACTCTATGTACTTGTATTTGCATGCTTTCAAATACAAGATACCCTATGGTCCTTTGATTAAAACCTATTTTAATCTTTAAAATCATTAAATCATTTTATAACCTTTATTACCTTTTAATGATTAAGAACCATCAATTTTCAGCTTGTTAAGTTTGTTAATTAGTTTGTAATGCATGTCCAAATATCAACCATACAATCAAACAACAAACATTCAAACAAGCATAAATATAAAAAACCACATGTGCATAACCATAGCCACTATGTTGACAACACTTGTTTGCCATCACAAGTGTTGTCATTTGGTATTTCTTAAGGTCATAGCAAAACACATAGAAAGCTTCCAAAAGCCTCCCACTTGAAACCGCATCCAAAATGCTCCATGTTTCTCTTGTGTCTTTCCTTTGTGCTTCCAATGCGTATGTCTTCATATTAGAAGATATAAAGTCCTAATACATGATATCTAGTAAAATAAAAAATACACCTAATCTATTTATTACAACCCTATAATAAATAAATTACATCTTTTAAACCAAGCACAAATAAAATAATATACAACCCCATTGAATAAACCAAAACAACCATTGCAAACATCCAAACAACACAAGGCCAAATGCTAGGTTATGCACCAATATGAACATTCAACATATCATCCAAATATAACAAAGAATCCCCACTAAAACCCACGATTTTCAGCCAACATAAACTGAAAATTCGGGTTTTAAACATTGTCCAAACAATATACATATCATCATACATATCTTTCAAGGTTTAATCACAAGCATGTGTGATATAGCCTTGAAAGTTTGGGGATTCAACATGCAAAACATAGCTGACCCTAAAGGGGTTTTAAAGTCCATAAGATGAATTTTTAAAGGACAATACAAGCTAGCTATCCACATAACCGGCTCTAGATGCCATTGTTGGGGTTTGTTAGAACGCAAGACATAGTTTAACAACTTAAACTTTGTAAAACGCAGCGGAAGTATAGCTTTATAACATTGTTTATAAGCTGAAAATTTCATGTTCTATTTGATGTTTTAAAGTGTAAACAAACCCAAGGACAAAGGGGATCTTATCTATACTACCTTAATATACATTTGACAGGGGCAGGAAGGTAATTTCACCCAAATCTCTTAATTTTAAGAGATGTACATCTCTTTAAGCATATCTTACAACTCATCAAAGCAACAGAGGAGATATCATACATGCTTTCTCTCGGAGAACAGAGGAGATAACATAGATGCTTTCGAGAGATCAGAGATGCTTTCGGAGAAAAGTCGTCGACACCACGCTTTTGGCAACAACTCAGCCCTGCTTTTGGAGACTCAGACTCAGTCTTGCTTACTTTCGGCAATGGTGCTTTCGGAAGTTACCATCAGAGTTGATTTCGGAGATCAGAGACTCAGACTGGCGCTCAAACGACATAGTTGCTTTCGGCTCAAAGGTAACATCACCATCACCGATTCAAATTCAAATTCCTCAAAACCCTAGATAAAGTCACAACATTCGGATTTGTAGTTGTTCACCATCACCGAGGTTTATAGTTCTTCACATCTGCTCTTCGAAGCTTGAGGATTTCACTTCAAAGCTTGAGGATTTCAAGCTTTAGTGTTCATGTATGTTAGGGTTTTTCTTTATGTTGCAAATTTGGGGCTGGTTGTTGTTTGTTAGATTTCTATAAATGTTGTTTGTTGTTTGTTAGATTTCTATAAATGTTACAAATTTGGGGTTTTTTGTTTATGTTGCAGTTTAATGTTGCAGTTTATTGATGAACAATAGGGCTGGTTTCTATAAATGTTGCAAATTTGTTGGTTTTTTGTTTCTATAAATGTTGGTTGTTATCTGAAGGGACAAAGAAAGGCATGTTTGAGGTCAATTGAAAGATGTTTTCTTTGTTTGAGGTTTTTTGTTTATGTTGCAGATTAAAGTTTACATTGTTTGAGGTCAATTTCACAGTTAGTTTTTCCTTTTAAGCAATGCTAACTTCACAACAAACACCATCATGTCCACACACATAACCCGTTTACCAATTTGTACACTAAAGACCATTGGAACTAGCTGGTTGTTGTTTGTTAGATTTCTATAAATGTTGTGACAATATCTTGATGAACAATAGGGCTGGTTTTTTGTTTTTTGTTTGTTTATTTGAATTTTGTTTATAAAATCTTAAGATATGAAGGGACAAAGAAAGGCATGTGTTGATGATTCTGTAATGAATCTTAGAAACATAGAAAACTACTATATATACAAAAGACCATTGGAACTAGCTAGGTTTTCATTTGCTTGTGTTATGTTCTAGGAAATTAATATCTTTCATTTCTTTTCTGTTTATTGGTTTCTAGATACAAAAGTGGAACAATTTGGGTCAAGTGGACATATTTCTCATTAGCTGAAACAATTTGGGTTAGAAAGGTATGTATATAATTTTACATATAACTAATGAATCAGTATAATGGTGACAAATGACATTTACATTGCAAATTGTATCGCAGGAATGAAAGTGCATTAAGGTTTGGCTGGTTCTTTCTATTTTACTTGGTAAGATTCTCATGTCATTGTCATGATTTAGTGGTTGTTTGGATATGAATTTAAAAATGAATATCAGGGGTGTAGAATATGATCTACTTACTTATCAGTTTGGGTTGTGTTTTGTGACAACTATGTCGAATGGGTCATGTTGTATAGGTAAAAGGGAAAAGGGTCAAATCAGTTTAGGTTCTGTTTTAACTATCACAAAACTAAACTAAACTATGGATTGAATTTGTATGATAAGATTTCGGTTTAATTTGCATCTTCATTCCATGTTAATTTGCAGCTTCATTCCATGTTAGCCCAGTTCTATTTGATAGTCAGATTGTAATCCAGACAAAAAAATGTAGATGAAAATATGGGCTAAACATTGGTTTCGCAAACACTTGACACATTACCTTTATGGGTTTGGCAAACACTTGACACATTGCCTTTATGGGAATGGGTTTGGCAAACACTTGACACATTGCCTTAATGGGAATGGGTGCAAATGTGTTGCAAGTTGAATTGATAAGTACGTATAGATGAAAATATGGGATAAACATAGAGCACACTTGACTATCAAAAAAGTACTGTCATGATTTTTTTCTGTCATGAATTACTATCAGAAAAGTATTTGTTATTTTTTTCTGTCATGAGTTATATCACGTCCTTATGGCTGACTTGTCATTGCTTATGGTGTTTATATATTCATATAGGCTTCATCATCTTTGCTGCAGTTGCCCCTCCCGTTGTCTTCAAAGGAAAATCTCTTGCGTGAGTCCCTCATCCCACTTCTCACATTTTCTGTTTTCTTTTGTTAATATTCTTTTTCTTTATGTTTTTTTGTTGATTTGGCAGCCCAGATGATTATGATTAGATGTTTAAAAATTTATTTTGAATCCATTCGATTTGTCTAATAATATCCTAGGTTAACAAACAAGAATAAAGTCAACAATTGTGAACTGGATATTTTACCACATGATAACTACATATGCATCCGTATATAAAAGAAACTAATCCAGTAGGTAGGTGCTCAGTGATTAGCATTAGCCAGATAGCATCTAATTCAAAATGTACACTTTCTCTTGTGGAACAAAACAACACACAAGCAACTAACTGAATTCCTATGGCTAATGATCAGGTTAAACAATCAAGAATATAGTCATAAGATGAGGGGACCTATACCCAAGATGACAACATCTATATCTATACTATATATATATTCATTTGAGGAGGGCAAAATAGTCTTTTCACCCAAATCTCTTAATTTTAATAGATGTACATCTTTTAAACATTCATATCATACTTTAAATTGTAAAAGATAAAATATTTATATCAAGGGGTGGTTGATTGTTTACTCTATTAATAGAATACACATGATTAGCTAAAACAAACAAGTCAGGTGTTTATGATGCCATGGAGGAACTTTGCATTGCTGATTTTATTTATGGAACATCACAAAAACTTTCAATCTTTTATCTGTCTCTATTTTATTAGCCACGTTTATTCTAATCAATTGAGAACATTATTATCCACTTGTCATCATTTGTACCAAGTTTAGTCTCATTTTGTTTGCTGCTAAAGGTTTTTAGGTAGAGGTGAAAAAATGGATCAAAGTAGGTTTAAGTCAACTCTGTTCATTAGACATGGGTTAGTCTTTTGCTGGAATTTTATCATCATCTGAAGAGATATGTTGGTATTTTTGGTTTTCATAACTCAGCAACCTGTTCTTCATTTTGTTTTGTAATGTTTATTACATACTTTATGTTTTCTCATAATTATTATTTGGTAGCATTTGATGTTGTTTGCTTTATGATATCTGCAGTCTACTCTGAAATTGCAATCATTCTGTTAACTATAGTGTTTGCACATGACTATTACTTCACTAACGATACAAAAGATTTTAACTTGTAGATATAAGTAACTATTCTTTTGTTTGAACATCCTAATCGATTCTATAAGATATGCATTCGGTTTAATATGAGCATGATATGCCAACATATATATTTAAATTTTTGCATACTTTGTTTGAAAGGCAAGGAAAATCTAAGGATCCCACTTCAAATAAAGAAGAGTTGTTCAAGAAGTCTACAAGGAAACGAGTGAAATTAATCAACACGAAATAAGTTATTGCATCTATGGTCTGTACCCCTTTTTAAATATTTTATTTCATTATATCCATGTTGTATGTTCTTATTTGAAGTGATTGTTCTCTTTAATATGACACTATTAATGCAAACTTTGGTGAGAAGCTTTTGGTGTAATTCTTGGTGTTAGGACCGTGTACGTACGGAGTACTAACTGATTCTTCGTTATACCGGATCAAATAGTGCGGAATCCTATATGATTGGCGATCCAATCAGGGAGAACGAAATCAAGATCAATCCTAACGATTAGAAAACGTTAAGAATGGACTAGGAATGATCTCAGACGTTCTATGAAGTTAGAATTGACGAACAGGGCGCTCTGGGTCGACTAGGGTTATGAATATTCGAAGTGTTCCGTTTTTCCACGAACTAGGTGGTATTTATAGGTAAGGGTTTCTCATTCGGGCGACTGAACCATTCGCATGGTTCAGTCGTGCGATTGAGCTATGCGGTTGATCCATACGCACGACTGAGACTTCAATCGTACGACTGGTTCAATCTCATGCTTCAGTCTTCCGACTGATCCAGTCTCATGGTTCAGTCGTGTGACTGAGCCATTCACATGAAGTTATTCATGCGTATGGTCCATTGGCATGGCCCATTCGCACGATAACTTCATCATGTTAAGTTTGAATGTGTTAATCATTACAACATTATGCATATCAATTCAAACAACCACAAAATTATATAATTAATCATTACACAACCCATTAATGAAATATATAAACATTATAACATAAACAGCTAAATGTATTTCATTAATAAACGTTCAATTACATATAATCAAGACATTAAAAAGATATTACATTCAGCTCAGAATCTAGGGACACATGTATCAACAAACTCCCCCTTGGACCTAGATTCCTCTAATGTCTTGCTTTACCCATAACCTCTTCGTACTTCTTGAATTTCTCCTCTCTGGTTACACCTGCATGTATTTCAAATACAAAGCAGAGGCGTATGACATGCTGATACTGGAGAGCTTGTACGATATCCTGCGAGTCATAGAACAGTGGCCACTTGTAGAGTGTATAAACATCATTAGCTGACAAGTTCGTGAGCCACATTGGGTCAAATACCCGAATGACATCCATCTATCCATCTCTGTTCAACACTATGACTGCTTCAGCTGTTCGCCAATCGTAGTACCACCATTTGAAATGTGAAGTGATGTCCTGAGGCATTTCCCTTAGAGGGATCTTCGACATGGTGCGCGGAGGACGCCACTTCAACATAATCTTTGGCTTCCCGGTTCGTGGATCAACTTCAGACCTTCGAATGTACCTCGTAGGTTGCTGAGGCCTGATGTTCACCCACCGGGTGTGGTACTCTCTCTTTAATGCAGCTTCAAACCAACCTGACATTTTTCTCGGATCAGCATACAGCAACTTCAGCTTTGCCAGTTGGTTGAGCTCAAAACCAGGTAGAGTCTTTAAATCGTGTGGGAATATAAAGTACTCGATACCTTTCTCCCTCTTAAGTGCATATGCGTTAAGATCTTCAAAATACGCCCAAGATATGATCTTGCCAGACACCTTCTGATGTTTCTTCACTCTATAGAGTTTGGTGTAGGCATCAGACTTTGGAGCATCTCTCTGGGCACGAAGCTCTGCAAAACAAGCAGCCCACTCAGCTTTTCTTTCTTTGACTTCTGCTTCAGTAGCTCGGGCTGTATCCTCTTGTTTGTCATTTTCGGCTTCCATCTTTTCAAGAGTGTCAAATGTCTCACTAACTAGGTTGTCATCCAAATTTGGAATGACATGACCTTCAGTGTCTGTATACTCTGGATAATGTTGATCAGTGATGTCTTCAATCTCAATCTCATCTATATCGTGTAGCTCTTCATCACTGTCAAATTGGACTTCAGGAGCATCTTTCACAATCTCATCAGCGTTAAGCTTGAATATCTCAGCCAACTGCTCCTTTGTGAAGCCATGAATAATCTCACCCTCCTCAGGGGTATACTCAACCGATCTTCTCACGATACCCTGCAGTTCAAGGATCATTGTTAACTGACTCTTGACCTGCTGTAGGGGTTCGACATCGTATTCATCGCGTTGGAAGTTTGGATCTGCTTGATTTAAAACATGAAACACAATATCTGTTAGTAAATAATCAAGCTCAATCATTAACAAAAGATATAAACATTTATTACATAAATGTTACATAATTTCAAATACAAAAGTCTGTTAAATACATAAACATGAATAACTAAACAGTACTTTTATCTTGAATCTCAGGAGTTTCTTCAGTTGGAGCAGACGAAGAGGGTCCTTGATCTTGACGATGTTTAGTGCGTCTCTCGTCTGCTGCATCATCGCTATGATCTCCTGCTGTCTCTCCTCCTTCACCTTCCTCATCATCCTTCTTCTCGTCACCATCATCAATTTCATCACTATCATTGTCGTCATCCTCATCATCGTCGTCCTCATCATCATCATCATCATCATCATCACCTTCATCATCACCTTCCCTGATCTTGAGGGGCTCACTCTGATTGCCTTTCAGCTTTAGCAATAGAGTCTTGTGAGCCGCCTCTAGCTTCTCCATCTTCGCATCAGTCTCAGCCTCGTGTTGAAGCAAGCCTGTGATCTGATCAGTCTGTGAAGTGATCACCTGGGCTTGTGAAGATGTCAACTCCCTCAATCTCTCAATCTCAGCTGTTTGTGTAGAACTTTGCTCTTGCAGCTGTAGAATCTGAGCAGACTTGGCCTTGTCGGAGGCTAGCAACTAGAGCACCATGCTGTTCAGTGCAGCAAGTTGCTCAGCCACAGAGACCGGTGGTATGACTGAGCTCGAGGGTGCAGATGAGGGTTGTGTTTGGTAAGTGGTGTGGGTTGTGGTGGCTGTGGTGAATATGGGAGGAGGTGGGAATGATGTAGTGGGGGGCACAGTGGTGGTGGTAGTAGATATGTGAGTATGAGGTGGAGGTTTAGTAGTGGTGGTGGTTGATGTGGTTGCTGTGGTGGTGGATGGTGTGGTGGCTGTGGTGGTGGATGGTGTGGCTGTGGAGGTAGTTGTAACAAAGGTGAGACGTCTTTTCTTCTTCTTTTGACCATGGGGTTGAGTCATCCTTTTCTTCCTCGTTCCCGTTGAAGTGGATGCTCCCCCTACAACCCTGCTAGCTGACTCCGGTGCATAACTCGGATCAGTGGCTATCTCTCCTGAGTCTCGTGGGCCTTCACCGACCGCCCTAAGCCCATGTTTTGTGGGAACAACCTTGCTTCCCACAGTACGTGTCAAGGGCTCCTCTTCAGACCCCTCTTCCTCCTCACCAAGAACAAAATCCTGATGGAACCCAGCAGACTCAGTTCCATCATGGGTGGATAGTGGAGATGGTATATCAGTGGTAGTGGCCCTAGATGGAATGGGGCCTGTATCTCCATCATCACCACTGTCATCATCATCAAAATCATCTGATGGAATAGCTATCTCCTCAGTGTTAGATCCACTGTCATCATGATGCCATTTGCGTCTCCCTGGGGCAACATAATCAGCCCGGGCCAGATGCCCAATCAACCTCTTCAGCACCGGCTTCACCTGCTTGCTTCTGTAAACCTTCATCCTCCCAAGAGTGGTGTCATCCACAATCTCCAGAGGCACAGCATCACTCTTGTCTTTGGGAAGGTCGGGCAGTTTCTCATCAAATATGAGCTGTAAAAATCTGGGGTACATGCAGAACCCTTCCTTCCCCTTGGCCTCAAGGTTTTCTATAAGATACATGAAAATCATGTTGGAGAAGCTGAATGGATGGTTGAGGACCAATGCAACGTAGGCATTCTGAATCTGGTCCGACAAGTCATCAAAACCACCCCTCCTGGACGCGATGCACTTCAGAATGACATGCGCTAAGTACTTGTACTGGGGGCTCAGGTTGCTCTTATTCAGCACACCTGAGTTTATAGCCCCACAGTACCCGATCCTCAGAAAGCATCCACGAACTGTAAGAGGGTGGAGCTTGAGTGGGTGAGTCTCATCATCTCCGAAGCCTAATACCCTCTTGATATCAGCCGCTGTGATCTCTATCGCCCTACCAAAGATAGTACTTCGGATACGGTAGGGTTCCACAGATCGATCTACCGAAGCTCCCTCCCAGAATGATTAGTGAAGGGACTGGTAGGGAGTACAGGGTGTAGATATAGCTCTATAGATCCGTGACCTCCTCAAGAAGTCTATAATCCCTTCAAACTCACCACCGTTCCTCGAAGTGGAATCCAAGTGAGCACAAATGTTGTGCTTTGGATTTATGGTCCACCTATTAGCCATATTCCTGTAATCAATAGCAAACACACGTTAGAAACATGTAAAACAGAGTTTGACTAAATCAGAACACAGTTTAGTTCAATCATGCGATTGCACTGTGCGATTGGGTTCAATCGGATGGTCATATGTGCGACTGGACTTCAATCGGTTGAACAATAATGAGACAAAATTTCATTCGGATGATGTGTCATGCGATTGAGTCTAATTGGGAGACTGAACCTGCGATTGAGGCAGTCGACCGAATGACTCATTCGCATGATTCATTCGGCCGATTGAATGAATCGTCCCTTTCAATCGTGCGATTGAAGTTCATTCTGGAGTCCAGTCGTATCTCACACTCAACCCATTCGCATTATTCATTCGGCTGATTGAATGAGTCGCCCCTTTCAATCGGGCGATTGAAGTTCATTCTGAGGGACCAGTCGCATCGTAGACAAAACTGTTCCATTTCCAACTCAGATTTATCAAATGGCTAAATCAAACATTAAGCTCATGTTTATTAGACTCACAATCATGTATCTAAACCACCTAATCCATTGATTTTAACATTGTATGTGATTAAGGCAGTT
The DNA here is from genome assembly GCA_024085815.1 of Flaveria linearis. Classification (NCBI taxonomy): domain Eukaryota; kingdom Viridiplantae; phylum Streptophyta; class Magnoliopsida; order Asterales; family Asteraceae; genus Flaveria; species Flaveria linearis. The sequence continues at coordinate 60,832,221 of CM044004.1, read as the reverse complement.
TATTGTGCAGCTTTGTTTCGGTTCGATATTTAGGTCAAATATCCGTGTATTTCGAACCAGCTTTGACAATTTTGATCATCTTTTGGTCGCATATTACCTGTATAACAATCTCACAATGTCAGTAATAGAGTAGACAGAGGTTTGATTTCAAAAGAAATTTGGGCAGCGTAACGGTGCGATTTTGAATTTAGGGCGAATGAGGTCTGCGATCGACTGAGGGTTCTATTTATACTAGAACTCAGTTCAGTCGGCCGACTGGACCTATTCGCTCCACTCATTCGCCCGACTCAAACTCAGTCGTACGATTGAGTCTATTCGCATGATTGGCCTATTCGGTCACATTCAATCGGCCGATTGAGCTCATTCGCGATCTTGAGCCATTTTTGTCAAGTTATGGACCGACCCTTAGATTTCTTAGCCAATTGATAAAACATTATAATCTTTTGATCATCTCAGACATGATCACTTTTAAAAACAACACGTTCACTGATCACCTCAGATGTGATCCATTTATCCACCCGATCACCTCAGATGTGATCCATTTATCCACCCGATCACCTCAGACGTGATCCTTTTAACTTTTCAGAAACAATTTGTTTAGTAAACGTTAAGCACATTTGGTGATGTTTAGCAGATAACAGTACACACAGTCTGACATTGACACATTACACTAAAAAATTGAAAAATCTTAAAAACTACGAATAGAATGAACATGTTTTTGTTGTTTTTGTTGGGTCAAGTTTGTGTAGCTTATTAGCATTGACATCATATGAAGGACAGACTCATATGGAATCAGACAGGCATAAACAGCATTACTTGGAACCTTTGATTAGAATTGAACTTTAAACCCTTGCATATCACAGCTTTCTCACTTATCTAAGACTTCTGAAATCTAACTAGGAATCATGCTTGATACGATACGTAACGTACTTTGATTATCAACTTCAGTCAGTGCATACACGATGATTGTCAGTATACTTGTCCACTTAAATCCATACACAGACATTTGACACGCATTGGTAACAAATTAATTTATATTATTTCAACCAACATTTGTGGATCCCAAGCTTATATGGTAATAATTACTTCTTAGAGGACTTTCGAGCGGTCTATAGGTATTTTGACAAGAAGAGACTATTCTTAGAGCTTTCAAAGAAAAGCCAATCCTCAGGTCAGTGCCATCGCACAGCAGAGAGGCGGCAAACAACAATGAATTCTAGAATATGTAGGTTATGCTTATCCTCAGGTCAGTACCATCGCACAGCAGAGAGGCACACAACCTATCTCCTTGTTAGAGCATTTCTTATTTTTCTTTTTCACATAACACACCAACAACATTTTGTTATCAGTATGATTGCGCTTGTATTCATTTTTTTCTTTTGCTCTTTTTGCAGTCACACGCGCACCTTTGGTGGCGTTTATTTGCTCGTTGTCCCTTATCGGAAATGGCTGATTGTGTTAACCAGTGATAAGATGGGAACCCACAGTTGATTGAACCGTTTAGTTTAGATTAAGTTTACCAATGACGTCTACTCGTCTATTGTGTTGAATCTACCGACACATCGTATAGTGAACTAGCACCTCCCTAGATCAACTTTCTCCGTGTAGTTACAGTACCAACCGAGCGTACTATCATCTTCCCATTTTGTTAGACTTAGACTTCTCGGATTTATAATTTTTTTTGTGATTTAATTTTCTTTGCAGAACCGAAAATCCTTTTAGTGTTCCAATTAACTCGATGCCTGTGTACTATCATCTTCCATTTTGTTGAGTCACATTTCCTGTCTTTTTGTCTATGCCTTTTCAGCTTTACTTACCTTCCCCCTTCTTTTTTTTTATGTGTAAATGACATACTGAAATAATAAATCTCCCCCTAAAATTCTAAAACAGAAAATTTTTGTGTTTTTGGATTTTTATAACGCAAGGAAGTAAAAAATTAGAATAAAAGAAATAAAAAGAATTCAAAAGACTGTGTCGGACTATGTATTTGTTTCTTCCGCAATCACATCACTTTTCTTTTTAACGCCGTTGACCTCTAGCAGATAGAAAAATCTAGGTTTATCAAATGGTTTGGTGTAGAGGTCAGCGCGCTGAAAATCCGTGTTAATTTTAATCACATCAATCAATTGTTTTTCATAGCAATCGCGTATGAAACGATATTTAATGCCGATGTGTTTGGTTTTTGGATGTTGAACATGATTTTTAGTAACAACTATGGCAGCAGAATTATCAACATAAATAGGGGTGTTAGAAAATTGCAAACCGTAGTCGCGCATTTGCTGTTGGATCCAGATGATCTGAGAGCAACAACTTGCAGCAGCAACATATTCAGCTTCACAGGTTGATAAAGCAACCGAGGTCTGCTTCTTGCATTGCCACGTGACTAATCGCCTTCCAAAGAACTGATACCCTGCTGATGTAGACATGAAGTTCATCTTGCAGCCACCATAGTCTGAATCGCTGTTTGCAGTAAGTTCAAAGTCATCATCATGAGGATACCACAACCCCAGTGTTGGAGTACCCTTCAGATAACGAAAAATCCTTTTCACACCAATCAGGTGATTCACTTTTGGCTTCGCTTGATATCTAGAACATAAACATGTGGCATACATAATATCTGGACGCGATGTAGTAAGGTACATAAGAGATCCGATCATCCCACGATACGTTGTGGCATCCACCAAATCCCCATTCTCATCAGGAGCCCCATCATGATTTGTGGCGAGAGGGGTACCGGCAGTAGAAACATTCTCCATATCAAACCGACTCAGAATATCGCTGACATACTTGGTCTGATGTTGGAAAATACCGGTTGGTGTTTGATCCACCTGTAATCCTAGGAAGAACTTCATTTCTCCCATTGCACTCATTTCGAACTCTGCCTTCATCACAGATTCGAACTCTTTGCACAATGCTTCATTTCTAGACCCAAAGATGATGTCATCCATGTAGATCTGCACCATAAGCAAATCACCATCCTTTTCCTTGATGAATAATGTACAGTCAATCACACCCCAGCGAAAACCGTGTTTCAACAAATGGGTGGAGAGCTTCTCATACCAAGCTCGAAGAGCTTGATGTAGCCCATACAGAGCCTTATCCAGCTTGTAGACTCTGTCCCGATGATACGGATCCTCAAATCCTTCGGGTTGACTGACATAGACCTCTTCACGGATTTCGCCATGAAGGAATGCACTCTTCACATCCAACTGATAGACTTTGATCTTCATAAACAATGCATAGGCAAGGAAGATTCGAATTGCTTCCATTCTTGCCACTGGTGCAAACACTTCATTGTAGTTGATCCCCTCGACTTGTCTAAATCCCTGAACAACCAAGCGTGCCTTGTTTCTGATAACAACACCTTGGTCATCCTTTTTGCACTTTAGTACCCATTTGGTACCAATCACTTTAACTCCTTTTGGCCTGTCAAGAGGGTCCAGACTCCAAGTTTCTTGAACTGGAGTAGCTCTTCTTGCACAGCATTGACCCAGGCCTCATCTTTCAGGGTATCACTGACGTATTTAGGCTCGATTTGTGAAACAAAACATGAGTAAGCCCCGTCATTGACATAACCCTTCTCCATGACTGCAGCATAATCAGCAGAGTACAGCTGATTTCGTGTCTGCACACCGGATTGAATATCCCCAATGATAGCCGTGGGGGGATGATTCACACTGATCCTAGTCACTGGTGTGGAAGGAACCACAACCTCAGAGTCAAGATTGGTGACTACAGGTTCAGTATCTGGATTTCCCAATGCTGGTTCAGCAGCTAACGACCCACTTTGTTGATTAACATTGTGATCAGGGTCTGGTTCAGCTGCTTCTTCATCACCTGATGAGTCATCACTCTCGTCTTGAGCAGGAGTCGAAGAACTTGAGGCACCGCTTGCAGGTGTGATGTTACTTGAGTCCAGATTCGGTGTGTTGAGTACATCATACATCATCTGGGTAGCAACTTCATCATCTGACTCAACCTGAGGAAGATTAAAGGATTTGAAAAAGCCATCATAATCGAAGAATGATGATGGACCTTTTCCAGCAGGGGGGTGGTGTATCTCTGAACATCTACGTTGCACCACACTTCTACCTGACCTGTCGAATTATTGTAAACTCGTTTGTCTGGTATGCTGTATCCTAAGAATATTCCTTGATCAGCTTTCTCATTGAACTTGCCATCCTGAGTCTTCTTCAACAGTGTACAAGGAGGTCTAAAAGGTTCCAGATACTCCAAGTTAGGCTTGCGCTTCTGAAGCTACTCATAGCAAGTCTTGCCATGCCTTTTGACTACTAACACACGGTTGAGTGTGTAGCAAGCATTGGCAACCGCCTCATTCCAGAACTGGACCGGAAGCTTAGAATCATCTAACATTGTTCGCGCAGTCTCGATCAAGCTTCAATTCTTTCATTTTGCAACTCCATTCATCTATGGCTTGTATGCTGAAGTGAACTGATGAACAATCCCCTTTTCCTTGCAGAAAGCATCCATCCACTGATTCTTGAACTCTGTGCCATTGTCAGAACGAATCTTCCTTACCTTCAGGTTGTAGAGTGACTCCAGTGTCGTGACGAGTACCTTGAAGGATTCAAATGTTTCTGATTTAGCTTTCAGAAACATCACCCAGGTGAATCTTGAGTAGTCATCTGTGACTACAAAGCAGTACCAGTCTCCTGCGATACTTTTTGTGCTAACTGGACCAAAGATATCCATGTGTAGCAACTCCAGGGGCATCTCTATAGAATTAACTTGTTTGGTCTTGTGAGATTTCCTGGTCTGCTTGCCTTTCTTGCATGAGAAACAGAAATCAGGAAGCTGGAAGTTCTTGACAGGAACTCCATCAACTAAGTTGTTATGAATCAGATGATTCATCTTCCTATGATTAATGTGTCCCATTCTTCTGTGCCACGAAATGGAGTCCTTCTCTATAGCTTTAGATAAGAAACATTGAACAGTAGAAGAACTAGTAGAGACATTTGACATATCTAGAACATATAAGTCATTATATCTAGATGCTGACATTAATACTTGCTCCTCTGGAATATCCATTTCTTTCTTCAGAATGTAACATTTGCGATTATCAAACATGACTTTGAATCCCTTGTCACAAATCTGAGACACAGAAAGCAGATTGTTTTCTAACTGCTGAACAAAGTTGACTTTGTCAAACTTTACCTTTTCATTACCTACTTCTCCTTGAGCAGTAATGTATCCTCCTTTGTTACCAGCAAAGGAAACGTATCCCCCTTTAATTTGTTTGACATTGAAAAGGAGGGACCTATTTCCCGTCATGTGCCTGGAAGCTCCGCTATCTACGATCCATGTATTTAAAGATGCACTATAGCGGACAACCTGTACATAAGACAAAATAATCAGTTAAGGAGGGGGACCCAAGCCTTGACTGGATTGGGCTTTCCAGAGGAATCAACCATCATGAATTCGACCCACTGGCCTTTATCAGTGGATGGAATCTCAATGTTCAACTTGTCCTTACTTTCAGACTCATCAGTTGTTTTGGCCTTCCACAAACCATCCCTGTGAAAGGATTGTTTGTGGTAAACCTTTGACTGATTCACAGTTTGAGCATATGGTTTAGATTCAGAAACAGGTCTCGTCGCTGGCATCACAGACTTGTCAGTGACTTGTTTGTGCTGCCTTTGGCGTGGAGGAGACAAAAACGACCGAGAAGGTGTTTTAGACCTAGTAGGTGTTTTCGATCTAATAGGAGTCTTAGATCGCTGTTTTGAATCTAAATTAACTTTGTTGTTCAGCTCCACCTTAATTCTTGGAGTCTGATAGCGAGGACAATGTGTTGAAATGTGACCGCGCTGTCCACAAGTATAGCAGGATCTCCATTCATCGGGGCTAGAAGATCTCTTGTGGGGCGGTGAGTAAACTTCTGGTTCTTTCTTTTTATTTTCATTTTAAAGATTTTCACCTCCTTTGACAAACTTAACTTGTTTAACATTTTGGTTTATTTGTCTATGTGGCTGCATATTATCTCTTTTAACTGATTTAACTTGAGTGGTTGTAGACGTCTTGGATTGTGTGTTATTAGACTTTGAATCCAACCCAAGAGATGTTTGGACATTCTCTTCCACCCGTTTCTCAGCAGTGATATTTCTCGATGCTGAGGTTTTCTGAACATCATCTGGAGAAGCAGATTTAACTACTGTGTCCGGATCACTAACCAAAGGAGTTGTCACCACATGATCCTTAATTGGATTATTATTTATTGGACGTTGTTTAGTGTTCAACAGGATCTCATGTGGTGGTGGAACAACCTTGTAACCCAAGCCCTCCCCATTGTTGCATTCTTTAACCAAGTTTTTCAAAATGTGCGAGGAACTCGCTAAACTATGTAGTTTTTGTTTCAATGACTCATTTTCTACTTGTAAAACCGCTTTGTCTTTTTTAGTCTCTTCAATGGTCTTTAAGTAGAATTTAACGTCATTTTCTTGGTTAAACACAACAACTTCAGTTTCCTTTAATTGTTTATTTAAAGCATCGATCTTTTCCTTATAGCTGCTCTCATTCTGTTTTAACACTCGATTAGCTTCTGAGCATAGTTTCAAGTCATTTACTAAGTTATCATTGTGTTCTAATAACCTAGCAAATTTTAAGTCAATGCTTTCTCTAAATTTATCACAATCAGCACAAGCTTGTTTAGCGAATAATTCATCTTTAGATTGTACCTGTGCAGCTGTGGACGTTCCAGCCATGAAAGCATTCTGAGACGTAGGTTGAACTTCAGATTCTGAATTCAGCTCATTCTTGACAATTTCATTCACAGCATCAAACGTCTCTTCAAAGTCAGCAGTATCAACATCAGCTGAGCTCTCCTCCTCACTAGCTGAGTCTTCGTTCAAGTCTTCCACAGAAGCTATGTTCGCTTCACCATCAGATAAGAATCGAAAGGACCAGTCCTGTCCTTCATCTCCTTGTGCTACCATAGCTTTAGAATCATTTCCTGTGGATGCTGGCTTCTTGTCTTTATCTTGCCTATTGAACGAGGAGAATGGATTCCCGTTCCCAGTCTTTTTAGGCTTCACGCATTCTCATTTGAAATGACCCTTTTCTCCACAGTTGAAACACGTGACTTTTGACTTGTCAAAACCAAAGGTTGTATCTTTAGTAGCCACGAGATTCTGCCCTGTTTTCTTCACAAACTTTTTGGCTCTCCTGACAGCACTTGCAAGAGCCCACATGATATCCATCCTTTCAAGCTCGTTTTCATCTACTTGCTCGTAGTCTTCATCAGCAAGGTGGCAATTTCCAATCTTACCCGCCACCAGACCATCATAAGAGTGCACAACTGCAGCAAGTAGATCCATGTGCTCTTTAGCAACCTCCACTGTTACTTTTCCCAAATTTTCTGTCATCAACTTAGCAGATTGAGTAACAATTGGACTTTGTAGAACCCCAGAAGCACCATGAGACTCATTTGTAGATGATGAGCCTTGATCCGTAGATGACGATGCATTGGACACAAATGTTGTTTGCAGAGGTGCTCCAGAAGACTTTGCAGCAGGAGTGGAAGTAGGAGTTACATTGTAGAGTGATGGGTCTTGTGTATATGCTCCTCTTTTCGTCCTGTACTTGTGACGCACTTCTTCCTCTCTCAGTTTTAGAATAAAATCATTAATATCCAAGATCTCTAAAACTGAGTTGTGTCGCATAGTGGAAATGAATGAATGCCATTTTTCAGGTAGACCATATGCCAAGCTTGAAACTTTGTCTTCCATTGACGTCTTTACTCCATGAGTGTGAAGTTCACTCATCAAGTGATAGAAGCGATCGATAATTTCATCCAAGCTTTCATTTCCAATTTCAGAGAAGTTGTCAAATTCCTTCTTTAACACTTTACCCTTTAGGGACTTTAGAGTGGAATTCCCATCATACCTCTTCTCAAGAGCTTCCATCAACTTTTTACTTTGCTTGTGCTCTGAGTATTGGTGAAAAATGACCTTGGGAATAGACTGGGTCAGAAGAGCATATGCCTTCTTTTCGGCATTGTAGGCAACCTTCTGTGTATCAGTCAGTCCACTTAAAGTCAAAGGAACACCATCAACTCCCATGGGCATGTTATAACCAGTCTCAATAGAGTTCCATAAGTTCGGGTCCACTCCATTTAGATGAATCTCAAAACGTTGTCTCCATTGTGGAAATTCATCTATAGTCAATAGCTTAGGTGGCTTGTTATGGTTCCCTATCTCATTTTCCAGTAAAATCAGGTTTTGTATCCTTGAGTCCTTTCCAGCTGACATTGCAAAGTTTTCTGAGTCCATTATATTATTACTTTAACTTGTGAAAGAATCTGCTAATGCGATTGAGGAGTGCGACTGGGATGCGACCGACACTAGCTGTATGCGATTGGACTCAAACGTACGATTGAACAGACGACTGAGAGACTTAGGCGACTGAACAGACCGAACGACTCAACTGGACGACAGAACTGGGCGATTGACTCACTCGGGCGATTGGACGATGCGATTGACTCAATCGGCCGAATGAATGGGCGACTGGACTTCAGTCGCACGATTGAGCTAATCGTGCGACTGAGACTGCAGAAATCGAAATTTTTCACACTTTTAACCTAAAACGTGTTTTGGGACACCCTAGACGGCTGAAAGTCGAAAAAACACTGATTTTGCAGAACATGCACACGTAAAGACTCGGTTTTGGGCAGAAAGATTGGATCTTTTTGCGAAAAACGTGGACTTTAACAAAAACTTGATTGAATCAACGAAGAATCAAGAGCCAAAGCTCTGATACCACTTGTTAGGACCGTGTACGTACGGAGTACTAACTGATTCTTCGTTATACCGGATCAAATAGTGCGGAATCCTATTTGATTGGCGATCCAATCAGGCAGAACGAAATCAAGATCAATCCTAACGATTAGAAAACGTTAAGAATGGACTAGGAATGATCTCAGACATTCTATGAAGTTGGAATTGACGAACAGGGCGCTCTGGGTCGACTAGGGTTATGAATATTCGAAGTGTTCCGTTTTTCCACGAATTAGGTGGTATTTATAGGTAAGGGTTTCTCATTCGGGCGACTGAACCATTCGCATGGTTCAGTCGTGCGATTGAGCTATGCGGTTGATCCATACGCACGACTGAGACTTCAATCGTACGACGGGTTCAATCTCATGCTTCAGTCTTCCGACTGATCCAGTCTCATGGTTCAGTCGTGTGACTGAGCCATTCGCATGAAGTTATTCATGCGTATGGTCCATTGGCATGGCCCATTCGCACGATAACTTCATCATGTTAAGTTTGAATGTGTTAATCATTACAACATTATGCATATCAATTCAAACAACCACAAACCTATATAATTAATCATTACACAACCCATTAATAAAATATATAAACATTATAACATAAACAGCTAAATGTATTTCATTAATAAACGTTCAATTACATATAATCAAGACATTAAAAAGATATTAAATTCAGCTCAGAATCTAGGGACACATGTATCAACACTTGGCTAGAAAATTTAATAAGTTATTGGTTAACTTAAAAGGAAGTTTCATGCTCTAAACAATGTTCATTTGATTTATTTATAACTAATTATTACAATGAGATACCTGAACACAATGGGTATAAACAATCTTCATTTGATTTATTTATAAATAATTATTTTATGTAATTCAAAATGCAAAAAATGATAGTTGTGATATTTCATCACACTGAAGTGATTAAGGGTTGTTTGAATTTTCTTGTGAATCTCAATTATTGGTTTGGTCACTTAACAGATCTATCAGCAATTAAAGTACGTTCCGTAAATTGTCTTAGTTTCGTTTGGTTACTTATAACCCGTATCATCTTGTCCAACAAATAGGGAGTGGTGAAGATTATTCACATACAAGGGCAGGTATTAATTTTGTTTGCAATTTGACCTATATCACCTAGAGATGCAGGCTTATATTGGCTACAAATTGTATTTTAGTTTTTTTATTGGTAACTATTTTAATCAGCAAAATAGGGATCATTAGGATTATAGTTTCTAGACTTAATTACACGGATGGTCCCCGTGGTTAGGCCTAATTTTACTTTTGGTCTCTAACTATCTGAAACTACAAAGTTGCTCCAAAACTTTACACAAACACAACAAAGATGGTCCTTGAAACGGATGTACGTTAATTATTTATGCGTGTGAAATGACAAAAATACACCTTTTTACCTTTTTTCTTCTTCATCTAGACTAATCTCCTATCGCCACTAATGGATGCTACCGTTCATAAAAGATATTTCCACTTCGAGCTATCATATATAACAAATACATATATACATACATATATATATATACATATATATATATATTGGTGGTAGTGGTGGTGGCTCTACAAATCTTAGTTACATATTGACTCCGCCGCCGCCGCATCGCGCGGGTCCTGACTAGTATGTGAATAAGAAAGCTATGAACACACGTAAAAGTACATGAAATCACAGCTACAATGAGCTGTGAAAAACTACCTTCCCAGCAGCAAAAAGTCGACAGAAAATGGATGCTGGAAGCTGAAATTTATGCCAAGGCTCCAGGGAAAGGATCCCTCAAGCTTGTATACCCCAAGCTCTTTGCAAAAGCACCTTCTTGTTAGGAAGAAACACCACAAAGAAAGCTCCTAAACTCCTTCTTCTTTGCTGCTTGTTTCCATAAACAATGAGAGAGAGAGAGGAGAGTTTTGAGTCTATTGCCTGTATTGATATAAGAGAAAAATGAGTGTTGGACTAGTTAATATGTGTGTCTTCTCAAGAAAGCAAGTTAGCCAATGAGAAAAAGGGGGGGGGGGAGGGGCGGCCGAAATGGGTTTTAAAAAGTGTCCCCCCATTAAACTAACAACACATTATTTTTAACTAGTCTTCTATATAGAAATACAATTAACCTTTTAATTGTATAATCCATACACTCCTATTATTAATTTGTGATGTTATTTAACTTACTTAAATAACATTACAAATAATATCATTGAACAAAATATACTAATAAGTTGTTCCGTCTCATATGCAACTTATTTAGAAAACCCATTTTTTAAATTTGGTGTAAATATTTAATTGCATGATCATATCATCAATTAAATATTAATTGGTGTTTGCTAAGCTTGTTATTGGGTATAACCCGACTTGGATCATAACGTACTAACCACATCAATATTCTATGTGTCTTGGGCATATAGAATCCTACACATTACAGCTAATCCAGTTCAACATTCAAAATCAAAAACATATCAAGATTCGATATCATTCTCAGAGATAACTCTGAAAAAGGTTTAATCATTTTGATTCAAATTGAAACTGAAAAACAGTTGGCAGATCTATTTACTAAAGCCTTCTTACCAGGATGGTTTGAGTAGTCAATTGGTCTTATTAACCATGTGTAAACCTGGTTTCTAAGTTCTTCTTTCAATTCTTTGAATCTTACCATGATTAGAACCCTCCCTAATCCAAAAGGTCATAGTAAGAGAACCTGTCAAAGTTATTTGCCTGATTGTAGTTTGTGTGTGTGTTTTTTATGTAGAAAACCCAAATACAAAAGTAGAAAACTCAAAATTAAGGATAAAAATATAAAACAAAAACTACAAAAATAGAGCCTTTCTTTATTTGTTAATTCATTGTTAAAAATGAATTTGTTTTTTCAACATGTGAGAAATGATAGTACATTAGTGAGATCAGTTGCATACTTCACTCTATAATAAAGTCTGACATGATCAGATATGATGTGTAGACAATCTTATGCTATTATACTGAAAAAGTAAATTCTTGTGATGAAACTAAATCATCTATGCTTGTATGTGTGTTCAGCTGAGTACTTTTGAGTTGTATTAGCTTATCAGATTGATTGTTTGTTAAGTTACAACACTCACACCTGATGGTGATATGTCTAATCATGAGATCTGTTACAAGCATCATCTCACTTCTTTGTTACGAGTCATCATAGACCTGAAGTACTGAGATATCCTCTGTTGTAAGTGATTACAGACCTAGATATTCTCCTTTGATGCAAAAGATGCCAATGTGCACACCCATTCAAATGGATGGTTAGAGTTGATCAAATGGTTATCCATGATCATTCTCTGCTAAATTAGTAACATGAACTCTGGTTATGCATATACGTCAGGTAATAAATTGAGAATGTGTGCTTACTTGCATGTCATGATGATAGTTGATCTCTTAAAGTCTTTGTATGATCCAAATCATGTCATATCTAACTCTACCCTAATCAATCCAAGAATTGAAAAAGTAAGTGTACAGATACTTTTGTCAAAAACACTCATTTTCTGTCCTTATATCTTGTGTCTCCATTGCTATAAAATCACTGACCTGGAACACACTTGATCAGAATTTATTCATTGTCTATGACTATTCACACTTTATTTTATTTTAATGTGCCGATCTTAACTGATATGATCTCACCACAGACAATGATTCTATTGTAAATATTAGATTTTGATTCTGCTTTAATTTTGATTTTGTGCATGTTTTCTGTGTGCAGGCAATTTACCAATTATAAGTGTGATCTTATTGTGTCAACTTGGGAAACTTCCAAGTTTATAAAACTTAAAATTTTAGGGGGAGTAATAAAAATAAGATTTTCTCAAAAAAAAATTAAAATGTTGAATGGAAAGAATAAAGCTAAATGTTCAAAGTATGTGTGTGTTTGAATGGAAAGTGCAACGGCTAACCAGTGCAAAACTGCCTGAACAGTGCTTATGTGATTAACAGTTCTCATGCTTCTAACCTCAAACGCCCATACAGTGCTCAAGCGTCTAGAATTTTACACTTAGTATATAAACAACACCTCATTTTTTCACTCATTCACAATTAAAGGCCCCTGAACTCATTCGACACCCATTTCACCCATTACACTCAATACTGTCATCTGTTTCTGAAATTTCTTAATCAAAAGTGTGTATATGTGATTGATGAATGTAAGTTCATTGATAAAATCATTTCATTTCAAGTTCTGATTCAAAATCAGTTAGACGTTTCAAGTCTTTTTAGGCGTTTGTAACCCTAAAACTTGAAAAACTTGAAATTGATGCATCAAAATGAATCTAAGAACTTACATTGATCATATATTATTAATATACACTGTATTTCAATCATTTTAAAATGTGGAACTGTTGTTTTCATGAACATTGAGCAAAAGGTGTTCTTCATCAGTCAAATAAAGAAGATGAACAGTTCAAAACTTTGAATTTTTTAATAAAAAAATTAGTTAAAAATTTATAAAAAATTAATTGATAAATAACTTTAGGAAATGATAAGTGAGTTAGTATGTTTTAATACAATAATACAACAAGTTGATGTACAATAAAAACTAAGTGTTTAAAACATAATAATTCCTTAAACATTTAATTCAAAGTTTGATAAAATCAAATTGTTTCAAATAAATCAAGATATCTAAAGTGTGTGCGTTTGTTTGTGTAGATGGCTGAATTGAAATTTGAACCAAAGCATAATGTAGCTGCTTATTTAGATGAAGAAAGTAGAGAGGCAGCTGGTTATGAGAAGATTATTAGATTTCTACTGAGAACAAAATATGTGTATGCCATGTGTGCTAGACTTGTGATTAATGCAAGACTGATTATGAGATTCTGGAGAACTTCTGAGATAGAAAGAGATGATAAAGGGAACAAGGTTGTCAGAGCATTCATAAGAAATGATAGGATGATTGAAGTCTCTGAGCAAGCAATTAGAGTAGCTCTCAGACTAGGAGAGAATGATCCTCAAGACTTAGAAGAGTATACATTCAATGAATTTAGAGAGGTGTTTATGCTGATAGGTCACCCTGATCATTTCCCTAAGAAACAATTCTTTAGGGCTAGGGTGTATAACCATTCTAAATTACTCTGTTATATATTCCAACAGTGCATCTCCAAAAGAAGTGCAGGACGGGATTCATTCCCAGTGGACATTGCATCTCCTATCTTAGCCTTAGCCATTAACAGAAGATTTAACATGGCTAAGTGGATTATGAATGGATTCATCTACAATCTAGAGAGAGGAAAAAGAAATAAGTACTTGATGTATCCTAGATTTCTTTAGTTGCTTATCAATGAAGATTATCCTGACTTGTATGTAGATGGAGTTGAAGGTGATAGACTGGAGCTTGAACATATGTCTGAAGTTGTTTACAAGAGACTGGCAATTATTACTGGAGCTCCAAATATTCCTTTATTTGATTACATGCGGAATGTAGATATAGATGAGGTTGATATTAATCAATAACATTTTCATTAGTCTGAGGGTGAACCAATAGATCCAAATGATCTGATAGAAGATATTGTTAAAGAGATCATTGATGAGGAGGATGATGAAAGTGATGAAGATGATGATGAAAGCTCTGATGATGGTGAAGCTGCTGAAAGCCAATCAAATGATAGTGATGATGATGGAGATGATGGTGCAATAGAGGCACATCAAGCTGATAGCAGTGAAACCACTGTGTCTGATCATGCTGATGAAACACATGATATTGGTGAAACTCAAGATGAACAAATAACAGAAGCTCAAGGTGCTGAAGAAGCTGAGGCTGATGTACAAAATCAAACATTTGATTTTGAGTTTATGGAAGCTATGATATCTGAGCCTGTCTTTCAAGGCACATCTCCTATAGAATCTGAAGAGATTCTAGTCGTTACAACACAAAACGTGTCTGTAAAGATTGATGATATCATAGATATTGATGAGACTGAAAAGTTGAAAGAAGTCATCATGTTTCAAGAAAAAAACATAGCTGAGTTGAAAGAAGAAAACTTGAAGTTGAAAGAATTATTAAACAGAAGGATGATGAGATAATGAGTGTGGTGAATGATAAATCTGAGATCATGAATACATTTGATGTAATGATTAGAGATTATTATGTAATGGAAGAAAAGTATAAAAAGATGAATGAAGAAAATGAAATGCTGAAAGAAGAGTTAGATAAGTTGAAAGAATCTCAAAAGGTTAATTCTCATGAAATTGAGATTGTAGTTGAAGTCAATCCAATTAATATTGAAGAAATTCCTGTTGTTGATAAAGATAAGAGAAAGTTAGATGAATTGGATGAATCAGTGTTACCTGAGTCTTTATCTAAAGTTCAAAAGCTTACTGAAGTTCAAGAGGAAGGAGATAAATATGTGCAAGAAACTATTAAGGCACTTGATGATATTGAAGAAGAATTCAAGGATGATTGGTATGATGAGGTATTGGAGGATGAAGATATAGATGAAGCAAACCTTGAAAAGGACTTCACTCCTATGGAAACAGCTCCAGATGAAGTTCCTATTGATTTTGAGGATAGATACAACTTCCTTATAAAGATGAAGTATAACCGAGTATTCCTGGATGGACTGACAGTGATGCAGATAAACGAAGAATATGAGAAATGTATAACTACAGAGTCAGTAGCTCCAGTGAATCCAAACAAATTGTAGTGGAGCATGGAGAATGGAATCCATTGCAAGAGAGCATAAACATTGAAGAAATGCCAAATTCAGAGCTTCACCATCCGGATCCTGATGAGATGAGGATTGTTGCTTTGAGATCTTGGTTACAGGCAAGAAAGTACCCATGGAAAAGATTAAAAAGACTCCAAGGTGAATCCTTGAGGAACCTTGTTAGAAGCTTTCAAGCTACAGAGAAACAATCTAACAAGATGATTATATTGGACATGGATAATCCTCAATACCTGGAGATCACCAAAAGAACAAGAGTGTTGAAGCCTCAAGAATCTGATCAATGGCTCAGAAGACAAACGTTTATGAGCGAAGGAAAGAGCTGAGGGAGATGTTCCCTGAGATAGAGAAACAAGCTTATAAAGTTTCTCTTGATCAGAAACAATTATTTAACAAAGCAAGATCAATAGGAGACTTGGTAAGGAACGTACTGCAAAAAGGACAATCTATATCAAAACTACTGAATGCCATGATTGCTCCAGATTCCACCAACAAAGTTAAGATTGTGGCTTGGAATTATGATGAGATCTTTGATTGCTCCGATTCCACCATCAAACGAGTAAATGCTGTGTGTGATGTTTATAACTTTTACTCGAGCATTATAAAGCTCCCAGTTCAATACTTAAAGGAGTTGAACAAACTTCCTTTGATCAATCCGACTGGAGCTAAGCGTGGAGACATGTTTGTAGAGCTGCTGAACAGAGGAATTACAAGAGCAAGTGCTTTATTGGAAACAAGATGTTCATAAGAGGACAAGGAGTACTTTGCTACGTTGAAAAATAATAGAAAGATAAAGGGAAAACAATAAGAGGATGAGCATTTCCTGATTGAGTTTTGTGATGACTACTTTAAAAAGGTAACTACTCCGGGATTGAAGGTTATTGATAGAACACAGAAATCAAAACCTATCCTGTGATGGTTTTACAATACTAAAACATTTGAGCTAAAGTTAGTCCAAATGAGGATATGATTACACTTTTTGGTGTGTTTGAGCTCAAATTGTTGCATCCAAGCTATATATCTTTCTT
This sequence comes from Flaveria linearis, assembly GCA_024085815.1. Taxonomy (NCBI): domain Eukaryota; kingdom Viridiplantae; phylum Streptophyta; class Magnoliopsida; order Asterales; family Asteraceae; genus Flaveria; species Flaveria linearis. Next base: position 60,815,736 of record CM044004.1, on the reverse strand, counting down.
GTCAGTGCAAAAGTTTGAACGCGTATCTCCTGAAGTAGTAGAAAATGATTAGAAATATTTCTTGTCAATTATTAAAGTGATGAATGCTGCTATGGAGAGAGTATCACTGAGGAAAGCTTTGGCTTATGCAAACATCATGAAGAAAGATATTAAAGATATAGAGTTCATGAGGATATCCAGTAAGGGAGTGTTAGAAGTATACTCAAAAGGTAATTAAAAGCCTATTAAGATATACACTAACATTGACATTACAGGATTATCTAAAGAGACACTTGAAGTCATGAACAAAATGGAGATAAAGACAAATGAGGCGAAGCCTGAGCAAGGTGTATTAGCTAGTAAGTTCATATCTGCTATTGCTAAAGCCTTGAGAGAACAAGAGCTTTACAAGGAGAAGCCAATGTTTAAAGTTAAAGAAGAACCAGCGGATTCCTTTAAAGATTGAAGATGGATGCACAGGAAGAAAGAAGATCGCAGATAAAGAGAAGATTGAAGAATGTAGCTAAGAAGACTAAAGAAGATAGAAGATTGAAGTTGAAAAAGATCAAGTGAATGAAGATTGAAGATAACTAAAGACTGAAGACCATGTAAATCTTAGGGGGAGTATTGTTGGCACCTGTTAAATATTTAACATCTTGTCTTTATTTTGTCTTTGTATTTTATGTTTGCATTGTATTTTACTTTTGTAATAGTATAGGGACTTATTGTGTAATATATGTTCCTTTAGTTTCTTTGTTTAGTATAAATAGGATTATGTGTATTGTGTGGTTAGACGTTTTGAACATTTCTCTCAATTGTACACTGTAATCCTTGTGTCTAATCAATAGAAACTGATTTGAATCTTTGCAATTGTTGATTACATTGTTCTTTTAATTGTTGATTGCTTAATCATAACACATAATCGATCCATTTGAACCTATCAATTTTGAAAGGGAAGTCACAGTTGACAAAGTTGACTCGATTGAACCGTTGGTGACATGTTAAGTTGCCTACTTGTTTAGATCAATATTATATCGCATTAAAAGTTTTGTTTGCAAAGATTACCATACTAACCATGTACATAAATCACATTATATATTTAAATACCATGACACATTACCCAAGCATAGACTTCTGCTTTATGCACCATACTTGCACAGTTTCCAAGAAAACCTAAATTTTCCTAAATAGTTCATCAATTATCCAAATGACCCAATCACATATTCCAGCATACATGACATCATTCATGAGTAATCTAACATGCTCCTAACATCAAACCATGACCAAAATAACTAATTCATACAATTTGTACCAACAAAGTTCCCCTTTTGGGAAAGCAGCATCCAAAAACCCAACTTTCATCAACATCAATATAAATTCACTAATAACATGCCTAGACTAGTTCATAGATACCATTCAAACACATAGCCATTCATAATTTACTAGAACATTTATCCTCATGATCCAAAAGTTACTATTTCGGGCAATCTATGAACAAGATATCTGTAAGGCCCCGTTCCCAGGACGCTTACAGCTGGTCGATCATCGCACAAAAACATACATTTTCATTTATCTTATATAAACAATGTAGCGGAATCAATTAAAATGACATCTCATTTCATCATAAAAGCTTTTGCAAAATAATACATCGTTAATCAGTTGCAAAATACATTGTTGCATTACATCACAAAAGCATTATATAAATGGATGCCATCCAAAAGAGCTGAGTAGCCACCCCGTGCCATCCTCAGCAACATTACCTGCCAACTGGAAACACATCAATGAGTTCTAGTTTTATAAATAAAATACTTTGCTTTCGTTAAAACCGTTTCTTTACTTTCATGTGATCATACATCATACGTACACATAGATAATATCATTATTATCCTCATCATTAATTCATTCATTCATTCACTCATTCATTCATTCATTCTTTCATTCATTCATTCCCTAACTCTTGTTCATTCATCGTACTTTCTTGTCATTCTTACTATTTCATCATTACCTCTCTTCTTTCCATCAACGATAAACCTTACCCTTTTGTTTCGTGGTACTGGACCGAGGCCTATCATAGACCTTATATAACGGTGCACCGCACCTCTTGCCATAGTACCTAAGGTAAAGTTTAGGTGTACCATTGCCATATGCAATACCCTTCTGTTCCTGGTACTGGACCTAGGCCTATCATAGACCTTCTATAACAGTGCACCGCACCTCTGGCCACAGTACCTAGGGTATGCAGCAATGGTTCTATACAAATGGTCAATCACAGTGTCAAGCTTTACCCTCTTCATGGCACACAGCCACGATTACTGAGGTCGAATGACAAAGATCCCATTTCGAGTCTGTAGTGACAACAAGGTCGCTCACCTCATACATTTGCTTGCAAGCCTTTCTTACTTTCATTCATTATTAATGCATGCATTCATTCATCATGTTCTTCTTTCATTATCTTTCACTTTACGTTACATAATACTTTCATTTCATTCAATAACATAACACGTAAAGCCACGGGAAAGATAAACATACATCATAATATGGAACATCAACATACATAATAGCATCATCATACAGGGCATCATCATACATACATAACATACATCATGCATAAACATCCAACATCATCATGCCCAACATACCCTCTAAGATCCCACAATCATCTTATTTGAACTTAAGGGAACTTCCACGTCAAAACTTACATCTACACTTTCCCCTGAAATTCAGAAATTAACTATGCTTTTCCTCGGGTACACCAGCCCTATTTGGGCATATGGGCACCCTTCAGTCGCATGACCTCCAGGCGACTGAACGTCATGCGAATGGACCCATGCGGATGAACATCAATGCGTATGAACACCCCAGTCGTGCAAATGGACCTTATGCGGATGGACTCCCAAGCGAATGACCACCCATGCGAATGACCTCATGCGGATGAAACTGATGCGGATGAACACTTATGCGACTGGGCCCTCAGTCGCATGACTCCCCATGCGACTGGCCCCCTAGTCGTGCGAATGAACCCCCAATCATGCAAATAGACCCTCAATCGTGCGAACGAACCCTCAATCATGCGAATAAACCCCAATCGCACCTCATTCGGCCATATGGCCTCAATTCGGTCGCATAGCCCTAGCTGATGCAGAATGCAGTTCATCCCGAACCCAATCTACCATTTTGGACCTTCAAGCTCATCCAAACTTATTCTAAGCCAAATCAACCATCATAAACCTTAGGAATGCATACCACAACACCATTCAAGCACACATAAGCCCGGAAATAAACTCCAAACGTATCACACGCAAACACTTTCAAATGGGTCAAACACATACACACATAAAACGGGTTTCAGATGTGTTCCAGCCCCAAAACCATTCAAGAAAGTGTAAAATAGGGGTCCTAGAACTCACACAAACTATACCGAGAAGAATAGCTTCATTTAGACCCGCTACACGACGATTTCCAAGCCCGAACCCACTCGAACCAAGCCTTTTTCTCTCTTTTCTCCCTTTCTTCTTCTCCTCTCTTCTCTTGGCTAAAAATATGGGTGTGGGGAGAGGGTAAGGGTTGCCCTCTCCCTTTAAATATCCCCACTTACCCAACTTTCTCGTATTGACGAGTTTGGTCCCCCGACTTTGGACTTTATTTCTTTTTCTTCCTTCGTCGGCTTCAAGGAAAATATCCGGGTGTTACAATACCAAATTTCACCCAATACTTGCATAATCATCATAAAACAACATCTATTTAACGTAATTTACCTCTTAAAATCATCAACAACCATCAATTTCACAATCTTATGATCAAAAGTTACTATTTTAAGTATGGTATGAACTAGGTCATCAAAATCATTGATTTCTTATACAAATCATCAATGTCAAGCAACAATACATCACAACTAACATCATATCATCATCAAATATCATCAATTTCAACTTTTGACCTAGAATTTGAATTAGGGTTCATCAAGAACCAAAAACCATGAATTTCTTGCCAAAACTTACCTTTAATTGTGAATTAGGGATGATTAGCACTTGCAATTGCTTGTAATACTTGAAAATCACTAGAAATCGATGATTTTTTATTGTTTCTTCATCAAAATCACAAGGGGATGGGGGATGGGGGCTTTGGCCAAATTTTAGGTGGTTTGAGGGGCCAGGGGTTTGATTTTTTGAATATATTTGGTAATATTATGTTTTGCGATAATTACAAACTTAACCCTTCTTGATTATATTTTATAAAAATTAATCTTTTAACATCTTTTAAATAATTTTTAACTACCAAACTCTTGTATTATTATTCAATAATATAACAATATATATTTTTAACTAACTACAACACATGAAATAATTATTACAAGTTGTCATGTTATCAAGTAAAATTCATAAATAATATTTAAAATCTATAAATCACATAACCATAAAATTTAATAATCAACATTATTAATTAAGTTATTATCTGCTAGTTATGGTTAATTATTATTAAGTACTCAACGTTCAACACGACATGTGTATGCAAGACCTAACGGAACTAACGGAGTTTTGTAACGGAAAATTACCGGATGTCACTCCTCCATCTAGTGCTCAGAAAAGGTCTATAAAAGAGACACATAAAAATTATATGCCTGATGATTCCCCCAACATTAAATGAAAGAAGAGTGTGGTAATGATGAAAGTTGGTAGTAGACGTAGAAGTGGTCGAGGAAGGTGAATTCTTTTCAGAAGGCCAAGGTCTAGAGTGATTATAGAATCCATAAGTCAAGAAAATCCTTCAGCAGATATACATGCTACAATAGTTTAGACCAAATTCTAGTGATTCTAATGTGTAACCGAAGCAAAAAAACAATGACATTTACTAAGTGTATGGATTTTAATCCTAGTCATTTTCTCAACACATCACTAAATTAATCAAAGCGTGCAAGTACATCTACATATAATCTTGTTTATATTCTATCTGCACTTCAACACTAGATAACTTATCATGAAAAGGAATTGTATGATAAGTCAAACCAGATTAAAATTTTACAGCATGATTTTTAATTAAAGGATGTGAGAATTAAGACAATAGAGAAGCAGATTCCATTCATGTTTGTTTACCTTCAAAGACTGGAGAATTAGATAAGAGTATCATTTTCTAAAATTATTGATAATCTTAAGCATGCTAAAATCATGAAAGAAAAAGTAGTTGGTGAATTTAGTATTCAACATGCAATTAAAATAGAGGTCGTTGAAGATGTTAAGTTAATGTTGAGCCAAGTGAGTATGTGATTATGCTAGAGATTGAAACAGGAACAACCATAGTTGAAGCTACAGCTGGTGATGCAAGTGTATGAGTGGAGTTAGTTGGTGGTTGGGGGGAAGTATGATTATTTTGGTGAAGTTAATTTTATGGTGATAATGATGATATTGAAGAAAATGATGGTGATGAAGATAAAGATGATGATGATGACGATGAGAGTGGATATAAGAGAAAGAAAGATGACGATGATGATGATGATGATGATAACAATCAAGGAGGAGATCTTTTAAATGTTACTTTGACTTCTTGCTATTCTAATACTCGCAATGCCTCTAGGCCAAGTTCTGACAAATCAGAAGCATATAATACTATTGATCCAGAGTTAGAGAGTCAATATGAGAAAGAATTATAATCATTTCAACAACAAATTTTACCGGAGGATCTAATGAAGGTTTTGGGGATTTTGATGATCATATAGATGAAGTAGAATGTGACATCCGGTAAATTTCCGTTATCAAACTTCGTTAGTTCCGTTAAGTCTTGCATACACGTGCCGTAAGCACACACGAGTTGTCGTTGAGCGTTGGTGACCTAATAAGAATAATCTATGATAAACAACGATAATCTAATTAATAATGTTGGTTATTAGTTGTGTTTATGTGATTCATGAATTTATAGAATTTTAAATATTTATTTTGTAAATTTTACGTGATAACGTGACTATGTGTTATATATATGTCTTATGTGTTGTGTGACTTATTGTAAATGTTTATAACTATGATTATTGACTAACAATACTGGTGACTTGTAGTTAAAAATTAAAAAAAATGCTACAAAGGTTAAATTTTATAAAAACATAGTTAAAGGAGAGTTTAAATGTAAATGTTAAATAAGGCAACTTTGACAAAACCTAACCCTAGACCCATTGTCCCTCATTCGGCCGAAACATCACCCAACACCTTCATCCATTTGATTTTGATCAAGAACAAGGCTTAGCATTCAGATTTGATTTGGTCCCAAGTGTTACAAGTTGTTTTCAAGTGTAAATCGTTATCTAAGCACACTTAAAGGTTAGTTTTGATTAGTTTTTCATGTTGGTTGTTCTTGATGAACCCTAATTTCAAAATTGGTGATGAAAACATGAAATTGATGATTGATAGTTATTGATATGATGTTAGTAAGGTTGTATGAATGCTGATTATATTGATTATGCAAGAAAATCCATGAATTGATCATCTAGTTCATACTTTGCAATAAGAGGAAACTTTTTGTTCTTCTAATTCATGATTTGGTGATGTTATGATGTTAGATACAATGCTTAGATGTTAGTTTAATTGATTTGTGCAAGAAAACCCATGGATTTGAGATGTTGATCATGACTTACTAAAAGTAGAAAATTTTGTGAATGATGTTTGGAAATTTGAATGATTTGGTGATGATTAGCATGTTAGAATGAATGTTATGAACTTGATTAAGTATGAAATTGATGAAATGATGATTGATTTGGATGTTAGATCACTTTTGGGTATTACTTTCCCAAAAGGGAAACTTTAGTTTCGATGATTGATGGATTATGATTATTAGGTATTGTTGGTCATGTCTAGATGTTGTTATGTGCTTGAATTGGTATATTAATTATGAATTCATGAATATAATGAGTGTTTTATGGATTTGGGATGTGCTTTCTCAAAAGGAAAACTTTATTTGTACAATTTCCTACATATGAGGAATTGATGAAGTTTAGGACATTAGGATCATGCTAGTATGTTCATGGATGATTTCTAATGTGGTTGAATGTGTTGTTTGGGTTGTATGAATATTTTATTGGTTAATTATCTGTTTTGGCCTGTTTGTGGGAATTCATAGTTATGGGTTATATGAATATGTTGTGCATGATTTGATCCTTGTATGATGCATTAGCTGTGTTATAGTTACACTGAGCATGCTAGTTGTTAGGGACTTGCATGAGTTGTATGAAGATCTAATATGGTATGATGACCTAGGTAGAACTTGGGTTGACAATGTGATACACATGGATAATTTGTATGATACTCTTGTATATGAAGTTGTCAGGTTAAGAGTTGCAATTGCCTAGGAGCACGTTGCACGAGTCAACATTATGAAGTTGTTTGTATGTCATGAAACAATATTTTATTTATGTTTGTTGAATACCTATGATTGTTTTTGCATAAATTTTGGGCGCGTATGTTTGCGCATTTTAAAACATGTTACACCGTTTTAGATTTTAAATACTTCTGCCGTATTTAAAGTTAAACTCTGATTTTGATTTTTAGTTCATATATAGTCGTTCTGAGTAACTAATGACTGAGATCCTGGTTTGTCACGTGCCTCACGGTAAAACCCCACACGCGGATTTTAAGGGTGTGACATAGAATATACAAATATCTTCAAAAACAACAACAAAAGCATATATAATGATGTTCATTTGTAAGAAGTTAAGATACCATCATCATCAAGAGTTGAGCATTCTAAGCAATCAGAGATACTGGTTGAACCAAATAATCAAATAGAAAATCAAGCATTGATACAAGTTGGAAATATCACTATCAGAGCTCCTCCACATGTAAAAGAAAAGCACTTTCTTAGATATCTAAAACCTGATACAAGGTCATGAATTCGGAACCAGTATTTAGTTAGATGTAAGAAGGTGAGAAAATTTTTATGTGATTAAAAGGCAAGGTGGAGCAATATAGTATTTCAGTGAGGAGCATGATTTTCATACTATGCGTGCAACTAAATTATATGCTATGACAAGAGTTCCATTATTTGATCTATGAAATTATGGTAAATCTAACTGGATCTGGAAATAAAGAAAGAAAAACTTCTAGCATTTCAAAACTACAAAATCCAAAGTGATTAAACTAGAACAAAAATAATCGAAACACCTACATTTTGATGATAATCATAGCTTATAAACAACCAAACACTGTGAAAAAAGTTGTTATTCATATTTGCAGTTACAGTAAACAACTTAGCTAAACCGATAACGTGGGTAAATGTAAAAAGACTGATTGTAACACCCGGCCCCTCATACCACCAATGTTGTTCGATTTGCCCATGAGGAGCTCACGGATTTGCTTTTTGTTTCCCGGGTGAAAACTTCCCAGGAAGGTCACCCATCCTTGGATTGCTATCACCTAAGTATGCTTGACTATGGATTTTTCCCCTTATCCACAGCCAATGCACCCAAAACACATCAGTGATATTAGAGACCAGACATTATCTTATGAATCAGGAATCTCTCCTGTCCACGACCGATGTGGGATTTATGTAGGGTGTCACAATCCCCCCTTTGGACTCATCGTCCTCCATGAGCCCGAGAAGTCACCATGCTTGGTGAGGTATCTCTCACACCCTGAACGACCCAGGAGTGGTTCTGATACCATTATGTAACACCCGACCCCTCATACCATCAATATTTTCCGCTTTGCGCATGAGGAGCTCACGGATTTGCTTTTGGTTGCCCGGGTGAAAACTTCCTAGGGAGGTCACCCATCCCAGGATTGCTGTTATCTAAGCACGCTTAACTGTGGAGTTGTCCTCTCATCCACAGCCAATGCGCCCAAAACACATTGGTGATATTAGAGACCAGACATTCTCTTATGAACAAGGAATCTCTCTTGGTCACGACCGATGTGGGATTTAGGTAGGGTGTCACACGGGTCATGCAGTTATTTATTATGTGGCTAAAGAGTAAAGAGTGGCGTGTCTGATTAGTTTACCAAAATTTGAAAAAAGAGGATTTAATAAAGCTACAAGTGTACCTAATTGAAGGTGATAAGTCTGTACACTTTATTACAGGTATATATGTTTGTTTGGTTAATAAAGCGTTGGAAAAGAAAATGTATACATATGGAGGTGATTATAAATGTGATGATGTGGACTTTTAATGTAGTTGACTCACTGAGTGTAGGGGGATATTGTGAAGGTCAAATCTAGAGGCTCGGGAAGTCAAAAAAACGGATCATGTGAAAACTTCATGGTGTTTGTGAGAACATCAGCTGCGGAGAAAACATCAAGGATGAGGTGAGAACTTGTGTTATAGTATAAATAGGTGTTTATCTTTATATTTTGAAACACTTTTAATTTTCCTAATTTACAAAGCTTGTAAGAAATATGTGTTTAATAAGAGAAAGTTAAGCTATTCGCTTGAGAAAGCATCTTCGAAAAGTTAGGTATTTCACTTGAAAAGTTAAGATTTTTATAAAGATAAAGTAGTCGCACTAAGTCAGTTACAAACGATTCCTCACTGCGATAGAAGTTCAGTCTGTCGAAAAGTTTGTCATAAAATACATCACAAGAGAAGTCACCAAGTTATCATGCAAAAATTTCATATTCGAAGAAATTTTGTGAAGTTTGAAATTTAATTTCAAATATGGCCATCAACCCTAATTTAAAGAATCTTACGTCTACATTGAGTTTGGACATTGATATTGAAACAAGTACCAAGCCACCAAGATTGCTAAGTGAAGATGATTAAGCTAACAGAGTATATCGGTTTGAGAATCAGGTCATTTATACCGAACTGAGGATGCTAAGATCGATCAAATACGGACTCTACATACCTCAGTACAAAATTGAAAAAGGGGAATTGGTTCAAGAACTAGAACATCCTTTGGATGAAGAAGACATGAAGAAACTAGAACTTGATAACAAAGCATGTGTCGTTATTACTATGTCTTTGACAACTGAAATTGCATAAAAATTCAAAGAATTCAGAGGAGCCAAAGTTCTTTGGGATGCTATGGAAACCGAAATCATAGGAAACAAAGACATAAGAGAAATCAAGAAAGACATGCTTAATAAAGAGTTTAACATGTTCAATCACATTCTTGGTGAAACTCTGGAAACTTAAATTTCAAGTATTATCAAATTTCAAGTTTTGTCAAACTGGTAACAAAGATGAAGAGTGCATGCATTATCTTGGAAATCATTACAGTGAACTAGAAGCTTTTGAACTACTTTCCTTATAGTTGGAGCAACAACTATATAACAATCAAAAAGAAAAATGATTGTTTAGTCTGTCACTCAGTGATTTGATATCTACAATCAAGTCGTATGAATTGGATGATAAACAAAGAGCTACAAACCATCTAAACTCGATAGGTGCTGAAGCTACTACTATGTATACAAAAATGGTCAGTAACCCTAATTACTATAGGAGTTATTCCTGATGTGTCAGCAACCCAATCTGGAATTTATTTCATAAGTCCTAGAAGAAAAGTCAATCCAATTCCAAGCACCGAATGTCAATCAGTATTCGTCATTGCCTTGTTAGTTAACTCTATCTCAGTGTCAATCACATAACTATTCATCAATTCTAACTCAACCCTAGATTTATCAAGCTTATGATGCTACTTACAGCCCATCTAAGCAGATAGTTCAGATTATTGAAGAACATCTTGCTTTAATTCACTACACTCATGTCCAGCTTTGAAGCTTTTATGGCAGGAAGACTGAGTACACCGAATGTTCTTTGTTGGTACACATGTCCCTAGTTCCAGTTCTAATGTACTTAAATGTTTAAGGACTTTCATTTTGTTACACTGATGTAATCATTTGATATTTGTAATGAAAGACTCTTGAATGAATGAATATGTGTTATTGAATGTCTTGTATCTTTATATTAGTATTTATTACACGCATATTGAACTAACTATATAGGTTTGTGAATTGTATGAAGTTCTCATGCGAATGGACCATGCTAATGGACCATACGCATGAACACTTAATGCTAATGGACCAGTCATATGACTGAACCAGGAGACTGGATCAGTCGCACGATTGTGACATGTGAATGTCTCAGTCGCACGACTGGACCTTTAGTCGTGCGGATGGATCCGCATGCTTCAGTTGCACGACTGAACCATGCTAATGGTTCAGTCGCACGAATGAAAACACCAAACCTATAAATACCACTTAATTCGTGGAAAAACAGAATCTTCAAGAATTCACAACCCTAGCCATCCCAGAACGTCCAAGTCGTCCCTTCCAACTTCATAGAGCGTTCCTGATCATTCCTAATCGATTCTTAACGTTTTCTAATCATTAGTTTTGATCAGATTAACGTTCTCCCTGATTGGATCGCCAATCAAATAGGATTCCGCACTATTTGATCTGCTTTTCACGTAGATTCGGTTAGTACTAGTTCGTACATGGTCCTAACAAGTGGTATCAGAGCCTTGGCTCTCGATTATACGTGGATTCAATCAAGTTTTTGCAAAAATAAATGTTTTTCAATCAAACATCTGTTCTTTTAGCATAAAAATTCAATTTTTACAAGTGCATATGTTCAAAGGTTCGTATTTTTCGAGTCCTAGCCGACTAGGTTTTCAAAATCGTGGTTTTAGTCGAATCGAGTGAAAATTTTTGAAAAATTTCAAAGTCAGACGTCTCAGTCGCACGATTGATTCAATCGCACGACTGAACTTCATACGTACAGCTCATTCGCACGATTGATCCAATCGCACGATTGAACTTCATACACACAACTCATTCGCACGATTGGTCCAATCGTTTATTCATTCGCACATTTAAGCTCGTTTGTTCGGTTCAGCTCAGTCGTATAGTTCATTCGTACGACTGAACTCATACGCATAGATTCATACGTATGGTTGACCTCAATCGCACGTGTGAATTCAGTCGCACATTTCAATTGCACGGTTAAGTCTCATTCGCATTTCCCAGTCACATCAGTCAGTTACACTGTCAAGTTTTTCAAACTAAGTCATCATGGACGAACATCACTTTGCTTTTTCAGCTAGGAAGGACTCCAGAATTCAAAATCTCTTGCTTTTGGAAAATGAGATTGGAAATCACAACAAACCACCGAAGCTTCTGACACTTGACGAATATCCTTAATGGAAGCAACGGTTTGAAATTCATTTGAATGGAGTGGACACCAACTTATGGAGCACAATTGAGACTGGCTACACTATGCCAGTTGGAGCTGACGGTGTTCCACTGACTCTAAGTGGTTTGAATGAGGCACAAAAGGTTGCGTACAATGCTAAGAACAAGGCCTATGCATTGTTGACATAGTCCATCCCAAAAGATTTTTTTCATCAGTTCTCAGAGCACAAGTAGTGCAAGAAGTTATAGAAGGCTCTACAGAAGCGGTATGAAGGAAATGCAACGCTTAAGTCTCTAAAGGCTAAAGCTTTGAAGAAGGAATTTGATAACTTCTCGTCAATCGGAAATGAGAATCTGGACGACATTATCGATCGCTTCTATCATTTGATGAGTGAACTGCACACTCATAGAGTTAAAATGCCTATGGAAGATAAGGTGTTGAGTCTGGCTGATGGTTTACCTGATAAGTGGGATTCATTCGTTTCCATTTTAAGACATAATGATGTGCTGGAAACGTTGGATATAAATGACTTCATTCTGAAACTGAGAGAGGAAGAGCTATGACTAAAGTACAAGTCTAAAAAGGGAACGTACACTCAGAATCCTTCTCTATACAATGTGGCTCCTACTACTGCATCTTCAAGTGCACCCTTACAGACTGCTTTCGTGTCGAACACATCTGCAAATGTTCAAAGTGCATCTTCAGGTTGTGAGTCAGGTGGTTCATTAAGTGTTCAATACAGTTCTGTAAAAGCTCAACCAATGAAGTTAAAGATAGAGAATCTGAGCAACGTAATTGGGGAAGTTGCTAAGGAGCATATGGATTTACTTGCTACCGTGGTCCATTCGTATGACGGGTTAATAGCAGGGAAGATTGGTAACTGTCACTTGGCAAATGAAGATTATGAGCAAGTGGATGAAACCGAGCTAGAGAGGATGGATATCATGTGGGCTCTAGCTAGTGTTGTGCGAAGAGCTAAGAAATTCGTCAAGAAAATGGGACAGAACCTGGTGGCCACAAAGGATACTACTTTTGGATTTGACAAGTCAAATGTCACCTGTTTCAACTATGGAGAAAAAGGCCATTTTAAGAGAGAGTGTGTTAAACCTAAGAAAATAGGAAATGGTAACCTGTTTTCATCAACCAACAGACAAGAAAAAGACAAGAAGATAGCTCCAACAAGTCAGGACTCCAAAGCAATGGTGGCACAAGGTGATGAAGGTCAAGACTGGTCTTTTCGCTTCTTATCTGACGGTGAAGCTAATATCGCTTTGGTTGAGGATCTAAACGATGACTTAGAAAGTGAGGGGGGGGGGAACTTGGTTGATTTTGATACTGTTGATGTAAGTGACTCAATGGCTGATGTTGATCATCTGGTGGAGGATAAATTGAATGATGCTTTTGAAACTCACCATGAAATCCCGGTTGCTTTCATGGCTGGAACCTCAAACTCTACACAGGTAGAATCTAAAGAAACCCTATTTGATAAAAATGCCTGTGTTGAATGCAATTGGTTTAGGGAATGCATTGATTTAAAATTTACTAGGTTATTAGAACATAATAATAACTTGGTAAATGACTTAAAACTTTGCACTGAAGCTAACAGAGTGTTGAAGCAAAATGAAAGCAGTTTTAAAGAGAAAATTGAATTATTGAGAAAACAACTAAGGGAAACCGAGGTTGTGGCTTTTAACTGAGAAAATGACATAAAGTTTTATTTAAATTCAATTGAGGAAACTAAAAAAGAAAAAGCTATTCTTCAAGTGGAAAATGAGTCATTAAAACAAAGACTGCATAGTTTAGCTAGTTCCTCACATATCATAAAAAACTTGGTTAAAGAAAGAAACAATGGGTTAGGGATTGGTTATAAAGTTGTGCCTCCACGACATGAGATCCTTTTGAACACAAAACATAGTCCTGTTAACAATAATCCTATCAAACATCATGTGGTGACTACACCTTTGGTCAGTGATCTTGATACTGCAGTTAAATCTGCACCTCAGGTGACTGATCAGAAGGCATCAACTTCGGGCGCAAAGGATAAAGTCTTAATTGGGTACTGGGTGGTAGAGGATGATCACGTGCCTCTTGGTTTGGGATCACCGACTGTTGTGTCAAAACCAAAAATTTCAAAAACAACTCAGTCTAAACTGGTCAAGCCAGATTTCAACAATGTGAAAAGACAAAACAACCAAAGTGTTAAACAAATCAAATTTGTCAAAGAAGGTGAAAAACCAAAGGTTAAGACCAAAAGGACCAATCCTCAAGTGTACTCCCCACCCCACAAAAGATCTCCTAGTCCTGTTGAGAGGAGATCATGCTATAACTATGGACAAAGAGGACACATTTCTTCATGCTGTCCTCGCTATCCGACACCTAGACGTAAAATTGAATTGGTTCAGGAAGTTAAACCTTCTTTTTCAAAACAGAGGTCTAAAACACCTGCTAGGTCTTACACCCCTTCCCAACACCAAAGACAACACAGACAAGCCACAGACAAGTCTGTGATGCCTGAGGCAAAACCGATTTTTGAAAATAGGCCTAAAGTTCAAACTGTTAATCAGTCACAGGTTTACCACACACAAGCCTTACACAAGGATGGTCTGTGGAAAGCTAAAACATCTGATGTGTCTGATAGTGATGATGTGTCTACAAGGATGATGTTAGCAGATTCAAAGCTGCTAGTACAATTCTGGAATGAAGCAGTTGCCAATGCATGCTACACTCTTAACCGTGTATTGGTAGTCAAGCGATATGGTAAGACTTGCTATGAGTTGCTTCAGAAACGCAAACCAAATCTTAGTTATCTGGAACCACTCGGAGCTCCATGTATGTTACTGAAGAAAACTCCGGAGGGTAAATTCAGTGAGAAAGTGGATGAAGGCATATTTCTTGGATACAGCATACCTGACAAACAAGTCTATAACAATTCTACAGGTCAGGTAGAAGTGTGGTGCAACGTAGCTGTGCAATGACACACCACCCCCCTACTGGGAAAGGTCCATCCTCATTCATCGATTATGGTGGATTTTTCAAATCTTTCAACCTTCCTCCAGCATGTTCAGATGATGAGATTGCTGCACAGATGATGTACGATGTCTTAAATGCTCCAAATCTAGATTTTAGCAATACAAAACCAACTAGTGGTGCTTCTGGCTCTTTAGAAACTGCTCAGGATGTTAGTAATGTCACATCAGATGATGAAGAAACAGTTGAAACATGTATTGAGAATAACGTCAATCAAGCTGCCAGTTCAACAAATGTTGAGAACGCATCAGGGAACCCGGAGCTGAACCTGTAGTGATAAACATGGATATTGAAGTGGTCGTTCCTACGACACCTGTGACAAGGATTAGTGTGAATCATCCCCAGGATACCATCATTGGGGATCTCCACTCCGGTGTTCAGACGAGAAATCAGCTATACTCTGCTGATTATGCTGCTATTATGGAAAAGGGTTACGTGAATAATGGTGCTTTCAAATGCTTTGTTTCTTAAGTCGAGCCCAAACACGTAAGTGATTCCCTGAAGGATGAGGCCTGGGTAAATGCTATGCAGGAAGAGTTGCTACAGTTCAAGAAGCTTGGAGTGTGGATGCTCGTGGATAGGCCAAAAGGAGCTAAGGTGATTGGCACCAAATGGGTGCTGCGCTGCAAGAAGGACGACCAAGGTATAGTAATCAGAACAAGGCAAGATTGGTTGTTCAAGGATTCAGACAAGTCGAGGGAGTCGACTACAATGAAGTGTTTGCGCCTATGGCAAGGATGGAAGTTATTCGCATTTTTCTGGCCTATGCATCCTACATGAAGATCAAGGTTTATCAGCTGGATGTTAAAAGTGCATTCCTTCATGGGGAAATACGTGAAATAGTATACATCAGTCAACCCAAAGGATTTGAAGATCCTTACCATCGGAACAGAGTCTACAAGCTGGACAAGGCTCTGTACGGGCTACATCAAGCTCCTCGAGCTTGGTATGAGAAGCTCTCCACCTACCTATTAAAACATGTTTTTCGCAGGGGTGTGATAGACTGCACGTTGTTTATCAAAGAGAAAGATGGAGATTTACTAATGGTGCAGATTTATGTGATGACATAATCTTCGGTTCCCAAAACGAAGAATTATGTAAAAATTCGAATCTGTGATGATGGCAGAAGTTGAAATGAGTGCCATGGGAGAGATGAAGTTATTCCTAGGTTTACAGGTAGATCAGACACCTACCAGTATTTTTCTGCATTAGACTAAGTATGTTGACATTATAAGTTGATTTGATATGGAAAATGTCACTATTGCCGGTACCCCACTTGCCACAAACCATGATGTGGCACCAGATGATAATGGGGATTTGGTGGATGCCACTATGTATCGTGGGATGATCTGATCTCTCATGTATCTCACTGCCTCGCATCCGGATATCATGTACGCCACATGTCAATGCTCCAGATATCAAGCGAAACCAAAAGTAAATCATCTCATCGGGGTGAAAATTATTTTTCATTATCGGAAGGGTACTCCAACACTAGGGGTGTCAGTTCTTTGGAAGGTGTTTAGTCACCTGGCAATGCAAAAAGCAGACATCTGTTGCTCTGTCAACATGTAAAGCTGAATATGTTGCTGCTGTAAGTTGTTGTTCACAAATCATCTGGATACAACAGCAAATGCGGGACTACGGTTTGCAATTTTCAAACACTCCTTGTAACGCCCCGAAATCTCCCGAAACAAGCCATTTAATAATAATGGGCTTTTAAGGGTTAATTTAAGGAGTAAAGGGGTAAATTAGTGGGCTATGGATAAAATTAGCCTTAATGGGCTAGGGTTGATGGGTTTAAGGGCCCTAATCAGCCCTTAAACCATGCATGATCAGATCCATTCCCTCATTTCAACTCTAGCCACCAAATTTCATAGAGAGAGAAAGTAGAGAGAGAAAGTAGGAAGAACTCAAGATTTGAGCTTGGAAGGTTGAAGGATTGAAGAGCTGGGTGATTGGAGCATCAAAACTTAAGGAAATAGCAACAAAACAAGGTAAGAATCAACCTCTAAGACCTTCTGTAGATCAAACCCGGATTCTAGGGTTTTGGGGTTTTGAAAAGTTCAAAGAAACACATAAAGGTCAAATTTTTACGTATAAAAACGTGTAAAGAGCTTAGATTTGGTTTCATGAAGGTAAACCAAGGATTTGGACGTAAAAAGTTAAGATTTTGGGTTAAAAACGGGTTGGTTCTTAGTTTTTATTCATCCAGCGAAACTGGGCCCCGATACAACGAATTTAAGTATTCATCCAGCGAAACTGTGCATTTATCCAGCGAAACTAGGAGAATCCTAGCGAAACTACAGTTTCGCTATAGTGAAACTACAGTTTCGCTGATAGCTTCGCTAAGTACTTAGGCTGACCTTAGACATTGTGAAACTAGGAAATTCCAACGAAAGTTGGGCGCTCATGCCAGCGAATTTGTCCAGCGAAACTGACAGAAGTGCTGCCCAGCGAAACTGGTAGCGAAACTGCCAGCAAAACTGGCAGCGAAACTACCAGCGAAACTGTGGACGAAACTATGAAGAAAATAACGTTTTTGCATATTAACTTTCGTGCAGCTAGAGTATTCAGGCTATAGCTTAAGAGGCTTAGAATTTAAGCTGTTGGACAAGTTCAGGTGAGTTCTAGATCCCCTATTTTATACATGTTTTAAATGTTTTGGGGCGGTGTGCATACTAAATATATACCTTTATTAACAGTTCTTTTAAAGTACAGTTTTATACTGTCCTATAAGGAATAGGGTTTTTCTAAGGAATTGATGACGGGTTTTCTTTACTGGGATAGAATCTTGTAGCGAGGAATTTTCTTGTAACGTGTGGTGTTATATTATGTATAACTTAATCAAGAAAGTGGAACGCAAATAAAGGTTATGAGGCCCATAACATGTACCTTGATAAAGTGATAAAGTAAAGCCTTGCAAGCAATTGATAAAGGAGGATTGCATTCGTTGTACCCTCACCAGTGATAAAGTGATAAAGTATGCTCGAATAGGCAGGTCATTAAGTCCTGAATAGGCATGACAATAATGGCCTGATCGGGTACGACAGTAAGTCCTTAATTGGCGTGTCGGTAAAGTCCTAGGCGAGCCTAGGCACCGATAGTGACAGAGAATTGACGGATAAAGAAGAGTAATAAATAACAAGAAATGATAAAGTATTGATAAAGTGATAGCCTGCGTGTATTGATATTTTGATAGACAAATGATTGTTTTCAACTGATAAAGCTAATATATTTTGCAAAAGTTATTTAGCAAAGTAAACCTAGAATTCACTCAGCGAAGCTGACTTTTGTATGCATATCAGTTGACAGGTGAGGGTTAGAGCTATGGGATAGAAGCATGGGACTGAAGCTTCTTGGCACTAGAAGACTGGCATCCCTGATGAAGAAAAGATTAAGAGGACTTTAAATAGTTTTTAAGAATTGAAGACAATGTTTATATTTCATTTGTAATGGATTGAAATTTACAGTATTTTCCGCTACGATATATATCTATACTCATATGAGTAAATCACTGTTTTAAATCGATGCTTTGCTGTGAATGACCAACTATGAGGCTTCCCTGAGAAAGGTGGGCCTTACAAGTTGGTATCAGAGCCAATGTTTAAGAGATTTGGGAAAAATTATTTTATAAACCTAAACTTAAACAGATAATGGGACCAAGTGTCAAGGATGCCAGTCCAAGAAGCTCCATGCCAAGAGGTAACAAAATATGCTACAGGTATTATTCTAGTGGGTAGTGCCTTCTTATTTAAGTTAGAGCCGAGGTAGAGTATGGTAATGTTACCTGTGACACCTATCTGAATTTATGTGACTTATACATGCATAGAATAGGTATAGTAGGTTCTAGTGTTAGTGTGGTTTGGGATACGAAAGTTTATGGCACGAGAAGTTCTGTAAGTAGTTAATCACAGCTGGCCACTGTTATCAAAAATTTACAAAATTTGCCGTGAACTGAACTTGCCTTGAAAGACCATATTAACATTCTGAATCTTATAGGAAGTAGAAAGAATGGCACCAAAGAAAGCAGTTCCAACCATGGTCACCTGGAGAAGCACTAGGGGAAGGCCCCCGACTAAGGCAAAGGAAACTGCAAGTGCAACTATGAAGCCAACAAAAAGGTCAACCAGAAAGCCGGTCGAGGAACCGGTTAAGGAGGAGGACGTTGATCTAGAAATGGGAGCCGAGGGGCCTACCACTGATCAGGCAAAACTGAAGGAGACAGTAAAGGAAGCTATTGCCCAAGAGGTGCATCAGGTCCTATCTGGAGTGATGCCCGCTCTGCTTGCAGAATTTGTGGAGCAGGTTAAGGGCGACAGTAAAAAGAGTGCGGCTTCAGAGAAGGTTGATAAGAAGGAGCGGGCAAGACTGAGGAGTTGAGCGACGAGGGAGATCGTCTGGGTAACCATGACGATTCCGAGGTAGAAGAGAGGGTGAAGGGGTGTAGCTACGGGGATTTTCAGAGGTGTAAGCCCCCAACGTTTGATGGCACTGGTAACGCTGCTACTGCTCAGCGTTGGATCAGGGAAATGGAGGCCGTGCTGAAGATCAGCGAGTGCCGGGAAAGCCAAAAGGTGAAATTTGCTTCCCATTCCCTTTTGGATCCAGCACTGTGTTGGTGGGATAACATTGTTGAGTCTTACGGAGAGGAGGCTATTGAGAGGATGAAGTGGCCGGAGATGAAGAGTTTGGTGATAGAGGAGTATTGCCCGGAAAGAGAGCTTGACAAGATTGAGCAAGAGTTTGTGAGTTTGGAGGCTGGAAATATGACTCACCAGGAGTACACTACAAAATTCAATGAAATGGCACGTCTGGTGCCTGACTTGGTGACTCCCGAATCCAAGAGGATCAAGAGGTATATACAAGGGTTGCCTCTGGACATTCGTAGGGATATGGTCACTGCCCGACCTAGCACTTTTAGGTCAGCATTGGACCTCAGCGGAAGGTTGTATGATCATCGCAGGCCTGTGGCAGTGGGTGAGACGAGGAAAGTTTGGAATAACAATGGGAAGAGGAATGGGAATGGTAACTACCAACTGGGAACAAGAAGGCAAGGGTGGATGCAAAGCAAGTGGTTGTGAAAGGGGTTGAAGAAGTCAAGGAGTGTGGGAAGTGTGGGAGGAGGCATCCCGGAGAATACCGAATGGGTAGCCCTGGGTGCTACCGGTGTAGGAAAACTGGTCACATGGCGAGAGAGTGCCCGAAAGTGGACAAGTTCTTCAACTGCCACGAGTCAGGGCACCGCAGCAATGACTGCAAGAAAGCCAAGCCGGGAGGCTCGGGAACGAGCGGGGATAATGACAAGGGGGATGATGGAAAGTCCAAGGTCAGGGCAAGGGCTATCACCATGAACAAGAAGGAAGCAAGGAAAGACCCGTACGTAGTGTCAGGTACGTTCCTTGTCAATGATGTTTGTACCTCCATATTATTTAATAGTGGTGCCAGTAAGAGTTTTGTATCTGTATCCTTCTGTGCTACACTAGATGCCCAAACTAAGGACATAGATGATGCATTTGAAGTAGAAACAGCCGATGGTAACTCAATTAGAATAGTCAGAGCGATAGAGGATTGCCACATTAAACTGGGAGGTCACTACTTTCCCGCACAATTGTTTGCCATGCCCTTAGGAGGTTTCGATGTCGTACTAGGGATGGATTGGTTAGCTGCTCATGATTCTAACATAGTATGCCTACAAAAGATGATCCGATTAACGGCTCCAGATGGTAGTCCGGTTACGATCTACGGTGATAACGATTGTAAGGTTCGAAGGATCATTTCCATGATCAAGGCGGAGAAATGTATGTGGCGAGGGTGCGGAGCTTATCTAGCGTATGTCAAGGATGTTAAAGATAAAGCGAAAGAGTTTTCTGACGTACCAGTGGTGCGGGACTTTCCTGACGTATTCCCGGAGGATCTGCCCGGAGTACCACCAGATAGAGAGATAGAGTTTCAGATTGACTTACTGTCAGGAGCCCAACCCATTGCCAAAGCACCCTAACGCCTAGCTCCGTCCGAGATGAAGGAGCTCATATCACAACTGCAAGAACTCCTTGTCAAAGGATTCATTAGGCCCAGCGTTTCTCCATGGGGCGCTCCTGTGTTGTTTGTAAAGAAGAAGGATGGCAGCATGAGGATGTGTATAGATTATAGGGAGTTGAATAAGCTGACCGTAAAGAATCGATACCCTCTACCCTGGATAGATGATCTGTTTGATCAATTACAAGGGGCAAGCTGGTTCTCCCGAATAGATCTCCTATCCGGATATCATCAACTGAAGGTAAGGGAGCAATATATCCAAAAGACGGCCTTCCGAACGCGCTATGGCCACTATGAGTTTCTGGTTATATCTTTCGGGCTAACCAATGCTCCTGCGGCCTTCATGGACATAATGAATCGCGTGTGTCGGCCGATGTTGGACCGATCAGTGATAGTCTTCATTGACGATATTCTGATATACTCAAAGAACGAAGGATACCACGCTTGTCAGTTCAAGGAGGTGTTAGAAAGTTTACGAAGGGAGAGACTGTATGCGAAGATCTCTAAATGTGCCTTCTGGCTACGTCAGGTACAATTTTTAGGGCACATTATAAATTTCAAGGGAGTTATGGTTGATCCAGCAAAAGTCGAGGCAGTTACGCAATGGAATTCCCCAAAGACGCCATCCGAAATCCGTAGTTTCTTGGGATTGGCTGGCAATTATAGAAGGTTCATCAAAGATTTCTTGAAGATAGCTTCCCCATTAACAAGGTTAACGAGGAAGAACATGGTGTTCGACTGGGAAAAGGAACAAGAAGATGCGTTTCAGGAGTTGAAGGATAGACTAACCAAAGCTCCTGTGCTAACCCTACCGGAGGGAGATGAAGACCTAACGGTATACTCTGATGCTTCTTACTGCGGGTTAGGCTGTGTGTTGATGTAAAGAGGAAAGGTTATAGCCTACGCATCCAGACATCTAAAGGACGCGGAGGTTAATTACCCGGTTCATGATTTGGAACTTGCCGTAGTAGTGTTCGCATTGAAGATATGGAGACATTATTTGTATGGAACTAAGTGTGCCATATTTACTGACCAGAAAAGTCTGAAGTATTTCTTCGAGCAGAAAGACCTAAATATGAGACACAGGAGATGGTTGGAGTTGATAAAGGATTACGACTGTGAAATCCATTATCACCCGGGTAAGGCAAATGTGGTAGCCGATGCCCTAAGCCGAAAGGAAGAATATGAACCAATCCGGGTGAAGGCGTGCCAACTAGTAGTGACCCCAGATGTTATGAGTTTGATAAGCGGAGCTCAAATGGACGCTTTGAGAGAGCAACAAATCAAGAAGGAAAGGATGGTGGGAAAAGTAGATGAATTGGTAGAGAACACCTTGGGTGTTAAGACCTTCCACGGCAGGAAATGGGTTCCGAGGCATGGCGACTTGCGAGAAAAGATTATGGGTGAAGCGCACAAGACCCGCTACTCAATACACCCAGGAGCAAATAAGATGTACCACGACTTGAAGAAATATTATTGGTGGCCTCTGATGAAGAGAGATGTGGTTGCATATGTGAATAAATGTCTAACGTGCCTACAAGTGAAGGCTGAGCACCAAAGACCTTATGGTTATGTTCAGCCATTAGAAGTACGAGAATGGAAGTGGGAACATGTTACCATGGACTTCATCACTAAATTACCGCGCACGACAAAAGGCCACGACGTGATATGGGTGATAGTTGATAGACTGACTAAGAGTGCGCATTTCCTGCCAATCAGGGAAGCAATTAGTTCAGAAAAGCTTGCTGAACTATTTATCCGAGAAATTGTGGCGCGGCATGGTATGCCCATATCGATTGTTTCAGATAGAGATACGCGGTTCACCTTAAAGTTCTAGAAGAAGTTCAATGAAGAAATGGGTATGAGGTTGCATGTGAGTACCGCATACCACCCACAGACGGATGGGCAATCGGAAAGAACGATCCAGACGCTGGAGGATATGCTTCGGGCATGCGTTATCGAATTCGGCGGTAACTGGGATGATCATTTGCCACTAGCAGAGTTCTCCTATAACAACAGCTACCACGCCAGTATTAAAATGCCCCTATACGAGTTATTGTACGGTCGACGGTACAGAACTCCTATTTGTTGGGGTGATGTCAGTCAGAAGGAACTAGGGAGCTTGGAAGTCGTGGAAGCCACCACGGAAAAGTTGGAGAAAATGAAGGCGTATATGAAGGCTGCAAAGGATAGACAGAAGTCATACGCCAACAGAAGAAGGAGACCAATAGAATTTAGCGTGGGTGACAGGGTAATGTTAAAAGTGTCGCCATGGAAGGGGATTATCCGATTTAGGAAGAGGGGGAAACTGAGTCCCAGGTTTATCGGACCATTTAAGGTACTAGCACGAGTTGGGGATGTAGCTTACAGGCTAGACCTTCCAGAAAAATTAAGTGGGATTCACCCTACCTTTCATGTGTCGCACCTAAGGAAATGTTTAGCACTGGATGAGGCAGTCGTACCTCTAGGTGACATCAAGGTGGACGAGAAGCTGAATTATGTAGAGCAACCAGTGGCTATACTGGATCGGAAGGAGAAATGATTGAGAAATAAAATAGTCAAGCAAGTCAAGGTGCAGTGGAAACATCGAAAGGGGTCGGATGCCACCTGGGAATCCGAGGAGGAAATGAGACGACAATACCCCGATCTGTTTAACGATGATTTAGGTTTCGAGGACGAAACCTAAATAAGGAGGGAAGACTTGTAATGCCCCGAAATCTCCCGAAACAAGCCATTTAATAATAATGGGCTTTTAAGGGTTAATTTAAGGAATAAAGGGGTAAATTAGTGGGTTATGGATAAAATTAGCCTTAATGGGCTAGGCTTGATGGGTTTAAAGGCCCTAATCAGCCCTTAAACCATGCATGATCAGATCCATTCCCTCATTTCAACACTAGCCACCAAATTTTGTAGAGAGAGAAAGTAGAGAGAGAAAGTGGGAAGAACTCAAGATTTGAGCTTGGAAGGTTGAAGGATTGAAGAGCTGGGTGATTGGAGCATCAAAACTTAAGGAAATAGCAACAAAACAAGGTAAGAATTAACCTCTAAGACCTTTTGTAGATCAAACCCGGATTCTAGGGTTTTGGGGTTTTGAAAAGTTCAAAGAAACACATAAAGGTCAAATTTTTACGTATGAAAACGTGTAAAAAGCTTAGATTTGGTTTCATGGAAGGTAAACCAAGGATTTGGACGTAAAAAGTTAAGATTTTGGGTTAAAAACGGGCTAGTTCTTAGTTTTTATTCATCCAGCGAAACTGGGCCCCGATACAGCGAATTTAAGTATTCATCCAGCGAAACTGTGCATTTATCCAGCGAAACTAGGAGAATCCTAGCAAAACTACAGTTTCGCTGATAGCTTCGCTAAGTACTTAGGCTGACCTTAGACATTGCGAAACTAGAAAATTCCAACGAAAGTTGGGCGCTCATGCCAGCGAATCTGTCCAGCGAAACTGACAGAAGTGCTGCCCAGCGAAACTGGTAGCGAAACTGCCAGCGAAACTGGTAGCGAAACTGCTAGTGAAACTGGCAGCCAAACTACCAGCGAAACTGTGGGCGAAACTATGAAGAAAATGATGTTTTTGCATATTAACTTTCGTGCAGCTAGAGTATTCAGGCTATAGCTTAAAAGGCTTAGAATTTAAGCTGTTGGACAAGTTCAGGTGAGTTCTAGATCCCCTATTTTATACATGTTTTAAATGTTTTGGGGCGGTGTGCATACTAAATATATACCTTTATTAACAGTTCTTTTAAAGTACAGTTTTATACTCTGTCTTATAAGGAATAGGGTTTTTCTAAGGAATTGATGACGTGTTTTCTTTACTGGGATAGAATCTTGTAGCGAGGAATTGTCTTGTAACGTGTGGTGTTATATTATGTATAATTTAATCACGAAAGTGGAACGCAAATAAAGGTTATGAGGCCCATAACATGTACCTTGATAAAGTGATAAAGTAAAGCCTTGCAAGCAATTGATAAAGGAGGTTGCATTCGTTGTACCCTCACCAGTGATAAAGTGATAAAGTATGCTCGAACAGGCAGGTCAGTAAGTCCTGAATAGGCATGACAATAATGGCCTGATCGGGTACGACAGTAAGTCCTTAATTGGCGTGTCGGTAAAGTCCTAGGCGAGCCTGGGCACCGATAGTGACAGAGAATTGACGGATAAAGAAGAGTAATAAATAACAAGAAATGATAAAGTATTGATAAAGTGATAGCCTGCGTGTATTGATATTTTGATAGACAAATGATTATTTTCAACTGATAAAGCTAATATCTTTTAGAAAAGTTATTTAGCAAAGTAAACCTAGAATTCACTCAGCGAAGCTGACTTTTGTATGCATATCAGTTGACAGGTGAGGGTTAGAACTATGGGATAGAAGCATGGGACTGAAGCTTCTTGGCACCAGAAGACTGGCATCCCTGATGAAGAAAAGATTAAGAGGACTTTAAATAGTTTTTAAGAATTAAAGACAATGTTTATATTTCATTTGTAATTGATTGAAATTTACAGTATTCTCCGATGCGATATATATTTATACACATATGAGTAAATGACAGTTTTAAATCGATGCTTTGCTGTGAATGACCAACTGTGAGGCTTTCCTGAGAAAGGTGGGCCTTACACTCCTATCTTTGTTGATAATTCTACTGCCATAGGTGTAACTAAAAATCATGTTCAATACCCTAAGACTAAACACATCGGCATAAAATATTATTTCATACGTGATTGCTATGAAAAACATTTAATTGATGTGATTAAAATAAACACGGATTTTCAACGCGCCGACCTCTACACTAAACCTTTTGATAAACCCATATTTTTATATCTGTTAGAGGTCAACGGTGTGAAAAAGAAATGTGACGTGATTCCAGAAGATGAAAATGCCTAGTCCAACACCTGTTTAGTTTTTTTTCTTTTTATTTTCTTTTATTTATCTTATTTTAATTTCCTGTCTTAAAAATCCAAAAACAAAAAATATTTTCGGTTTTAGAATTTTAGGTGGAGATTTAGGTTAGTTTAGTATTAAATTAGTTATTTTATTACTCAAAAAAAACAAGGAAGGAGGACAGTCTAGTTAATAGAAATGAGATCGTATCTGTGATACTGATTCAATGACTATGGAAAATGATAGCACACAGGAACAAAGAGTTTGGGACTTTAAACTAATTTAACTGATTAAAATGCAAATTTGAAGTTTAAGTCTGAGAAGTCTAAGAACATAAAAGGAAAAATGATAGTAAAACTAGATACTACTAAGGTAACACAGAGAAAATAGACCTAGAGGTTGCTAGTTCACTAGATGATATGTCGGTAGATTCAACACAATAGATAAGTAGACTTCATTGGTGAGTTCAAGCTTAAACTAAGTTGCTCAACAAGCTGTGAGTTATCATCTTATCCCTTGTTAACACAATCAACGAAGTGCCAATAAGGAGTGAAGAGCAAAATTAACGCCACCAACGTGTGTGGATGACCATAAAAATGAGCAAAGCAAAAAAATGCGAAAATCAATCAAGCTAATAACCCATGTTATTGGTGAGATCTGTGCAAAAAGAATGTAATTGATCAAACAAGAAGATAGGGTGTGTGCCTCTCTGCTGTGCGATGGCACTGACCTGAGGATAAGCATAACCTAAATATGCTAGAATTCATTATTGTTTGCACCTCTCTAATGTGCGATGGCACTGACTTGAGGCTTTGCATCTCTTTGAAAGCTCTTAGAATAGTTTCTTCTTGTCAAAATACTCGTAGACTGCTCAAAATCTCTGGAGGAATGTTGATTACCATATAAGTGTGGGATCCACAAATGCTTGTTGAAATAATTAAACCTAAATCATCACCAATGTGTGTCAAAAATCTGTGTATGGATTTAAGAGGACAAGTATACTGACAATCATCATAAGCTGCTATTCTTGAAAGTCCAAATCTTTGTGTGTATGTTACCGTACTAGTATGATTTCCTAAACTTGCTAATGAATCCTGATGAAAACAAGAATCTAGCATCAAAAGACCTTGGTAAAATGCCCCAAATGTTTTGATCAACCTGTATGATTCAATAATGAATCGTTCCTGTTATGATCAATGTAACTTGATGCTATACTGTTCTAGAAAGGAAAATCTAGTAGATACTTATATTAGGATTTCCACCTCACACAAATTAAAAAAATAAATTTTAGTGTTGTCTTTTAGTTCTAGTTGTTTAATTTGTTTAATTTTTAGTCTTTTAGTTATTAAACGTCGAACTACGCATTGGATTTCCATCTATGAGTTAATCACTTAAAAGAGTCACGTCTGAGGTGACCAAATGGGCTTTTCTGGTGTTAAAAGTGGCCACGTCTGAGGTGACAAACTGAGTTTACTATTAAAAGGATCATGTCTGAGGTGATCAAAATTTTTCTAAGTTAAAATGGTCATGTCTGAGATGATCACTGGTCAAAATGGGTTATCAATCGTTAAAAGCGATAAGTCTTAAATGGTCATGAAGTCAAAATCATAAGTATTAGCCATTCGCATGACTGGACCATGAGCATGGACCAGCCATACGATTGGACCATACGTATGAGCCCAATCGTACGAATGGAGGTGACCGACTGTGCCAGTTGCACGAATGAAACCCATTCGCACGAATGGAGGTGACCGACTGTGCCAGTCGCACGAATGATCTTCGATCGCAGGATTGGAGGTGACCGAATATGACAGTCGCACGACTGACCCTCAGTCGTACGAATCAAGTATGCGACTTGGTTCAGTCGCACGTCTGGAGCAAACCTTATTATAAATAGAGGGGGAGTCGGACACACACTCTTATTCTCCCCTCAATCGCTCTCGAACACACGACACACCATTACTTTGCCAAAATTTTGTTTGATTGATATAGACCATTGTTTACAGTATTCTAACGATTTGTACCGTTTATCCAGGTAATGTGCGACGATGTACAATCCAAAGATCAATCGATTTGTGCCCAAAATGATCAAGTTTGAGACCTAACCATAACCGAGACTTAGTCACCTAATAAACTGATAAAACTAAGTATCTTGATCAAATAAAAGATATTAGATGTTGTCGGACTTTTGCAAAACTAATGAGCCAAACCACAGTCGGACTTTTGCAAAACTAATGAGCCAAACCACAACGTCTAACATCAAGTTTTGCTAAAAATTGAATTTGAAAACCAAAATAGTCTGTCATGCAAATGGACAACCTGATGAACCTCAATCGCACGACTGAGCTATGACAATGGCTTAATCGCATCACTGAGCTGGATGAATGGGTTCAACCACATGACTGAACCAGGCATATGAGTTCAGTCGCACGACCGGTGTAAGCATGAGAGAACATATGACTAAGCCAAGTCCCATGACTCAGTCGTACGTATGAGCTCATTCGCATGACTAGATCTCAGTGTCACAGCCCATTCGCATGACAGAACAAAAGTTTTCAAGTCCAATGAATCAAATTGTCATTGATTGACGCTTACTAACGGTTATTTACTTTGTGTAACAGATGGCGAGTCGTTAGACTATGAGCACAAAGCATAACATTTGTGCTCATCTGGATCTGTCCTCAAGGAATGCGGCTGAGTTCTCCGGTATTACCACATTCTTACGGAGATCGAGGATCTTTCGTGCCATCTCGACGTCATGCACCCCATATCGTTCAGTCCAGCAGGCTTTCTAGGAAAGAGCTATTGTTGACAGGTCCTCCGAGCCCCACTGTATAAGGAGCTCCATATTTGATGAGGCCATAGAGATCACTGAGGATGACCTCAGGACTGTGTTGGAGTTTGGAATGATGCTGACTGCCTTATATGGCTACATCCACTGACAGTCCGAGGATGTTTTCTGAGGGCTAAGTACTCGGGGGATATCAACGCAGGTATGCTCAACAAGAGCAACCTGTGCCCCGAATTCAAGTACTTAGCCCACTTGCTGTTAAGATGCATCACCTTAAGGAAGGGAGGCTTCGCCGAGCTATCTGATCAGATGCAGAATGCCTATGTGGCGTTGGTGCTGAATCACCCATTCAGCTTCTCGAGGATGATCTTCACCTATCTGGTGGAGAACATCGAGGCGAAGGGCAAAGAGAGCTTCTGCATGTACCCGCGCTTTATGTAGATGATTATGGATCAGAAGATCCCTTCGCTGCCAAAGGAGAAGGAGGACGCCGTGGTTCTAGAGGTGATGGATGATACCACTCTAGGACAGATGAAGGTTTAGCGGGGCAAGAAGGTGAAGCCCCCGGTAAGGCAACTGTTTGGGCATCTGGCCCGGGAGGAGTATGTGGCGCTAGCTCGGTGAAAGTGGCGCCACGATGACAGTGATTCAGATACTGAGCAGATTGTGCTCCCGGCTGATGACTCCAATGATGATGATAGTGGTGATGGTGGAGATACTGGCCCCACCCAATCTAGGGCCACTACTATTGATGTGACATCTCCACCATCCACGCAAGGAGGTGCTGATACTGTCGGATTCCATCAGGACTTCCAACCTAATGAGGAGGAGGAGTCGGATGAGGAGCCTCTTGTGCGAACGGTGGGGAGCTGGGTCGTAGCCACTGAGAGAGGTGTTAGGGCGGTTGGTTGATGCCAGGGCGAGTCTGGGGAGGCTACTTCTGATCCATCATACGCCCTAGACGAGCCCAGTAGCCAAGGGGGAGCCTCTGTGTCCAAGGGCACACGGAGAAAGAGGATGGCTCAACCCTACGGGAAGAAGGGGAAGAGGCCCAGATTTACGTTGATTACCACCACTTCTACCACTCCAACCACCACCTCTACCGCTATAGCCACCACCACCACTACCACACCTCCACCTTCCACTTCTACAGCCCATACTTCACCACCCATTCATTCACTACCACCCATATTCACCACAGCCATAACTAACACCACCAGCCACCAAGCCGGACCATCATCCCATCCCATATTCCTTACAGGATCATCCCTTCCTCCCATTGGAGTGGAGGAACAGCTTTTAACACTGAACCGTATGGTGCTGAAGCTGTTGGCTGCTGATGAGGAGTAGACTGCACAGATACATCAGCTTGTGGAGCTTAATGGTACCCAAGCACAACAGATCTCTCAAAAAGCTCAGCAGATTGCCCAACTCTAGGAGCATAACGTCCAATCAGCCAAGAAGATAGAGGAGTTGGAGGCTTCTAACAAGACAATCATGCTCAAGCTAAAGGGAACAAAAGATGAGCCTCTAATGATCAGAGAAGGAGATGATGATGATGATGGTGAAGATGATGACTGTGATGATGATGAGGCAAGTGATGATGGAGAGTCCAGAAGGAGGCAGGATGATGATGATGAAGAAGAAGGCGATGCAGCTGCATCTGCCTCGGCTCAGGGTCAAGAAAGAAGAACGAAGAAAAGGCAAGACCAAGGAGCACATCCTCTGCCCCACCTATTTCCTCGACTGCAGAAGATCCCAACATGATTCAGGACAAAAGTAAAGTTTAGATGTCTATGTATTTATGAAAGCTTTGTACTTGAATCATGTATTAATGTTATGTAAATTAATGTTTATATTTCGTTATCAAATGTTTGATTGTCTTGATTACTTACAAACTATTGATGTGTTTACATGTTTAATTTAAGCTGATCAAACATCTCAGCAAGATGAATATGATGTCACTCCCCTACAGCAAATCAATTCTCAATTAACTATGATACTTGATTTGCAAGGGATTGTCAGAAGGTCTGTGAGTTATACTCCTGAAGAAGGAGAAATAATTCATGACCTTACTGATGAGCAACTTGCTAAGATGTTCCGGCTAAACCCAGATGAGATTGTCAAGGACGCTTCTACTGTTGATGTGGCTAGTGACGTTGAGCTTAACGATGTGGATGAATAGAGATTGAGTATGTCACAGCCCAGCATTATCCAGAGTACACTGACCGAGAGGGAAATGTGGTTCCCAATTTGGGTAGTACTCTCGGCAGTGATACATTTAAGAAGCTGAATCAGATGGAAGAGGAGGCAGAGACATCAACAAGCCAAACCGAAGCCTCGGACACCGATGTGGACATCAGAAAGGCTGAATGGGCGGCTTGTTTTGCAGAGATCCGAGCCCAGCGCACTGCACCAAAGCCGAGTGCCTACACCAATCTCTACAAAGTGAAGAAGCATCTCAAGGTGTCAGGAAAGATCATAGCGTGGGCATACTTTGAGGATCTGAGTGTTTACATAGTGAAGAGGGAGAAGGGAATAGAGTACTTTAGATTTCCACATGATCGAAAGACTCTTCCTGGTTTTGAGCTCAACCAGCTAGCACGCCTAAAGTTGCTGTACGCTGACCTGACGAAGATGTCAGGCTGGTTTGAGGCTGCGTTGAGAAGAAAGTACCACACCAGGTAGGTTAACTTCAAACCTCAACAACTGATGAGGTATATCAGAAGGTCTGAAGTTACTCCCATTACTGGCAAGCCTAAAGTTGTCTTGAAATGGCAACCTCCTTGCACGATGTCACATATACCTATGAGGGAGATGCCATAAGACTTTACACCCTATTTTAAATGGTGGTACTATGACTGGTGTACTGGAGAAGCAGTCATTGTGTTGGATCGAAAGGGGACTTTAGAGACGATTAGGGTGTTCGACCTAATATGGCTCATGAACTTGTCAGCAGATGATATATATACTTTGTACAAGTGGCCACTATTTTTTGATACACAGGATATAGTGAAAGCACTTCAGTTTCAACACGTTATACACTTATGCTTTGCATTTGATATTCATGCTGGGTTTCAAAGGAAGAGAGATTCAAGAGATATGAAGATATTTCAAAGGAAGTCAAAGAATAGGTAGAACTAGGTCCAAGGGGGAGTTTGTTGTTACACATGTCCCTAGTTCCAGTTCTAATATACTTAAATGTTTAAGGACTTTCATTTTGTTACACTGATGTAATCATTTGATATTTGTAATGAAAGACTCTTGAATGAATGAGTATGTGTTCTTGAATGTCTTGTATCTTTATATTAGTATTTATTACATGCATATTGAACTAACTATATAGGTTTATGAATTGTATGAAGTTCTCATACGAATGGACCATTCTAATGGACCATATGCATGAACACTTCTTGCTAATGGACCAGTCATACGACTAAATCAGGAGACTGTATCAGTCGCACGATTGTGACATGTGATTGACTCAATCGCACGACTGGACCTTCAGTCGTGCGGATGGATCAACCGCATGCTTCAGTCGCACATGGTTCAGTCGCACGAATGAAGACACCAAACCTATAAATACTCCTTAATTCGTGGAAAAACAGAGTCTTCGAGAATTCACAACCCTAGCCATCCCAGAACGTCCAAGTTGTCCCTTCCAACTTCATAGAGCATTCCTGGTCATTCCTAATCAATTCTTAACGTTTTCTAATCGTTATTTTTGATCAGATTAACATTCTCCCTGATTGGATCGCCAATCAAATAGGATTCCACACTATTTGATCTGGTTTTCACGTAGATTCGGTTAGTACCAGTTCATACATGGTCCTAACATTCTTATTGATGACGTGCAACACATAGACCCTGATTATTTAGAAGAGAATGATATAAAATAACAAATCACTATGGTAGTTTATCATGCTAAGAATTTTTCTAGAAGTAATTGAAGGAAGTTGTTTGGTGTCAACAATACTAGCAAGACTGGATTTGATAAGATGAGTCTAAGATGTTACAATGGTCACAAACCCGGACATTTTTGTAGGGAATGTATAGAGGCATAGGTTAATTCAAGTGAAGGTGGAAAGAGGATGGTGACTATCCAGGCAGAGGAAACGTATGATAAAGCAGGAACATCAAGCAACAAAGCATTTGTATCACAAACTAACAGTGAGTACGACTGATCGAATCAAATGGAAAATCAAGAACTAAGAATATCCATTGCTTTATTTACTAAAGTTAAAACAGAAGAAACTGACGAAAGGGGAGAGAATCTATTTACTGAGTTTATTTCAAATGACTTACTTGATGGAATTTTGCTAAAGATAGTGATGACAACGAAGGAGAAACTAACATACGCACTGCGAATGATAATAATGTTTTGGTTGACAATGAGACCGGTATTGAGATGAAAGATGAAAACATGCACAATGCTGCTGAGACTACTCTAGAAATAGTTAAGAAAAAACAAATTGATGATAACATTGCTGTTCAGACAACTCCAGAAATTATTGAAAGGGAATAAATCTAAAGGCTCGGGAAATTAAATAAGATATTGAAGATCTTTCCATGGGATAACTTTGATCCACGTGAGACGTAAGTTCTCGCACGAGACCATTTAGTTTTAGTATAAATAGATTTTTTTCATTTGTAATAGCACACTTGATATCACACTTTTGTACTTAAATTTTACTTATTAAATACAAAGATCTTATTTACTTGTGCTTATGTTCAATCTTGATCTCATCTTCTTCTCATTCAATCAATGTTCCTGTTAGTCCTCTTAAAAGATTAACATTAGTCTTATTTTACAATTTTGCCTTAGTATAGGGACTAAAATTGTAAATTGATAGTCTTTTCCTTGTTCATTGTATAAATAGCTTAGACTAGAGTAGATTTCAGTAGTCGTATCATTTTGTACTGCTTTCTAACTCTTGTAATCGTCTTTGCTATCAATGAACTCTGAATTTTGTTGATATTGCTTGATTTGATTACAATTGTTTGTATTTCTTTGAATTGTTCATATAATTTGTTACAGATTGCTCTAATTGATCCTATCATTGGTATCAGAGCTTTCGGTTGAGTGTTTTTGAAGGTCTGTCGAAGATAGAAACTTCAAAAATCCACTGAAATCTGTAATAGATTGACAATTCAAGTGAAATATTACGAATCAGAGTTGTGTTTCATCATCAGAAACATGATTTGAATCACAAATTGCAGTATATCACATCAAAATTGAGTGA
This sequence comes from Flaveria linearis, assembly GCA_024085815.1. Taxonomy (NCBI): domain Eukaryota; kingdom Viridiplantae; phylum Streptophyta; class Magnoliopsida; order Asterales; family Asteraceae; genus Flaveria; species Flaveria linearis. The sequence continues at coordinate 60,781,668 of CM044004.1, read as the reverse complement.
ATCAGTGAAAAAGTGTTCGAAAAGTTGTTCTTGAGTTTACGAACTGAGATTTCTGAAATTGAGTGAAAATTGTTGATAATTACTAAAATTGATGTTAGAAGATTGATTATCGGCATCATAATGAACTAATTGCAAAGTTTCAGTTCAATTCACCAACAATTGAAGGATTTCGAAATTTCAGAGTTCGTTACATTCATAAGAACATGATGAATGTGTCGTATTAGGACTGGAAAATACTGAAATTTGCCTAAGTGTTTAGGCATTTGAGAATTGTTTAGACTTTTCTCAACTGTTCAGACTTTTACCCCCTAGGCGTATAACCACTGTGTGGACTTATAACCACTGTGTGGAAGTTTCACTTGTTTGGGAATACCACGATTGTGTGGAAGTATAACCACTGTGTGGACGTATAACTATTGTGCGATAGTTTCAACTGTGAAGGCGTTTCACTACTGTTTGGACTTCTAACACTTGTGTTAGAAATTTTCTAAGGCAATCCCTTAGACTTATCAGCTGTTGGGGCGTTTTATACTGTTAGGACTTATCACAACTGTTGGGACTTATCACCACTGTTCAGACTTATCATCATTGACACTTAGAAATTTTTTCAAAAATTCAAAAATCCAAAAAATATTTTTTTAATCTTTTGTTAATTCAAAAGCTTAGAAAAATAACAAAAATATAAGAATGGCAAAATCAGAAGATTCTGAAAACAGAGTTCCAAAACTTAAAAATAGAGCTGATTTTAAAAACTGGTCTCTTAGGCTGAAACATCACTTGAATTCCATAGACACTGATCTTCGGAAATCAATTGAAAAGGGACCTTACATTCCTGTGACTACTGATGGTCCAGACAGAGGCTTTGTGTATACAAAAGATACACAAGAACCATATCCCGAAGATAACATACATGGAGAAGACTTAAAGAAGGTGAAAAATGATGTCAAAGCTTATTCTCTCATGTGTAAAGGGCTTCCTTTGGAAGTACTATCCAGACTTGAAAACTATCAAACTGGATATACTATGTACAAAGTACTGAAGGTTATCTGTGAAGGAGGGAAAGAAATTCATGATCTGAAAAAGCAAAAACTGAAAAGGCAATTGGAACTATTTGAGCACATCTCAGGAGAAACAATAAATCAGATGATGAACAGATTTGTGCAACTAACTACAGAAATGTCTACTCTGGGAATCAAGAATGATCTTGAAGACTTGAATAACAGACTTCTAAATGCACTACCATCATCATGGAAACAGACTGTTACTTTGTTGAAACATACTGAAAAGTTTCCAATGGATCTTGATCTTCTTATTGCTAAGATTGAATCTGTTGAGATTGATGAAAGCTCTAGAAATAATGATAGACATGCATCAACATCTCAATATAAGTATGTTGCTTCTCCAACAAATACTGTAGAAAATGCCTTTCTTGCAAAAGATCAGATATCTCCTGAAGATGAAGGTGATTTATTTGTGGGAGCAGGATTCTTCACTATTACACATGCTTATTCTACTCAACCACAACCACAGTCACCTCCTAAAGCTCAAATGCCTAAATCTTCAACTGAGATGCCATCCTCCTCAATCTCTCCCAATCCAAGCAAAGTGAAAGATGTGATTAACATTCTTTTACAAGATGAAGAGTCAAAAACTGCTTTCACAGCTTTCATGGCAAGCTTCCAAGCTTATCAAGGCAGTCATCTAACTCAAGTGGAGCTAGTTCTACAAGATCTGTTTGAAATGGATCCTGATGATGTAGAAGAAATGGATCTTAACTGACAAATGGTCATGATAGCTTACAGGACACAAAAGCACTCTTATGCTAACAGAAATTACAAACCCAGTGCAAACAAAACTGTTGGGTTTGATAAATCAAAATCCAGATGCTTTAACTGTAACAGCTATGGTCATTTTTCAAGAGAATGTAAAGCTCTAAGAAACCAAGGAGGAAATGGTCAAGGCAGCTCAAATGGCCAGAAATATCAACAACAGGCTAACAAGACATTCCAAAAGCCATACCAAAGCCTACCTATGCCAGAACCCAAAGAAGAAAAGAATAGTGAGGAGTCAAAGAAGGCACTGGTTGTAAACATCAAAGATGGTTATGACTGAAGTGCATATGCAGAACAATTTACTGCTGATCTCACTGCTAATCTGGCTCTAGTTGCTGAAGTTGATGATGAAGACTGGTCTGAAGATAAAGATCCTAAGAAGGATGATGAATCAAATCAAGAAGAAGAGTATGATTGGAGCGACAAATCAGATCCAAAATATACCACTGAACAAGTTGCTCTTATGGCTCAATCAGAACAACCAAAGGTTGTTACCTCATCTTCTGATACTGAATCTTCAAACTCCTATCCTGAAATACCGGTGGAAGTGAGAGAGAAAATGTGCACAAAAGCATGTTTTGAACAGGTTGAACACTACAGAACATATTCATTCAAAATCTATGACAAGCTTAAACAAGAAGAATCAAAGCACAATAAGCTAAAATCAGATCACAAAATTGCTGATGAAAAGATAATGTCTCTTCAAGCTTCTTGGAACAAAACTCTTAAAGAACTTGAACTTGTAAAGAAACAACTTAAAGAGATGAACAAAACACTTGAACAAGAAAAATCGGCACATGCAGCAACTCAAATAGATTTAGCCAAAGTTAAAAGCTCAAAGAAAAATTTTGAGCAACTGGTCAATGGAAGAAATGACAAAGATAAAACAGGACTAGGATTCACACATGAACCTATGCCTGAATCAATCTCAAACACATTACCAGAGAATTTCAATACTCATGATCATTCACCAGAAAACAAAGCTAAACTTAAAGAGTTTCAAGATCAAAAGAACTTTAAAAAGAAAAATGTTGAAGTTTATGAAGAAATTGACTCAGAAAAGATCAAAAATGGTCATCCAATCAAAGTCAAATCTTATGAACCTCAACAAATGCAAAAGAAGATGTTTGTACCAAAAAGTGAAACTGTTATTGAACAGAATGAACAAAAGAGTGAAAAATCTACTGATGTCAATAACAATCTGAAAGGAAAATGTGAAGAGGTTAAAACAGATAATACTTTTTCTGATGATTCAAGTTCAAATGAACTAAATGAAGATAAACAGTGTCAAAAAGAATCTTATCAAGATTCAATCAAAACTCAAATCAAGAAAACATCATCAAGATTAAGAAATCAAAGAAGAAGACAAGCTGCAAAAACTAAGAAAGCTGAATCAATCAATCAGTCACAGAACAGTACTAAAATTAAACCTGTGAAGTTTGTGTCAGCAGGAACTTTTGACATGAACACAATCACAAAAATGACATCTAAACCTAAGATCAAATCTAACTCTGATCTGAAAGCAAGTTCAGGTCCTAAAACTTCCGCTGTGCATAAAAGATTTGAATCAAAGGAGTCAAAGAATTGTGTTCAAGTTCAAAAGAAAAATCCAAAAAATCCAATGTCCAAACTCACACCAAATAAATAGCATATTAATCTGCCTAACCCAAAATTTACAAAAGAATCAAATGTTGCTTCTACTTCAAGGGTTAACAAAATGTTGTTCAAACATTCTGAAAAGTATTGTGATATCTGTGACATGTACAATCATGACATTTCAGAATGTTACTTTAACAAGTATTCCTACATATGTGATATGACAAATCACACAACAGCTGAGTGTTACTTTACCAAATACTGTGCTTTGTGTGATGAAAGAAATCATAATACAAATGATTGTTACTTCTGGAAGAACTCTTCAAGAAAGGAATTCAATAATCAAGGCTTTATAAATCCACAATTTATAAGAAATCAAAATATTAGGTTTAAATTCTCACAACAACAACCTTCCTTGGGTTTGAGATCTTTCAGATGAAACGATTCTGATTATGATAATCAACATTTTGTCAAATCACAGCAATGTAATCAAGAAAAGTTTATTCCATAATCTGTGAGAATAAACAAAGGAACATTCTCAAATGCTTCATATAAGAGTTCAAGATTTCTTGATGATGATCTTGAAAACAGATATAATGTTTTGAAAACAAAACAACAAAGAGATAATCAACATGTTTTCAAACAAGGATTTGAAAATCCAAAATTTTCAAAGAAACCTGATGTCAACAAACTTCATTTTAAACAATTTACAATTGTTGATAAATTTGGCAAGCCCAAGACCATCTCGGCTTGGGTTACTAACTCACCTTAAATGTTTTTGAATGCAGGTACGCCCGCGAAGACCAATCAACTCATGTTATGTTAACAGTGGGTGTAGTCGGCATATGACAGGCAATCAAGCCTTGTTAAGTGATTTTAAGTTAAGTCCAAGCTGATAAACTCAAACACCAAGCCACTTCGAATGTTACATATGGACCTTTTTGGACCAACTAATGTTAGGAGTATTGGTCGAAAATCATACTGTTTAGTCATCATAGATGATTATACAAGATTTTCATGGGTTTTCTTTCTTCATGCTAAATCTGAAACTGCAGATCTTCTAAAAGAATTTATTAATAAAGTTGAAAATCAGCTTGAACAAAAAGTGAAGATAATAAGAAGTGATAATGGAACTGAATTTAAAAATGCTAACATTGATTTATTTTGTGCAAAAAAGGGATAGTTCATCAGTTCAGTGCTCCCAGAACTCCACAACAAAATGGAGTTGCTGAAAGGAAGAACAGAACTCTGATTGAAGCTGCCCGGTCTATGTTAGCTGATGCCAAAATTCCAATCACTTTCTGGGACGAAGCGATATCAACAGCCTGTTCTGCTTAGAATAGAATCTTACTTGTTAAAGATAAAAAGAAAACTCCATATGAGTTACTATTTGACAGGAAACCAAACATAAACTTTTTAAAATCATTTGGTTGTCCAGTTATGATTCTAAACTCAAGTGATCATTTAGGAAAATTTGAAGAAAAAGCTGATAATGGATTTTTTGTTGGATATTCATCTGTTTCCAAAGCCTATCGAGTTTATAACTCTAGTACAAATACCGTTAATGAAACATTCAACGTTAAATTTCTGGAAAATTCTTTTCCATCAGTTTCAAATGGTCGTGCATGGTTATTTGATATAGATTCTTTGTCAAACTCTTTTTAATCAAACTTGTTTAATCAATCTGATGATTTTACAGGTAAGAAGAACTTAAGAGGAGATCTTGGATCTTTCAGTGATAATTCAGATTCTGATGATTCAGATGATGCTTGCCTAGATTATCCATTCTTCTCATTTGTCAAGGATTTAACAATCCAATTCAATGACAATGTTCATGCTTCTTCAGCATCAGATCATTCAGTTTTAGCAGATCAAGAAGAATCACAACCTATTCCTAATAATGGTATAGAAATTGGACAACCTGAGTCTGGTACATCTTCCATCTCTGGAGATGCAATTGATCACAGTAACCTTGATTACTTTCTCAATTCACCGACTCAAGTTCCAAATTTCACTCCACATTCTTCTACCTTATTGCAATAGCTCTCCAATCTAAACCAAACCAATCTTGATGTTAATGTTCAAGGAACTGAGATACCGACATCTCGTATCCACAGGAACCACCCAACATCATAGATTATTGGTCCTCTGAATGAAAGAACTACTAGGAGTAAATCTGAACATGCAAATGTTTGTTTATACTCTTGTTTTCTTTCTCAGATTGTTCCTAAAAATGTCACCGAGGCATTACAGGACAATGGTTGGATTGAAGCTATACAAGAAGAACTTCTTCAATTTCGGAAACAAGAAGTGTGGAAGTTAGTGGAATTACCTGAAGGAGAAAATGCCATAGGCACGAAATGGTTGTTCAGAAATAAAACTGATGATCGTGGCATTGTTATAAGAAACAAAGCAAGACTTGTTGCACAAGGATACACACAAGAAGAAGGAATTGACTATGATGAAGTATTTGCTCCAATTGCAAGACTCGAATCCATTCGGGTTTTCCTGGCCTATGCATCATTCATGAAATTCAAGGTGTATCAAATGGATGTCAAAGGTGCATTCTTGTATGGTCCAATCACTGATGATGTGTATGTGAAGCAACCTCCGGGCTTTGAGGATGCAGAATTTCCACATCGTGTGTATAAGCTTAGCAAAGCTTTATATGGACTACATCAAGCTCCTAGAATTTGGTATGAGACATTATCTCAACACTTGATCCAATATGGATACACTAGAGGGAAAATCGATCCAACTTTATTCATAAAGAAGGATAATGATGATCTCTTATGTGTGCAAGTGTATGTAGATGATATCATATTTGGTTCTACCAATCTAACATTGTGCAATGAATTTGAAGAAATCATGAAATCTCGTTTCCAAATGAGTTCTATGGGAGAAATCAATTTCTTTCTTGGATTGCAAGTTCAACAACCTGCAGATGGTATTTTCATCAATCAAGAGAAATTTGTTGACAAACTCTGGAAGAAATTCAAATTGCATGATTGTCAGTCCATAAGAACTCCAGCTGACGTAAACACCAAGATTGAGCCTGATCCTAAAGGAAAATCAGTGGATCAAACTCTGTATAGATCCATGATTGGTTCTTTGATGTATCTTACTGCATCAAGACCAGAGATCATGTATGCTGTTTGTGTTTGTGCAAGGTATCAATCAGACCCGAAAGAATCTCACTTAATTGCTGTAAAACGAATATTCAGGTATCTCAAAGGTAAGCCAGCTTTAGGGCTTTGGTATCCTTACGAGGGTAATTTTGAGTTACATGGATACACAGATAGTGATTATGGTGGATGCTATCAAGACAGAAAATCTACTACGGGTGGTTATCAGTTTCTTGGACCCAGATTAGTTTCATGGCAATGTAAGAAACAAACAAATGTTTCTGTCTCAACTGCAGAAGCTGAGTACATAGCTGTGTCAGCAGGATGTTCTCAAATCCTTTGGTTGCAAAACCAACTGCTAGATTATGGGTTCAATTTTCTTAAAACACCCATTTACATTGATAACACTGCTGCTATGTTCATTACAGCTAATCCAGTTCAACATTCAAAAACAAAACATATCGAAATTCGATATCATTTTCTAAGAGATAATTCTGAAAAAGGTTTAATCATTTTGATTCAAATAGAAACTAAAAAACAGTTGGCAGATCTATTTACTAAAGCTTTTCTACTAGGAAGGTTTGAGTATTTAGTGGAGTCAATTGGCCTTATTAACCATGTGTAAACCTGGTTACTAATTTGAATCTTTTCATGATAAAATACTTACCTAAATCTGAAGGTATTCATAAGGGTAACTTTTCATAGTTATTTGCCTGATTGTTTGTGTGTGTGTGATTTCTTTTATAGAAAAACAATATACAAAATTAGAAAACTCACAAAATCAAATAAAAAATATAAATCAAAAACTCCAAATATAGAGTTCTTTTGGTTTTAATTCACTTTTTAGGAATGAATCTGTGTTTGCCTCATATGAGAAATGATAGTACATTAGTAAGATCAGTTGCATACTTCACTCGCAAATAAAGTTTGACATGATCAGGATCTGATGTGTAGACCATATCATGCTAGTATACTGAACAAGTAAATTCTTGTGATTAAACCAAATCTCTATGCTTGTTTGTGTATTCATCTAAGTACTTTTGAGTGTATTAGCTTATCAGATTGACTGCTTGCTAAGCTACACCTACTCACACGTGATGATAATGTGACTAATCATGATATCTGTTACAAGCATCATTCACTTCTCTGTTATGAGTCATCATAGACCTGAAGTGCTGAGATATCTTCTGTTGTAAGTCATTATAGACCTGGATATTCTCCTTTGATGCAAAAGATGCCAATGTGCACAACCCATTCAAATGGATGGTTAGAGTTGATCAAATGGTTATCCATGATCATTCTCTATTCAATTAAGTAACATGAACTCTGGTTATGCATATTTGTTAGGTAATAAGTTGAGAATGTGTGCTTCCTTGCATGTCTTGATGATGGTTGATCCTCTAAGTCTTGGTATGAGTCACATCTTGTCATATATAATTCTAACCTACTCAATCCAAGAATTGAAAAAGTAAATGAGCTGATAATTTGTGTCAAAAACACTCATTTTCTGTCCTTAGATCTTGTGTCTCCTTTGCTGTGATATCATTGACCTGGAACACACTTGATCAGGATTTAATCATTGTCTATGACTATTCACATATTTTTTATTTTAATGTTCTGATCTTTACTAATATGATCTCACTGCAATCAATGATTCTATTGTAAATATTAGCTTTTCATTCTGATTTAATTTTGATTTTATGCATGTTTCTTGTGTGCAGGCATTATAACAATGTTAAGTAAGCTATTCTTATGATCTGTTAGTAAACTTCTAAGTTTTGCAGAAGAACTTAAAAGTTTTAGGGGGAGTAGTAATTCAGTAAGAATATTCTCAGAAAATCAAAATAATCATGTTGAATTGAAAGGATGATGCTTTAATTTCAAAGTATGTGTGTGTTTTCTATGATAAAATAGCAAGTGGAAAAGCTTCTTTGAAATGTTGAAAACAAGACAAATCTTGAAATATTTGGTTTGTTCTCATTGAAACTAAAATGAAGGGTAAAAATGTAAAAAGTTAATTTTGAGGATCAAAATGTAAAAAGTTCAATTTTGAGGGTCAAAAGTGTAAATTTGAGGGAAAAGTAAAAAATATGCAATATTGTTTAAATATTAGTATGAAATATTACTAATGTGTTTAAACAGTGTCCAGGTGAAAGATTTGAAAAATACAAGTGTTAAAACATCTGAACAGTTGTTATGTGACTGAACAGTTGTTATGTGGCTAAACAGTTGTTATGTTTCTGAGAAGTCGGTGTGTGGGCATTTCAGCATCATTTTGCTACTGCACAGTGCTAATGCTACTGAACAGTACTTATACTACTGAACAGTGCTCATGCTACTGAACAGTACTCATACGGCTGGACAGTTCTAATACGGTTGGGCTCATATGACTAAACAGTGCTCATATGTTCAATACTTAGTAAAATTTAGAACCTAATGAGTCTGCACAGTACTTAAACGACTGAACAGTGCTCATAAGTCTAGAACCTAATGAGTCTGAACAGTACTTAAACGACTGAACAGTGCTCATAAGTCTAAAAAACTTTACTTAGTGTAAAAAGCACACTTGTGAATCTCATTTCACTCCCATTTCAAAACCCTCTTAAAACCTCCCTGACCATTCGAACTCTCAACAAACCCTCTTTCTTCGATTAAAATCATTTCAATCTCAAATCACAGATTATTGACAGTGTTTTTGTGATTGTGAATGTAAGTTTATGATTCACATTCATCTGATTTGTGATTTAAATGGAAATTTTTTGATAGGCGTTCGACTCCTGTACGGTCGTTTAACCCTAAAACTTGTCAAAATCTCAGATTTATTCATTCAAATCAAAAAATGTGTGAAATTGATGATTGAATCTTGTTTGTCATGTGATTTCGATCATGTTGTTATGTTAAACTTGTTTTAATCTGACATTTGATTGAAGGCACTGTTCATGTTCATCGATGAACAGTAATGTTTGATGATGAACTCGATGAAGAAGATGAACAGATTCATGATTTTTAAATAAAAATAATAATGAAAATAAATTTAAATTAATAAAAAAAATCATCATTACAGAAATTAAAGAGTTTATAAAATGATATAAGATAAAATAAACTATAGTGTTAAATCTTCAATTAAAATCAATCTGGATAATTCATCTTTTATTAAAATTTAAGTGTTTACACTTAAAATTAAAAATTCAAGTTGATTTTAAAAATAATTCAAATTCATTTTAACACATCAGTTTATAATATCTTAAATCATTATATTTTTAAACTCACATTAAAACATTTGCTTCAAAATTCACATATTATCTAATATCATTGTTTTAAAACTTTGGCAGATGGCAGATCTAAAGTTTGTGCCAAAGCACAACATTGCTGCATTGCTAAATGAAGAAGTTCAAGATGCTTTATCTTATGAAGAAATGATCAGATTTCTTCTAAGAACTAAATATGTATATGCCATGTGTTACCAGACAGTAATTTATGATAGACTCATCAGACAGTTCTGGAACACAGCAAGAGTTGAAGCAGATGATGAAGGAAGAAAGGTTGTTAGAGGTTTTATAACAAGAGATCGTATGATTGAAGTTTCTGAAGAGTCAATAAGAGTTGCATTAAGACTGGGTGACAATGATCCAGAAGATCTTGCTGAGTTGACATTCAATGAATGTAGAGAAACATTCATGGAAATGGGTCATCTTGACCATTTTCCAAAGAAACAATTCTTCAGAGCTCGTGTATACAATCACTGGAAACTTCTTTGTTACATTTTTCAACATTGTATGTCCAAAAGAAGTGCTGGGTGGAACTCATTCCCAGTAGATATAGCATCTCCAATTGTAGCCATTGCAAGAAATAGAAGATTTAATATGGCTAAATGGATCCTGAATGGATTTATCTTCAATTTGGAGAAAGGAACAAGACATAAGTATTTGATGTACCCCAGGTTCCTGCAAATGATCATTAATGAGGAACATCCAGACATCCATGTATATGGAGTAGGGGGAGACAGACTTATTTTGGAAAACATGTCTGAGGTCACTTATAAGAAATTAACAATGTTAACAGGTGCTCAAAATGTACCCATGTTTGACTACATGAGAAATGTAGCAAATGATAATGTAGATATCACTATTGATCACTTTCATTTGATAGATGGTGAACCACTTGATCCCTCAGAGTTGATTGATGTATTTCCTCTTGAGGATGATAATAATGATGATGATGATGATAGCGTATCAAGTTCTGATGATGATGATAATAATGATGATGTTGGTGGTGTAGTAGAAACACACCAAGATATGAGTCATGATACTCAAATGTCTGAGCAAGCAGATGAAGCTCAACATGATGATGAAGGTCCAATGAATGATGAAGGTAATGAATCTGTTCATGATGATGTACATGAAGAGGAAGAAATTCATATTGAGACTGAACAAGAAATTGATGTAGATAATCAAATTTTTGATTATGAGTTCATTGAATCTTTTCAAATTGATCAAGATATTCCAGTTTCTACAACACAACATGTGTCTGTTCAAACTGAGGAGATTTTGGATATTGATGAACTTGAAAGATTAAAGAATGACAATGAAGCAAAAGAAAAAGAGATTGCTGAACGTAAGTCTGAGCTTGATATGCTAAAGGAAGCAAATGAGAAATTAAAAGAAGAAGGTTTGAGGAAAGATGAAAAGATTGTTGGGTATGCTAAAGATAAAGATGATGTTATAAAAAATTTTGAGGTTATGATCAAAGACTATGATTTACTGGAAGAAAAATTCAAGAATCTGTCTGAAGAAAATGAAAGATTGAAGGAAGAATTAATAAAGTTAAAAGAATCAGTAAAGCCCTCTTCTCCAGAAATTGTGATTGTTGCTAAAAACATTCCAATTGATCTTGAAAAAGTATCTGAAAGGGAGAAAGGAAAGAGGAAATTAGATGAAGCTGATGCTGAATCTGTTCCTGAAACTTCTTAAAAAATACAAAGAGTTGAAGAATCTATTAAAGAAGAACATCAAGAAAGTCAAGAGCAAATGAGTCAAGACAAAATTGATGCTCTAGAAGATTTAGAAGAAGAATATGCTGATGATTGGTATGATGAAGTTCTAGATGATGAAGACATAGATGAAGCTCAATTTGAAACTCATTCTTCGTTTGAACCAGCCTTAGTGCATGATGATATTCCTCATGATTTTGAAGACAGATATAATTATCTTGTGAGGATGAAATACAACAGAGTATTCTTAGACGGACTGACAGTTTCTCAGATTAATGATGAATGTGAGAAACGTCTAGCTGCTGAGTCTTTTGCTCCCGTGGATCCAAACGAAATAAGCTTGGAGCATGGTGAGTAGGATAGGAGACATGAAAGTATAAATGTTGAAGAAATTTCTAGCTCTGAATTGCACCATCCAGACCCTAAGGAAATGAGCATCACAGCTTTAAGGTCATGGTTGCAGGCTAGAAATTATCCATGGAAAAGACTAAAAAGACTGCAAGGAGTGTCATTGAGAAATTTAGTTAAAAGTTTCCAACAAACAGAAAAGCAAACGAACAAACTGGTGATTCTAGATACTGATAATCCTCAGTATTTAGATATTACAAAGAGAACTCGGATTTTGAAACCTCAAGAAATTAAACAAATGGCTCAAAAATCAAGTATGCATGAACAAAGAAAAGAATTGATGAAAATGTTTCCTCAATCAGAGCAACAAGTATATAAAGCCACAGCTGATCAGAAGCATATCTTTGATAGTGCTAGATCAACAGGTGACTTGGTGAGGAATGTTCTGCAGAAAGGTCAATCAGTTGCTGAATTGTTGAATGCAATGATTGTACCTGATTTCACGAACCAAGTAAAGATTATTGCATGGAAGTATGATGAGGTCTTTGATGCTTTTCTTATTAAGATAGTTAATGTTGTATGTGATGTTTATCACTTTTACTCTAGCATTATTAAACTTCCAGTGCAAGATTTAAAAGAATTGAGTAAACTTGATTTGATAAACCCGTCTGGAGCTAAAAGAGGAAAGATGTTTGTAGAACTTTTGAGTAGAGGATTAGCTAGAACAAGTAACTTCCTTCAAACTAGATGTGATCAAGAGGATAAGGAGTACTTTTCTATGCTTAAGAAAAACAAGAAGATAAGGGGTTTGCAGTCTGAAGAAGAGCACTTCAGGATAGAATTTTTTGATAAGTATTTTGAAAAAGTAACTACACCGGGATTGAAGGTAATCGAAGGAAACCAAAAGTCCAAACCAATTTTGAGATGGTTTTATAACACATCAACTTTTGAGCTGAAATTGGTCTGAAATCTCACAAACTGGGATGAGGACATGATCTCATTATTTGGTACTTTTGAGTTAAAACTTCTTCATCCAAGTTACATTGCATTCTTGTCAGTGCAAAAATTTGAAAGAGTGACTCCTGAGATTGCGGAGCAAGACAAGAAATACTTTATATCAATCATTAATGTGATGAATGCAGCTATGGAGAGAATTTCCTTGAGAAAAGCTCTTGCATATGCTAATATTGTGAAAAGAGATATAAAAGATATTGAATTTATGAGGATTTCTCGGAAAGGAGTGTTAGAAGTATATTGCAAAGATAGTAAGAATTCCATTGAGTTATATGCAAATGTCGATATTGCATGTCTCGCAAAGGATACATTAGATAGAATGAAGATGATGGAAATTAAATCTAATAAGTCAAAGCCAGAACAAGCTGTGCTTGCTGGAAAATTTAAGTCAGTGATTGAAAATGCGTTGAAGGAGATAGAAATGTATAAAAAGAAGCCGATGTTGAAAGTGAAAGAAGAACCTGAAGATTTTTGTGCAGATTAAAGATGAAAGAAGACTGAAGATAGAAGAAAAGAGAAGAATGATGATTGAAGGAAAAGAAGACAAAGATATGAAGACAGATGATTTTTGACGACTGAAGACAAATGTCAATCTTAGGGGAGTATTGTTAGTCCTCTTAAAAGATTAACATTAGTCTTATTTTACAATTTTGCCTTAGTGTAGGGACTAAAATTGTAAATTGATAGTCTTTTCCTTGTTCATTGTATAAATAGCTTAGACTAGAGTAGATTTCAGTAGTCGTATCATTTTGTACTGCTTTCTAACTCTTGTAATCGTCTTTGCTATCAATGAACTCTGAATTTTGTTGATATTGCTTGATTTGATTACAATTGTTTGTATTTCTTTGAATTGTTCATATAATTTGTTACAGATTGCTCTAATTGATCCTATCAGTTCCGTGTTTGAATCATTTCGTATTTCACTCACGAGATGGTTCTTATTAAGATTCTCACAATCTTACAAATCAGACACTATTGTTAATAGCTATTGATACTACTCTAGAACATTCAATAATTAAAGAAAAGATTGACAAGAATTGGGTATTGAAGGCTTTCATAATGAATGGAGTTCATGAAGTTAGTGAATCCTCTGATTTCATATCTTAGGGATATATAGATCTATGTTCTAGCTCATGCCTTAAGAAAGTTAAAAAATATAGAGTTCATAATGAAAACTTGATATCAGAAGTTGAAAAACTTTAATATCAAGCTCTTAAGAACAAATAAAATGAAAAAAAAATTCAAAGAAAAATTAGAAGGTTTGAACAAAATAATTTATCAATTGCAACTAAATCTTCATGATAAAAATGTACAAATAATGATTTATCAAAACGTAATGATGAATTAATTTTGAAAATAAACAAATTCACTAGTTAACTCTTATAAGCTAAGCTTACAGTTGAGAAATTTGAACTTTTATCAAATATGATTAATGGAATTATAAAATCCTAAATGACACAGTAAATAAATGGTAGTACGAGTGGTATTGGTTTTACCAAAATTGTTCCTCCCATTAATAATGATTACTTGTGTTTGCCTTCATTAATTAATTCAATAGATGAAAATATGGGCTATGGTCTGAGATTTTAACCAACTTGTGACTTAAAACCTTCGGTCAACATTTCCTTGACTGTTGGTCTAATCACAAAAACTAAAACTAAAATCAATGATTTTAATGTCTATGTAGAAAGCTTGAAGAAAGACGGATTGTTTGAAGAATGGGAAAGTGATGATGAAATAGATTTTCAAAATAATAGAAATAAGAATTGTATTGAAAAATTACCTCATTGTAATTTATCACCCGTTGTTAATGAGAAGCTTAGTTTTCTATCTTTAAGAATAATTGTTCAACACATTAAACAAAACAAGAAAAATTAAATGCAAATTATTCATAGTGATAAAAGGCTTAACAAGAAAATTTTAGATCAAACATCATCTGACTTCAAAACTAATTTAAAAAATAGATTTGTTTCAAAAGGCAATATAGATAAGGAAAATAATATCTTTAAAGAAACAAACTCATGATTCTAACTCATTAAAACAAGATGTGTGTAGTTCTGGTGTCATTAAGACCGGTCCAAATCCAGCAACTGTTTCCAAAAGGTTCAAAGACACAGATCATGCTACATTAATTAGAATAAATCACAGGACAAAGAAAATTTACTCAATTGTTTCAGAACAAGCTAGAAAAGTAAATGTGGATAAGATGAGAAGAGAGACTGTTACATAATCACTTGGCTAAAGATATACTAAAGCCGGATTATTTAATAACTTCAGGGGTTATCTTAAATAGTTTGATAGGAACACGAGTGCAACTAATTTTATTATCTGGATAAGAAACACAACTCGTGTTGCTTTGTTTATAGGAAACCAAATCATAAGGCACAAAATTGCATTCATCAACATAAATCAATAAGCAGACAATGATTTCTTAAATCTATATCATTTAATAGAAAACATTTTTTTATTGCTAAAGTAAAGATAAAATCTAATAGAGACAAAAGCAAAACCATTAAGATCAAACAATCTCAAGCTGTTAATGAAACCAAGATCAAACCCTGTTACAACAAATGAAAAATAATGATACAAAATTGTTAAAGCCTGTTCAAGTATGGAAAGCTAAAATGAAAAAATAGTTTCAAAATCTACGGATAGTAATATCTTTAATGAAAAAAGAGAGTGATACTTAGATGAAACTAATGTTTTCAAGTCAAGAATGGATGAAAATAATGTTTTCATGTTAAGAATGGATTGGGTTCCTAAAACTGAATGACTTGTTAATATGTTTAGGAACAACCAAGGTGAATAATTGATAACATATGGCATATTGATAATAGTTGCTCTAGACATATGACTGGTAACATCTCGTTCAACATCATAATGGTGGATATGTTATATTTACGGAAGACAAAGGAGGTAACATCACCAAGAAAGGTAGTGTGACTAACAAAGTCTTGAGATTCAAAGATGTAAGCGTTGTTAAAGAGTTAAAATCAATTTACTGAGTTTGTCTCACGTATGTGATATAAACTATTCAACATATTTTACTACAAAAGAGTGTTTAATAATCAAACCAGGTTTCATAAAACCTGAAGAATGGGTATTACTAAGAACTCTAAGATACAAGGATACTTGTCAGATATGAATAGTTAATATTCTTTGGTAACAACATCCTGCCTGTTACCAAAAGTCTAGGAAAGTGATTCAATGTTATGACATTATTGATTGGGACATGTCAATATCAAGAATATAAACAAATTGGTAAGAGCAAATTATGTTGTTGGTCTACCATTGAAAGAATTTCAAAATTTTAAACATTGTCTATCATGTTCCAAGGTTGAACAACATAAACTTCCTCACAAGCCCAAAGTTCACAATTCTATTGATTCAGTTATTCAATTATGACATATGGATCTGTTTGGTCCTATTAGTGTTTTAATTTTGGAAAGATGATGTAATTATTTTATTATTACCGATGACTTTTCAAGAATTGCTTGGGTTTTCTTTATAGCAACAAAGAATGAAACTCCATATTTTCTAATAAAGTTTATGAAACTTGTGGAATATCAAACTGACAAGAAAATCAAGTGCATTCGAAGTGATAATGGAACCGAATTCTACAAGCATATCTTAAAATATTTTTATGATTCAAAAAGCATAGAAAGAGAATTTAGTGTGCAAGAACTCCATAACAAAACGGTTTTGTTGAAAGAAGAAATCAAACCTTGATTGAAACTGCTCGAACAATGCTATGTGTTATAAAAAATTACATTTATTCTTTTGGGCTGAAGTAGTAAATGCTACGTGTTATGTTCAGAATCATGTTTTGATCAACAAAAAATAACAAAAGGCTCCATTTGAAATATTATTCAAACATAAACCTAAAATCAAATATTTTAAAGCATTTGGTTGTTATTTTACTTTGTTACACACAGATGATTTGAAATCAAAATTTGATGCTAAGGCTGATGATTGTTACTTTGTTGGCCATTTCACAATAAAGTAGCATATTGTGTTTATAACAAAAGATCTAAACACATCATTGTGGCTTTTAATATTGATTTACATGAAGTAATAATATTGGCGTAAGACCAACTCTAGATTGGGTATATGATTATGCATCATTGTTTAGCAATTTTAATTGATCTTCTTCAATCTCTGTAGATTCTAGTTCAATTAGTATAATATTATCTAATATCTTCTCTGATGAAACAATTCTTGAATCCTTTCATGTATCAAAACAAACTACTTCCTCTAATCATCATGATGATTAACCATCTACTTCTGATTCTTCCCAAGAAACTACTTCTGAAAAAATTTTAGAAGAACAAGAACATGTTAATAAACAAGCTTCTATTTCTCCAGATATTTCTACATCTACTACACAAGATTATCCAACTGAAACTATTTAAGTATCATTTGATTACATCTTTGCTGAGAAAGTTTCTTTGGAAACCCCTACGTGTGACAATCCACAAGAAGAAATGATTGTTTATCAACCGGATGGTGGAGTCATTAGAGATGAACTTTTTGCTCATATTTCTTTGAACAATTCTTGAATCCTACTGATGCTATTATTGGTCCATTTTCTAATGGTGTTTGAACTCAAAGTCAGTCAGGGGCAATCAATACATGCTTCTATACTTGTTTTATTTCTCAAAATGTGCCCAAGAATGTTGAAATAGCTTTAAAAGAAACTAGTTGGATAGAAGCAATACAAGATGAATTGATACATTTCAAGAAACTTAATGTTTGACACATATGTGAGCTACCAAAAGATAAGTTTCCAATCAGAATAAAGTGGATATTCGCAACAAAACTGATGAAAAAGGTGTTATTGTTTGCAAAATCCTCGTCTTGTTATACAGGGATTCTATCAGATTGAAAGCTTGGATTATGAAGTAGTATATGCTCTTGTAGCTAGACTGCAAGCAATTCATATATTTCTTACTTTGCTTCATTCATGAACTTCAAAGTATATCAAATGGATGTCAAGACTACTTTATTTTATGGGGAGATGAAAGAAGAAACCTATGTTTGTGAACCTCCTAGTTTTGAAGATCCAAATCATCCTAATTATGTTTACGAGTTAGACAAAGTTCTTTATTGTTTACATCAAGCACCACGTGTTTGGTATGCCACTCTGAATGAACATTTTCTTGTAAATAGTTATAAAAAGGGAGCTATTATCAATCCTTGTTTATCATAAAGACTGGTGATGTCATATACTTGTTTTAATCTATGTTGATGACATTTCTTTGGATTTACAAATGAAGATATGTGCAATGAGTTTGAAGTGTAACACCCGAAAGTTTGACTTCTCAGCATGTGATGCGACTGAGCTTCAGTCGCCTGTGATTTATGCGACTGAAGTCCAACCGCATGGCTATTCGGCCGATTGGAGCTCAACCGCACGATTGGGGCTCAACCGCCCGAATGAAGTATGAGCCGGATGGAACGCGTGCGATTGGGGGTCCAATCGCATGGTGTTGATGCGACTGAAGGTCCAGTCGCCCCTGGACCAGATGCGACTGAGAGGTGGGTATAAAAGAGGAGCAGCTCCATTCTCCTCCCATTTTTCAGTCGGGGAGAGAGAGTGAGCAACAGAGAACAGAAGAGAAGAGAGGGAAACTGCTGCCCGAGCTCCGAATCCGTCGAGAAGATAGCCAAAGTCGAAGTTCATCTACTTCTACCTGTAATGTGAGTTCTAGGACCCCTCATTTACATGTTTTTAACTGATTTTGGGGCTGGATCACATAATAACCCTAGTTTTGTAAAAGTGTATAGTTGACCCGTTTGATGAAATCATAGATAATGCGATTATAGTGTGATATAGGACTTGCACATGCTTGTATGATGTCCTAGTATGAATCCCTAAGCTTTGGGAGGGTCAATTTGGGTTAAAAACGGGTTTAAGGTGGGTCTGAGCACTTAGGTTCGCGACTACTGTTCTTGAAGAACTCCAGTCGCTGCCCAGTTAGGGTTATGCGACTGAAGGGCCATTCGGTCAAATGAGTGTCAGTTGATGTCCAATCGCCCGATTGAGGTTCAAACGCACGATTGAGCCTCAGTCGCCCGATAGGCCATGCGATCGAAGGTTTCGGTCGCATAAGCCCAATCGCAGAGTAGTTCAGTCGCATAGACCCATTCGCATAGTAGTACAGACGCCCGACTGAGGATTCAGTCGTATAGACCCATTCGCATAGTAGTACAGACGCCCGACTGAGGATTCAGTCGCATAGACCCATTCGCATAGTAATACAGACGCCCGACTGAGGATTCAGTCGCATAGAAGTCCAATCGCATGACTCAGTCGCATGGAAGCCATGCGACTAGGGTATGTTCAGTCGCCCGAATAGGGCTGATGTGATTGGATAAAGAAGTGTATGTGTAATGTGTGTATGCTAGTTATGATGTTTCCATGATAGATGGTGAACACTGATGAATTGTAAATATTAATGTGTCTTGATTTGATGCATGCTTATCCCCCATAGTATACATGATATCTTTAATATATGAAATGAAAGTATTATGTAAAGTACAGAGAAAGAGTAATAAAGAAAGAGAAAGGAACAGTAATGAAAGTAACAAGTCTTGCAAGCACATAGGAGTTATACGACTATGTGTCGTTAGCTCAACTGTGTGGCGGGCTAGCTACCCACTGACGCACACAGGGTCAATCAATTGAGATTGACAGGACCTTTGGACGTGCCCCGGATGTTCGGGTCGGCCTTGTACATAGTACGCATAGCCCTTTCGGGGGATACACATAGCCCTCTCGGGGGAAATACAGTTGGCTCTTCGGAGCATATAGATGGCCCGACATCCATTCTCCCCTCGCGCACATAGTTGGGGTACCGCCCACTGGTCCACATAGAAAGTGAAACATAAAGATAAAGTTACAGACAAGGCCTATAGTACAGAGAACGAACATTATTTGTTCACACAGTTGATGCGTGCTCGCATATACAGTACAGTATAGTATAATACAGAAAAAGGGTATTTTTATATACTATTTATAAAGCTAGAACTCACTCAGCAACGCTGACTTTTTATGTGTTTCCAGATCGCAGGTAGTGTTGCTGAGGATGGCACGAGGCGGCTACTCAGCTCTTTTGGGAGGGCATTCTCCATTTTGTAATGCTGCAACGTCCCGTGTTGCGGGCCCATAACGCACGCAACAAGTCACGTTGCCTGCCATTACGAGATTTCTTGAGGATCTGAATCAACGAGATTACTCAAGAAATCTCCTTTATATATTTTTGAATTTAATATCTTCTTTATGAAGAAAAATATATTTTCTTATTTCGGTAGAGGTCGCTGTACGACCCTATGATTGTTGAGGAATATGCATCAGCAGCAATCATAGTGTAGTATGCCCCTATGATTGCTGAGGATTCGAATAAACGAGATTCTTAGGTAATCTCGGGTTTCTATGTGTCTCCCCAGCAATCATAGTAAGGTTAGGAAGTGTAAAGAAAGTTGTATTTTGTAATCGTGTCAATGATGTAATGACTATTATGAATGAATGAGAATGAATATATGTTTTCCTTATTAATTCCGCTGCGTATGTTATGATCATGTATTAAAAGTTTGTTTATACATTGTTTATCTAAAATGTATGCAATGAAAGACCGACTGTAGGGTGCCCGGGAACGGGGCCTTACAAGTTGGTATCAGAGCAAAAGTTTAAGTAAAATGGGTAAATTTTCAAAATAAACCTAAAATTAAACTGAGAATGGGACAGGGAGAATGAGAATGCCATCTGAGTAGCTGCGTGTCATCAGGTATTTTCATAAATGTTAATTAAAGTATGTGCGTGTGAAGTGTGGTTATGTGTGCTGTTAGATGTGGATACTGGTGTGGTCAGGAAGGGTAATGCTTGGGGTACGAAAAGTGGAGTAAGTGACTAATCACAACTGGCCACTGTAATTAGTAACTTACTGTACTTAACATAAACTGAGCTATTTCCTTGAATGACTGTGTTGGTGTTTTAATCTTTCAGTGTGATAGAAGATGGTCGGTGATAGATCATCTGATGCTTCCCGTGATGGTGAACGTGGGGATGAGCCGCGTATCACGCGAGGAAGACTTAGGAAAGAGAAAGTAGTTCGTGAGGAGAACGAGATTCCTCACCAGGAAGAGACGGACGAAAGCGCCAAGTTGAGAGCCTCGGTAAAAGAGGCAGTGATTGAGGAAGTACACCAGGTTATGCAGACGATCCTACCGACTGTAATGACCGAAGCGATAAAGGCAGTACGAGAGGAGGATAGACGAGGGAGGAGACGGTCCTCCGGTAGACAGCAACAGACAGAGGCAGAAATGGTATTGTCCGATGACAAGAGGAAGAGGAGGAAGAACAGGTTAGGGGGATAGCCCGGGGTGTGATTACGGGAAATTTATGAGATGCAAGCCTCCGACATTTGATGGTTCGGGCACGGCTGCGGATGCTCACCAATGGGTGAGGGAAATGGAGGCGGTCCTTGATATCAGCGATTGCCATGAGGATAAAAAGGTGAAGTTTGCTACCCACTCGTTTACGGGGACGGCGTTGTGTTGGTGGGACAATATTGTCCAGGCCGAGGGTAGTCGGGCTATTGGGAAGATGAAGTGGTCGGAGTTGAAAAGAATGGTGATCGAGGAGTTTAGTCCTCGTCGTGAGATGGATAGAGTAGAGAGAGAGTTCCTGCAACTAGAGGCGGGTACGATGACCCATCAGCAATACACGACTAAGTTCAACGACATGGCACGGTTGGTGCCAGAGCAAGTGACGCCGGTGTCCTGCAAGATTAACCGGTATATTCAGGGGTTGCCAGCCGAAATTCGTTGGCATTTGATTTCTGCCCGACCCAGTACTTTCAGGTCGGCGGTGGATTTAGCCGGTAGGCTGTACGATGAACGGACTGCGATGGTAAAGGCTGAGGGCAGTAAGAAGGGAAGTGAGGAAAGGAAGTGGCAGGGAAAGAGGTTTGGTCGAGGGGGTGCCTCGACGAGTAATAAGAAGACGAAGGTGGATGACCGCCGGGTGGTCATGTCGGGTTCAGGAGTAAAGAAGTGTGGTAAATGCGGGAGAGAACACAGTGGGGAATGCAGACTGGGGATGAACGTATGTTTCAGGTGTGGTCAGCCTGGTCACATCGCTAGAGACTGTAGGAAGCCTAGGGCTGAGGCTTCAGGGGTAAAGAAGACGGGAAGTGAAGGTCCAAAAGCAAGCGCCAGGGCATTCACAATGACGCAGGAAGAGGCGAGGACGGACCCTGATGTAGTGTCCGGTACGTTTCTGGTGAACCAAACTTTAGCCTCTGTGTTATTTGATTCGGGTGCCAGTAGGAGTTTTATTTCTGTTGCTTTTCGTGCCAAATTGCCTGTTAGTAGTAGACGTGTGGATGTGCCGTTTGATGTAGAGACTGCTATAGGTAAAACCACCAGGATTTCCGAGGTAATTGAGGGTTGCGACATAGAACTGGAGGGCCACAAATTCCCAGTTAAGCCATTTGCGATGACGTTAGGTGGTTTCGATTTGGTGCTTGGAATGGATTGGTTGGCAGATTTCGAGGCGAACATTGTGTGTCGCAAGAAGATGATCAGTTTGACAGCGCCTGACGGTAGTCCAGTGACAGTTTATGGGGATCGGGTTACTACGATTCCGAAAGTGATCTCAATGGCAGTGGCGGGGAAATGTATGAGGCGTGGATGTAGCGCCTATTTATGTTATGTGAAAGATGTAGAGAAGCCAGCACCACAACTGTCTGATGTTCCGGTTGTGTGTGAGTTCCCAGACATGTTCCCGGAAGACTTATCGGGATTGCCACCTGATAGAGAGATCGAATTTCAGATTGATTTGATACCAGGCGCCCAACCAGTTGCTAAAGCACCATACCGATTGGCCCCGACAGAAATGAAAGAGTTGATGGAGCAGTTACAAGAGCTGTTGGATAAGGGGTTTATTCGACCGAGTATCTCACCCTGGGGTGCTCCGGTCCTGTTTGTAAAGAAAAAGGACGGTAGTATGAGGATGTGCATCGACTACCGTGAGTTGAATAAGCTGACAGTGAAGAACAGGTACCCCTTGCCAAGGATCGATGACTTGTTTGACCAACTTCAAGGTGCTAGCTGGTTTTCACGTATAGATCTTCGATCAGGCTACCATCAACTGAAGGTGAAGGAGCAGGATATCCCTAAAACAGCTTTTCGTACGCGCTACGGTCATTATGAGTTCCTCGTTATGTCATTTGGTTTGACCAACGCGCCAGCTGCTTTTATGGATCTGATGAACAGGGTGTGCCGGCCGATGTTGGATAAATCAGTGATTGTATTCATTGATGACATCTTGATTTATTCAAAAAGCGAGACTGAACATGCCGGTCACATTCGCGAAGTTCTGGAGACACTGAGAAGGGAGAAGTTGTATGCAAAGTTCTCCAAGTGCGCATTTTGGTTGCGTGAAGTTCAGTTCTTGGGTCACGTGGTAAATCCGGATGGGATTCTAGTTGATCCGGCGAAGGTGGAAGCAGTAATGCAATGGAAGTCTCTGAAGACGCCGTCCGAGATCCGTAGTTTCTTGGGTTTGGCGGGTTACTACCGAAGGTTTATCCAAGACTTTTCCAAAATTGCTTCTCCACTGACAAAGTTGACCCGAAAGGATGTGAAATTTGTATGGGGTCAAGCTCAGGAGAAGGCGTTTGAAGAACTGAAGATGAGATTGACCCAAGCTCCAGTACTGGCGTTACCCGAGGGGAGTGAAGATTTGGTGGTTTATTCTGATGCCTCCTACTCGGGGTTGGGGTGTGTATTAATGCAGAGAGGAAAGGTGATAGCCTACGCATCCCGACAGCTGAAAGTTCATGAGGTCAATTATCCTACCCATGACCTGGAACTGGCAGCAGTGGTCTTCGCGCTAAAGATCTGGCGGCACTATTTATACGGGACGAAGTGCACCATCTTCACAGACCACAAAAGCTTGAAGTACTTCTTCGAGCAGAAAGATCTGAATATGAGGCAGAGACGGTGGTTGGAACTAATAAAAGACTACGATTGTGAAATACATTACCACCCGGGCAAGGCTAACGTGGTGGCTGATGCCCTTAGCCGAAAGGAGAGGCCCGAGCCAATTCGAGTGAAGGCGTACCAGCTAATCATGACCTCCGACGTGATGAGACAGGTCAAAGAGTTCCAAGATGAGGCTTTGAAAGACGAACATCTTAACTCTGAACGAATGAGAGGTCTGGTCGCGGAGTTGGGGGAGAACGCAACGGGTGTTAAAACTCGGTTTGGGCGTATGTGGATTCCTCGTCTCGGGGATCTACGAATGAAGATTTTGGATGAAGCTCATAAGTCTCGATACTCCATTCATCCCGGTGCCACCAAGATGTACCAAGATATGAAGAAAGATTATTGGTGGCCGGGTATGAAACGCGATGTGGTGGAGTATGTGAGTAAATGCCTCACGTGTTTGCAAGTGAAGGCGGAGCACCAGAAGCCGTATGGAAAGATTCAACCTTTGGACATCCCGGAGTGGAAGTGGGAACACATCACCATGGATTTCATCACAAAGCTGCCACGTACCCCTAAAGGGTATGATACGATCTGGGTGATTGTGGATCGATTGACGAAGAGTGCTCACTTCTTACCGATGCGGGAGACATATTCGTCCGAGAAGTTGGCTGATCTTTTCATCAAAGAAATTGTGACTCGTCACGGTGTACCGGTGTCGATTGTGTCTGATCGCGACACCCGGTTTACATCCAAATTCTGGAAGAAATTCCACGATGCTATGGGGACGAGATTGCATATTAGCACGGCTTATCATCCTCAAACGGATGGTCAGTCAGAAAGGACCATTCAGACCTTGGAGGACATGCTCCGAGCATGTGTTATTGACTTCGGGGGAAGTTGGGATGACCATCTACCGTTAGCTGAGTTCTCATACAACAACAGTTATCATGCTAGTATTGGCATGCCACCCTACGAGATGTTATACGGTAGAAGATGCAGGACCCCCGTCTGTTGGGGTGAAATTGGTCAGAAAGAATTGGGAAGCGTCGAAGTGATAGAGGCAACGACTGAAAAGCTCGAAAGAATTAAAGCGTATATGAAGGCAGCCAAAGACCGACAGAAGTCGTATGCCGACAAGCGACGCCGACCAATTGAGTTCCAAGTGGGGGACCGGGTCATGTTGAAGGTCTCACCTTGGAAAGGGATCATTCGATTCCGAAAACGGGGTAAGCTGAGTCCGCGATATATAGGCCCTTTCGAATTGTTGCTCGAGTGGGGGAGGTGGCTTATAGGTTGGATCTGCCAGATGAACTAAGTGGGATTCACCCGACCTTCCACGTGTCTCATCTGAGGAAATGTTTGGCAGACGAAGACATGGTCGTTCCACTGGATGATATCGAGGTAGACGAAAAGCTCAATTATGTAGAGCAATCGGTGGCGATCATAGATCGCAAAGAGAAGAGGTTGAGAAATAAAGTGGTTCCCCTTGTGCGTGTACAGTGGCGGCACAGGAAGGGATCCGAGTCGACGTGGGAAACTGAAGAAGAAATGAGGCAGCATTACCCACGATTGTTCGAAGAATGACAGGTTTCGGGGACGAAACCTAAAATAAGGGGGGTGGACTTGTAACACCCGAAAGTTTGACTTCTCAGCATGTGATGCGACTGAGCTTCAGTCGCCTGTGATTTATGCGACTGAAGTCCAACCGCATGGCTATTCGGCCGATTGGAGCTCAACCGCACGATTGGGGCTCAACCGCCCGAATGAAGTATGAGCCGGATGGAACGCGTGCGATTGGGGGTCCAATCGCATGGTGTTGATGCGACTGAAGGTCCAGTCGCCCCTGGACCAGATGCGACTGAGAGGTGGGTATAATAGAGGAGCAGCTCCATTCTCCTCCCATTTTT
This sequence comes from Flaveria linearis, assembly GCA_024085815.1. Lineage (NCBI taxonomy): Eukaryota > Viridiplantae > Streptophyta > Magnoliopsida > Asterales > Asteraceae > Flaveria > Flaveria linearis. The sequence goes on along the minus strand of CM044004.1, from coordinate 60,755,861 downwards.
CAGTCGGGGAGAGAGAGTGAGCAACAGAGAACAGAAGAGAAGAGAGGGAAACTGCTGCCCGAGCTCCGAATCCGTCGAGAAGATAGCCAAAGTCGAAGTTCATCTACTTCTACCTGTAATGTGAGTTCTAGGACCCCTCATTTACATGTTTTTAACTGATTTTGGGGCTGGATCACATAATAACCCTAGTTTTGTAAAAGTGTATAGTTGACCCGTTTGATGAAATCATAGATAATGCGATTATAGTGTGATATAGGACTTGCACATGCTTGTATGATGTCCTAGTATGAATCCCTAAGCTTTGGGAGGGTCAATTTGGGTTAAAAACGGGTTTAAGGTGGGTCTGAGCACTTAGGTTCGCGACTACTGTTCTTGAAGAACTCCAGTCGCTGCCCAGTTAGGGTTATGCGACTGAAGGGCCATTCGGCCAAATGAGTGTCAGTTGATGTCCAATCGCCCGATTGAGGTTCAAACGCACGATTGAGCCTCAGTCGCCCGATAGGCCATGCGATCGAAGGTTTCGGTCGCATAAGCCCAATCGCAGAGTAGTTCAGTCGCATAGACCCATTCGCATAGTAGTACAGACGCCCGACTGAGGATTCAGTCGTATAGACCCATTCGCATAGTAGTACAGACGCCCGACTGAGGATTCAGTCGCATAGACCCATTCGCATAGTAATACAGACGCCCGACTGAGGATTCAGTCGCATAGAAGTCCAATCGCATGACTCAGTCGCATGGAAGCCATGCGACTAGGGTATGTTCAGTCGCCCGAATAGGGCTGATGTGATTGGATAAAGAAGTGTATGTGTAATGTGTGTATGCTAGTTATGATGTTTCCATGATAGATGGTGAACACTGATGAATTGTAAATATTAATGTGTCTTGATTTGATGCATGCTTATCCCCCATAGTATACATGATATCTTTAATATATGAAATGAAAGTATTATGTAAAGTACAGAGAAAGAGTAATAAAGAAAGAGAAAGGAACAGTAATGAAAGTAACAAGTCTTGCAAGCACATAGGAGTTATACGACTATGTGTCGTTAGCTCAACTGTGTGGCGGCTAGCTACCCACTGACGCACACAGGGTCAATCAATTGAGATTGACAGGACCTTTGGACGTGCCCCGGATGTTCGGGTCGGCCTTGTACATAGTACGCATAGCCCTTTCGGGGGATACACATAGCCCTCTCGGGGGAAATACAGTTGGCTCTTCGGAGCATATAGATGGCCCGACATCCATTCTCCCCTCGCGCACATAGTTGGGGTACCGCCCACTGGTCCACATAGAAAGTGAAACATAAAGATAAAGTTACAGACAAGGCCTATAGTACAGAGAACGAACATTATTTGTTCACACAGTTGATGCGTGCTCGCATATACAGTACAGTATAGTATAATACAGAAAAAGGGTATTTTTATATACTATTTATAAAGCTAGAACTCACTCAGCAACGCTGACTTTTTATGTGTTTCCAGATCGCAGGTAGTGTTGCTGAGGATGGCACGAGGCGGCTACTCAGCTCTTTTGGGAGGGCATTCTCCATTTTGTAATGCTGCAACGTCCCGTGTTGCGGGCCCATAACGCACGCAACAAGTCACGTTGCCTGCCATTACAAGATTTCTTGAGGATCTGAATCAACGAGATTACTCAAGAAATCTCCTTTATATATTTTTGAATTTAATATCTTCTTTATGAAGAAAAATATATTTTCTTATTTCGGTAGAGGTCGCTGTACGACCCTATGATTGTTGAGGAATATGCATCAGCAGCAATCATAGTGTAGTATGCCCCTATGATTGCTGAGGATTCGAATAAACGAGATTCTTAGGTAATCTCGGGTTTCTATGTGTCTCCCCAGCAATCATAGTAAGGTTAGGAAGTGTAAAGAAAGTTGTATTTTGTAATCGTGTCAATGATGTAATGACTATTATGAATGAATGAGAATGAATATATGTTTTCCTTATTAATTCCGCTGCGTATGTTATGATCATGTATTAAAAGTTTGTTTATACATTGTTTATCTAAAATGTATGCAATGAAAGACCGACTATAGGGTGCCCGGGAACGGGGCCTTACATGAAGTAGTAATGAAGAAGAAATTTTAGATGAGCTCTTGGAGAGCTTTTACTCTTCTTGGGAATTCAAGTGAAACAAGATGATCAGGGTATCTTAATTCATCAAGAAAAAATATTTAGACAATTCTAGATTAGTATAAATTTCAAGAAGTTAATATTGCTCCAACTCCTATGTCTTCTTGTCCCACTTTATCTGCAGATATAACAGGAGTGGATGTTGATTAGCATATGTACTGATCCATGATGAGCTACTTAATGTATCTTATTTCAACCAGACCTGATATTATGTTTCTAATTTGTTACTGTGCATATTATTAGAATAATCCAAACAAATCACACATGAAAGGTGATAAGAGAATTTTCAAGAATATTAAAGGCCCCATAACTAGGGCTTTAATATCCTAAAAATTAATAATTCAATTAATATGCTTATACTGAAAGTGATTATGGTGGTTGTAATTTAAACAAGAAATCAACAATAGTTGGATGTCAGTTTCATGGAAATAGTTTGATCTTCTGGCAATGAAAGAAACAAAACACTATGTCCATATCCACCGAAGAAGCTGAATATATGGCCGTATTAAGTTGTTGTTCCTAAATTTTTTGGATACAATAACAACTGTTTGATTACGGACTAAACATATATATCACCACAATTTGGTGTGATAACTCTATAGTTCAAAACAATATGAAAAATCTAATTCAACATTCTAAAACAAAACACATAGACATTCGCATGCACTTCATTCGTGGCTTTTAGATAGAAAAATTATTCATTTAAATCACATCTGATGAAAACATTGCTTTTGATCATTCTTGTTTTAAGCTTTGAGTCAAATATTTAGGAATGATAAATTTTGGGTGGTTAATCAGAATCTTTCAACAAAAACATTTTTTTAAGTTTGTTAAAAATGTAATTTTGTTTGATAATCATAATTTTAGGGGGAGAATACTGAAAAGGTTGTGAAAAAGATTTTTGGTTTAGGGGGAGTGAGTTAAAAACTTAACTGAAAATTTTCAAAAAGATTTTGTTTGTTTTGTTTTAATACAAAGTTAATGACTTTTCTGTTAAAATAGGAAATGATAGTATATTTTTAAATTTGATGTATTACAAACAATGGCTTAGAAAGGAACTAAGTCGGATTTTGTTTGATATGTTGATAAGCTCTATTTTACAATAATGAAAAGCAGTATGAATTATGATGCGCTGCAACAATATCTACAGTGATTGAAATGGGTAACTTATTAAAGTTTTATGGTAATCATGGTTGTAAAAAAAGATCTACAAGGCCCAGTACTCTCCGAATAATCGTTTCAAGGTAGATTGCCGAGGCGACTTTTTTCAACTCCGCCTTGTTACTCAGGATCGATTAAACGCGGTCAACCTTGACCAGAATCAGATATAGTAGGTTAACTCAGGCCGATTTAAACTTTAACAAAAGTAATACATAATTTATATGCCTATTATATCAAAGAATGAATATCATGTTCACATATTTTGTTATAAATATACATAAATTTGGTAAATTTACGTTATTTGACATAATTTGCTAAAACTGAGTACTCTCAACTTCTCGCTTGACCGACTAGGGAGCGCCTAGCGAATTTTATGACAATATGGTAACACTGAATCCATGTTAAAACAGACTGAGAGTTACAGTCTTTTCATATATATATATGTATATATATATATATGTATATGTATATATATATGTATGTATATATATGTATATATATGTATATATGTATATATATCTATATATATATATATGTATATATATATATCTATATATATATGTACGTATATATATATATGTATGTGTGTATATATCTATATATATGTATGTATATATATATGTATATGTATATATGTATGTATATATATGTATATATATATATATATATATATGTATATATATATATATATATATATCTATATATATCTATATATATATATATGTATGTATATATATATATATATGTATGTGTGTATATATATATTTATATACATATATATATACATATATAGATATATATACATATATAGATATATATATATATATGTATATATATATGTATACATATATATATATATATATATATATATATATATATATATATATATATATATATTTGAAAAGAAAATTAACAGAAAAGAAAAGCAAAACAAAGGAAATCATCATATGTGTAAGGCCCCGTTCCCGGGACGCTTACAGTTGGTCATTCATCGCACATATTTAAATAAAACAATGCAGCGGAAACATTCAAGATAAACTTTTCTTTTACTATAAATACTTTTGCCATTTAATACAACGTACGTCAATTACAAAACATCTAATGTTGCATTACATTACAAAAGCATTATACAAAAGATTCATCATTTCTAATTACATCTTTACAATGCCTACTTTTACTATGATTGTTGCTGAAGCATATGAAACCGAGGATTTCTTAAGTAATCCCGTTTATGTGAATCCTCAACAATCATAGGGTCATAAACAGTGACCTCTAGTATAAGAACATAAAAATTTTTTCATCATGAAGAAGATTTCTTAAATAATCCTGTTTATTAGGATATTCAAGAAATCTTGAACTCGTATGCAACATAAAGTGTTGCGCGCATTACGGGCCCACAGCACATTGCGTGGCATCATTATCAAAAGGAGAATGCCATCCCAAAAGAGCTGAGTAGCCGCCTCGTGCCATCCTCAGCAACCCTACCTGCCAACTGGAAACACATAAAAAGTCAGCGTTGCTGAGTGAGTTCTAGTTTTATATGTGGTATATATAAAAATACTCTTTTCTGTATTATACTATACTGTACTGTATATGCGAGCATGCATGAGCTGTATGAACAAATAACATTTGTTCCTGGTACTATATGCCTTGTCTGTAAACTTTATCTTTATTTTTCACTTTCTATGTGGACCAGTGAGCGATACCCCAACTATGTGCGTGATGGGAAACGGATGATGGGCCATCTATATTCCCCGAAGGGTCAACTGTATTCCCTCGAAAGGGCTATGTGTATCCCCCGAAGGGTCAACTGTATTCCCTCGAAAGGGCTATGTGTATCCCCCGAAGGGTCAACTGTATTCCCTCGAAAGGGCTATGTGTATCCCCCAAAGGGTCAACTGTATTCCCTCAAAAGGGCTATGTGTATCCCCCGAAGGGTCAACTGTATTCCCTCGAAAGGGCTATGGGTACTATGTACAAGGCCGACCCGATCATCCGGGGCATGCCACAAAGGTCCTGCCAATTTCAATTGATTGACCCTATGTGCGTCAATGGGTAGCTAGCCCGCAACACAGTTGAGCTAACGACACATAGTCGTGTAGCTTCTATAAGCTTGCACGACTTGTTAACTTTTATTAATGTTCTTTCACTTTCTTTATTACTCTTTCACTGTGCTTTACATAATACTTTCATTTCATCTATTAGTGATAACATGTAAAACTATGGAAAGATAAACATACATCAAACCGAGGAACATCGGTATTTACAATCATCAGTCATTACTATCATGTGAGGCTACATCATACTCAGCCTACATACATCATACATACACTTCTCTCCACATTCACCTCAGCCCTATTTGGGCGATTGAACATACTCCAGTCGCATGGACTCCATGCGACTGAGTCGTGCGAATGGGCATCTATGCGACTGAACCCTCAGTCATACGTCTGTACTACTATGCGAATGGATCTATGTGACTGAACCCTCAGTCGCATGGCTTGTCGTACGACTGAGCCCCAATCGTACGACTGAGCCTCAACCGTACGATTGAACATCAGTCTTTCCTCTGTCGTGCGATTGGCCCTTCAGTCGCATAACCCTAACTGGGCAGCGACTGAAGTTCATCATGAACAGCAGCCGCGACACTCAGCTGAAAAACCCTTCTAAACCCCATTCAAGCCCAGATTAACCCTCCCAACCTTAGGGAATCATACTAAGACCTCATATAAACATGTGTAAGTCCTAAATCATACTTTAAACACATTATCCAAGATTTCACCCAATGGGTCAAACATACACTTTTACAAAACTAGGGTTTAGATGTGATCCAGCCCCAAAATCGTTTGAAAACATGTAAATGAGGGGTCCTAGAACTCACATTATCAAGGAGAAGATGAAGAGCTTCGATTTGGCTAGCTTCTCAACAAATCTCGTGCCCGAATCACCACGTTCTCCCTTTCTTTCTCTTCTTTCTCTGTTCTCTTGCTCTCTGCCCTTTCTCCCGACTGAAAAATGTAAGTGTTGGGAGGAGAAGAGAGCTACTCCCCTTTTATAGGTACAACCCATTCGCTCGAAGTCCAGGGGCGACTGGACCTTCAGTCGCACGAACACCATGCGACTGGACCTCCAGTCGCAGGAGTTCCATGCTGTTGAACCTTCAGTCGTGCGATTGAACTCTAGTCGTATGGTTGAGCTTCAGTCGTTCTTCAGTTGTGCGTTTGAACACCATGCGACTGGACCTCCAGTCGCATGAATCACATGCGACTGAGACTCAGTAGCATACTACTCCAAAAGTCAAACTTCCGGGTGTTACAAGTCCCCGAAACCTGTTATTCCTCGAACAATCGTGGGTAAAGCTGTCTCATTTCTTCTTCAGTTTTCCACGTTGATTCGGATCCCTTCCCGTGCCGCCACTGTACATGCATAAGGGGAACCACTTTATTTCTTAACCACTTCTCTTTGCGATCGACGATCGCCACTGGTTGCTCTACATATTTGAGCCGTTCGTCTACTTCAATATCTTCCAGTGGAACGATCAGATCCTCATCGGCCAAACATTTTCTCAGATGAGATACGTGGAAGGTCGGGTGAATTCCACTTAACTCATCTGGTAGATCCAACCTATAGGCCACCTCCCCTACTCGAGCAACAATTCGGAAAAGGCCTATATACCGCGGGCTCAACTTACCCCGCTTCCGGAATCGAATGATTCCTTTCCAAGGCGAGACCTTTAACATAACCCGGTCTCCCACCTGGAACTCCATCGGTCTGCGTCGTTTGTCAGCATACGACTTCTGTCTGTCCTTGGCCGCCTTCATATAGGCTTTGATCCTTTCGAGCTTTTCAGTCGTAGCCTCGATCAATTCGACGCTCCCTAATTCTTTCTGACCAATGTCACCCCAACAAACGGGTGTCCTGCATCTCCTGCCGTATAGCATCTCATAGGGTGGCGTGCCAATACTGGCATGATAGCTGTTGTTGTACGAGAATTCAGCTAACGGTAGGTGGTCATCCCAACTTCCTCCAAAATCGATCACACACGCCCGAAGCATGTTTCGAGTGTCTGGATTGTCCTCTCAGACTGACCGTCCGTCTGGGGGTGATATGTCGTACTAATGTGTAGCCTCGTCCCCATTGCATCATGAAATCTCTTCCAAAACATGGAGGTAAACCGGGTGTCACGATCAGACACAATAGACACCGGTACACCATGACGAGCTACAATTTCTTTGATGAACAAATCCGCCAATCTTTCGGATGAATACGTTTCGCGGATTGGTAGGAAGTGGGCGCTTTTCGTCAAGCGATCAACTATCACCTATATAGCATCATACCCTTTCGGGGTACGTGGTAGTTTCGTGATGAAATCCATGGTGATGTGCTCCCACTTCCACTCAGGTATATCCAACGGTTGGATCTTCCCGTACGGTTTCTGGTGCTCTGCCTTTACTTGCAAACAAGTCAGGCACTTACTCACATATTCCACCACATCACGCTTCATGCCCGGCCACCAATAGTCTTTCTTCATGTCTTGGTACATCTTGGTAGCACGGGGTGAATGGAATATCGAGTCTTATGGGCCTCATCCATGATCTTTCCATGTAGATCCCCGTACCGAGGAATCCACATTCGCCCAGATCGGGTCTTAACACCAAGAGTGTTCTCACCCAGTTCTGTAACTAGACCTCTCATCCTTTCAGAGTTGAGACGATCTTCTTTCAAAGCCTCGTCTTGGAACTCCTTAACCTATGTCATCACATCAGAGGTCATAATTAGCTGATAAGGCTTCACCCGAATCGGCTCGGGCCTTTCCTTTCGGCTAAGGGCATCAGCCACCACATTGGCCTTGCCCGGGTGGTAATGGATTTCACAATCATAATCTTTTATCAGTTCCAACCACCGTCTCTGCCTCATATTTAAATCCTTCTGCTCGAAGAAATACTTCAAGCTCTTGTGGTCCGTGAAGATGGTGCACTTCGTCCCGTATAAATAGTTCCGCCAAATCTTCAACGCGAAAACCACCGCAGCTAGTTCTAGATCGTGCGTGGGATAGTTGACTTCATGGGTCTTCAGTTGTCGAGATGCATAGGCTATTACCTTTCCCCGTTGCATCAATACGCAACCTAGCCCAGAATAGGAGGCATCAGAATAGACCACTAAGTCCTCATTTCCCTCGGGCAATGTCAAGACAGGAGCTTGTGTCAGTCTCGTCTTCAACTCCTCAAAAGCATTCTCCTGTTCTTGACCCCACACGAACTTTACGTCCTTACGAGTCAATTTTGTCAAAGGTGAGGCTATCTTTGAGAAGTCTCGAATAAATCTTCTATAGTAGCCCGCCAACCCCAAGAAGCTACGAATCTCGGATGGCGTCTTTGGTGACTTCCATTGCATCACGGCCTCCACCCTTTGCTGGGTCCACCATTATTCCCTGAGCATTTACCACGTGACCCAGAAATTGCACCTCGCGTAACCTGAAAGCACACTTGGAGAACTTAGCATATAATTTCTCCTTCCTCAAGGTCTCCAACACCTCCCGAATGTGACCGACATGCTCTTCTTCGCTCCTGGAATAAATTAGTATATCATCGATAAACACAATTACTGATTTATCCAACATTGGCCGACATACTCGATTCATCAAATCCAAAAAAGCAGCCGGCGCATTGGTCAAACCAAAAGACATGACAAGAAACTCGTAGTGACCATAACGCGTACGAAAAGTTGTTTTAGGGATATCCTGCTCCTTCACCTTCAGTTGATGGTAGCCCGATCGAAGATCTATTCGTGAAAACCAACTAGTACCCTAAAGTTGATCAAACAAGTCGTCGATCCTCGGCAAGGGGTATCTGTTCTTTACCGTCAACTTATTCAGCTCGCGGTAGTCGATGCACATCCTCATACTACCGTCCTTCTTCTTTACAAACAGGACCGGAGCACCCTAAGGTGAGATACTCGGTCTAATAAACCCCTTATACAACAACTCTTGTAACTGCTCCATCAACTCTTTCATTTCCGTCGGAGCCAATCGATACGGTGCTTTGGCAACAGGTTGGGCGCCCGGTATCAGGTCAATCTGGAACTCGACCTCTCTGTCAGGTGGCAATCCCGATAAGTCTTCCGGGAACACGTCTGGAAACTCACGCACAACCAGAACATCGGATAGTCGTGGTGTTGGCGTTTCCCCATCCTTTACATAACATAAGAAGGCACTACATCCACGCCTCATACATTTTCCCGCCACCGCCATAGAGATCAGCTTCGGAATTGTCGTGACCCGATCCCCATTAACAGTTACCGAACTTCCGTCAGGCCCTGTCAAACAAATCATCTTCTTTCGACACACTATATTCGCATCAAAGTCTGCCAACCAATCCATCCCAAGCACCAAATCAAAACCACCCAAAGTCATCGCAAACGGTCTGACCGGAAATTTGTGGCCCTCTAATTCTACGTCACAACCCTCTATCACCTCGGAAATCCTGGTAGTTTTACCTATAGCAGTCTCTACATCAAACGATATATCCACACGTCTACTACTAACGGGCAATTTGGCACAGAAAGCAGCAGAAATAAAACTCCTACTGGCACCCGAATCAAATAATACAGAGGCTAGAGTTTGGTTCACCAGAAACGTACCGGACACTACATCGGGGTCCATCCTAGCCTCTTCCTGCGTCATTGTGAATGCCCTGGCGCTTGCTCTCGGGCCTTCACTTCTCGTCTTCTTTAACCCTGAAGCCTCAGCCCTAGGCTTCTTACAGTCTCTAGCGATGTGGCCAGGTTGACCACACCTGAAGCATACGTTCATCCCCAGTCTGCATTCCCCACCGTGTTCTCTCCCGCATTTACCACACTTCTTTCCTCCTGAACCCGACGCGACCACCCGGCGGTCATCCACCCGCGTCTTCTTATTACTCGTCAAAGTATCACCTCGACCAAACCTCTTCCCCTGCCAGTTTCTCTCTCCACCTCCCTTCTTACTACCCTCAGCCCTTACCAACGCAGCGCGTTCATCGTATAACCTTCCCGCCAAATCCACTGCCGACCTGAAAGTGCTCGGTCGAGCGGAAATCAAATGCCAACGAATTTCAGATGGCAGCCCCTGAATATACCGGTTGATCTTTCAAGACACCGGCGTCACCTGCTCTGGCACCAACCGCGCCATTTCGTTAAACTTGGTGGTGTATTGTTGGTGGGTCATCGTCCCCGCCTCCAACTGCAGGAACTCTCTTTCAACTCTGTCCATTTCCCGACGAGGACTGAACTCCTCGATCACCATCCTTTTTAACTCAGCCCACTTCATCTTCCCTATGGCCCTGCTACCCTCGGCTTGGACTATATTGTCCCACCAGCACAAATCCGACCCTGTGAAAGAGTGGGTAGCAAACTTCACCTTCTTGTCCTCCTGGCAATCACTAATATCGAGGACAACCTCCATTTCTCTCACCCATTGGTGAGCATCAGCAGCAGTACCAGAACCATCAAAAGTCGGGGGCTTGCACCTCATAAATGCCCCGTAGTTACAACCCCGTGTTGTCTCCCGTACCTGCTCTTCCTCCTCTTCCTCTTCATCATCAGATAAAACCGTTTCCGGCTCTGTTCGTTGCTGTCTTCTTGAGGACCTATTCCTTTCTCTTCTATCACCTTCTCTGAAAGCTTTAATCACTTCGGTCAATATAGACGGTAAGATTGTCTGCATGACCTGGTGCACTTCTTCGACAACTGCCTCTTTCACCGAGGCTCTCAAGTTGGCGCTTTCGTCTGCATTCTCCTGATGAGGGGTCTCGGTTTCCTCATGAACTACCTTCTCTACCCTAGGTCTTCCTCTCGTGGCATGCGGTTCAGCACCACGTCCACCACCACGTGAAGCTTTAGATGATCTACCACCGACCATCTTCTATCACAATGAAAGATTCAAACACCAACACGGTCATTCAAGGAATTAGCTCAGCTTACGTTAATTATAGTAAGTCCCTAATTACAGTGGTCAGTTGTGATTAGCCACTTACTTTACTCTTCGTACCCCGAGCATTACCTGTCCTGACTACATTAGTTTCTAAATCTAACAGTAGCACATAAACACATAACATGCGCACATAATACCAGTCAATCTTTAAGAAAATACCTGATGGCACGCAGCTACTCAGATGGCATTCCTCCCCTTTCTGTCCCATTTTCAGTTTAAGTTTAGGTTTATTTTGAAAATCTACCCATTTTGCTTAAACTTTGGCTCTGATACCAACTTGTAAGGCCCCGTTCCCGGGACGCTTACAGTTGGTCATTCATCGCACATATTTAAATAAAACAATGCAGCGGAAACATTCAAGATAAACTTTTCTTTTACTATAAATACTTTTGCCATTTAATACAACGCACGTCAATTACAAAACATCTAATGTTGCATTACATTACAAAAGCATTATACAAAAGATTCATCATTTCTAATTACATCTTTACAATTGCTACTTTTACTATGATTGTTGCTGAAGCATATGAAACCGAGGATTTCTTAAGTAATCCCGTTTATGTGAATCCTCAACAATCATAGGGTCATAAACAGTGACCTCTAGTATAAGAACATAAAAATTTTTTCATCATGAAGAAGATTTCTTAAATAATCCTGTTTATTAGGATCTTCAAGAAATCTTGCACTCGTATGCAACATAATATGTTGCGCGCATTACGGGCCCACAACACATTGCGTGGCAGCATTATCAAAAGGAGAATGCCATCCCAAAAGAGCTGAGTAGCCGCCTCGTGCCATCCTCAGCAACCCTACCTGCCAACTGGAAACACATAAAAAGTCAGCGTTGCTGAGTGAGTTCTAGTTTTATATGTGGTATATATAAAAATACTCTTTTCTGTATTATACTATACTGTACTATATATGCGAGCACGCATCAGCTGTATGAACAAATAACATTCATTCCTGGTACTATATGCCTTATCTGTAAACTTTATCTTTATGTTTCACTTTCTATGTGGACCAGTGAGCGATACCCCAACTATGTGCGCGATGGGAAACGGATGACGGGCCATCTATATTCCCCGAAGGGTCAACTGTATTCCCTCGAAAGGGCTATGTGTATCCCTCGAAGGGTCAACTGTATTCCCTCAAAAAGGCTATGTGTATCCCCCGAAGGGTCAACTGTATTCCCTCGAAAGAGCTATGTGTATCCCCCGAAGGGTCAACTGTATTCCCTCGAAAGGGCTATGTGTATCCCCCGAAGGGTCAACTGTATTCCCTCGAAAGGGCTATGGGTACTATGTACAAGGCCGACCCGACCATCCGGGGCACGCCACAAAGGTCCTGCTAATCTCAATTGATTGACCCTGTGTGCGTCAATAGGTAGCTAGCCCGCAACACAGTTGAGCTAACGACACATAGTCGTGTAGCTCCTATAAGCTTGCAAGACTTGTTAACTTTTATTAATGTTCTTTCACTTTTTTTATTACTCTTTCACTGTGCTTTACATAATACTTTCATTCCATCTATTAGTGATAACATGTAAAACTGTGGAAAGACAAACATGCATCAAACCGAGGAACATCGGTATTTACAATCATCAGTCATTACTATCATGTGAGGCTACATCATACTCAGCCTACATACATCATACATACACTTCTCTCCACATTCACCTCATCCCTATTTGGGCGATTGAACATACTCCAGTCGCATGGCCTCCATGCGACTGAGTCGTGCGAATGGGCATCTATGCGACTGAACCCTCAGTCGTACGTCTGTACTACTATGCGAATGGATCTATGTGACTGAACCCTCAGTCGCATGGCTTGTCGTGTGACTGAGCCCCAATCGTACGACTGAGCCTCAATCGTACGATTGAACATCAGTCTTTCCTCAGTCGTGCGATTGGCCCTTCAGTCGCATAACCCTAACTGGGCAGCGACTAAAGTTCATCACGAACAGCAGCCGCGACACTCAGCTGAAAAACCCTTCTAAACCCCATTCAAGCCCAGATTAACCCTCCCGACCTTAGGGAATCATACTAGGACCTCATATAAACATGTGTAAGTCCTAAATCATACTTTAAACACATTTTCCAAGATTTCATCCAATGGGTCAAACATACACTTTTACAAAACTAGGGTTTAGATGTGATCCAGCCCCAAAATCGTTTGAAAACATGTAAATGAGGGGTCCTAGAACTCACATTATCAAGGAGAAGATGAAGAGCTTCGATTTGGCTAGCTTCTCGACAAATCTCGTGCCCGAATCACCACGTTCTCCCTTTCTTTCTCTTCTTTCTCTGTTCTCTCGCTCTCTCCCCTTTCTCCCGACTGAAAAATGTAAGTGTTGGGAGGAGAAGAGAGCTACTCCCCTTTTATAGGTACAACCCAGTCGCTCGAAGTCCAGGGGCGACTGGACCTTCAGTCGCACGAACACCATGCGACTGGACCTCCAGTCGCAGAAGTTCCATGCGGTTGAACCTTCAGTCATGCGATTGAACTCCATTCGTATGGTTGAGCTTCAATCGTTCTTCAGTTGTGCGTTTGAACACCATGCGACTGGACCTCCAGTCGCATGAATCACATGCGACTGAGACTCAGTTGCATACCACTCCAAAAGTGTAAGGCCCCGATCCCGGGCACCTCACAGTTGGTCGTCATTACCCAGAAAACATACATTTAATATAACTTAATAAAAACAATGCAGCGGAAACTTTAAATTTTAATATAAATGCTTTTGTAAAGTAATACAACCCCTGTTACAAAATATCATTTGTTTGCATTACAATACAAAAACATTATCAAAAGAATGCCATCCCAAAAGAGCTGAGTAGCTGCCTTGTGCCATCCTCAGCAACACTACCTGCCAACTGGAAAATACATAAAAGTCAGCGTTGCTGAGTGAGTTCTAGTTTTGTAATAAAACATACTTTTACTTATTTAAAAGTATCCTTTCGTTCATACGTTCATACATCATACGTACACATAGATAATGTTCATTATTATCTTCATCATTCATTATTCATCGTTCTCTTTAACATCTCGTATGGATTCTGTCAGACTTTTCCCACTTCATAGCACTCGGCTATGATTACTGTGGTCGAATGACACGAATCCCGTTCATACTTACTTGCACGCATTGAAAGGTTAATTGTACCAATACCATCGGCTACACCCCGAACGTTATTAGCTACCGGGCCGAAGTCAATCCATAGACTGCAAAACGTAATGCCACAGTACGGGCCGAGGTCAACAAATGAACAACAAACGTATGCCACGGTACTGGGCCGAAGTCTATGGAGGGACAGCAAAACATGGTGCCACGGTACTAGAGGTAACGTTATTAGCTACCGGGCCGAAGTCAACATATGAACAACAAAACGTATGCCCGGTACTAGAGGTAAGCGGTAGAGGTACCATGACCATGGTCAATCACATAGAAGGACCAATCGCGTTATTCAATGCTTGCAAGACATAACTCATTCGTTCATTAATGCATGTATTCATCATCATTCTTCATTTCGTTCATTCGTTAATACATGCATTCGTCATCATGTTCCTCTTTCATTATCTTTCACTTTACGATACATAATACTTCATTAATTCATTTCTCATTATTCGTAAAGTTTCGGAAAGATAAGCATACACAATCACAAGGAACATACACACATCATACATACTCATCATACGTTCATCATCATGCATTCATTATCATACATTCATCATCATGCATAGCATCATACCTTACTTAACAATATTTTAACAATATTGTTAACAGTAACATACTAATAATAATATTAGTAACAATTAGGGTTAATCATACTCATCATTATATGCATGAGACATCATCATTTATTAACCCTAGTCGACCCTGGTCAAACCTCGAACTTCGGGTTTACTGAAAATTTCCTGAAAATTTCTAAGTGTCTAGGCGTTTTAGCACTATTGGTCGTATAACCCCCTGGTCGTATGAGCACTATTAGCCGTATGAGTCCTGCTGGACTTTTCACCTAACACTTAGAATTATTCACTGGTCATACGACCTGGTCGTATGACCCCTGCTGGTCGTACCACTCTGGACTTAGAAACATATTCGGATCATACGACCACTGTTGGTCGTATGAGTCCACACTTAGAATTTTCATCATCATCATACGACCACTGTTGGTCGTATGAGTCCTGTGGGCCTCAGACTTAGAAATTTTTCACATAATCATACGACCACTGTTGGTCGTATGAGTCCTATTGGGCCTCACACTTAGAAAATATCACATATTCATACGACCACTGTTGGTCGTATGAGTCCTATTGGGCTCAACACTTAGAAAAATATTCTGGTCATACGACCACACTGTTGGTCGTATGACCACTAGTGGACTTACCAACTTTTGCTGATTTATTCTAAGTCCCATTTTCAGTCACATTAGCATCCTACTCATGTGTCTAATCCATAATCCAAGTCCCAAACATCACAATGCCTAGTTCAAAACATATACATATGATTCTAAGCATAGATCTAACATAGACATAAACATACACACATTCATATCATACGGGTATCAAACCCAAATGTTATAAAAATATATTTTTGCATGCATTTTCCAGCCCCAAACATTTAAAAACAGTAAAACGGGGTCTAGAACTCACCTTAGTCGTCTTCTTCGAGTTTACACCCTTCAACCCGAACCTGCTCACTTGTTCTAACACCTAGAACACACACACCACACCACCCGAACACACAAGACACACTTATAAGCACCCACACGGTTCTAGAATTATCTAAAACTTCAAAAACTAGAGAATTCTTACCAAAAGCTTCCAAGTTCACAGATTCTTCTTCAAAATCCGAGGGTTTTCTGCTCCTGCTACTTTCTCTCTCTAAAAAGTTCGAATGAGTGAAATGCAGACAACATGGGTGGCCATTCCACCTTTTTGTGCCAAATAAATATAAACTTTGCATATTTGGCACTTTTGGCCCCTTCACTTTGGTTGACTTTTGTTTCTTTCTCTTTTTCCTTCTTTTTCTTTCTCCTTCTTTTATTTTCCTTTTAAAAGAATATACGGGTGTTACAAGTCCACCCCCCTTATATAGGTTTCGTCCCCGAAACCTGTTATTCCTCAAACAGATGTGGGTAGTGTTGTCTCATCTCTTCTTCAGTCTCCCACGTAGACTCGGATCCCTTCCTGTGCTTCCACTGTACACGCACAAGAGGAACCACTTTATTCCTCAACCTCTTTTCTTTACGATCAATGATTGTCACTAGTTGCTCCACGTAGTTGAGCCGTTCGTCTACTTCAATATCCTCCAGTGGTACAACCATGTCTTCATCAGCTAAGCACTTTCTTAGATGGGATACATGGAATGTGGGATGAATTGCACTTAACTCATCTGGCAATTCAAGTCGATAGGCCACCTCTCCTACTCGTGCGATAATTCGGAAGGGTCCTATATACCTCGGGCTTAGCTTACCTCTTCTCCTGAATCTAATGATTCCCTTCCAGGGTGAGACCTTCAACATAACTCGGTCACCAACCTTGAACTCTATCGGCCTCCGCCTCTTGTCAGCATACGACTTCTGCCTATCTTTCGCCGCCTTCATGAAGGCTTTGATCTTTTCTAACTTTTCAGTCGTAGCTTCGACCACCTCAACACCTCCTAACTCTTTCTGCCCAATGTCTCCCCAACATACGGGCGTCCTACACCTCCTCCCGTATAGCATCTCGTAAGGTGGCATGCCAATGCTGGCGTGATAACTATTGTTGTACGAGAATTCTGCTAACGGCAAGTGATTGTCCCAACTTCCTCCAAAGTCAATCACGCACGCCCGAAGCATATCTTCGAGTGTTTGGATCGTCCTCTCAGACTGACCGTCTGTCTGAGGATGATATGACGTGCTAATATGTAGCCTCGTCCCCATTGCATCATGAAATCTCTTCCAAAACTTGGAGGTAAACCGGGTGTCACGGTCAGACACAATAGACACCGGTACGCCATGACGAGCTACAATTTCTTTAATGAATAGATCCGCCAATCTTTCAGATGAATACGTCTCGCGGATCGGTAGGAAGTGGGCACTCTTCGTCAATCGATCAACTATCACCCATATAGCATCATACCCTTTCGGGGTACGCGGTAACTTCGTGATGAAGTCCATGGTGATGTGTTCCCACTTCCATTCGGGTATATCCAATGGTTGGATCTTCCCGTAGGGCTTCTGGTGTTCTGCCTTTACTTGTAAGCAAGTTAGGCACTTACCCACGTACTCCACTACGTCACGTTTCATACCCGGCCACCAATAGTCTTTCTTCATATCGTGGTACATTTTGGTAGCACCGGGGTGAATGGAGTATCGTGTCTTATGGGCCTCATCCATAATGCTACTACGTAGATCCCCGTATCGAGGAATCCACATTCGCCCAAATCGGGTCTTAACACCTAGAGTGTTCTCACCCAACTCCGTCACTAGACCTCTCATCCTTTCGGAGTTAAGACGATCTTCTTTCAAAGCCTCGTCTTGAAACTCCTTAACCTGTGTCATCACATCGGAGGTCATAATCAACTGATAAGCCTTCACCCGGATCGGCTCAGGCCTTTCTTTTCGGCTAAGGGCATCAGCCACCACATTGGCTTTGCCCGG
Source organism: Flaveria linearis (assembly GCA_024085815.1). Classification (NCBI taxonomy): domain Eukaryota; kingdom Viridiplantae; phylum Streptophyta; class Magnoliopsida; order Asterales; family Asteraceae; genus Flaveria; species Flaveria linearis. The sequence goes on along the minus strand of CM044004.1, from coordinate 60,737,928 downwards.
GTGGTAATGGATCTCACAATCATAATCTTTTATCAGTTCCAACCACCGCCTCTGCCTCATGTTTAGATCCTTCTGCTCGAAGAAATACTTCAAGCTTTTGTGGTCTGTGAAGATAGTGCACTTCGTCCCGTATAGATAGTGCCGCCATATCTTCAATGCAAAAACCACCGCAGCTAGTTCTAGATCGTGTGTGGGATAGTTGACTTCGTGGGTTTTCAGTTGTCGAGATGCGTAGGCTATCACCTTTCCACGTTGCATCAACACGCAACCTAGCCCAGAATAGGATGCATCCGAATAGACCACTAAGTCTTCACTTCCCTCAGGCAAAGTCAAGACAGGAGCTTGTGTTAGTCTTGCCTTCAACTCCTCAAAAGCCGTCTCCTGCTCTCGACCCCATACGAATTTCACGTCTTTACGAGTCAATTTTGTCAAAGGTGAGGCTATCTTTGAAAAGTCTTGAATAAATCTCCTATAATAACCCGCCAATCCCAAGAAGCTACGAATCTCGGATGGCGTCTTTGGTGACTTCCATTGCATCACAGCCTCAACCTTCGCTGAGTCCACCATTATTCCCTCTGCATTCACTACGTGACCCAGAAATTGCACCTCGCGTAACCAAAAGGCGCACTTGGAGAATTTGGCGTACAATTTCTCCCTTCTCAACGTTTCCAACACTTCCCGAATATGCCCAGCATGCTCTTTTTCACTTCTTGAATAAATCAAAATATCATCGATGAATACAATTACTGATTTATCCAACATTGGTCGGCACACTCGGTTCATCAAATCCATAAAAGCGGCCGGCGCATTGGTCAACCCAAAAGACATGACAAGAAACTCGTAGTGACCGTAGCGCGTACAAAAGGCTGTTTTAGGGATATCCTGCTCCCTCACCTTCAGTTGATGGTAGCCCGATCGAAGATCTATCCTTGAAAACCAACTAGCACCCTGAAGTTGATCAAACAAGTCGTCGATCCTTGGTAAGGGGTATCTGTTCTTCACCGTCAGCTTATTCAGCTCGCGGTAGTCGATGCACATTCTCATACTACCGTCCTTCTTTTCCACGAACAGAACCGGAGCACCCCAAGGTGAGATACTCGGTCGAATAAACCCCTTATCCAGCAGCTCCTGCAACTGATCCATCAATTCTTTCATCTCCGTCGGAGCCAAGCGATACGGTGCTTTCGCGACAGGTTGGGCACCCGGTATCAGGTCGATCTGGAACTCGATCTCTCGGTCTGGTGGCAAACCCGATAAGTCTTCGGGAAACACATCTGGAAAGTCACACACCACTGGTACATCACATAGCTGTGGTGTTGGCGTCTCTACGTTCTTTACATAACATAAGTAGGCGCTGCATCCGCGCCTCATACACTTTCCCGCCACCGCCATCGAGATCACCTTCGGAATCGTCGTAGCTCGATCGCCATATATTGTCACCGGACTTCCGTCGGTCGCCGTCAGTCTAATCATCTTCTTTCGGCACACGATATTCGCTTCGTAGGTTGCTAACCAGTCCATCCCTAACACTACATCAAATCCTCCTAGAGGCATCACATGTAACTTGGTAGCAAATCTATGGCCCTCTAATTCTATGGTACAGTCCTCTATCACATCCGTAACCCTAGTGGATTTACCAATAGCGGTTTCTACATCAAAGGACTTATCAATGCATTTACTCCTAACAGGCAGTTTAGCACAGAAAGTAGCAGAAATGAAACTCCTACTAGCACCAGAGTCAAATAACACAGAAGCAAGAGTTTGGTTTACTAGAAACGTACCTGACACAACATCGGGGTCCGTCCTAGCCTCTTCTTGTGTCATCGTGAACGCCCTAGCCTTTGCCTTCGGTGCTTCTCCTCCCTTCTTCTTCTCTCCCGAGCCCTCAGCCCTCGGCTTCTTGCAATCCTTGCTCATATGACCAATTTCCCCACAGTTAAAACACTTGCCCTTCAGACAATCCTTGGCCATATGCCCAGTCCTCCCACACTTGAAGCAGATGTTGTATCCCCATTTGCACTCCCCTGAGTGCTCCTTTCCACACTTACCACACTTCTTCACCCCAGCTCCAGACACGACCACTCGGCGGTCATCCACCCTTGCTTTCTTGTCGTTTGTCGGAGTATCACCCCGACCAAATCTTTTCCCCTGCCAGTTCTTCTCTCCACTTCCTTTCTTGCTTCCCTCAGCCTTCACCAAAGCAGCACGTTCATCGAATAACCTTCCCGCCAAGTCCACTGCCGACCTGAAAGTGCCCGGTCGGGCAGAAATCAAGTGCCAACGAATTTCAGCCGGCAGTCCTTGGATATACCGGTTGATCTTTCGAGACACCGGCGTCACCTGCTCTGGCACCAACAGCGCCAACTCGTTAAACTTGGTGGTATATTGTTGGTGGGTCATCGTTCCCGCCTCCAACTGCAGGAACTCTCTCTCTATTCTATCCATTTCCCGACGAGGACTGAATTCCTCGATCACCAGCCTTTTCAATTCAGCCCATTTCATCTTCCCTATAGCCCTGCTACCCTCGGCTTGGACTATATTCTTCCACCAGCATAAAGCCGACCCTGTGAAAGAGTGGGTAGCGAACTTCACCTTCTTGTCCTCCTGGCAGTCACTAATATCGAGGACAGCTTCCATCTCCATCACCCATTGGTGAGCATCAGTAGCAGTACCAGACCCATCAAAAGTTGGGGGTTTGCACCTCATAAATGCCCCGTAGTTACAACCCCGGGCGGTCTCCCGTAACTGTTCTTCTTCCTCTTCGTCATCAGATAGTACCGTTTCTATTTCCTCCTGTTGTTGTCTACCTGAAGACCGATTCCTTCCTCGTCTGTCGTCCTCACGTACTGCCTTTATCACTTCAGTCACTACAGACGGTAAGATCGTCTGCATGACTTGGTGCACCTCCTCGATCACCGTCTCTTTCACCGAGGCTCTCATATTATCACTCTCATCCGCTCCCCCCTAGGGAGTGGTATTAGGTCCTTCGGGAACCTTCTTCTCTTGTCTAGGCCTACCTCTTGTGGCTCGTGGTTCCACACCACTTCCGCCACTGCCTCCACCAATTGGGGCTTTAGATGATCTACCACCGACCATCTTCTATCACACTGAAAGATTTAAACACCAACACGGTCATTCAAGGAAATAGCTCAGTTTATGTTAAGTATAGTAAGTCCCTAATTACAGTGGCCAGTTGTGATTAGCCACTTACTCTACTCTTCACACCCCGAGCATTACCTGTCCTGACTACATTAGTATCTAAGTCTAACAGTACACATAAACACATAACATGCACACGTAACACTGGTTAACTTTCAAGAAAATACCTGATGGCACGCAGCTACTCAGATGGCATTCCCATTTTTCCCCTGTCCCATTCTCAGTTTAAGTCTTAGGTTTATTTTAAAAATTTTACCCATTTCACTTAAACTTTGGCTCTGATACCAACTTGTAAGGCCCCGATCCCGGGCACCTCACAGTTGGTCGTCATTACCCAGAAAACATACATTTAATATAACTTAATAAAAACAATGCAGCGGAAACTTTAAATTTTAATATAAATGCTTTTGTAAAGTAATACAACCCCTGTTACAAAATATCATTTGTTTGCATTACAATACAAAAACATTATCAAAAGAATGCCATCCCAAAAGAGCTGAGTAGCTGCCTTGTGCCATCCTCAGCAACACTACCTGCCAACTGGAAAATACATAAAAGTCAGCGTTGCTGAGTGAGTTCTAGTTTTGTAATAAAACATACTTTTACTTATTTAAAAGTATCCTTTCGTTCATACGTTCATACATCATACGTACACATAGATAATGTTCATTATTATCTTCATCATTCATTATTCATCGTTCTCTTTAACATCTCGTATGGATTCTGTCAGACTTTTCCCACTTCATAGCACTCGGCTATGATTACTGTGGTCGAATGACACGAATCCCGTTCATACTTACTTGCACGCATTGAAAGGTTAATTGTACCAATACCATCGGCTACACCCCGAACGTTATTAGCTACCGGGCCGAAGTCAATCCATAGACTTCGGCCCAGTACCGTGGCATACGTTTGTTGTTCATTTGTTGACCTCGGCCCGTACTGTGGCATTACGTTTTGCAGTCTATGGATTGACTTCGGCCCGGTAGCTAATAACGTTCGGGGTGTAGCCGATGGTATTGGTACAATTAACCTTTCAATGCGTGCAAGTAAGTATGAACGGGATTCGTGTCATTCGACCACAGTAATCATAGCCGAGTGCTATGAAGTGGGAAAAGTCTGACAAATCCATACGAGATGTTAAAGAGAACGATGAATAATGAATGATGAAGATAATAATGAACATTATCTATGTGTACGTATGATGTATGAACGTATGAACGAAAGGATACTTTTAAATAAGTAAAAGTATGTTTTATTACAAAACTAGAACTCACTCAGCAACGCTGACTTTTATGTATTTTCCAGTTGGCAGGTAGTGTTGCTGAGGATGGCACAAGGCAGCTACTCAGCTCTTTTGGGATGGCATTCTTTTGATAATGTTTTTGTATTGTAATGCAAACAAATGATATTTTGTAACAGGGGTTGTATTACTTTACAAAAGCATTTATATTAAAATTTAAAGTTTCCGCTGCATTGTTTTTATTAAGTTATATTAAATGTATGTTTTCTGTGTAATGACGACCAACTGTGAGGTGCCCGGGATCGGGGCCTTACAAAAAGTCAAGCTTCCGGGTGTTACAATATGTTATGTTAGTACTTCTTTAAAGATTAACATTTTGTGTTGATGTGTCTTTTTATCTTTTTGTAATAGTACAGGGACTAGTCTTGTAATTAGTTAGTTCCTTTTTCTATTTATTGTTAGTATATATAGCTTAGACATGTGTAGGTTAGAAAGACGAATCTACCACTTACACACTTTGTAATTGTCTTTGCTTTATATCAATAAACTCGTTGAATTTTGTTGATATTATGCTTTGATTTGATTACTTTGCTTGTGTTTTCATTGAATTGTTAGCTAATATCATCACAGATCTATACATTTGATCTTATCAAATGGTATCAGAGCTGTTAGTTGAGTGAATTGAGTTTTTGTCAAAATTTAAAAAATCAAATTTCACTTGATTCTATGATTGATTAGCAATTCAATTGAAATATTGTGGTTTTCAGTTGTGTTTAATCATCATAAACATGAATTGAACCATAATTAGCAGTAAAATTCATCAAATTTCAGAGAATTAGTCGAAATTCGGTTCGAAAAGTGCTCAACTTTGTTGAACTGAAATTTGAGAAGATTCACTGATTGTTGTTAATAATCAAAGAAATTGAAGAAAGAAGATTGTTAATCGGCATTAAACCTACTTAATTGGAAGATTTCAATCCAATTCATCAAGTTTTGATCAATTTCAGAAAAATTGAGTTCGTTACATTCATAAGAACATGATGAATGTGACGCATGAGGGTTGAGAATCACTGTATATTACCCAAGTGTTTACACGTTTGACCACTGTGCAGACGGTTTACCACTGTGTAGGCGGTTTTCAAGTAGACAGTTTACAACTATTGAGAAGTTTTACTACTGTTTGAGCTCAAGTACTTCCAGACGTATCATACCTGTTGAGACGCATCAGAACTGTTTGGGCGGTTGTAACTCTCAGACGTCTGAAAATTGTTCAGACGTATTGTAACTGTTCATACGTTTCTACTTTAGGTGGTTTTGAAAATTTTTCTTAGGCAATCCCTTAGACAGTTCTTGTTCAAACTCAAAAGTTTCCCAACTGTTGAGACGTTTCATTACTATTTAGGCGCATCTTCACTTAATACTTAGAAATTAAAAAAAATAATCAAAAACTTAAAAAAAATCAGAAAATTTAAAATCAACAAAATTATAAAGATGGTGAAATCAGAAGACTCAAAAAATAGAGTTGTAACGCCCCAAAATTTCCCGAAGACAAGCCATTTAATAATAATGGGCTTTTAAGGGTTAATTTAAGAAATAAGTATAAATTGGTAGGCTATGGACCAACTTAGCCTTAATGGGCTATGTGTTGGTGGGTTTAAGGGCCCTAATCAGCCGTTAAACAATGCATGATCAGATTCATTTCAACATTATCAACCCTAGCCACCAAATTCGTAGAGAGAGAAAGTTTCTGTTGATCAAACCCGGATTCTAGGGTTTTGGGTTTTGAAAAGTTTCAAAGAAACACATAAAGGTCAAATTTTTACGTATGAAAATGTGTAAAAAGGTTAGATATGGCTTCATGGATGGTAAACCAAGGATTTGGATGTAAAAAGTTAAGATTTTGGGTTAAAAACGGGCTGATTCTTAATTTCTGTTCATCCAGCGAAACTGGGCCCCGATCCAGCGAATTTAAGTATTCATTCAGCGAAACTATTCATTTATCCAGCGAAACTAAAGGATTTGCAGCGAAACTACAGTTTCGCTACTGCGAAACTACAGTTTCGCGGATAAGTTCGCTAGTGCTTAGGTTGACCCTTAGACATTGCGAAACTAGGAAATTCCAACGAAAGTTGGGCGCTCATGGCAGCGAATCTGTCCAGCGAAACTGGCAGAAGTGCTACCCAGCGGAAATGGTAGCGAAACTGCCAGCGAAACTGGTAGCAAAGCTACCAGCGAAACTGTCAGCGAATTTGTGAAGAAAATGACGTTTTTGCGTATTAACTTTCGTGCAGCTCGAGTATTCAGACTATAGCTTAAGTGACTTAGAATTTAAGCTATTTGGATAAGTTCAGGTGAGTTCTAGACCCCCTTATTTAAACGTTTTTCAATGTTTTTGGGGCTATTATGCATAGTAAACATAAGGTTTTCAAGGTAAGGATTTCAAGGTGTTTTAACAAGAAAATACATTTTTCTAAAGTAAAATGTGACATTTAAATAGCTCAAAGTAATTTTCGGCCGCGCTGACCAGGTCAGCCCGGCCCCAGCCAGGGGCGTTGCCCCTTGGACCCCACTAGGGGCTGCTACCCCTAGGACCCCGCTGTCAGGGGCTGCCGCCCCCGAACCCCCGCTGTCCCGCGGAGGGTCGGTTACGTGTTACGATGACTAGTACTTGGTATGTTGTGTACTTAATAAGCTAAGTGCTATATATATATTAAGTCAAAGATAATACTAATGAGAAGAGGAACTTAACGAATGTTACCCCCGGGCCCGTTTGATGATGAAAAGTCTTGCAAGCATTATGATAGACTTCACTTATGTGAGTCTGATGAATGATGATGGATCCGTATTCATGAGCGGGCTATGTGCCTAGCAGTGTGGATCAACTGTCGGGGGAAGCTACCATGAAGATGTGTACTGACGGGGATCGATCAACCGTCGGGGGTAGCGACCATGAATAACGTGTACCGACGGGGATTGACATTTGTTGTCAATCAACATGGAGATCTTGCTTTGTGCAAATCTCACCTATGATGAAGTGAAACGCAATGAAAGAATGAAAGATAATGAATGTGCCTAATGTGATGCAAGTAATGTTTGCAGTATGATGTATGCGTGTTCATTATATGAAAGGATAAAAGATTATGTTTTCTTATTTATATAAAACTAGGACTCACTCGGCGTAACTGACTTTTTATGCATAATAGTGGACAGGTAAGCGCTGCTGCTGAGGATGGCATCACGGAGCTACTTGGGGAGATATGGATGGCATTCCTATTAATAAAGTCTTTATTGTAATTAATGAACAAGGAACATGTTTTGTTTACCTTTAAAAGGACGAATGTATAAGTACAATGGGGTTTCTAAGTCTTTAATGAATGTTTAATTCTTTTTCCGCTACAATGTTTTGTTATTAAACTGGTTTTATGCTATGGTTAACCAACTGTGAGGCTTCCCGGGAACGGGGCCTTACAAGAGTTCCTAAACTTAAAAATAGAGTTGATTTCAAAAATTGGTCATTTAGATTAAAACACCATTTAAATTCCACTGACACTGATATTTGGAAATCAATTAAAAAATGACCATACATTCCAATAACCACTAATGGGACTGACAAGGGTTTTGTATATACTAAAGATTCTCAAGAACCCTACCCTGAAGATGGTTTGCAAGGAGATGATTTGAAAAGAGTCAAGAATGATATCAAAGCATACTCCTTGATGTGTAAAGGACTACCTTTGGAAGTTCTTGCAAGGCTAGATGGATATCAGACTGGATATACCATGTACAAAGCCTTAAAGACCATCTGTGAAGGAGGAAAAGAGATCCAAAACCTCAAGAAACAAAAGTTGAAAAGGCAGTTGGAACTGTTTCAACATTTGTCTGGTGAAACAATAAACCAGTTGATGAACAGATTTGTTCAGCTTACTACTGAGATGTCAAAAGTTGGAATCAAGCCTGATCTTGAAGATCTAAATCTCAGACTACTCAATGTTTTACCCTACTCGTGGAAACAATCAGTAACTTTGCTAAAGCTTACTAAGAAGTTCCCCATGGATTTAGATTTGCTTATTGCAAAGATAGAGTCTGTTGAAACTGATGAAAGCTCAAGGAACAATGACAGAGCAGCATCAATGTCATAATATCAGTTTGTTGCATCTCCTGCAAACTCTGTTAAAAATGCTTTCATCGCAAAGAGTGTGAAGGTTCCAGAAGAAGAGGGAGACTTATTTGTTGGAGCAGGATACTTCACTGACTCATCATTCACTAGTGTTCCTGCTTATACCTCACAGTCTCATCCTCAATCTCCTCCTAAATCTTAGAGTTCAAATATTCAAACAGAGACTCCATCAACTAAATCTACTAAATCTTGCAAAGTTAAAGATGTCATAAATATCCTATTAGAAGATGAAGAGTCTAAAACTGCTTTCACTGCTTTTATGGCTAGTTTTCAAGAATATCAAGGTAGCCATTTAACTCAATTAGATCTTGTTTTGCAGGATTTGTTCGATATGGATCCTGAAGATGCTGAAGAGATGGAATTAAATTGGCAGATGGTGATGATTGCATACAGAACACAAAAACACTTATATGTCAACAGGAAGTAAGCCAAGTGCTAACAAGACTATTGGTTTTGACAAGTTAAAGTCAAGGTGTTTTAACTGCAACAGTTATGGATATTTCTCCAGAGAAGGCAAAGCTCCAAGGAACAATAGAGGAAATTCTCAATCAAGTTCTGGCAATCAAAGGTTTCAACAAGCTTAGAAGACTTTCCAAACACCTTATCAAAGTCTTCCTACGCCTGAGCTTAAAGTGGAATCAAAATCAATTGAAGAGCCTAAGAAAGCTCTTGTATTCAGCATAAAAGATGGTTATGATTGGAGTGCATATGCTGAACAGTTCACTAATGATCTAACCTCGAGTTTGTCTCTTGTTGCAGAAATTCAGGGGGAGGACTGGTCAGAGAATAGTGATCCAAAGGTGGAAGGTGAGAATGAAGAAGATGAATATGATTGGAGTGACAAATCTGATCCCAAGGAGGATACAGATGAAGTAGCTCTAATGTCACAATCTGATCAACCCAAGGTTGACACTTCATCCTCAAAATCTGAAACCTCATCTCCCAAATTTGCTGAAATACCATCTGAAGTGAGAGAAAAAGTATGCACTAAATCATGCTTGGAACATGTTGAATATTATCGAAGCTATTCATATAAAATTTGTGAGAAATTGAAACAAGAAGAGTCAATGCACAAAAAATTAAAATCTGACCGTAAAACAGTAGATCAAAAGAATATCTCTCTTCAAACATCATGGAAGAAAACAATAAACGAATTAGAAATTGTGTCTAAACAATTGGAAGAGATGAACAAAAATCTTGAATAGGAGTGTAACACCCGGTCATTCTTTTATGAAGAAAGAATAAAAGTAAAGGAAAAGAAAGAAAAGGGTAAGTTAGCCAAAATAAAGGGGCTAAAAGTGTCAAAACAGCAAAATGTCAAAAAGTTGGTACAAAAGTGGGCATGGCCGCCCACTTTTGCCCGCACACTTCTTCCATTCTGTTTTAGAGAGAGAGAGAGAGAGAGAGAGAGCAGAAAACTCTCAGGAATTTTAGAAGGAACAAGAAATTCGAAGTTTTTGGTACAAAATCTTGAATTTATGTTGTTTTAGATGTTTATAGTTTCGGTTATGTGCCTATAAATGTGATTGTGTGTTCGGGTTGTATATGTGTGTGAGTTTTAGGTGCTAGAAACGTCTAGGAAGCTCAAGAGAAGAGTTTAAGTTAAAAAAAAAACTAAGGTGAGCTCTAGATCCCCCATTTTACACTTTTTAACTGATTTTAGGGCTGGAAATGCATGTATGTACGTTTTTATAAAGTTGGGTTTCACACCCGTAAGTATATTTTGAATATGCATGTGGGTAGGTGTGATTTGGCCGCACTTGATGTTATGTTTATGATATATGTGTATGTTTTGATGCTTAGAGTGTTAGAATTAAGCCTAGATTATGCTACATTAGGGTTTGGGATAGATTATGAATCTTGTTGGGGTGTTAAGACTACCCATGCGCCTAAGGTTGGCCCATGCGTCCAACTAACTAAACTGCCTAAGTGTTCCCATGTGCCTAAGACTTCATACACCTGAATAGTACCTCATGCGCCTAAACAGTACCTTAGAAAATTCTAAGTATAGTCATGCGCCTGAATAGTGGTTCATGCGCCCAGGATTTATGACTAAATTGACTAAGAATTGAGGCTCATGCGTTCCAACAGTGACCATGCGTCTGGACCTTCCATGCGCCTAAGTGTCTCATGCGTCTGAGAGGCCCATGCGTCTGAACAGGGCCCATGCGCCCACACAAGGCCCATGTGTCCAGCACTTAGAATTTAAATTTTCAGGAATTTTATGGGTGTCTATGCAATTTGTGTTTGGAACGAGGTTGACTAGGGTTAATAAATGCTCATTTCCATGCATAATCATGATGGTCACTATGACTTATTATTATTACTGTTATCATTACTGTCAACTTTATTATTATTGATTATTAATAATTTTAATATTGTATGACACTACGTGGTATGTTTATGATCGAGACGAAAAGTATGAACATTAATTAAGTGAAAGATTAATGATGTGGAAAAGTGGAACGTAAATGAATGAATGAAAGTCTTGCAAGCAAATGTAAAGAGGTGCACGGCCTTGTTGTCGTTAGCTCAACTGTCATTCGAGTTAGCTACCCCGAAGGATACACACAGGGTCAATCCTTGAGATTGACAATGAGGTGAGCGACCCTGTTATCGCAAAAGACTTGGATGAAGTGCAATCCTTGAGATTGCCAAAGAGGTGAGCGACCCTGTTGTCGTAAAAGACTCGGATGACGTGCAATCCTTGAGATTGCTAATGAGGTGAGCGACCCTGTTGTTGCAAAAGACTTGGAAAGATGATGATAAAAGTATGAAATGAACGAATGATGAAGATAATAATGATATTACCAAAGTGTACGTATGATGTGTGATCACATGCAAAAGTAAAGAACGGTTCTTAAACAAAAGTAAAGTATATTTTATTACCAAAAAGTAGGACTCACTCAGCAACGCTGACTTTTATGCAGTTTTCAGTTGGCAGGTAAAAATGTTGCTGGGGATGGCACGCGGGTGGAGCTACTCGGCGGGGCATGACTGACACCCATTCATACATGATAAAACTGTTGTTTTGTAATGCAATTGAATAATTATTTTGTAACCTGATTTAACTATGGTGTATTGCTTAACAACAGTGTTTATAATGAAATGAATTGCTTTTGTTAAATTAATTCCGCTGCTTAAATTTTTAATATGTAACGTTTTATGCAACTATTGCTGTGAATGACCAACTGTGAGGTCTTCGGGATCGAGGCCTTACAAGTTGGTATCAGAGCCAAAGTTTAAGTGAAATGGGTAAACAATTTCAAAATAAACCTAAACTTAAACTGAAAATGGGACAGAAAGAGGGATGTCCACCCGAGTAGCTACGTGCCACTAGGTATTTCTTTTCTTAAAGTTAATCAGTATTATGTGCGTGTGCTATTTGACTTATGTGTTCTTAGTAGATTTAGATACTGGTGTAGTCAGGATAGGAGATGCTTGGGGTGTGAAGAGTAAAGTAAGTGGCTAATCATAACTGGCCACTGTAATTAGGGACTTACTATACTTGACATAAACTGAGCTGTTACCTTGAATGACTGTGTTAGTGTTTGAATCCTATAGCATCTAGGAAATGGCTGGATAGAAATCTTCCAAGGCTTCTAGAGGTAGAGGTTGACCACATATGACTAGGAGTAGTGCTAAGGCTCCTGAGATGGCTCATGAGAACCCTGAGGTTCATGGTCAAAGTGAGGAGAATGAGAATGCTAGCCTAAAATGCCTCAGCTAAGGGGGCAATTACCGATGAAGTGCACCAGGTCATGCAGACAGGCTTACCATCTGTAGTGACCGAAGTCATCAGGGCCGTGAGTTATGAGGAGAGAAAGGAGAAGGAGAATAAGAAAAGGTCCACGGGCGAGGGAAGCAGAAGGGAGGAGGAACGACAAGAGCCTGAGACCGTATTATCTTATGAAGAGGAGGAAGATGTAGTGGGGGTGACTACCAAGGGATGCAGTTATCGGAAGTTCCAAAGGTGCAAGCCCCCGGCCTTCGATGGCAATGGCAATACTGCAACCGTTCACCGCTGGGTAAGAGAGATGGAGGTGGTATTTGAAATCAGTGTATGTCGCGAAGACCAGAAGGTGAAGTTCGCGACTCACTCCTTTGTTGACTCAGCATTGTGTTGGTGGGACAACATTGTCCAAGCTGAGGGTGCCAGAGCCATCGGAAAGATGCGATGGGAAGAGTTGAAGCGATTGGTAATTGAGGAATTCTGCCCTCACAGGAAACTCGATAAGATCGAGAGGTAGTTCCTACAACTTGAGGCGGGAACCATGACCCACCAGCAATACACCACCAAATTTAACGAAATGGCGAGACTGGTACCAGATCAGGTGACGCCGGTGTCCCGAAAGATTAATCGATACATCCGGGGATTGCCAGCCGACGTTCGTAGGCACTTGATCGCTGCCCGACCAAGCACTTTTAGGTCGGCAGTGGATTGGGCCGGGAGGCTCTATGATGAGAGGGAGGTGATGGTGGTGGAGGTGAAGAAAGCTGGTGGTGGTGACCGGAACTGGAACGGAAAGTGGTTCGGGCATGGTGGTTTCATCCCGAACAACAAGAAGATGAGAACAGATGACCGTAGAGTGGGGTCCTCAAGCTCGGGACCCAAGAGGTGTGGCAAGTGTGGGAAGGAGCATAGGGGGAGTACAGGCTGGGGCTCAATGTGTGCTTCAATTGTGGGAAGCCGGGCCACATCTACAGAGACTGTAAGGCGCTGAGGTGTTATACTTGCGGCGAGGAGGGCCATATGAGCAGGGATTGCAGGAAGCCGAGGGTGGAGGGTTCCGGGGTGAAGAAGATGGCCAGAACTGAAGGGCAGAAGGCGAGCGCCAGAGCTTTCACCATGACCAGGGAGGAGGCTAGGATGGCCCCTGATGTTGTGTCAGGTACGTTTCTAGTAAATCAAACTCTTGCTTCTGTATTATTTGATCTGGTGCTAGTAGGAGTTTATTTCATCTACTTTCTGTGCTAAAGTGCCTGTTAGTAGTAGACATATCGATGAGCCCTTCGATGTAGAAACTGCTATTGGTAAGTCCACTAGAGTTACTGATTTGATAGAGGACTGCGCTATAGAATTAGAGGGTCTTAGGTTTGCTGCTAAGTTACAAGTGATACTCCTAGGTGGATTTGATGTAGTACTAGGGATGGATTGGTTAGCAACCTACGAAGCGAATATCGTGTGTCGTAAGAAGATGATTAGACTGACGGTGCCTGACGGGAGTTTGGTGATGATATACGGCGATCGAGTTACGACGATTCCGAAAGTGATTTCGATGGCGGTGGTAGGAAAGTGCATGAGGCGTGGATGTAGCACTTATTTGGCCTACGTGAAGGATGTGGACACGTCAACTCCATAATTTCTTGATGTGCCGGTGGTGTGTGACTTTCCCAATGTGTTTCCAGAAGACCTATCAGGTGTGCTATCAGATCGTGAAATCGAATTTCAAATCGACTTGATACCCGGTGCTCAGCCTGTTGCTAAGGCACCGTATCGACTGGCTCCAACTGAGATGATGGAGTTAATGAAGCAACTGCGTGAGTTGCTCGATAAGGGGTTCATTAGCACGAGTATCTCTCCTTGGGGTGCTCCGGTCTTGTTTGTAAAGAAGAAGGACAGTAGCATGAGGATGTGTATTGACTACCGTGAGTTGAACAAGTTAACGGTGAAGAATCGGTATCCATTACCGAGGATTGACGACTTGTTCGATCAACTCCAAGGTGCATGTTGGTTCTCGAGGATAGATCGATCTGGCTACCATCAGTTGAAGGTGAAGGAGCGAGATATTCCTAAAACAACTTTTCGCACATGTTGTGGACACTACGAGTTTCTCGTTATATCCTTCGGTTTAACCAATGCGCCAGCTGCTTTTATGGACGTGATGAATCGGGTGTGTCGGCCGATGTAGGACAAATCATTGATTGTATTCATCGATGATATCCTGATTTATTCAAAGAGCGAAGAAGAGCATGCCGGTCACGTTCGGGAAGTGTTGGAGACGGTGAGAAAAGAGAAGCTGTATGCTAAGTTCTCCAAGTGTGCTTTTTGGTTACATGAGGTGCAATTTCTGGGTCACGTGGTGAACGCTGAGGGATTCATGGTGGACCCGGCAAAGGTTGAGGCCGTGATGAAATGGAAGTGTCCTAAGACACCATCCGACATTCGTAGCTTCTTAGGGTTGGCGGGCTACTACAGGAGATTCATTCAAGATTTTTCTAAGATAGCCTCACCCTTGACCAAATTGACTCGCAAGGATGTGAAGTTCGTGTCACGTCGAGAACAGGAGTGTGCTTTTGAGGAGTTGAAGACGAGACTAACTCAAGCTCCTGTCTTGAGATTACTAGAAGGTAGTGAAGACTTAGTGGTATATTCAGATGCTTCTTATTCTGGGCTAGGTTGCGTTTTGATGCAACATGGAAGGGTGATAGCCTATGCATCCCGACAACTGAAAACACACGAAGTCAACTATCCCACGCATGATCTAGAACTAGCAGCAGTTGTTATTGCCTTGAAGATTTGGCGGCCCTACATGTATGGGACGAAGTGCACAATCTTCACAGACCACAAAAGCTTGAAGTACTTCTTCGAGCAGGAAGATTTGAACATGAGGCAGAGGTGATGGTTGGAGCTCATAAAGGATTACGATTACGAGATCCATTACCATCCGGGAAAGGCCAACGTGGTGGCAGATGCCCTTAGTCGAAAGGAGAGACCTGAGCCGGTTCGGGTAAAAGCATATCAGTTGATTGTGACCTCTGACGTGATGACGCAGGTCAAGGAGTTTCAAGACGAGGCTTTGAAAGAAGACCATCTTAACTCTGAAAGAATGAGAGGTCTAGTCGTAGAGTTGGGTGAAAACACTCTCGGTGTTAAGACCCGATATGGGAGGATGTGGATTCCTCGTTATGGGGATCTACGTGGAAAGATCATGGACGAATCTCACAAGACTCGATACTCTATTCATCCCGGTGCTACCAAGATGTACCACAACATGAAAAAGGATTATTCGTGGCCGAGTATGAAGCGTGAGTTGGTAGAGTATGTGAGTAAGTGCCTTACTTGCTTGCAAGTGAAGGCGGAGCATCAGAAGCCGTATGGGAAGATCCAACCTTTAGATATACCTGAGTGGAAGTTGGAGCATATCACCATGGACTTTATTATGAAGCTACCACGTCCCCGAAAGGGTATGATGCTATATGGGTGATAGCTGACCGTTTGACAAAAAGTGCTAACTTCCTATCGATCCGAGAGACGTATTCTTCTGAAAGACTCACGGATCTATTTATCAAAGAGATTGTAGCTCGTCATGGTGTGCCGGTGACTATTGTGTCTCATCGTGACACTTGGTTTACATCTAAGTTTTGGAAGAAGTTCCACGATGCGATGGGAACGAGACTACACATGAGCACGACTTATCATCCTCAGATAGGCAGTCAGTCTGAGAGGACAATCCAGACACTTGAGGACATGCTTCGAGCACGCGTGATCGAATTTTGAGGAAGTTGGGATGACCATCTGCTGGTAGCAGAGTTCTCGTACAACAACGATTATCATGCCAGCATTGGCATGCCACCATACGAGATGCTATATGGTAGGAGATGTAGGACACCCGTTTGCTGGGGTGATATTGGTTAGAAAGAGTTGGGGAGTATTGAAGTGACTGAGGCTATGACGGAGAAGCTAGAAAGGATCAAAGCCTTTATGAAGGCAGCCAAAGATAGGCAAAAGTCGTATGCCAATAAGCGGTATAGACCGATTGAGTTCCAGGTGGGTGATAGGGTTATATTAAAAGTCTCCCCTTGGAAAGGTATCATTCGGTTTACAAAGTGGGGCAAGTTGAGCCCAAGGTATATAAGACCTTTCCGAATCATTGCTCGAGCAGGAGAGGTGGCCTATACGTTAGAACTACCCGATGAGTTAAGTGGAATTTACCCGATGAGTTAAGTGGAATTCACCCGACATTCCATGTATCTCATCTACGGAAGTGTTTAGCAGACGAGGATATGGTTATACCACTGGAGGACATCGAAGTAGATGAACGGCTCAACTACGTAGAGCAACCAGTGGCAATCATTGATCGTAAGGAGAAGAGGTTAAGGAATAAAGTGGTTCCTCTTGTGCGTGTACAGTGGAAGTACAGAAAGGGATCCTAGTCTACATGGGAGACTGAAGGGGGAATGAGACGGCATTACCCACATCTGTTTTGAGGAAGAACAGGTTTCGGGGACGAAACCTATATAAAGGGGGTGGACTTGTAATACCAGATCATTTTTTCTATGAAGAAAGAATAAGAGTAAAGGAAAAGAAAGTAAAGGGTAAGTTAACCAAAGTAAAGGGGTTAAAAGTGTCAAAATGGAAAAATGTCAAAAAGTTGGTACAAAAGTGGGCATGGCCGCCCACTCTTGCCTGCACACTTCTTCCATTCTGTTTTAGAGAGAGAGAGAACAGAAAACTCTCGGGAATTTTAGAAGGAACAAGAAATTCAAAGTTTTTGGTAAGAAATCTCGAATTTATGATGATTTAGATGTTTCTAGTTTCGGTTATGTCCCTATAAATATGATTGTGTGTTCGGCTTGTATATGTGTGTGAGTTTTAGGTGCTAGAAACGTCTGGGAAGCTCAAGAGAAGAGTTTAAGTTCGAAAAACAAACTAAGGTGAGCTCTAGATCCCCCATTTCACAAGTTTTAACTGATTTTGGGGCTGGAAATGCATGTATGTACGTTTTTATAAAGTTGGGTTTCACACAAGTAAGTATATTTTGAACGTGCATGTGGGTGGGTGTGATTTGGGCACACTTGGTGTTATGTTTATGATATATGTGTATGTTTTGATGCTCAGAATGTTAGAATTAAGCCTAGATTATGCTACATCTGGGTTTGGGACAGATTATGAATATTGTTGGTGTGTTAAGACTGCCCATGCGCCTAAGGTTGGCCCATGTGTACAACTAACTAAACTGCCTTAGTGTTCCCATGCGCCTAAGACTTCATGCGCCTGAATAGTACCTCATGCGCCTAAATAGTACCTTAGAAAATTCTAAGTATAGTCATGTGCCTGAACAATGGTTCATGCACCCGGGATTTATGACTAAATTGACTAAGTATTGAGGCTCATACGTCCCAACAGTGACCATGTGTTTGGCACCTAAGTGTCTCATGCGTCTGAGAGGCCCATGCGTCTGAACAGCGCCCATGCGCCCACACAGGGCCCATGCGTCCAGCACTTAGAATTTATTTTTCAGGAATTTTATGGGAGTCTGTGCAATTAGGGTTTGGAACGAGGTTGACTAGGGTTAATAAATGCTCATTTCCATGCATAATCATGATGGTCACTATGACTTATTATTATTACTGTTATCATTACTACCAACTTTATTATTGTTGATTATTAATAATTTTAATATTGTATGACACTATGTGGTATGTTTATGATCGAGACGAAAAGTATTATCATTAATTAAGTGAAAGATTAATGATGAAGAAAAATGGAACGTAATTGAATGAATGAAAGTCTTGCAAGCAAATGTAAAGAGGTGCACGACCTTGTTGTCGTTAGCTCAACTGTGATGCGGGTTAGCTACCCCGAAGGATGCACACAGGGTCAATCCTTAAGATTGACAATGAGGTGAGCGAACCTGTTGTCGCAAAAGACTCGAATAAAGTGCAATCCTTGAGATTGCCAAAGAGGTGAGCGACCCTATTGTCGCAAAAGACTCGGATGACGTGCAGTACTTGAGATTGCTAATGAGGTGAGCGACCCTGTTGTCTTAAAAGACTCGGAAATATAATGGTAAAAGTACGAAATGAACGAATGATGAAGATAATAATGATATTACCAAAGTGTACGTATGATGTGTGATCACATGAAAAAGTAAAGAACGGTTCTTAAAAAAAGTAAAGTATATTTTATTACCAAAAACTAGGACTCACTCAACAACGTTGAGTTTTATGCAGTTTTCAGTTGGCAGGTAAAAATGTTGGTAGGGATGGCACGAGGGTGGAGCTACTTGGCGGGGCATGACTGACACCCATTCATACATGATAAAACTGTTGTTTTGTAATGCAATTGAATAATTATTTTGTAACCTGATTTAACTATGGTGTATTGCTTAACAACATTGTTTATAATGAAATGAATTACTTTTGTTAAATTAATTCCGCTGCTTAAATTTTTAATATGTAACGTTTTATGCAACTATTGCTATGAATGACCAACTGTGAGGTCTCCGGGATCGGGGTCTTACAAGAAGAAGATAGCACATGCTGCTACTCAAATGGATCTTGCTAAAATGAAAAGTTCAAAATTGTTAGTTGAGAAACTGGTGAGTGAGAGAAAAGATAAATAGAAAGCAGGTTTAGGATTCACTCATGAACCTATGCCTGAATCAATAACAAACACATTACCAGAGAAATTTAATACTCATGACCATTCTCCTGAGAATAAGGCTAAACTCAAAGCCCTTCAGAACAAAAACAAAAATTGTGAAGAAGAAAAAGATAATGTGATAGTTTTTGTTGAAAATGATCAAGAAAGATCAAAAATGGTCATCCAATCAAGATAAAATCTTATGATCCTAAACAGACAAAACATAACACTTCTAATCAAATTCATTATGTATTAGAAGAAGTGAAAGTTCAAAGCAAAGATCAAGCTAAACTTCAGGAAGGAACATGAGAAGATTCAAACTCTCTTAATCTAAAACAAAAAGTTAATGAAAAAGAATCTTCATCTGAAGATGTTCAATCGGTAAATAAACCAAGTTCATCAAAAGCAAAGAATCAGAGAAGAAGAAAGAAATCATCAAAAACCAAAATTAAACAAAACAAAAGTTCAGAAAATCTGAGCAAACCAACAAATCAGACAACTAAACTCAAACCGATAAAATTTGTGTCAGCTGGTTTGTTAAACATGAACTCTCTTCATCAAAACAAAATAAGTCCTGTGAACAAATCTCACACTGATCTGAAAACGGGTTCAGATTCTAAGACTCCCGCTGTTACAAAAAGATTTGTTCCTAAGGAATTAAAGAAGGAAGTTCATGATAAAAGGATGAAAAATAATTTGTCACTAAAGCCAAAATCGACAAATCAGAAACAACAATTTAACTTTTTGACACCAAAATTTAAAAATGAATCAAATATAGAGTCAACGTCAAAAGTTAACAAGTAGTTGTTTAGACTCCACAAAGGTACTGTGAAATATGTGATATGAAAAATCACAATACTGCTGAGTGCTATTTCAACAAGTACTGTCACATATGTGACATGACAAATCATTCTACAGCAGATTCTTATTTTAACAGATACTGTACTTATTGTAATGGGAAAACTCACAATACTAAAAATTGTTATTTTAGAAAGAGCTCACCTACTAGAGGATTTTCCAATTCAAACATGAGAAAAGGTTATGTTAATCTTCAGTATATGAGAAATCAAACTGATGGATTTCAACAATTAACTAACCACCCTCTTTAGGTCTCAGATCTTTTTAAAAGAACAATTTTGTGAGGCCTAAATAAACTGTGCAAGAACAATTCATACCAAGATCAGTGAGAATGACTAATAAAATTGTTGGTCGTAAATACTCTTCAAAAATTGATCACTCAAGTGGTATGAATGTTCACAAAAATAATCCAAACAATTTTCATAACAAGATTGGTAAATTCATCAAGAATAAACCTGATTTAAATAATCTTCATTTTAAACAATTTACCGTTGTTGACAAATATGGAAAACCCAAGACCATCTTGGCTTGGGTAGATATCTCAACTTAATTTTCTTGTTGTGTAGGTACGCCCGAGAAGACCACTAAATACATGGCATGTGGATAGCGGGTGTAGCCGGTACATGACAGGCAATGCTGCCTTGTTACAAGATTTTAAGTTAAAGGATGTGTTGGACAAAAAGAACTAATGAGCCAGATCAGAAAAACCTCTAAGTCCCACAAGACATCACAACAACTGCTGAAAGCATCATCAGCTGTTTGACAAAGTCTGAAGACCTCAATAGCTGAAGATCAAAGTACTGAAGAACATTAGCTGAAGACATAAGTACTGAAGACTCAAGTACTGAAGATTCAAGTACTGAAGACTCAAGTACTAAAGACTCAAGTACTGAAGACTCAAGTACTGAAGACTCAAGTACTGAAGACTCAAGTGCTGAAGACTCAAGTACTGAAGACTATCAGCTGAAGATCAAAAAACTGAAGATCAACAGCTGAAGTACAAAGACTGAAGACAAAGACTGAAGACATCAACTGATGACAACTACTGAAGTCATCGGCTGATCAAACATCTGAAGTTAAAGTCTGAAGACAAGTGACGAAGCTTCAGAGTTTGTCATAACAGCTGAAAAAGTATTCTTCAGTTGTTGTGATGGTTTACCTTTCAGCTCTTTATTATCAGTAGTTGTATTTTCTATTCAGTAGTTTGTAAAACGACTGAAGAGTATTTTCTTCAGTCGTTGTAGTTTTCAGTAGTTTCTTTTCAGCTATTGTAATAAGTTTAACACTTAGCATTTTGGAAGGAGATGTCAGTTGTTTGAATTATTCAGTAGTTAAGGTAGTTTCAGTAGTTTGTTAGAATAACGGTTTGATGTCACTATCAAGTGACATCAGCTGACGTCACTCTTCCTATAAAAGGAAGATGACCTAATTGTAATCCTTGCCGAAGCATGTGATCTAATAGAAAACACCTTTTTGCAGAACTCCTCTCTTTCTCTATAACCTACTGTTACATTGATGTATCTCTTGTGTTCTTAGTATAATTTGCTTAATTCTTGTGCTAAATCCGCTGCGAATACAACCTAATTGATCAAACTAGAGGCTGAGATCCTTTCAAATGGTACCAGAGCTAGTTAATCATTGATCGATTTAACGATTGATCATTGAAACTGCTCTTTTGCTATCTACGTTTGATCGAATTAACAAATTTGCATGAATCGGTTATAGAGATTGAGTTTCTGCTGCTTCTGGCCATTAAACTTGAGGTTCTCGTGGTTTGGAGCTAGATTTGTTTTGTTTACCTAGAATTTGCTTGAAGTCTGAGATGGCGACACCAACTAATGATCCTCACAATACTGGCTCCTCAACAAAGCCTCCGATGCTTGTGAGGAGTGAGTATAATATATGGCAACATCGTATGCTCCATAACTTGTGTATCAACAGTGCTGATTGTTGGAAGTCAGTGGTACATGGACCATACAAGTCTATGGTGAGCGTTCCTGAATCAAATGAGAGGGTTCTGAAGAAACCTGATCAATATTCGGATGAAGATCTTAAGCTGTTCGAGATTGATGCTAAAGCCCATGGAATTCTGGCCATGGCATTACCTAATGAAATCTATTCAGGGCTGATGCATCATGAAACTGCTCATCATCTCTGGGTTGCTCTGAAGGAACAATTCGGAGGAACCAATGAGGTCTTAGCAAATACTAGGGAAATCCTCGCCCAACAATATGAGACATTCTCTCATAGGAAGGGTGAGACACTGACTCAACAGTTTGAGCTATTCTCTTGTCTTATTTCTGAGCTGAAAATGGTTAAACAAGAGTATTCCAATAGTCAGATGAACAACCCTTTCCTCAGATCCCTACCTGAGAGATGGTACACTTATACCATTGTCCTACGCTCCAGTGCAAATCTGGATACTCTATCTCTCACCCAACTTCATAGGAAACTGCTTACATTTGAGAGAGAGATACAGCAGAAAAGGAAGTTGTCCAGCTCTGGCAAGCACACTGATGACTTTGTATCAGGCAATGCTGCACTGATAGGTCAAGAGTCAGAATATGCTGCATTAGAGAGTGCTTATGATGAGCATATTGATTTCTCTACCAATTTTGAACATGCTTTTGTTGGTGTTGATGGTAGTTCAGGAGGTAGCAGTGATAACCTGTGCTTTCTGATGGAGGACTTGAAGGGCATTCCAGATGATGATCTGGAGAGATGGATATTTTGAGTCAAATGGCAAGGATAAATATCAGATCTCAAAAGTTTTACAGGACAACTGGCAGGAAATTTCCTGGTCTCTCTGGCAAAACCAAAGTTGGTTTTGACAAGAGCAAGTTGAGGTGTCACAAGTGCCATAGGCTTGGACACTTTGCTAGAGAGTGTAGATCATCTGGATCTAACTCCTCTGCACCCTTTGTGACTTTTCCAAGCAATAGCTCATAGCACAAAAGGCAACATACCACCAGTTCTGGTCATCCATCACCAGCTTAGGCATCACCTGCATACTTTGTGCCTCAGGGTTATATGCCATACACATACCCCTGCTACTACATGCCTCAATCAAGTCAAGTTCAAGCACCCACTACTCAGCAACCACATGCTCTCCCTGAGCCTCAACCTTCTCAATCTCATCATCAAACCCAACCTCAACAACACAACTCCTTCACCCTAGGAGTTGTTGACTGGAGCAGTTTACCAGATGATTTATCTGGTCATGAAAAACTGTTTTCTGGTGCTGGTCAATATAGTGGTGATCATCCTTTTGGGAACCTTGCTCTCATGGCCCTGGAGTCTGCTGATGGGTCATCCTCCAATGCTTCATCACAGGTATCTTCTGAGGCCAAAGCCAAGCTATGTTCTGAATCTTTCATAGCTGCATTTGCATCTATTAGAGAAGCAAATGTAGCTTTAATTGATAAAAATCTTGAGCTAGAGCAAACCCTTTCCAAAAGAAAAGCTGAACTTGAGACTGTGCTTAATGATAAAAATGATGAGATTTATAAACTTAAATGCCAAATCAAAGATGATAAGGCTAGGGAAGAGGTACTTCTAGAGAAGTACAGAGACCTCAAGGAAACACTTACAGCTACCCAGGTAGAGTGTGATTGCTGGGTGCAATCCTGTAAGGGTTTTGAAATGCTTCTGACTAAGCAATCAGCTTTCAATGTGACTAAGCAGAAGTAGAATCTGATGGAGAAAGCAATAACTAATCCTTCTCATCATGTGACCTACTATCTGATACAACACCATCAGAGGTTGAAGTCAGCATTAATTCCTCACAAAACTAATCAGCTGATGCTACAATAGCTGATGGTTCAAATGCTGACTGTCACATGATCAAAAAGTTGATTAACTCAGGTGTTGTCTCTAAAAGTACTGAAAGTACTAGAGAGCAAGTGATAAAACCTGAAGTTCAAACCCCAACTACTGCTAGTACTGAAGGGAAGAAAACTGCAAGTAGAAAGGGTTTGAAAACTACTGAAGAAGATATCAGGAATGCAAGTACTGATAGCAAATTGCTAAGGAACAAGTCTTCATTAGTTTCATCTTCTTCAGTAGATGATCAACTAAAGATGAAGAAGAAGCCATGTGAAATATGTGGCTTGTTCAATCATCTTACTGATGATTGCTGGTATAAAAAGGGCTCCAAGCTCAAGCAAAAGGAGAAAATCAAAGATAAAATGAATGTAATGAAAACTAAGTTTGAGACCAAGTTTGTACCAGCAACATCAAAACCTGAAACCCCTAAGTCCAAGAAGAAATCCAAAAAGAAGGATGGGGTTAATCAGGCAACAGCTGAGGTTGCTCAAAAGAAGATGGTGCAACACAGGAATCCATCACAAGCAAGCACTAATGTGTCTGATGAGCTAAAGGCTTTATCACAAAATCAGACACAGCTTGTTATGATGGTTCAACATCTAATGGGAAGAGTCAACCAATTAGATGCTCCTGTGCTGAAACCACAGAAAAGGAAATCCAAGCCAAAGGATTCCTCTTCGACACCATCTCCTTCACCTCAGGCTGTCACACATAACAAACCAGTTAGTGTCACATCTGTTGATAAGAACAGACCCAAAACCAAAAAGGTTTGGGTCTCAAAAACTAACTAACTTGTTGTGATGAATGCAGGGTTCTTCAACATGCCAAAGAAGCATCTGGTATGTAGACAGTGGAGGATCCATACATATGACAGGAAGCAACTCACTTCTTAATGACTACTCTCAAGGAAAGAAGGGGTTTGTTTCCTTTGGCAATGATGCAAAAGGTTACATCATCAGCAAAGGCTTTATTTCCAATGGGGAAATAAGGTTTGATGATGTTAACCATGTGGAGAATCTCAAGTACAATCTCTTGAGTGTCAGTCAAATGTGTGATAAAGGCCATGTTGCCCTTTTCACCAGCCAGAACTGTCAGAATCTGTCATCCAAAGTTATGAGTTTGATTAACAAGGTGTTGGATGAATATACTCTCCTGAAGGCCAACAGGACAGGAAGAGTATATGCCTTAGATCTTTCAAAGAAAATTGATCTAAAAGGCCATCCTTGCCTACTCTCCAAGGCTTCTCCTCAAGAATCTACTCTATGGCATAGAAGGCTGGGTCATGTGAATCTCAAAAACATGAATCAGCTGATACACCATGGTTTAGTAAGAGGGTTGCCTTTGAAGGAGTTCAAATGTGAAGACAACTGTACTGCTTGTTTCAAGGGAAAACAACACAAAGTCTCATTCCTTCCAATAGAAGAACCAAAGTCCAATGACTGCTTGCAACTTTTGCACATGGATCTTTTTGGTCCTGTCAGAGTGATGAGCATGGCAAAGAAGAAATACTGTCTGGTAATTGTGGATGATTACTCCAGATTTGTATGGAATTTCTTCTTGCACTCCAAAGATGAAGCTGCAAAAGCTATAATGAACTTTGTGTTATATGTGGAGAAGCAGTATTCCCTTCCAGTCAAGTGTGTGAGGAGTGACAATAGCATAGAGTTTAGAAATCACACACTTGATGACTTTTATCTGTCAAAGGGAATCAAAAGGCAGTTCAGCATTCCAAGAACTCCTGAACAAAATGGAGTGGTGGAGAGAAAGAACAGGACCCTCATTGAAGTTGCAAGGTCAATGCTGGCTGACTCAGGATTGCCACTGACCGTTTGGGCTGAAGCTGTCAACACAGCTTGCTATGTGCAGAATAGAGTATTAGTGAATCAGAGGTTGATGAAGACTCTTTATGAAGTACTTCATCATTTGGCCCCTTTGATTTCCTTTTTTAGAGCCTTTGGTGTCCTTGTTTCATTCTCAACACAAGTAATCCACTCCAGAAGTTTGCTTCAAAGGTGGATGCAGGGTATTTTGTTGGTTATTCATCAACTTGCAAGGCATACAAAGTTTTCAACTGCAGAACAAAGATGGTTGAAGAGACTTTGCATGTGAAGTTTAATGAATCTCCAAAGGACAAGATTCCACAAAACCCTGTGGAGTTATTTGATCTGGACATACTGCAATATGTTCCTTATCAACCTCCAGCTGTTGTTCCTGTCAACAGTTCTCCACCTGGTGGTACTGATGATGATGTGACCAGTACTCACCTTTTCAGGTTTAGTGACCACCTGCCTGAGTCAACTAAACCTGATGCTCCTGTAGCTTCAGCAGCTCCATCCACAACAAATGCTGATGAGATTTCTGAATCCTCTACTTCATTTGAGTTACCATCTCCAACATGGTTTCAAGAATCTACATCACCTTCTGTTGCTGCTGAAGGTCCTACAAACACTTACACTGATCTTATTATCTATCAAGAGTTGAAGAATCACCCAATGTCTCAAATCATTGGTTATATCAATGCTGGAGTTTCAACCAGGAGTCAATTGTCCAATTTCTGATTCTATGCTCTCTTCATCAGTCAGCAAGAGCCAAAGAATTATCATGTTGCACTAAGAGACAATGGATGGGTTGAAGCAATGCAGCTTGAGCTTCTTCAGTTCAAAAAACAGCAAGTGTGGGAGCTTGTTCCTTTACCCCCAAGGTAAGTGTGCAATAGGCACAAAATGGGTGTTTAGGAATAAAACTAATGAAAAGGGCCAAATTGTCAAGAACAAGGTCAGGCTGGTTGTACAGGGGTTTGCACAAGAGGAAGGCATCGATTATGATAAAACCTTAGCCCCTGTAGCCAGACTGGAGGCAATTAGATTGTTCTTAGCTTATGCTTCCTTTCACAATCTTAAAGTTTTTCAAATGGATATGGTAAAATAAAAGAAGAGGTGTATGTGTGTCAACCACCGGGCTTTGAGGATAATAAACATCCTGATTGGGTGTATAAGCTTGATAAGGCTCTTTATGGGTTGAAACAAGCTCCTAGAGCCTGGTATGAAACATTATCTAATTCCCCTCTACAAAATAATTTCACTAGAGGCTCCATTGATAAAACTTTATTCATTAAGAATATGGGACAGCATAAGCTACTTGTTCAAATTTATGTTGATGATATAATTTTTGCATCCTCTGATCCACAGTCGTGTGATGAATTCACTAAGCTAATGAAGTAAAAGTTTGAAATGAGTGCTATGGGAGAATTACAGTTCTTTATAGGGTTGCAAATCAAACAAAGGGCTGATGGAATCTTCATTCATCAGTCCAAATATACAAAAGAGTTGTTAAATAAGTTTGATTTACAAAACTGTAAGCCCTGTTCTACTCCCATGAGCAGCACCACACAACTGGATGTTGATCAGAAAGGTAAAGCGGTTGATAAGACCCTTTACAGATGTATGATTGGGTCCTTGATGTACCTTACAGCTTCTAGACCAGACATTATTTTTGCAACATGTGCCTGTGCAAGATTTCAGGCTGCACCTAAAGAGTCCCATCTGATTGCAGTCAAAAGGATCTTTAGATATTTGCAAGGTACCCAATCTCTAGGTCTTTGGTATTCTACTGGGTATTCTTGCAAATTAGTTGCTTTCTCTGATAGTGACTATGCAGGATGCAAAGTCACCAGAAAATCCACTTCTGGTGGTTGCCAATTCCTAGGCAATTGTTTAGTTTCTTGGCAGAGTAAGAAACAAACATCAATTGCTACATCCACTGCTGAAGCTGAGTACATTGCTGCTGCAAGTTGTACATCCCAGGTACTCTGGCTTCAGAATCAACTCTTGGATTATGGCATTACAGAGACTAAGACTCCATTATTAATGGATAGTGCTTCAGCTCTTTGTATTGTTAAAAATCCAGTCCAGCACTCTAGGACCAAACATATTGAGATCAGACATCATTTTAGTAGGGATTGCTATGAAAAAGGTCTGATTGATCCAATGTTTGTGCCTAGTGCTGATAAGCTTGCAGACATATTTACTAAGCCTTTAGATAGTGCCACATTTCAAAATCTGGTACTAAGGCTTGGTATGCCGCAGCTAGAATAATTTGACTAATACTGATGCTCTCAGCTCACAAGTACTGATGAGCATTAGTATGCAAAAGTCAAAAATAAGTACTGATGAGTAATTTAGTCTTCAGCATTTTTCATAACTACTGAAGACTAAAATGCTTCAAATTACTGAAGTACATTATTTGTTGAAAACAACTGATGTAGTTACAACTACTGAAGTGGTTATACCTACTGATGTATAGTTTTCAAACAAATAAGTACTGAAGAACAAATTTTGTTCACAAGTACTGATGTGTAATCTTACACATAAGTACTGAAGACAAAATTTGTTCACAAGCTCTGAACAATAATTTATTTCATCAGGTCTTATGAACATTTGTTCACAAGAGCTGAGGAATATATATTCACAAGAGCTGAAGGCCAATGAAACATCTGAAAGTCAGCCAAAGAGCTGATGAGTAAATGTTGAGGTCAGCATGAAACAACTGAATTGACAACAACAACTGATGAGTAATTTTACTCTTCAGCTGATTTCTTCTGTTGTTTCATACCAAACACCTGAAGGACAAAACCATGTCTTCAGTAGTTTTACAACTACTGATGACTAACACCAAGTCCTCAGTTGTTTACAACAACTGAAGCCAAAACCATGTCTTCAGTAGTTTACAACAACTGATGTCAGTAGTTTACAACTACTGATGACTAATACCAAGTCTTCAGTTGTTTACAACGTCTGAAGATGAAAAACATGTCTTCAGTAGTTTATAACTACTGATGACTAACAACAAGTCTTCAGTCGTTTGCAACATCTGAAGGACAAAACCACGGTCTCAGTAGTTTCAACTACTGATGACTAACACCAAGTCCTCAGATGTTTATAACCTCTGAAGGTTAAAACCATGTCATCAGTCGTTTCAACAAGTGATGCCTAACACCAAAACCTTCAGTCGTTTTCTTTCAGCCGTTTCAATCCGTACCCTATAAATACCCAACCCTACCTTTAGAGTTTTTCATTCTCTCATAACCTAATATTTCAAAAACTCTGAAACCTTTCTAATACCATTAATGGCGACCATGCAGCTCAAGCCAAGACACAACTGTGTCGCCTACCTTACCAAATCCCTATTTTGGACCAAGTTTCATAACGCCATAGATCTCATGGTCGATTCTCCTTACCAAACGGCCTTCCTCCTCAATCCCACAATATATGCTGATTCCCTTACACAGTTCTGGACAAACGTCACCCTCACTGGAGAGAACGACGCCAAGGTCTCTCTCCAGTCGTTCGTCAACAACCAGAAGGTGGTTATCAATCCGGAAATCATCCGCCAAACCCTAAAATTGGATGATGCCACCTTCCCAATCGAATATTCAAAAGGCACCCCTGATCTTTCATTTGCACACCATGACTATCAGGGTGACCTTCATGCCTCTACCCTGCTCAGAAACATTTCCATGATGCCGAACGCCTTATATTCCACATGGTGAATGTTTGCTTAGCCCCAAAGACCTCCTCATGGGACCAAATGTCATCAAGGTGGCAGCAGCTATTATTCTCTATCCTTGAGAAACAAAACTTAAATTTTTTTGAAATAATCTTTTTGGAACTTAAGGATATGGCCACAAAATCTTTTGCTAACCGTTGGATACTATATCCACGGTTCATAATGGCCATAATAGAGAATCAGCTACATGCTGAGGGACTTGTTGGCCTTGGAGTCCCTACCATGGCTGTATTGCCTGAGGTATACTCCAGGCACAACACTGACCAAACGTTGAAAAAGGCTGCCAAGCTGCGAAAACCCACGCAGCTGGAACCCACAGCCTCCACCTTAAAATCCAAAGTCCCCACCAAACCCAAACGAAAGAAACCCAAAAAGGCTTCTCAGGGAGATGAGTCCCCTGAGGATGCCCCTGCATAACAAAGGCAGGAAGTAATTGCTGGCACGATTCTCCCAGAAATTACCACGACTCCACCGACCATAACCGCACAGGCATCCTCTCTACAGGAGCCTGATGCAACCATTTCCAGGGCTACCACACATCTGGAACCTTTCTCACTTGAGGAGGTTGCCATTGAAAAGCACACATCTCCCCATTTGCATACTGCTTCTACCCCATCTCCCACTGCAACCGCCCCTCAAAGCCCTACATTCATTATTGCAGAAGTGTTGACTCATCTTAACACTCCAACCTCTCCCCAGGAACCAATCACAACTGGGAAAACTCCAACCACAGAGAGGGTGGATACAAGTGTTGATGGGAGCCCATAACACAGGGAATCAAATGTCTCATCTCCAAGTGTGGCAAAGGAGATAGAACAATCTGGTGAGGCTGCCACTTCCCTTGTATCAGCACATGAACAGGAAGAAGTTGGTACCATCTCTAAGTCCTCACCAGAGGCAACTGCCGATGATGGATCCAATCCGAAGGCAGGAAGTCCCCAGTACCAAGAACAAGGGGCACATGTGATCACTGAGCCACACTCAACACATGTACATCCTGATTCAATCAGGAGGTCAGGTGATTCAGTTACAACTGATGATGACCTGAGCTTTCCCTATGATGTAGTAGCTCAAAACACTATTCTTGAGGATGAGGTGAGTAGACTCAAAGAGCTACTCGCCAAAATGACTCAAGACCAAAGTCCATCTGCCACCATACACTCACAGATGGCACCTTCACCTGAAGGTCTCACAAACACTCAGCCACATCCACAAACTCAATCACCTACCGTTGCTTCTGGAACTAGTTCTCAGGGACAGAACCCCCCTGAGCAATTAGCTGCTATCTTTAAAAATTCCTTGCCTCTCATCACACCCATTATCACAGATATTGTGATCAAAACCCTTGATGAGAGGCTTCCCTCTACTATACAGCCTTTGGTGGAAGCTGTTGTGATGAAGAAGCTTTCTGACAGTCAACCCCTTGCAACCAATGCAACCAAAAAGGGGGAGACTTCAGTGAAAGCTAAGAGAAAGAGAGTGGAGGAGGAAGTGAAAGAGAAAGAAGTTGAGGATGAGGTAGTATATGAGTGGGAGTTGGTGGTGGAGACTGAGAGGGAGAAGGAGAAGGAGTGTGCTGAATTGGAAAAAGTGACTGAAAGACAAAAAGACTTTCATGTCACATACAAGAAGAAGAAGGGAGAGAAGGAGAAAGATCTAGTTGTCCTTGTCAAGGAGGCTGATGCTGAACATAGCAGGTCAATGGATAACATCATTGATCAGCTGTTCAGGCAAGGCTTTGACAGTGACACTGCTGAGCTAGATCAAGAGATAAGGAAGTTGGAGGTGAAAGAGATAGAATACCGATGGTCTTGTTATAGCCAAGAGGAAAAAGAGAGACTTGAGGCTATGACAAGATTCATTTCGAAGTATCTAGGGAGATCAGTCCTGGAGATCAGATCATGGCCTAGGGATAGCATCTTGGCAATAGCCACCAAGTCTGTTCGTCTGAGGTATTCACTAAAGGACTCATCATAGAAGCCCTTAGTGAAGCCAGTGCTGGGAACATGACTGAGTTAGCCAAACAAAACATATCCTCTCTCACATCTAAATTGCTAGCTCAGCCTGCCCAATTTCCCACACCAAAAACCAAACCACCACCCACAAAACCAACCCCTTCACCATCAAAACCCATAGCCGATGATGCACCCTTTAAGAGGAAGAGAAGGGTGCTGAGGCTAGAAGAAGAAGAAGAAGAGGATGATGAGGAAGAAGATAGGCTGCCTCTCTCTGCAGTTCTATCTTTGCCTAAAGCCAAACCTTTACCCATCACTCCTGCCTCACAGATGGAAGTTGTGAAGGTTAAAATTGAAGAAGAACAGCAGCAAAAGCTACATGATGATGAGCTGTTGAAAAGAGTAGATAAAGCTTATGTTGCTTCCTCATCAATCATGAATATGAGGAAACAAGCTCTGAGATTATTCACTTTAAGGCATACATATCAATATCAAAAGGACAAAGTGAGTATTTGGCCTGATCCCAGGGTGTCTCACACGATCATTAAGAAAGACATTCCACTGAGATACAATGGCCAAGTAAAAAAGATTATAGATGAAGTGATCTCTTTAGCCATTGTAGTATCACCCTGGGAGATTATTGAAGATTTCAAGAAGACCTATCAGGCTAACCTGCCACCACAAAAGATGTTGGAGACTAGGGTGCTTAAAAAGGGGTTAGTCTACAAGAGGCTTGAGAATCTTAGGAGAAATGAGCTCCAGTTGTTCTTAGAGGGTAATCACCCTGATGAGTTCGCCTATAGGGCTATAACAACTGTGGAGCTCAAAAATGTTAAACAGACCAAATTCATCTCAGAGCTCTATGGGCCTGAAGGATTATTTGATGGTGAGGCAGAGGATCTTACCATGGAGGAACAAGTAATGTTTTTAGAAGCCTACACCAGAGAATCCTACAGGCTCATAGTTGGGAAGTAGGTCTCATGGATAGGACAACAACTCTGTGTCCAGTTCCCCAAAACAGAGTTCCCATCCATACTATGCCAATCAGATCCTTGATCCCTCTTCCCAGGCCAGTGCTTATATGGGTCAACTTCTGAGCTGATCCAAAAGGAAATAGACCAATCATTCAGCCATAATAAGTGGGACCAACAATAAGCTTAGTGGTTTTGGCTGCATTGATTTAGGGGGAGTTTGTTGGACCAAAAGAACCAATGAGCCAGATCAGAAAAACCTCTAAATCCCACAAGACATCACAACAACTGCTGAAAGCATCATTAGCTGTTTGACAAAGTCTGAAGACCTTAACAGCTGAAGATCAAAGTACTGAAGAACATCAGCTGAAGACACAAGTACTGAAGACTCAAGTACTGAAGACTCAAGTACTGAAGACTCAAGTACTGAAGACCCAAGTACTGAAGACTCAAGTACTGAAGACTCAAGTACTGAAGACTCAAGTACTAAAGACTCAAGTGCTGAAAACTCAAGTACTGAAGACTATCAGCTGAAGATCAAAGTACTGAAGATCAACAGCTGAAGTACAAAGACTGAAGACAAAGATTGAAGACATCAACTGATGACTACTACTGAAGTCATCAGCTGATGAAACATCTGAAGTTAAAGTCTGAAGACAAGTGCTGAAGCTTCAGAGTTTGTCACAACAGCTGAAGAAGTATTCTTCAGTTGTTGTGATGGTTTACCTTTCATCTTTTTCTTATCAGTAGTTGTATTTTCTATTTTAGTAGTTTGTAAAACGACTGAAGAGTATGTTCTTCAGTCGTTGTAGTTTTCAGTAGTTTCTTTTCAACTATTATAACAAGTTTAACACTTAGCATTTTGTAAGGAGATATCAGCTGTTTGACATCTTCAGTAGTTAAGGTAGTATCAGTAGTTTGTTAGAATAACGGTTTGATGTCACTATCAAGTGACATCAGCTGACGTCATTCTTCCTATAAAAGGAAGATGACCCAATTGTAATCCTTGCCGAAGCGTGTGATCTAATAGAAAACACCTTTTTGGCAGAATTCCTCTCTTTCTCTATAACCTACTGTTACATTGATATATCTCTTGTGTTCTTAGTATAATTTGCTTAATTCTTATGCTAAATCTGATGCGAATACAACCTAATTGATCAAACTAGAGGCTGAGATCCTTTGAGGATGGAACACACATCGCCTTTGGTGGTGATGTTGGTGGCAAAATAATAGGAGAAGGAACAGTGTCTAATGGGATAATATGCTTTGACAAAGTCAACTTCTGTTCACAGTTGAACTTTAATCTTTTAAGTGAATCCCAAATATGTGATAAATCGTACTCTGTTCTATTTGATGATTCTTTCTATTATTTGTTAAAGCCAGGTTTTCAGATAAGCAAGGATTGGGTAATTGTTAAAGCTGAAAGGGATAGAGATGTATACAAGCTGGTTATGCCTCAAGTCGATCCTTCAACAGAAACAACATGCCTAATTGCTAAAGCATCAAATGATGAAAGCCAGCTTTGGCATAGACATCTCGGACATTCCAACTTCGAAAACATGAACAAACTTGTAGCAGGAAATCATGTCATTGGACTTCCATCCAAGAAGTTTGCAACGACTGATCACTGCTCAGCATGTTTGAAGGGAAAACAACATAGAGCGTCTTGTAAGACCAAGCTAATAAACTCAAATTTCAAACCTCTACAGATGTTACACATGGACCTATTTGGACCAACAAACGTCAAGAGTATTGGAAGAAAATCATATTGTCTAGTTATCATTGATGACTATACAAGATTTTCATGGGTTTTCTTTTTACATGCTAAATCTGAAACGACTGAATTACTAAAAGAATTTATCACTAAAGTTGAAAATCAACTAGAACACAAAGTCAAAATAATAAGAAGTGATAAGGGAACGAAATTCAAAAATGCTAACATTGAAATGTTTTGTGCAGAGAAAGGGTAGCTCATCAATTAAGTGCTCCCAGAACTCCTCAACAAAATAGAGTTGCTGAAAGGAAAAATAGAACACTGATTGAAGCTACTCGTTCTATGTTAGCCGATGCAAAGATTCCTATCACTTTCTTGGATGAAGCTATATCAACTGCGTGCTTCATTCAGAATAGAACCTTAATTGTGAAAGATAAAATAAAAACTCCTTATGAGTTAATATTTGGCAGGAAACCAAATATAAATTTTCTAAAATCATTTGGTTGCCCGGTCATGATTCTTACTTCAAGTGATCAGTTAGGAAAATTTGAAGCAAAATCTGATAATGGATTTTTCATTGGATACTCATTTGTTTCAAAAGGCTATTGAGTTTATAACTCTAGGACAAATATAATTCTTGAAACATTCAACGTTAAAGTTTTGGAAAATTCCTTTCCATCAGTTTCAAATGATCCTGCTTGGTTATTTGATTTAGATTCACTGTCAAACTCTCTTCAATCCAACTTGTTTAATCAATCTAACTTTCTTGATTCTACAGGTAAGAAGAGCTCTAGAGGAGATCTTGGATCTTTCAGTGAGGATTAGGATTCTGACGACCCAGATGACTTAAGCCTAGATTATCCATTCTTCTCATTTGTCAAGGATTCAACAATAAGATTCAATGACAGTGATCAAGCTAATCAAGCTTCAGATCATTCAGGTTCATATGATCAAGAGGGATCACAACCAATTCCTAATGATGGTAATGAGTTTGTGCAACCTGAGTCAGGAACATCATCCATCTCTGGTGTTGCAGTTGATACTGGTAACTTCGATTACTTTATCAACTCACTGACTCAAGTTCCAAAATTCAATCCACATTCTTCTAACCTTCTGCATTATCTCTCCAACTTGAATCAAACAAATCTGGATGTTAATGTTCAAAATGATGAGATTTCAACATCTCGTATTCACAAGAACCATCCAACATCACAGATTATTTGTCCATTGAATGAGAGAACAACAAGGAGTAAATCAGAACAAGCAAACTTGTGCTTATACTCTTGTTTTCTTTCTCAAGTTGTTCGTAAAAACATTACCGGAGTGTTAAAGGACAATGGTTGGATTGAAGCAATGCAAGAAGAATTACTTTAATTCCGCAAACAAGAAGTGTGGAATTTGGTGGGATTACCTGAAGGAGAAAATGCCATAGGCACTAAATGGTTGTTTAGGAATAAAACTGATGATTGAGGGATAGTTATAAGAATCAAGGCGAGACTAGTTGCTCAAGGATACACTCAGGAAGAAGGAATTGACTATGATGAAGTATTTGCTCCAGTTGCAAGACTTGAATCCATTCGTGTCTTCCTGGCTTATGCATTGTTCATGCACTTCAAGGTGTATCAAATGGATGTCAAAGGTGCATTCTTGTATGGTCCAATCACTGATGATGTGTATGTAAAGCAACCTCCAGGCTTTGAGGATACAAAATTTCCACATCGAGTGTACAAGCTTAGCAAAGCTTTGTATGGACTTCATCAAGCACCTAGAATCCAGGATGAGACATTATCACAACACTTGCTCCAACATGGATACACAAGAGGGAAAATCAATCCAAATTTATTCATAAAGAAGGGTAATGATGATCTCTTATGTGTGCAAGTGTATGTTGATGATATCATATTTGGTTCTACGAGTCCAAAATTGTGCGATGAGTTTGAAGAAATCATGAAGTCTCGTTTCCAGATGAGTTCTATGGGAGAAATCAATTTCTTCCTTGGTCTACAAGTTCAACAATCTGCAGATGGTATATTCATCAATCAAGAGAAGTTTGTTGACAAACTCTTGAAGAAATTCAAACTGCAAGATTGTCAGTCCATAAGAACTCCAGCTGATGTAAACACCAAGATTGAGCCTGATCCTAAAGGAAAATTAGTAGACCAAACTCTATACAGATCTATGATTGGTTCTTTGATGTATCTTACTGCATCAAGACCAGACATAATGTATGATGTTTGTGTCTATGCAAGGTATCAATCAGACCCGAAAGAATCTCTCTTAATTGTTGTCAAGAGAATATTCAGGTATCTCAAAGGCAAACCAGCTTTAGGGCTTTGGTATCCTTACGAGGGTAACTTTGAGTTACATGGATATACAGATAGTTATTATGGTGGATGCTGTAAAGATAGAAAATCTACAATGGGTGGTTGTGAGTTTGTTGGTCCCCGATTAGTCTCATGGCAATGTAAGAAACAAACAAATGTCTCTGGTTCAACTGCAGAAGCCGAGTACATAGCTGCATCAGCAGGATGTTCTCAAAGTCCTTTGGTTGCAAAACCAACTGCTGGATTATGGTTTCAATTTTCTTAAAACACCCTTTTACATTGATAACACTGCTGCTATGTTCATTACAGCTAATCCAGTTCAACATTCTAAAACAAAACATATCAAAATTCGATATCATTTTCTCATAGATAAATCTGAAAAATGTTTAATCATTTTGATTCAAATTGCAACTGAAAAACAGTTGGCAGATCTATTTACTAAAGCTTTCCTACCAGGACGGTTTGAGTACTTAGTGGAGTCAATTGGCCTTATTAACCATGTGGAAATCTGGTTTCTAGGTTCTTAATTTAGTTCTTTAAATCTTATCCTGATCAGAACCTCCCTAAACCAAAAGGTCTTCATAAGTGAACCTTTCAAAATTATTTGCCTGATCGTACTTTGTGTGTGTGTGTTTTTTTATAAAAAAAACAAAATACAAAAGTAGAAAACTCAAAAATTAAAGATAAAAACAATATAAAACAAAAACTCCAAAAATAGAGTTTTTTTTTCTTTTTTTGTCAATTTA
The DNA here is from genome assembly GCA_024085815.1 of Flaveria linearis. NCBI lineage: Eukaryota > Viridiplantae > Streptophyta > Magnoliopsida > Asterales > Asteraceae > Flaveria > Flaveria linearis. The sequence continues at coordinate 60,701,022 of CM044004.1, read as the reverse complement.
TTTTTCGGAATTAATATGTTTTTGCAACATGTGAGAAATGATAGTACATCAGTGAGATCAGTTGCATACTTCACTCGCTAATAAAGTCTGACATGATCAGATATGATGTGTAGACAATATCATGCTAGTATACTGAAAAAGTAAATTCTTATGATTAAACTAAATCTATATGCTTGTGTGTGTATTCATCTGAGTACTTTTGAGTTGTAATAGCTTATCAGATTGATTGCTTGTTAAGTTACAACACTCACACCTGATGGTGATGTGACTAATCATGAGATCTGTTACAAGCATCATCTTACTTCTCCGTTATGAGTCATCATAGACCTGAAGTGCTGAGATATCCTCTGTTGTAAGTCATTACAGACCTGGATATTTTCCTTTGATGCAAAAGATGCCAATGTGCACAACCCATTCAAATGGATGGTTAGAGTTGATCAAATGGTTATCCATGATCATTATCTATTACATTGATGATATTTTCATCTCTTCATCTCTTTCAGCTTTTCATTGGATGGTTAGAGTTGATCAAATGGTTTTTAGAATTTGTACAAGTGTTTAGACGGTTCTCATAAACCCATGCGTCTGAACAGTTGTCAACCATCTGAGAACTTAGGTAAATTTGTACAAGTGTTTAGACGGTTCTCATAAAACCATACGTCTGAACAGTTGTCAACTGTCTGAGAAATCAGTCAAATTGGTTAAGTGTTAGATGGCTCATCATTCCCATGTGTCTATACAGTACCAGACGGTTTGTGTAAAATGACCCAAGTGTTGGACGTTTCTATAGATTCATGCGGCTGAACAGTGCTCAACCAGCTGAACAGTTCACATCCGGATGAATAGTTCATAACCGTCTGAACAGTTCCTAAATGGCTGAACAGTTGTCATGCGTCTAACCCCAAATGTCTAAACAGTGCTCATCCGTCTTAAATTTTACACTTAGCATATAAAGAACACTTCTCATTTTTCCATTCATTCACAACTCACAGCCTTAAACACTTAAACTCTGTCAATTCATTTTCACCCATTTCATTCAAAATCGTTAATTTTTCTTGAAACAATCTTATTCATAAGTGTATATCAGTGATTTGTGAATGTACGTTCAGTGAATAATCAATAAACTTAAAGTTTTAGACACAAACTAGGTCAGATGGTTCCAGTCTGTTCGGACGTTTGAACCCTAAAAATTTGAAAAGTTTCAAAAATGATGAATCAAACTGAATAACAGACCTGAAATTGATCACATATTATTGATGTACACTGAATTTCGAATAGTTTGACATATGGAACTAATGTTTTCATGAACATCGAGTTCAGGGTGTTCATCTTCATTCAAATGAAGAAGATGAACAGTTTCAAAATTGAAAATATTTTTTCTCCTTTAATTCATAAAAACCTAATTGAAAATTAACTTTGATCAATGTTAGTTGAATTAATATGTTTTAAATCAATAATACAACAAAGTGTAATCAATATGAATTTGATAGAATTTTAATTAATTCTAGAAAATGATTACTTACACTTGATGTTAAATAAAACCTAAGTGTTATAAAACATAATAATTCATGTATATCAATTCAAAGTTTAAAATAATCAAATCATCTCAAATTCATAATCATAACTAAACTTGTGTGTTTGTTTGTGCAGATGGCAGAACTAAAGTTTGAGCCAAAGTGCATTCTTAGATGAAGATTGTATAGAAGCCACTGGATATGAATAAATAATCAGATTCTTGCTGAGGACAAAATTTGTCAATGCAATGTGTGCAAGGCCTATGATTCATACAAGACTAATTAAAAGATTCTGGGGAACAGCCGAAGTTGAAATAGATGAGACTGGGAATAAAGTGGTGAGAGCATTTATCACTCATGATAGAATGCTTGAAGTCTCAGTGCAAGCCATAAGGATAGCTCTTAGAACTGGAGAGAATGAAGCTGAAGATTTAGCTGAGTATACGTTCAACGAATGTAGGGATGTATTCTTACAGATGGGTCACCCTGACCATTTCCCAAAGAACCAATTCTATAGAGCAAGGGTGTATAACCACTGGAAACTAATATGTTATATCTTTCAGCAGTGCATGTCTAAAAGGAGTGTTGGTTAGGATTCATTCCCTGTGGACATTGCATCTCCAATTATTGCTTTAGTCACCAATAGGTGATTTAATATGGCTAAATGGATCATGAATGGATTCATCTTTAACTTAGAAAGAGGAAGGAGACATAAGTATTTGATGTATCCTAGACTCCTTCAACTGCTGATTAATGAAGCTAATACTGATCTATATGTTGATGGTGTGGAATGTAACATATCGTATTTCACGGCGTTAACCTTTTATAATAATAATAATAATATTAATAATAATAATGATAATAACAATAAAAATAATAATGATAAAAACAATAATAATAATAATAATAATAATAATAATAAAAATGATAATAATAATGATAACAATAATAATAATAATAATAATAATAATAATAATAATAATAATACTAATAGTAATAATAATAATAATGTCCAGGGGGCATTTTGTCATTTCTGAAACTTTAAAAGAAGTTTTCACATAAAATAATGACAATCTAAAGTCGAGGGACCATTTGTGTAAATTTTTTTAATCCACCTCCCACCCCCGATTATCCGGCCGTTCACCGGCGAGTCTCCGGCGCTGGCGAGGCCAAAACGCCCAAATTATTCGTTTTTTAACCCCAAAACCGGTTCTAATGCGTTCGTGGACAAGACTCGAATCCAATGTACCTCACAACACGTTTAATCAGTGAATTATTCGCATCCAAAGCTCACAACTTCGGATCCAACTTTATTCCCGACCGTTCAACGACAAATTAACCCACTCAAACACCACTTTAATCAAATTGATTCAATCAGACCGAACTTTATCACTCTATAAATGGAATGCAACCTGCAATTCCAATCGAAATACACACACACACTGAATTCGAACCTCTCGGATCCGTCGACCTGCAACTCAAACAAAAACCAATCTCCAATTGATTTTAATCAAATTTGATAAGGGGCTATTGTTCCAGATCACCATTCTAAGCTAACCTTGAGTTTAATTTGGTTTTAATCGTTGTTTGAGCATCAAACGATCACCACCTTATCCGCGGGTGTTCTTCGAAGTGGGTATCCCCATTTCATCATCATAAGGGTAAATTCTACACACCCACACACTTCGTATATCATTGGGAACAAAAGCCCCATGATTACAGACACTATCAAAATCGAATTGAGCTTCAATTTGGTGGGATTCGAACCAAGGGCTCGAATAGGATTTTGGAATTTTGGTTAATTTGATTTAAAACAATTAAACAATGATTTCTTTCGCGGCTTAGGCCCTTGGTTTGATGGTTTTGTGCTCACAATCCAAACAGGAGGTCCCGGGTTCGAACCCGGGCACCCCCATTTACTTTTTTTTATAGTTTTAAGCCTTTAAATAAATTATAAAAGATCAGATTAATTATAAAACTCCTTTTATAAACTTTCTATAATTTTTGAAATCATCTAATTAATTTCTGGAATTTATTTTAAAATTTTCTTTTATTTATCTAGTTATTTATTTTGTTTAATTGGTTCATTTTCTTATAAAATAGATTTTAAATATTTTAAACTAATGATATAATCAATTTATTTTATAAAGAATGGACTTTAAATAAAAGTTTAATTCCACAAAAATTATTATTGGGTTAAACATTGTCTTTAAATTATTGTTTAAAACGTGTTTATTTAGTTATAAAACTTTATTCAAATTTTATATATATCTTACAAATTTTTATAAACGTTCTCTTTTCACATCTTTAAGTATATAAAATATAAAAACTTCTTTTCATTTTATTTCATGAAAATATAATTTGTTCCCACTTATTAAATATAATTAATTGACAAAACCTCAAATATAAACTCTAATACCTTTATTCGCGTGAAATCATTAACTTTATTAACTTCAATTTTATATATATATGTATATATAGGTACCTTGTGAAGGTTTACATTGAAACGTCGCTTATTAATCTTATTAATCGTCATTCATATATTTATTTGCCAAGTGAGTATTTCTATACCCATTTTATTATTTTACACACTTTTGGGTGAAACATGTTACATATAAACGTTACACTTGTAAACACGTTTGATTCTTGTAAAGTTATGGCAATTTACTTGTGTGTTGTGATTAGTTGAATCTTGTAGCTACCATGTAATGTCGAATACATGTACAATCATTAACTATTGCTAGCCTGGCGACGTCATAGATCTATGGGCCTGACAAGCCTGCTTGGTTGATCCAAGTACACTTAGCTAATCGTATATACATTATAACTTGGTTGATCCAAGTACATGTTTGAAACTTGTAAAACTTTGTCAAGGTTTGATTGTGCATTCTGTCTTACATACCTAGTTACTTTGTTCTCTAATTTACAACATGAATTGCCATCTTTTATATGCTTATGTATTCGAAACTATAGAATGCTCACCAACACTTTATGTTGACCTTTTATTTTTAACATGTTTCAGGCAATAGCGTTATGTGGCTGTGAAAAATCGTAACTCTCAAGCCTCGATGATTCTGCCGTCAAGGTTGGGGTGTGACATGGAAGGTGATAAATTACAATTTGAGCTCATGTTTGAAGTAGTTTACAAAAGACTTGCTGTCATTATAGGTGCCCCAAACATTCCACTGTTTGACTACATAAGGAATGTTGCAATGGATAATGTAGACATCAACCAACAACATTTCCACTTGACTGAAGATGAGCCTATAGATCCAAATGATCTAATTGAAGATATTATGGATGAGATGGTTGATGATTCTGTTGAAGAAGATGATGATAATGAGGATGATGATGCTACTGAGAGATCATCTAAAGAAGATGATGATAGTAATGATGATGATGGTGCTGATGGTGCTAATGGTGCTGCTAAACACATCATTCAGTTAGCAGTGAGAGAACTACTTCTAATCATGTTTCTGAGGCCCATGACTTGGGTGAAGGAACATCTGCTGGTGTCATGCATGAGGAAACTATGAATGAAGCACAAGATGAAGAATTAGATGTAAATGTGCATGCTGAAACTACAGTGCATGATGAATATTCTCAAAATCAAACATTTGACTTTGATTTTATGGAAGCAATGCTTTCAGAGCCTGTTTTTCAAAGTACAGCTCAAAAAGAAACTGAAGATATACCAGTTTCTACAGCATAAAACGTGTCTGTAAAAACTGAAGGCATCTTGAATGTGGATGAGCTTGAAAAACTAAAAGATGAAAATGTTGCTCAAGAGAAAATAAGTAATGATTTGAAAGCTGAAAATGAAAAGCTCAAAGAGATGAAAATATCTCTTGAAAATGAAATGAATAAGTTGAAAGAAGAAAGTGAAAGGTTAAAGGAAGAAAATCAAAACAAGGATGAAAAACTTGTGATTTTTGATAAATATAAAGAAGATGTCATCAAGAATTCTGAAGTGATAATAAGGGATTATGATCTTCTTGAAGAGAAATATAAGAAATTATTTGAAGAGAATGAAAAATTGAAAGAAGAGTTGAGTAAGTCAAAAGAATCTCAAAAACCAAACTCTCCAGAAATCGTGGTTGTTTCTAAAATGATTCCAATAGATGTCGAAAAGATTGCTGAGATGGAGAAAGGTAATAGAAAAATAGATGACATAGAAGATACAGTTTTACCTGAGTCTTCTACTAAATTGCAAAGGATTGAAAAGGTTGGTGAGGAAGAGATGCAAGGAGAACAAGAGCAATTTATTCAAGAGAAATTTGGTGCTTTAGAAGAAATTGAAGAAGAATACGGTGATGACTGGTATGATGAGGTACTAGATGATGAAGACATAGATGAAGCTAAATTTGAAACATCTCTCTCTCTTCATTTGAGCCAGTTCAAGAACATGATGAAATTCCTCAAGATTTTGAAGACAGATATAATTATCTTTTAAGGATGAAATACAGTAGGGTATTTTTAGATGGACTGACAGTTTCTCAAATCAATGATGAATATGAGAAGTGTATAGCTACTGAGTCCGTCGCCCCAATTGATCAAAATGAGATTGTCATGGAACATGGAGAATGGAATCGAGCTCAGGAGAGCATAAATATTGAAGAAATACCTAGATCAGAGCTGCACCATCCAGACCCAGAATAAATGAGTATTCTAGCCTTAAGGTTTTGGTTGCAGGCTCGAAATTATCCATGGAAGAGATTAAAACGGCTTCAATTTGTATTATTGAGAAATCTTGTCAAAAGCTTCCAACAAACTGAGAAGCAATGTAATAAAATGATTATTCTAGATACTGATAATCCTTAGTTTTTGGATATCACAAACAGGACAAGAATTTTAATGCCTCAAGTGATCAGATAAACGATACAGAAGACCAGTGCTCATAAGAGTAGACAAGAGCTAATTAAGATGTTCTCTATTTCAGAAAAGCAAGTTTATAAAGCTTCTACTGAACAGGGACAAATTTTTGAGAGTGCCAGATCTACAGGAGACTTGGTAAGAAATGTCTTACAAAAAGGACAATCAGTTGCTGAATTGTTGAATGCAATGATTGCTCCTGATTTTACAAACCAAGTCATGATCATTGCATGGAAGTATGATGATATTTTTGATGCATTTTTGATTAAAAGAGTAAATGTTGTTTGTGATGTCTATCACTTCTACTCTAGCATCATTAAACTTCCTGTGCAAGATTTGAAAGAATTAAACAAACTACCTCTGATTAATCCGTCTAAACCCAAACGAGGAGATATGTTTGTAGAACTTTTAAGGAGAGGATTAGCTAGAACAAGTAATTTCCTTCAAACTCGATGTGATCAGGAAGATAAGGAATACTTTCCTATGCTAAAGAAGAATAAAAAGATAAGGGGGTTACAGTTTGAAGAAGAACACTTTATGGTTGAATTTTATGACCAATATTTTAAAAAGGTTACTACCCCAGGATTAAAAGTGATAGATGGCACCCAAAAGTCCAAACTGATTCTTAGATGGTTTTATAATACAGAGACTTGAGCTTAAACCGGTCCGTAATCTCAAACACTTGGTGCTTTGGAGCTCAAATTACTTCATCCAAGTTGTATTTCATTTCTATCAGTTCAAAAATATGAGAAGGTATCACCAGATGTCACTGAGCAAGATAAGAAATATTTTCTTTCCATCATCAATGTGATGAATGCTGCTATGGAAAGAATATCTCTGCGAAAAGCCCTTGCATATGCCAACATTATGAAGAAAGACATAAAGGATATAGAGTTCAAGCATATCTCGAGAAAAGGTGTATTGGAAGTATATTCGAAGGAAAGCTCAAATCCTATCGAGTTATACGCCAATATCGACATCATTGGACTTTCAAAAGAGACTTTGGAAAGAATGAGTCAAATGGAGATAAAGACTAATGATTCATGACCTGAACCAGGAATTCTTGCAGGTAAATTCAAGTCAGCAATTGCAAATGCTTTGAAGGAACAAGAGTTAATTAAAAAAGAAGGCGATGTTCAAAGTCAATGAAGAACCTGAAGAATACTTTCAAAATTAATGATGAAGGTGCAGGACAAGAGAAGATAGAAGAATGACGAGTAGAACAATGGAGCAGATAAAGACTGAAGATCATACGAAGATAAGAAGATAAAACAAGAAAAAGACTGAAGATTTTGAAGACCAAAGACAATGTCGATCTTAGGGGGAGTATTGTTAGTACTTCTTTAAAGATTAACATTTTGTCTTTATATGTCTTTTTATCTTTTTGTAATAGTATAGAGACTAGTCTTGTAATTAGTTAGTTTCTTTTTCTGTTTATTGGTAGCATATATAGCTTAGACATGTGTAGGTTAGAAAGAAGAATCTGTTACTTACACATTTTGTAATTGTCTTTGCTTTATATCAATAAACTCATTGAATTTTGTTGATATTCTGCTTTGATTTGATTACTTTGCTTGTGTTTTCATTGAATTGTTAGCTAATATCATCACATATCTATACATTTGATCCTATCATGTTAAAATGAGCAAAGAGATGTCAAATGACCATATAGGAATAAAATATGCCAACAAGCACACAAATAAAATATATGTCAATGACAAACATATTATATGATAAATATTTTTATATTTGAGAATACGTTCGGACACAGGACCCAAAATCAAAAGATGGGGCTTGTAATTCTTCTTGGCAACTATGTCCTAAACATCTTATGAGGGCAAAATATAAGTCCGACTAGCTGTTAATAAGTCCAAAAACTAGTTAATATTATGTGCTGTGAAATGTTTCTCTAGCTAGTTATACTCAAATAGATATAGTTAGAATTAAAAGTAATAATAATAAAGACCCTCATGAGAAGTAAAAGGTTTAAGTCAAATTTAAACATGGTAAAGATCACAACTTGTCTTAGTAAAGATTGAAGTTTGAGCTTAATTTTGGACAAACATATTAACAATCAACTTAACCATTTTTATTCCAAAATATAGGAAAAAGATGCTATAATGAATTTTTATGTAATATGATCCTATATTACAAAATTCATAACACGTTTTAGTTATATTTCTTAGAATTAGGTTGTTTTTGAATTTTGATGTTCTAGAAAATTTTATAAAACTTTAAAAATATTTTACATTTTTCATATTGAAATATATTGATAAAATGAAAGTTTCTGATTAATTATTCATTAGTTGCTGAACAAAAAAGGTAAAAATAATCAAAATTTATGAAAAGTTGAAATTAAAATTCAAGGAATTTCAACTTCTAGCATGCGAGAGTTCCTTTAAGTATTGACATCTTGCGCGAGAAGTTAGTACCCTATATATAGTAACAGTTGTGTGACAAGTTGTCATTCACATCACATACTTAGACCAACTTACTTTCAAATTTTTCTTAAGTGTTGATTGTTCCTCTGATCCATATCACTCACTATACTCACTATTTTGATACTAAGACATATTACAAGGTATTTTGAGGATTATAGATGGTTTCAAGTAGATTCAAATCTGAACTGAACTTAACCTCACAAATAAATATGAAATTTGATAAAATTGATCGTAAACATGTAAGACTTATGTATAGATGACTCACACATAATAAGTATGGATGCTTAGAACAAGCTAAAATGGTCTTAATTTGAAATTGATTTTTGAAGTTGTCGCAAGCGAAAAGTTACACTGAATTTTAACAAACGCAAGAACATCGTGAATCGCATGAGCTAGTCAAATGCTAATGTTTGACTAGTCATGCGAATGGTTGAGTATTGGTCAAATATATTTCATGCAACAAGTAAACTTGTCGGGTGACAAGTTGAGTCTGTTTCAAAATTTAATAGGTGAATTGTTCTTGGTAATAATAGATGATTTTACAATATTCACTTGGGTTTCCTTTTTAGAAACTAAAGATGAAATTTCTGAAATTATAAAATCATTTGCTATAAAAATTGAAAACAAAATTGATCAAAAAGTTAAAAGTATCAGGTGTGAATAGGGAACATAATTTAAAAAAATCTTTATTCTTTTTGTGAATCCAAAGGTATTGTTAGACAATATAGTGCTCCTAGAATTTCTCAGAAAAACAAAATTGTTGAGCGAAGAAATGGAATACTTATTGAGGCTACATGGACCATGCTATCGAACTCCACACTTCCTATAACATTTTGGGCTAAAGTAGTCAACACTGTATGATATGTTCAGAAGAAGGTGTTGATAGTTAAGACACATGGTAAAACCTCTTATGAATTATGGCATAAGAGAAAACCATTCATAGGATTCTTAAGACCTTTTGGATGTTCATGCACTCCTATAAATACCAAAGATTACTCATCCAAATTTGATGAGAAATCAGTAGATGGGTTCTTTATAGAATACTCATCATAAGCTTAAGCTTACTATATATAAGTATAAATAAGGATATATCCCTTCAACTGAATTCACACGTCGAACCCAAATCGACCCAAAAAAGATTGAATGAGTTATAATGTTTATTACACGTGTGAAAAGAGAATTATATATTGTAATAGGTGTTTGGTTTCTTGGGTTTACGCGCTTTGCAAGAAGTCTTTTGATTTCATTACTTGTTGTATCATACAATGTGAGTTTCGCGACCCCGTTTTCATTTTAATTGTTTACAAACTTGGGGGAAATATGCTCACCCTTTTTATGCTATGAACTTATTTAATCTTGGGACTGTTCTGTTTACTATTTTATAAGTTTATATACGGTACATGCATTGGTTGTTGTGTGGTTCTTTATTCACAACTATTTAATTCTGGTGTGGAACCGATATACAGGTATTGATAGTACTACTGGGCTGACACCCCACCCTTGTTTGTTAGTATACTAGTTGGGACTAACAATGGTCACGAACGGACCCTAGGATGAATATGTTCCGACAAGATCTATGTGTACGTCGTAGGTTTAGTTGTGATACTCATGTTTACATGTGATATTTCTTGCTTATAACTGTTTACACTATGTCCTACCAAACTATTACATAACATCAAATTTTGTTTAGCATTTAAACCTGCAAGCTCGTCAATAATATGTTGACCCTTTTAAGCATATATTTTTAGGTAATAATCATCAGGCGTAGCTAGAGTTGATGGCCTTAAGAATGACTTTAAGGAATTACATTTTGACACTGTCTTGTGTTACTGATATCATGTTTGCTTGGATTAACTTTGTTAATCACGCTTTTGTTTACTTTTTCCCAGGTTATAGGACTTTAATTTCATTTTGACTATTGACTATGATTGTCATGGAATTGACTAACTGCGACACAATCTCCTTTGTGTTGGGTGACGTCATGACACGTTGGATTTTATCATTTAATGCATCTCTATTAATTAACAATGTGTTATGACGATCCTGTCCGTTACATCCTCGTGTTTCCCCTATAAGCGGGGGTGTGACACAAGGTGTTTTAGATGGATGTCAAAAATGCATTTCTCTATGAGGAGATAGATGATGAAGTTTATGTCTATCAACCATATGGGTTTGAAGATCCTAAGTATTCAGGTTATGCCTACAAACTTGATAAATGTAGGAGTTGAACTAAGAGGCTCGGGAAATCAAATCATGATAAAGATTAAAATAAGTCCACGCAAGAACCAAAGTTACCGCGCAAAAACTGTTACTTGCACGACAACTACCAGTCACGTGAGAACTAGTATTTTATGCGAGAACTTTTTTTGTCTATAAATAGAAGTTTAGTCTTGTAATTAGGAGCTTTTGAACATTTTCTAAATTTTTACTCACTATAAACTTTTAATTCAGAGAGCAATATACTTCAAGTTTGTTTACATTTGTGTATGAGTGTTTGATTTCCTTCCTTCTTAATCTATGATTGTTTACATTTCACATTCACTATCTCGAGATCAATCTTGTATTGTTACGATCCTTATAATTGATACCAGAGCATGGTACACTCTAGATTGATTGATTGAAGAATGAAAAAGTGTTCTTGAAGTGTTCGTGAGTTTGAATTCATCATAATTTGAAGTATTTTGATTGATATTCACTGAGATAGATCATTTTGAAGATAATGAAGTTGCTAAACTTGATGTTCATTGAGTTGATGACCTTTTGAGCTTAAAACGAGATTAATTGAATTAATTAGGGACAATTAGGATCTTAAGTGAACCTAAATCACTAATTGAACACTTGATTAATCAAATTTAAATCAAATTGGTGAAAAATTAATGCTGAAACCTTTGAAATCAAAGAGAACACTTCAGGCGAAAACTTGGTGAATTTGTGTACAAAGTGATCTTTCGCGTGAGAAGTTTTGTTTTTGTTGATAAGTTTGTTACACAATTTTTCACAAAAACCAGTTACAAAATTATCCGCGTGAAGGTTTGCTCTATTCGCACGAGAACTTTTAAGATTTCGCGCGATAAGTTGTCTATTCCTGTGAGAACTTTAAGTTTGAAGACTTTCAAAGATTTTGATTTTTGATTTTGAAGAACAAGGGCTAATCTAAAGCACATCACTACTACCTTGAATTTCGACAATGAGATTGGCACAAACACTAAGCCACCTCGTCTACTCAGTGAAGACGATTATCTTGATTGGGCTTTTTGGCTTGAAAACCATGTCATCTATACTGAACCCCGGATGATGACCTCAATTACGCAAGGTCCATATATTCCAGTGTATAAGAATGACAAAGGTGATTTGGTTCCTAAACATGAACATTTATGGGACGAGAAGGATTGTAACACCCAAAAATTTATAAAATTAATATAAGAGAAATAAAAGAAAAGAAAAGAAAAGAGAAGTAAAAAAAAGAAAAGGGAAACAACCCAAGTCAAGGGGTTAAAGTTATGCACGAAACGAACGATGGTGAAAGATAATAATGATTCTTATCTAGTTGCATGTATGATGCACGATCACGTGCGAAGTAAAGAAAATGTTTTATATAGACGTACAGTATTTTATTATAAAACTATAACTCACTCAGCAACGCTTACGTTTTATGCATATTCAGTTAACAGGTAAATTGTTATGAAGGATGGCACGAGGGTGAAGCTACTTGACGGGCAAGGACTGTCATCCATTTCATGCATGATAACGTTGTTGTTTTATTATACAACTGAATATTCTTTTGTAAATTTTGTAAAGAATGATGTATTAATTGTTAACATCAATTATTAATGCATGAATAGTTTTAGATAAATTAATCCGCTGCGATGTTTTATGAAATTTACTATCTTATTATAAATAATGATCTGCTTGACCAACCGTGAGGTTCCGGGAATGGGGCCTTATAAGTTGGCATCAGAGCCAAAATTTAAGAGAAATGGGTTATTTCAAAACCTAAACTTAAATTAAAAATGGGACTAACTGGAAGGATGTCAGCCCAAGTGGCTACATGCCATCAGGTAATTTTCTTAAAATTAACTGGCATTACGTGCGCATGTTATTTAATTTATGTGCTCTTAATATATTTGGATACTGACATAGTCAGGATAGGAAATGCTTGGGGAATGAAGAGTAAATTGGCTAATCATAACTGGCCGCTATAATTAGGGACTTACTATTCTTGACATAATCCGAGCTATTACCTTGAATGACCGTGTTGGTGTTTGAATCTTATAGTGTTTAGAAGATGGCTGGTGGTAGGTCTTCGAAGACTTCACGAGGTGGAGGTTGTGGTGGACGTGGTTCAAGGCACGTGTCATGAGGAACAGGGCTAGTGCTACCGAAACAGAACATGAAGAGCCCGAGATCCATCACTAGGAAGGTGGTGATGAGAGTTATAACTTGAAGGGTTCAGTGAAAGAGGCAGTAGTTAAGGAGGTTCATCAGGTCATGCAGACGATTCTGCTGTCTTTGGTGACCGAAGTGATTAGATGTTGGAGCATATATTGTCACATATAGTGTGTCCGTCGCTTGACGAATAGTCTAGGCTTAATGTTATACACCTTGTAAACACATGACACTGGGTCATTCGCAGGAGCATATGCGAATGAGACTCAGTCGTACGACTGAGCCATACTAGTGGACCAGTCGTGCGACTAAGAGATGCGATTGGGGCATTCGTAAGACTGAACCATAAGAATGGTCCAGTCGTACGATTGAACCATACGCATGGACCAGTCGTACGATTGAACCATACGCATGGTCCAATCGCACGAATGGGCCCAATCGCATCTAATATGGGCCGAAGCCTATATATACCAGTTTCATTATGTAGAAACCGAAGGGTTTTGAGAGATAGTGTGTCTGGCGCCTAGGTGCTGCCGGATGAGAGGGGAGATCATGCTCGATCTCCCCTTGCCAAAAGTCTTGATTCTTAAGTTGTAACGAGCTTAAAATCGTTATGTTTTATCAATAAAATCATTCGATTATTGTTCGTACTTTTGTTTATCTTTTGGTTTTTCTTCTTCCGTCAAGAACACGGGCTCGGATACTTATCAATCAAGCGACTTAACAATTGGTATCAGAGCCTGTTACTGCTAGAATGATCTAACAATCACTCTAGCAACCCGAGCTCTTGATCTCTGGATCTATTTCAGGTTCTTTGACGTTAAACCTACTTCGTGTTCTTCGTGTTTTGCTCAGATCTCATGGCGTGTTTTGTTTCTATGTCAAAATCGAACTCGAAACCACGTTCTGATCACCCTTGCGAATCTGATGATGTCTATTTTGGTTCGAATCATGTAAAATTCGTCGGATTAGGGTTTTTCGCAGCCTCGGCGGCTGCAGATCTGAAAATCTGCGTGCAGACACGTTCATGCGATTGGGCCATGCGACTGAGCCTCATTCGCACGACTGAACAATTCGTATGGTCCATTCGTACGACTGAACCAGTCGTATGTCCATTCGTACGAATGAAACTTCATTCGCACGACTGACCCCTTTCGTGTATTTCATTCGCACGACTGACCCATTCGGAGTATCCATTCGTGTAAGGCGCCGTTCCCGGGCACCTCACGGTTGGTTATTCATCACACATAAAATATTTTAAAACGTACATTTACTTTGCAGTGGAAATTTAAAACTTTCATTAATAACTAAAAACATGTCATTTCATAACTTTACAACATTTGTTTCCATTTCAAAATACAATGACATGTAAAAATATGGATGCCAGTCTCATCGGAACTGAGTAGTCGTCTCGTGCCATCCTCAGCAACGTACCTGCCAACTGGAAACACATCAAAGTCAACGTTGCTGAGTGAGTTCTAGTTTTATAATAAAACATACTTTTCTTTCGTTAAAACCGTTCTTTACATACATGCGAACACATATCCTACGTACATATTGATAATTTCATTATTATCTTTTTATGTTCTCATTCATTCCTTAACGTTACTTTCGTTCGTTCTCTGTCTGTCATTCGCTCATTATCTATCTTCAACTTTCATACATTTCTTGTCTTTTACTTCTTTCTGGAGCCGGTCACACTTTACCCTCTTCATGGCACACAGTCGTGATTACTGAGGTCAAGTGACAAGGATCCCATTTCATACGTTATCATTATGTTCCTTCCGTTCATTACTTTCGTTCGTTCGTTCTTTAACCTTCATTACTTTCATTAACTTTTATTCGTTTCATGCTTCCTTTCATAATTCTCTTTCTCATCTAGGTCTTGTCTCATACAAAATCCCTGACTCATGACCAAAGATTGATGTTGTGCCGAGATACGCGACAAAGATCCCGTCGAGTCAATCATCTAGATTGAACTCCATCCGAGTCTGTTGCAACACAAGTTGCTCACCTCACTATTTCGTCTCATGCAATTCACACCAATAGAGTTGTCACTAAGACCAACTCTCCCTGTGTGTGAGAACTCTTGGGGTTTAACCAAAATCGCACGCCATCTCCTGGGTTAGCCCAATATCGCACGCTACATAATCCACATAAGGTAGGCCATAATCACATGCTACATAGCACACAGTAAATACCACATCGCACGTATCGGAGCAGTTACCAAAACTGAACTCCCACTGTGTCTATGTCCCCTTATGAGTTCCACCGTACATATCGCACAAATCGCACCAACGGAGAGGTCACCAAGACCGACTCCCCCTGTGTGTGTGAGGGCTCTCGGGGTTTAGCCAGAATCGCACTCCGTCTCATGGGTTAGCTCCAAAATCGCACGCTACATAATCCACATGAGGTAGGCCATAATCTCCCGCTACATAACACATAGTAAATACCACATCGCACGTATCAGAGCGGTTACCAAAACTGAACTCCCACTGTGTCTATGTCCCCTTATTAGTTAGCCAAGATCGCACGCTACAACACCCACACAAAGTTGAGCTAACAACTCTCATTGAGTCGTGAACCTCTTTTCCCTCTGCTTCCAAGCCAATCTTACTCTCATTCATCTGGATCCTGTCTCCTGCCGGAGTACGCGACAAGGACCTCTTTCGAGTCTGTTGCGACACAGAGTCACTCACCTCATACACTTACTTGCAAGCCTTTCATCCACTCATTACTTCATGCGTTCGTTCATTCATTCATTAATACATTCACTCATTCATTACGTTCCTGTTTTCATCATGTTTCACTTTACGTTATAAATTACTTTCATTACATTCATTAGCGTTCAACGTAAAGCCAAAGGAAGACATATATACATAATAAGGAACATACACATAATCCTAAACATGCATCATCACCATACAGGCATCATCATACACTCATAACACACAACCGACATACAATGCATCGCACGCACCGCCAGGCATACATCACACATAACATCATGCACGTCATCGTCGTCAACTCATCATCATACATCGCCTTGCATCATCCATGCCCAACTCATCATCTACAACCCCGAGGGTCCGAGTCTAAGTCCGCACTTTTCGAAAGTCGGACAATACTACGGACATTCGGGCGTATGGACACCCTTTAGTCGCCTGGTCTCCATGCGACGGGCCCTTCACTCGGGTGACTAGACGTTCATTCGGGTGACTAGACCTTCATTCATGTGACTAGACCTTCATTCGGGTGACTGGACCTTCAGTCTCCCTCCATTCGGGTGACTGGCCTCCAGTCTCCCTCCATTCGGGTGACTGGCCTCCAGTCTCCCCCCATTCGGGCGACTGGCCTCCAGTCTCCCTCCATTCGGGGGACTGGCCTCCAGTCTCCACCTATTCGGGCGACTGGCCTCCAGTCTTCCCCTATTCGGGCGACTGGCCTCCAGTCTTCCCCCATTCGGTCGACTGTCCTCCAGTCTCCCCCCGTTCGGGTGACTGGCCCTAGCTGATGCAGAATGGAGTTCATCCCGACTGCAGCCGAGGGTTTTCGGCCTCCAAAATCATCTAAACCCATTTTGAGCCAAAATCGACCATCCTAAGCCTTAGGGAAACATACCACGACCTCATTCGAGCATAACGACGCATGAAATCGAGCTCCAAACACATCATACACATACACAAATGCATAAAAACGGGTTTACACCCAAAAACTCAAAAAAGGGGTTTTGAGACATGTTCCAGCCCCAAAATCATTCAAAATCATGTAAAAGAGGGGTCCTAGAACTCACATGAACTATCCCGTTGAGTAGAGCTTTGATTTAACTCACTACACGTCGATTTTGCACCCTCGAACCCGCTTGAACCAAGCCTTCTTCTCCTCTTTTCCCTTTTTCTCTCTTCCTCTCTTCTTTCTCTTTGATTTCGCAAGTATGGGGAGAGGGTAAGGGCTGCCCTCTCCCTTAAATACTACAGTCCAGTCGCCCGAGTCCCTATGCGACTGAACCTTCAGCCGCATGAGCTCCATGCGATTGGACACTCTGCGACTACCATGCGTATGGAGCTCCAGTCGCATGTCTTCCATGCGTATGGGACTCCAGTCGTGCGACTACCATGCGATTGGATGCTCCAGTCGCATGACACCTCATACCGAAATTTCCGGGTATTACAATTCGCACGAATCACCCATTCGCACGTATGTCTTCATTCGTCTGTTTTAGTCGCACGAATGAGCTGTGTACCAGATCAAAAAAAATAATAAAAATAATAATAAAAAAAAGAGTCTGGAACAGCTTCTTTCACGAATTTTTCCCTAAACCATTTTTATCAGTCGGGAAGCCTTCTGAAAAATTTTGGTAAAATAAAATTTTTTTTGGCGAAAATTATCGGGTCATGTATAGTTCGTCTTCGGGTCAATAGTGAAGATTTTCCTGGAGAGTCTATGCAAGAGTTGAGGATGAGCAAAGAACATTCACCTTGAGGTTCTTATGTCAAACAAGTTCGATGGATGCCCCATTATTCGTTGGACTTCCAGAATAGGTGAATGTTGATAGAACACGAAAGAGAGAAGAGAAGATATCAGCTGTCGGTGCTGATGTTGTGGGGTAGTCAGGAGCATCTGACTATTTATGGGCCAATCAAGTTATATTTATCCGCACAGAGAGGATTCTCATTCTTAGGGGGAATCCATGTATAGAGAGATTGAAGACGCAATCAGAAAGTGATGATGTGAGCAGGTTTCTAATGATGCATCTACATGAATGCTGATTTGTTGGATATTGTCAGCTGTGGATTGGAACCTTCAACTTTTTGCCCAATACACCGTATGAAGACGCCAAGAAAGCACAATGTTTATATATTGGGATATGCTGAATGTGAGGGGGAATTTCTACAGTTGTTAATGTTAATCAGGTTAGACTGTGTGAAGTTAAAGCAATGGAAAACTGTTCATGTCATTATCTGGAAAAATCAGTCATTTGGGGAATCTTACTGCTATGATGGTGTTCTGCAAAGTAAACGAAAGCTATTGTGCCTAAATTCATTTTCAGGGATATTGTAGTAACCTGACGGATCGGCAATGTTGGCTAATATGGTTGTTCATTTGATTCTATTAGAAACCAGAGCAAAGATTGACTGAAGATTGTAAGAGGTGTTATCTACTATTCGCAAGCAACGTCCAAGGGGGAATTTGTTGGAGCATATATTGTCATATATAGTGTGTCCGTCGCTTGACGAATAGTCTAGGCTTAATGTTATACACCTTGTAAACACATGAAACTGGGTCATTCGCAGGAGCATATGCGAATGAGACTCTGTCATACGACTGAGCCATACTAATGGACTAGTCGTGCGACTGAGAGATGCGATTGGGGCATTCGTAAGACTGAACCATAAGAATGGTCCAGTCGTACGATTGAACCATACGCATGGGCCAGTCGTAGGATTGAACCATACGCATGGTCCAATATATTAGTCGCATCTAATATGGGCCGAAGCCTATATATACCAGTTTCATTGTGTAGAAACCGAAGGGTTTTGAGAGATAGTGTGCCTGGCGCCTAGGTGCTGCCGGATGAGAGGGGAGATCATGCTCGATCTCCCCTTGCCAAAAGTCTTGATTCTTAAGTTGTAACGAGCTTAAAATCGTTATATTTTATCAATAAAATCATTCGATTATTGTTCGTACTTTTGTTTATCTTTTGGTTTTTCTTCTTCCGTCAAGAACACGGGCTCGGATGTTTATCGATCCAGCGACTTAACATTAGAGCTGTGAGGGAGGATGAGAAGAAGGAAAAGAAGAAGACCGCTAGGAGAGGGAATGATGAGAGAGGAGAAAGGGAGCAACCGGAGGCTGAGACGGTTGTCTTGAGTGAGAAGGAGAAGGAAGAAGCCATCCAGGAAACAGCATGGGGCTGCAACTCTAGAGCATTTCAAAGATGTAGACTCCTAACTTTTGATGGCAATGGTAATGTTGCTACTATTCACCAATGGGTGAGAGAAATGGAGGCTGTGTTGGAGATCAATGAATGTAGGGTTGATCAAAAGGTGAAGTTTGCTACCCACTCATACATGGACTCGACTTTATGTTGTTGGGACAATATTGTCCAGGCCGAGGGTAGCAGGGCTGTTAGGAGGATGAGGTGGAGTGAACTGAAAAAGATGGTGATTGAGGAATTTTGTCCCCACAAGGAACTTGAAAAGATTGTGAAAGAGTTCTTACAGCTAGAGGCAGGAACCATGACACACCAACAGTATACTTCTAAGTTCAATGAGATGGCAAGGCTGGTGACGAATCAGGTGACGCCGGTATCAAGGAAGCCTAAGAGGCATATCTAGGGTTTGTTGGCGGATATCCGCAGGCACATGATCGCCACCCGGCTGGGTACTTTTTGGTCGGTGGTTGATCTGGCAGGGAGGTTGTATGATGAGAGAGAGGTGGTAGTGGTAGAGGTGAGTAAGAAGGGTGGTGGTGGTGACAGGAACTGGAATGGGAAGAGGTTTGGTCATGAAGGTTTCACTCCAAACAACAAGAGGATAAGGGTGGACGATGAAAGGGTAGTAACATCAGGTACGGAAATGGAGAAGTGTGGTAAATGAAGGAAGGAACATAGAGGGTAGTGCAAGTGGGGGGGTGAATATGTGCTTTAAGTGTGGGAAGCCCGGCCATTTGGCAAGAGAGTGTGGGTTGTGAGATGTTATAACTATGGTGAAGAGGGCCATATAAGTAGGATTGCAAGAAGTCGGGGGCTGAAAGTTCTGGGACAAAGAATGGGAAGGAGAATGATGGGCAGAGAGCTAAAGCTAGAGCATTCACAATGACCCAAGAAGAGGCCAGAGTGGACCTCGATGTCATGTCAGGTATGTTCCTAGTAAACCAAATTTGTGCCCCTGTATTATTTGATTCTGGTGCTAGTAGGAGTTTCATTTCTGCCATCTTCTGTGCAAAGTTGCCTGTTATTAGTAGAAGTATTGATGAGCTTCGATGTAGAAACTGGCATTGGTAAGTCTACTAGGATTTCTGATTTGATAGAGGGTTACGACATGGAATTAGAAGGTTATAAGTTTCCTGCTAGACTGTTTGTGATGAACTTAGGCGGATTTGATGTAGTCCTACGGATCTGATGGGAGTTTGGTGACGATCTACGGTGATCGATTTACTATGGTTCCGAAGGTGATATTGATGATGGTGGCAGAGAAGTGTATGAAACATGGATGTAGTGCCTACCTAACTTACGATAAGGATGTGGATGCGCCAGTACCATAATTGTCCAACGTACTGTGTGACTTTTCAGACGTGGTCCCGGAAGATCTATCTAGTGTGCGACCTCACCGTGAGATCGAGTTCCAGATTGACCATATACCTGGTGCTCAACCTTTTGCTAAGGCACCGTATCATCTAGCTCCATCTGTGATGAAAGAACTGATTGCTCAATTGTAAGAGCTATTATATAAGGGGTTCATTTGACTAAGTATATCTCCATAGGGTGCTCCAGTCTGATTTGTAAAGAAAAAAGATGGTAGTATGAGGATGTGCATTGACTACCATGAGCTGAACAAGATAACTGTGAAGAATCGATATCCTTTACCAAGGATTGATGACTTGTTTGATCAGCTCTAAGGTGCCAGTTGGTTCTCGAGGATAGATCTCTGATCTGATTACCATTAGCTGAATGAGAAGGAGCAAGATATCCCAAAAACAGCTTTAGGCACGCGTTGTGGACACTACGAGAGTGTCATTATGTCTTTTGGTTTAACTAATGCGCTAGCTGCTTTTATGGACTTCATGAATCAGTGTGTCGGCCGATGTTGGATATATTTGTGTGTAACACCCGGATAATATAAAGAGTTGTAAAATGAAGGATTGTAAGGCCCCGTTCCCGGGACACTTACAACTGGTCGATCATTGCACATAAAACATGTACTTTCATTAACTTTAATAAACCTTGCAGCAGAAACATTTAAATATCATTTCATTTTATTACAAAAGCTTTTGCAGAATATCACATTGTTATCGAATTACAAAATACTTTTTTCATTACATCACAAAAGCATTGTTAAAATGGATGCCAACCAAAAGAGTCAAGTAGCCACCCCATACCATCCTCAGCAACATTACCTGCCAACTGGAAACACATAAAAAGTCAGCGTTGCTGAGTGAGTTGTAGTTTTATAATAAAACATACTTTACATTCGTTTAGAAACCATTCTCTATTTTTGCATGTGATCACACATCATACGTACACATAGATAATATCATTATTATCTTCGTCATTCGTTCGTTAACTTTCGTTCATTCAACGTACATCATTATCATTCATTTCTCATTTGTTCATTTCATACATTCATTCTTTCATAATTATCTTTCTCATTCATACTTTCGTATATACTCTTCACTGTCTTTTAGTTTCTTTTCTCTTACTCCCTTCTCGTACTTTACATTCGTTAGTTGACATACATCATACATACATACTGATAATAATTATTATTGTTATCTTCATCATCATTCATTCATTCGTTTATTTCTTCGCTCATTAGTCTTCATTACTCGAATCTTGTCTATGCAATATCCCCGACTCATGCTCGAAAGCTGAGGCTGTGTCGGGGCCTGTACACAAACCCCCGACTCATGTGCGAAGACTGACATAGCACCGGGATACGTGACAAAGATCCCATTCGAGTCAATCACATGGATTAAACTCTATCCGAGTCTGTTGCAACAAAAGGTCGCTCACCTCATTATCTCATCTCATGCAATATCCCCGACTCATGTACGAAGACGGATAGCCGGGCCCTGATAAACAAAAACCCGACTCGTGTACGAAGACTGACACAATACCGAGATACGCGATTCACTTCTTATTCATCTAGATCTTTTCTCATGCAATATCCCCGACCCATGTCCGAAGACTGATACTGTGCCGGGGCCAGATAAACAAACCCCCGACTCATGTCCGAGGACTGACATAGTACCGGGATAGGCGACAAGGACCCCTTTCGAGTCTGTTGCGACAACAGGGTTGCTCACCTCATACATTTCCTTGCAAGCCTTTCTTACTTTCATTCATTCATTAACGCATGCATTCTTTCATTACGTTCCTCTTTTCATTATCTTCCACTTTACGTTACATAATACTTTTCATTCATTCATTAACGTTCATCGCAACCCCGAGAAGACAATCATACATAATAATAAGATACATAACAACATACACTCATCAATCGTATAGGGCAACATCGAACACCCATAACATACATCATGCATAACATACAACATACACAATCAGACAACATCAAACATCACACGAATCGCGTGCATCATATCATATAAAACCACAGGACATCACACATCATCATGCATCGCATCATCATCATCATCAGCTCATCATCATAAATCTTCTTACATCATCCATGCCCATCACATCCATCTACAACCCCAGAGGTCCGAGCCTAAGTCCACACTTTCCCGAAAGTCAGACAATACTATGGTCATTTGGGGGTATGGACCCTATTCGGTCGCATGGTCTTCCATGCGTATGAGAACACTCAGGCGAATAGACCTCCAGTCGCATAGCCTCTAATCACAGGCTTCCCGTGCGAATGAACCTCAGTCGCATGACATCCGGGCGTATGGACCTCAGTCGCATGACCATCATGCGAATGGCCCTCAGTCGCACACCTTTCGTGCGTATGAACCTCAATCGCATGACTCACAGGCGTATGGACTCCAGTCGTATGACCTTCAGTCACATGACCTTCATCCTCATTTCATTCAATCTTATGACCTTCATCCGCATCTCATTCAGTCGCATTACCCCTTCAGTCGCATGACCTTCATCCTCATTTCATTCAGTCGTATGACCTTCATCCGCATCTCATTCAGTCGCATTACTTTCATGCGAATGAACCTCAGCCGTACTCCTTTCATGAGTATGGACCCAGTCGCATGCCATTCGGACGCATGGACCTCCAGTCGCATAGCCCTAGCTGGGTGCAGAATGCAATTCATCCCAAACTGCAGTTGTCAAGTTCGACCTCCAAACTCTTCCAAACCTCTTTTAAGCTCAAATTAGCCATTCTAAACCTTAGGGAAGTGTACCATGACACCATTCAAGCACAACCAGCCTGAAATCAAGACCCAAACGAATCATACACAACACACACATACACAAACGGGTTTACACCCAAAATACCCAAAAACGATTTTCAGATGTGTTCCAGCCCCAAAATCATTCAAAAACGTGTAAAAGAGGGGTCCTATAACTCACACAAACAATCCCGTCGAGTAGAGCTTTAATTTGACCCGCTACACTTCGATTTTCACGCTCGAATCCACCCGAACCAAGTTTTTTTCCCTTTTTCTCCTCTTCTCCCTTGGCTGAGATTTTGGCAAGAATGGGGAGGGTGTGGGCTACCCTCCCCCTTTTATACCCCCACTCATCCAAATTTCTTCCCGTTTTAGCAAGCTTGGTCCCTCGACTTTGGACTTTATTTCTTTTCTTCTTTCGTCGGCTTCAAAGAAAATATCCGGGCGTTACAGGTCCCCCCCTTATATAGGTTTCGTCCCCAAAACCTATTATTCCTCGAACAGTTGCGGGTAATACTGTCTCATCTCTCCCTTGATCTCACACGTAGACTGAGATCCCTTTAGGCTTCACTGCCTCCACATAAGTGAAACCACCATTCTCCTTAACTCTTCTGTTCCCTTCTATCGGAAACAACCACCAGTTGCCTCTTGTAGTTGAATACTTTATCCATCCTTGTGTCCTCCATTGGCACGATCATACTCTTATCAATCAAGCACTTTCTTACACAAGATAAATGGAACGTCGGATGACTTCCACTTAACTCGTCGGGTAGCTCCCGTCAATATGCCATTCTTTCTTCCTGAGCAACCATTTGGAATGGTCCCATATACCTCAATGTTCACTCTCCTTACTCTCTGAGTTGAATGATTCTCCTTTCCAAGGCGAGGCCTTCATCATTACTCCATCGCCGTAGGTTGGCACCGAACTCTTTTCGGACGTGTTTGATCAGACCACCTTCCTACAACACTCGGTGATTACCTTATTGGTTGTTAGTTCATTCATCTTATGGTGTACGCCTATCCACCCAAGTCTGTCCCGAACGGTCTAGCAGGAACAAATGCTTTCTCAATTCCATCTCGCAATCCTCTAGGGTATCAGGTAACCTAGTGGATTTATCAATAACATTTCCTACATCGAAGGGCTCATCGATATTCCTGCTCCTAACGTGCAACTTACAACAGAAGGTAGTAGGAACGAAACTACTACTAGCACCGCATTCAAAGCATAGATGCACAAAATTGAATTACAAGAAATGAACCTGACGTCAAGTCGAAGTCAGCTCTAGCCTCCTCTTGGTCATGGCAAAAGTCTAGCCTTCACCCTCTGTTCTCCTTCCTCGTACCAGAGTTTCCTGCCTTTGACTTCTTACAATCCCTGCTCAGGTGTCCAGTCTCGCCATAGTCATAGCACTTAGCCATGTGGCAATCCCTCACACTGGAAGCAGACGTTCAGTCCCCACTTGCACTCCCCCTCGGGGACTCTAACACACCTCTTGCATACCTCTCCCCTCCTTTCTATTCTATTCCGATCATCATCCCTCAATGCTTTACCTTCAAACACAAATCCACCATCATTGTCTCGCCTTCCCTTCCCATTCTTAACATAGGCTCGCTCCTCCTTTTCGTCTGTTATCGCCATCGCCTCCCACTCGTCATACAACCTTCCTGCTAGATCGAGCACTGACCTAAACGTGCCTGGTCGGGTAGCGATCAGATGTCTGCGAATATCTGTCGGCAGAGCTTGAATGCACCTCTTGATCTTTCGTGACACGGGCGTCACTTGGTCTGGCACCAGCCTTGCCATCTCATTGAACTTTGTCATGTACTGCTGGTGTGTCATCGTTCCCGCCTCCAGCAACAGAAACTCTCTCTCAACCTTGTCCATCTCCCGATGGGGGAAGAATTCTTCGATCACCAGCTTCTTCAATTATGGCCACCTCACTCTCCCGATTGCTTTGGTACCCTCGGCTTGGACAATGTTGTCCCACTAACACAGAGCCGAGTCAACAAATGAGTGGGTAGCAAACTTCATCTTTTGATCCTCCCGGCATTCGCTAATATTGAGTACCGCCTCCATCTCTCTCACCCATCGGTGAGCAGCAACAGTAGTACCGTTACCATCAAAAGTAGGGGGCTTACACCTTTGAAATGCCCTGTAGTTACAGCCTCGTACCGTCTCCTTCACGGGCTTTCTTCCTCCTCCTCATCATCGGAGAGAACCATCTCAGTTTCCGGTTGCTCATGTCCTCTCGAGGCCCTGTTCCTTTCTTTCCGTTCGCCTTCCCGTACCGCCTTTATCACTTCGGTCACCACAGACGGTAAGATCGTTTGCATGACCTGGTGCACCTCTTCAATAACAGCCTCCTTCACTGAGGCCTTTAAGATAGCACTCTCGTCTCCACCCTCCGGATGAGGGGTCTCAGGCTCCTCATGGGTCTTCTCAACCTTGGGCCTTCCTCTTATGGCCCGTGGTTCAGCATCAAGCCCATCACGACCACCACCAGAGAGGCTTTCGAAGATCTACCACCAGCCATTCACATGCACACTGAAAGATTCAAACACCAACAAGGTTATACAAGGGAATAGCTCAGTTTATGTCAAGTATAGTAAGTCCCTAATTATAGTGGCCAGTTGTGATTAGCCACTTACTTTACTCTTCATACTCCGAGCATTACCTGTCCTGACTATATCAGTATCTAAATCTACCAGCAACATATAAACCACATAACATGCGTACATATACCTGATGGCACGCCGATACTCAGACTGACATCCCTTCCCTTTCCGTCCCACTTTCAGTTTAAGATTAGGTTTTGAAAATAGTTACCCAATTCATGTAAGGCCTCGTTCCCGGGCACCTCACAGTTGGTCGTCATCACCCATAAAACATACATTTAATATAATTTAATAAAAATCATGCAGCGGAAACTTTGAATTTACTATAAATGCTTTTGCAAAGTAATACAACACTCATTACAAAATATCGTTTGTTTGCATTACAACACAAAAACATTAACAAAAGAATGCCATCCCAAAAGAGCTGAGTAGCCGCCTCGTGCCATCCTCAGCAACACTACCTGCCAACTGGAAAACACATAAAAGTCAGCGTTGCTGAGTGAGTTCTAGTTTTATAATAAAACATACTTTTACTTATTTATAAGTATCCTTTCGTGCATGCGTTCATACATCATACGTACACAGAGATAATATTCGTTATTATCTTCATTATTCATTATTCATCGTTATCTTTAACTTCTCGTATGGATTCTGTCAGGCTTTACCCACTTCATAGCACTTGGCTATGATTACTGTGGTCGAATGACAAGAATCCCGTTCATACTTACTTGCACACATTAAAAGGTGAATTGTACCAATACCATATGCTACACCCCGATCGTTATTAGCTACCGGGCCGAAGTCAACATATGAACAACAAAACGTATGCCACGGTACTAGAGGTAAGCGGTAGAGGTACCATGACCATGGTCAATCACAGAGAAGGACCAATCACGTTATTCAATGCTTGCAAGACATAATTCGTTCGTTCATTAATGCATGTATTCATCATCATTCTTCTTTTCGTTCATTCGTTAATACATGCATTCATCATCATGTTCCTCTTTTATTATCTTTCACTTTACGTTACATAATACTTCATTAGTTCATTCCCGTTATTCGTAAAGTTTCGGAAAGATAAGCATACACAATTACAAGGAACATACACACTCATCATACATTCATCATCATACATTCATCATCATACATTCATCATCATACATAGCATCATACCATACTTAACAATATTTTATTAATAATATTGTTAACAATAATAATACACTGATAATAATATCAGTAATAACAAGGGTTAATCATAATCATCATTACATGCATAAAACATCATCATTTATTAACCCTAGTCAACCCTGGTCAAAACCTCGAACTTCGGATTTGCAGAAATTTCTGTAAAAATCCTAAGTGTTCTGGACGTTTGAGCCCTGTTGGGCGTATAAGCCCCCTGGGCGTATGAGCCCTGTTAGGCGTAAGAGCACTGCTGGTCGTATGAGCCCTATTGGACTTTTCATCCTATACTTAGAAAAAATCACCTGGTCATACGACCACACTGTTGGTCGTATGAGTCCTATTGGACTCTTCAACACTTAGAAAAATCACCTGGTCATACACCATACTGTTGGTCGTATGAGTCCTATTGGACTCTTCAACACTTAGAAAAATCACCTGGTCATACGACCATACTGTTGGTCGTATGAGTCCTATTGGACTCTTCAACACTTAGAAAAATAATCACCTGGTCATACGACCACATTGTTGGTCGTATGAGTAACCTGGACATGTGTCTAATTAATATTCCAAATCCCAAACATCATAATGCCTAGTTCTAAACATGCTCACATGATTCTAGGCAAAACTTAACATAAACACATACATTCATACATTCAATCATACGGGTATAAAATCCAAGTTTTATACAAACATACTTACATGCATTTTCCAGCCCCAAAGCATTTAAAAACGGGTAAAAAGGGGTCTAGAACTCACCTTAGTTGTTTCAAATCTTAAGACTCTTCACCCGAGCTCCTTTAAACGATTCTAACACCTGGAAACCTTCTAAACACACATTTGGAACACATAGAAACACAAATAAGCATTTAACCGAGGCTAAGGTTAGCCAAAAACAACTCAAAACACTAAACCTTACCTAATTTCTTGAATTCTTCTTCTTGTTTCTTCAAGATCCGCAAGTTTTCTCTGCTTTCTCTCTCTAAATGTCGAATGAAAGTTGTTGTGCAGAAAAGTGGGCAGCCATACTCCTTATTACCAACTTTTCATGATTTTTATCATCTTTTACACTTTTGGTCCCTCAACTTTGGGGTTGACTTTCTTTTCCCCCATTTTCTTTCTCTTTTATTCTTTTATTTCTTTAAAAGAAATATACGGGTGTTACAATTAACTTAAACTTTAGCTCTGATACCAACTTATAAGGTGCCGTTCCCGGGACGCTTACCGCTGGTCGATCATCAACATGTACTTTCATTAACTTTAATAAACCTTGCAGCGGAAATGTTTAAATATCATTTCATTTTGTTGGTACACATGTCCCTAGGTCTAGTCTAGTGAGCTTCAATATAATATACTTTCATCTTGTAACGCGTATGTAATGTTTTATCAATGAAATGAAAAACTCTTCTATGAATGTTTATTGGTTGTTTAATGTCATATCTATTAATACTATTCATTGTTACACGCATATAATAGTTCTGAATCATTAAAGGTTCAAGAATGTGTTTAACTAAGTATTCTGATTCAGTCGCACGACCGGACCATGCGAATGGGACAATCGCACGACTGAAGCAGGTGATTGAGTCAATCGCACGATTGAGTCATAAGACTGACTCAGTGGTACGAATGATTCAATTGTATGACTCAGTAGCACGACTGAGCCAGTCGCTTGGCTCAGTCGTACGAATGAGAGCTGTAACCTATAAATACCACTTAATTCGTGAAAAAATAAAACACTTCGAGAATTCACAACCCTAGCCGTTCCAGTTCGTACAGAGTGTCCCTTTCAAGTTCATAGAACGTTTCAGATCATTCCTTCTTCATTCTTAACATATTCTAATCGTTAGGTTTGATTCGGATAACGTTCTCCCTGATTGGATCACCAATCAAATAGAATTTCGCGCTATTTGATTCGGTTTCACATAGAATCAGTTAGTACTCCATACGTACACGGTCCTAACAAGTGGTATCAGAGCGTAGGCTTTTGATTCTTCATGGATTCAATCTTGTTTTTGAAAAAGTCAATGTTTTTAAGCGAAAAGATCCGTTCTTTCTGCTCAAAATCCAGTTTTTACGTGTGCATGCTTTGAAAATTTAGTCTTTTTCGAGTTGCAGCCGTCTACGGTACTCAAAATCGTGTTTTAGGTCGAATTGTGTGAAAAGGTTGAAAAATTTCGAAGTCAGCAGTCTCAATCGCACGATTGACTCAATCGCACGACTAAACTCCAATCGCCCAGTTCAATCACACGATTGGACCAATCGCTCGTTCAATCGCACGATTGTCCCAATCGTTCTGCTCATTCGCACAACTGCCCTAATCGCCTGCCCAGTCGTATGACTCAGCTCAATCGCATATTGATTGTCTCATTCGTCCTTCAATCGCCTCTCTCAGTCGCATACACAGTTTGTTTTTCAAGTTTAAGACTACTTTATTATGGACTCAGAGAACTTTGCATTCTCAGCAGGGAAGGACTCTAGGATCCAGAACCTTTTGTTATTGGAAAATGAGATTAGGAACCATAATAAACCACCTAAGATATTGTCTCTTGACGAATTTCCTTAATGGAAACAAAGGTCTGAGATTCATCTTAATGGAGTGGATACAAATCTCTGGAACGCTATTGAAACTAGCTACGCTATACCAGTTGGTGCTGATGGCATACCCCTGACTTTGAGTGGACTAAGTGATGCACAAAAGATCGCTTATAATACAGAGAAGAAAGCCTACGCTATGTTGACCCAGTCAATTCCCAAAGACATCTTCCATCAATATTCAGAACATAAGCAGAGCAAAAAGTTCTGGGAGGCTCTTGAGAAGAGGTATGAAGGTAATTCAACACTCAAGTCACTGAAGGCGAAAGCGTTGAAGAAAGAATTTGAAAACTTCTCTTCTATTGGGAATGAAAGCTTGGATGACATCATAGATCGCTTCTACCATTTGATGAGTGAACTTCACACTCATGGTGTTACAACGTCTAAAGAAGAAAAAGTGGCTAGCTTGGCTGATGGACTACAAGAGAAGTGGGATTCATTCATTTCCACTCTAAGATACAACTCAGTGCTAGAAACTTTGGATATCAATGATCTCATCCTGAAACTGAGAGAAGAAGAGGTGAGACACAAGTACAAGACAAAGAAAGGAGCATACACTCAGGATCCATCTCTCTACAACGTTACTCCTACTACAACTGCTAAATCCTCCAGTGCCCCTCTGCGGATTGCCTTTGTGTCTAATGCATCATCTGCAACTGGTCAAAGCTCATCGTCTAGTGGTGAGTCACATGTTTCATTAGGGATTCAACAAAGTCCTACAGTTACTCAATCAACGAAGTTAGTGACTGAAAATCTAGGAAAAGTAACTATGGAAGTTGCTAAGGAGCACATGGACCTACTTGCTGCTGTGGTTCATTCTTATGATGGTTTGTTTGCAGGAAAGATTGGGAACTGCCACTTGGCTGATGAAGACTATGAGCAGGTGGATGAAAATGAACTAGAAAGAATGGACATAATGTGGGCTCTCGCAAGTGCTGTGCGACGAGCAAAGAAGTTTGTGAAGAAGACGGGGGGTTGACTTTCTCTCTCTAAATGTCGAATGAAAGTTGTTGTGCAGAAAAGTGGGCAGCCATACTCCTTATTACCAACTTTTCATGATTTTTATCATCTTTTACACTTTTGGTCCCTCAACTTTGGGGTTGACTTTCTTTTCCCCCATTTTCTTTCTCTTTTATTCTTTTATTTCTTTAAAAGAAATATACGGGTGTTACAAGTCCACCCCCCTTATATAGGTTTCGTCCCCGAAACCTGTTATTCCTCAAACAGATGTGGGTAGTGCTGTCTCATTTCTTCTTCAGTCTCCCACGTAGACTCGGATCCCTTCCTGTGCTTCCACTGTACACGCACAAGAGGAACCACTTTATTCCTCAACCTCTTCTCCTTACGATCAATGATTGCCACTGGTTGCTCAACGTAATTGAGCCGTTCGTCTACTTCAATATCCTCCAGTGGTACAACCATGCCTTCATCAGCTAAGCACTTTCTCAGATGAGATACATGGAATGTAGGATGAATTCCACTTAACTCATCTGGCAATTCAAGTCGATAGGCCACCTCTCCTACCCGTGCGACGATCCGGAAAGGTCCTATGTATCTCGGGCTTAGCTTACCTCTTTTCCTGAATCTGATAATACCTTTCCAAGGTGAGACCTTCAACATGACTCGGTCACCAACCTTGAACTCTATCGGTCTTCGCCTCTTGTCAGCATACGACTTTTGCCTATCTTTCGCCGCCTTCATGAAGGCTTTGATCTTTTCTAATTTCTCAGTCGTTGCTTCAATCACCTCAACACCTCCTAACTCTTTCTGCCCAATGTCTCCCCAGCACACGGGCGTCCTACATCTCCTACCGTATAGCATCTCGTAAGGTGGCATGCCAATGCTGGCATGATAACTGTTGTTGTACGAGAATTCTGCTAACGGCAGGTGGTTGTCCCAACTTCCTCCAAAGTCGATCACGCACGCCCAAAGCATGTCTTCGAGGGTTTGGATCGTCCTCTCAGACTGACCGTCTGTCTGAGGGTGATATGATGTACTAATGTGTAGCCTCGTCCCCATTGCATCATGAAACCTCTTCCAAAACTTGGAGGTAAACCGGGTGTCACGATCAGACACAATAGACACCGGTACACCATGACGAGCTACAATTTCTTTGATGAATAGATCCGCCAATCTCTCGGATGAGTACGTTTCGCGGATCGGTAGGAAGTAGGCACTCTTGGTTAGTCGGTCAACTATCACCCATATGGCATCATACCCTTTTGGGGTACGTGGTAATTTCGTGATGAAATCCATGGTGATGTGTTCCCACTTCTACTCGGGTATATCTAATGGTTGGATCTTCCCGTAGGGCTTCTGGTGTTCCGCCTTCACTTAGAAGCAAGTCAAGCACTTACTTACGTACTCCACTACGTCACGTTTCATACCCGGCCACCAATAGTCTTTCTTCATATCGTGGTACATTTTGGTAACACCGGGGTGAATGGAGTATCGGGTCTTATGGGCCTCGTCCATAATCTTTTCACGTAGATCCCCGTATCGAGGAATGCACATTCGCCCAAATCGGGTCTTAACACCAAGAGTGTTCTCACCCAATTCCGTAACTAGGCCTCTCATCCTTTCGGAGTTAAGACGATCTTCTTTCAAAGCCTCGTCTTGGAACTCCTTAACCTGTGTCATCACATCGGGGGTCATGATCAGCTGATAAGCCTTCACCCGAATCGGCTCAGGTCGTTCTTTTCGACTAAGGGCATCGGCCACCACGTTGGCCTTGCCCGGATGGTAATGGATTTCGCAGTCATAATCTTTTATCAGCTCCAACCACCGCCTCTGCCTCATGTTTAGGTCCTTCTGCTCGAAGAAGTACTTCAAGCTTTTGTGGTCAGTGAAGATTGTGCACTTCGTCCCGTATAGATAGTGCCGCCAAATCTTCAACGCGAAAACCACCGCGGCTAATTCTAGATCGTGTGTGGGATAATTGACTTCGTGGGTCTTCAGCTGTCGAGATGCGTAGGCTATCACCATTCCACGTTGCATCAACACACAACCTAGCCCAGAATAAGATGCATCCGAATAGACCACTAAGTCTTCATTTCCCTCGGGCAAAGTCAAAACAGGAGCTTGTGTTAGTCTTGTCTTCAACTCCTCAAAAGCCGTCTCCTGTTCTCGACCCCACACGAATTTCACGTCCTTACGAGTCAATTTTGTCAAGGGTGAGGCTATCTTTGAAAAGTCTTGAATAAATCTCCTATAATAGCCCGCAAATCCCAAGAAGCTACGAATCTCGGATGGCGTCTTTGGTGATTTCCATTGCATCACAGCCTCAACCTTTGCTGGGTCCACCATGATTCCCTCTGCATTTACCACGTGACCCAGAAATTGCACCTCGCGTAACCAGAAAGCACATTTGGAGAACTTAGCATACAGTTTCTCCCTTCTCAAAGTCTCCAATACTTCCCGAATGTGACCGGCATGCTCTTCTTCGCTCCCCGAATAAATCAGGATATCATCGATGAACACAATCACTGATTTATCTAACATTGGCCGACACACTCGGTTCATCAAGTCCATAAAAGCAGCTGGCGCGTTAGTTAGACCAAATGACATAATGAGAAACTCATAGTGTCCATAATGCGTACGAAAAGCTGTTTTAGGAATGTCCTGCTCCTTTACCTTCAATTGATGGTAGCCAGATCGAAGATCTATCCTCGAGAACCAACTGGCACCCTGGAGCTGGTCGAACAAGTCATCGATCCTCGGTAACGGATACCGATTCTTTATGGTCAACTTGTTCAATTCACGGTAGTCGATACACATTCTCATGCTACCGTCCTTCTTTTTCACAAATAAGACCGGAGCACCCCAAGGAGAGATACTCGGTCTAATGAAGCCCTTGTCAAGAACTCCTGCAGTTGCTCCATCAACTCCTTCATCTCCGTAGGAGCTAATCGATACGGTGCCTTGGCGACAGGTTGGGCACCAGGTATTAAGTCAATTTGAAATTCAATTTCGCGGTCAGGTGGCAATCCCGATAAGTCTTCCGGGAACACATCTGGAAACTCACACACCACCGGAACGTCAGATAGTTGTGGTGTTGGCGTTTCCACATCCTTCACATAACATAGGTAGGCGCTGCACCCACGCCTCATGCATTTCCCCGCCACCGCCATCGAAATCACCTTCGAAATCACCGTTACCCGATCACTGTATATTGTCACCAGACTTCCGTCAGATGCCGTCAATCTAATCACCTTCTTTCGACATACGATATTCGCTTCATAGGTTGCCAACCAATCCATCCCTAGTACTACATCAAATCCACCTAGGGGCATCACATGTAATCTAGCAGCAAACCTATGACCTTCTAATTCTATGGTACAGTCCTCTATCACATCAGTAACTCTAGTGGACTTACCAATAGCAGTTTCTACATAAAAAGGCTCACTAATGCATTTACTACTAACAGGCAATTTAGCACAGAAAGTAGCAGAAATGAAACTCCTACTAGCACCAGAATCAAATAACACAGAAGCAAGAGTTTGATTTACTAGAAACGTACCTGACACAACGTCGGGGTCCGTCCTAGCCTCTTCCTGCGTCATAGTGAAAGCCCTGGCGCTTGCTCTCGGACCTTCACTTCCCGTCTTCTTAACCTCTGAAGCCTCAGCCCTCGGCTTCTTACAGTCCCTGCTCATGTGACCACCTTCCCCACAGTTAAAACACTTGCCCATCCGGCAATCCTTCGATATGTGCCCTGTCTTCCCACACTTAAAGCAGAGGTTAGATCCCCATTTGCACTCCCCTGAGTGCTCCTTTCCACACTTACCACACTTCCTCACCCCAGCTCCAGACACGACCACACGGTGGTCATCCACTCTTGCCTTCTTGTTGTTCGTCGAAGTATCACCCCGACCAAACCTCTTCCCCTGCCAGTTCTTCTCTCCACTTCCCTTTTTGCTACCCTCAGCCTTTACCAACGCAGCCCGTTCATCGAACAACCTTCCCGCCAAATCCACTGCCGACCTGAAAGTGCTTGGTCGGGCAGAAATCAAGTGCCAACGAATTTCAGCTGGCAGCCCCTGAATATACCGGTTAATCTTTAGGGACACCGGCGTCACCTGCTCTGGCACCAGCAGCGCCAACTCGTTAAACTTGGTGGTATATTGTTGATGGGTCATCGTCCCCGCCTCTAACTGCAGGAACTCTCTCTCAATTCTATCCATTTCCCGACAAGGACTGAATTCCTCAATCACCAGCCTTTTTAACTCAGCCCACTTCATCTTCCCTATAGCCCTACTACCCTCGGCTTGGACTATATTTTTCCACCAGCATAAAGCCGACCCTGTGAAAGAGTGGGTAGCAAACTTCACCTTCTTGTCCTCCTGGCAATCACTAATATCGAGGACAACTTCCATTTCCATCACCCTTTGGTGAACATCAGTAGCAGTACCAGATCCATCAAAAGTTGGGGGCTTGCACCTCATGAATGCCCCGTAGTTACAACCCCGGGCTGTCTCCCGTACCTGCTCTTCCTCCTCTTCCTCTTCATCATCGGATAATACCGTTTCTGCTTCCGCCTGTTGCCGTCTTCCTGAGGACCGATTCCTCCCCCGTCTATCATCTTCACGTACTGCCTTTATCACTTCGGTCACTACAGACGGTAAGATCGTCTGCATGACTTTGGTGTACTTCCTCAACCACTGCCTCTTTCACTGAGGCCCTCAAATTCGCGCTTTCGTCTGCCTCCTCCTGATGAGGAGTCTTGTTTTCCTCATGAACTACTTTTTCTGTCCTAAGTCTTCCTCGCGTGTTACGCGGTTCATCACCACGTCCACCGCCACGGGAAGCTTTAGATGATCTACCACCGACCATCTTCTATCACACTGGAAGATTTAAACACCAACACGGTCATTCAAGGAAATAGCTCAGTTCATGTCAAGTATAGTAAGTCCCTAATTACAGTGGCCAGTTGTGATTAGCCACTTACTCTACTCTTCACACCCTGAGCATTACCTGTCCTGACTACATTAGTATCTAAGTCTAACAGTACACATAAACACATAACATGCGCACGTAACACTGGTTAACTTTCAAGAAAATACCTGATGGCACGCAACTACTCAGATGGCATTCTCTTCCTTTCTGTCCCATTTTCAGTTTAAGTTTAGGTTTATTTTAAAAATTTACCCATTTCACTTAAACTTTGGCTCTGATACCAACTTGTAAGGCCCCGTTCCCGGGCACCTCACAGTTGGTCGTCATCACCCATAAAACATACATTTAATATAATTTAATAAAAATCATGCAGCGGAAACTTTGAATTTACTATAAATGCTTTTGCAAAGTAATACAACACTCATTACAAAATATCGTTTGTTTGCATTACAATACAAAAACATTAACAAAAGAATGCCATCCCAAAAGAGCTGAGTAGCCGCCTCGTGCCATCCTCAGCAACACTACCTGCCAACTGGAAAACACATAAAAGTCAGCGTTGCTGAGTGAGTTCTAGTTTTATAATAAAACATACTTTTACTTATTTATAAGTATCCTTTCGTGCATGCGTTCATACATCATACGTACACAGAGATAATATTCGTTATTATCTTCATTATTCATTATTCATCGTTATCTTTAACTTCTCGTATGGATTCTGTCAGGCTTTACCCACTTCATAGCACTTGGCTATGATTACTGTGGTCGAATGACAAGAATCCCGTTCATACTTACTTGCACACATTGAAAGGTGAATTGTACCAATACCATATGCTACACTCCGATCGTTATTAGCTACCGGGCCGAAGTTAACATATGAACAACAAAACGTATGCCACGGTACTAGAGGTAAGCGGTGGAGGTACCATGACCTTGGTCAATCACAGAGAAGGACCAATCGCATTATTCAATGCTTGCAAGACATAATTCGTTCGTTCATTAATGCATGTATTCATCATCATTCTTCTTTTCGTTCATTCGTTAATACATGCATTCATCATCATGTTCCTCTTTCATTATCTTTCACTTTACGTTACATAATACTTCATTAGTTCATTCTCGTTATTCGTAAAGTTTCGGAAAGATAAGCATACACAATTACAAGGAACATACACACTCATCATACATTCATCATCATACATTCATCATCATACATTCATCATCATACATAGCATCATACCATACTTAACAATATTTTATTAATAATATTGTTAACAATAATAATACACTGATAATAATATCAGTAATAACAAGGGTTAATCATAATCATCATTACATGCATAAAACATCATCATTTATTAACCCTAGTCAACCCTGGTCAAAACCTCGAACTTCGGATTTGCAGGAAATTTCTGTAAAAATCCTAAGTGTTCTGGACGTTTGAGCCTTGTTGGGCGTATGAGCCCTGTTAGGTGTAAGAGCACTGCTGGTCGTATGAGCCCTATTGTACTTTTCATCCTATACTTAGAAAAAATCACCTGGTCATACGACCACACTGTTGGTCGTATGAGTCCTATTGGACTCTTCAACACTAAGAAAAATCACCTGGTCATATGACCATACTGTTGGTCGTATGAGTCCTATTGGACTCTTCAACACTTAGAAAAATCACCTGGTCATACGACCATACTGTTGGTCGTATGAGTCCTATTGGACTCTTCAACACTTAGAAAAATAATCACCTGGTCATACGACCACACTGTTGGTCGTATGAGTAACCTGGACATGTGTCTAATTCATATTCCAAATCCCAAACATCATAATGCCTAGTTCTAAACATGCTCACATGATTCTAGGCAAAACTTAACATAAACACATACATTCATACATTCAATCATACGGGTATAAAATCCAAGTTTTATACAAACATACTTACATGCATTTTCCAGCCCCAAAGCATTTAAAAACGGGTAAAAAGGGGTCTAGAACTCACCTTAGTTGTTTCAAATCTTAAGACTCTTCACCCGAGCTCCTTTAAACGATTCTAACACCTGGAAACCTTCTAAACACACATTTGGAACACATAGAAACACAAATAAGCATTTAACCGAGGCTAAGGTTAGCCAAAAACAACTCAAAACACTAAACCTTACCTAATTTCTCGAATTCTTCTTCTTGTTTCTTCAAGATCCGCAAGTTTTCTCTGCTTTCTCTCTCTAAATGTCGAATGAAAGTTGTTGTGCAGAAAAGTGGGCAGCCATACTCCTTATTACCAACTTTTCATGATTTTTATCATCTTTTACACTTTTGGTCCCTCAACTTTGGGGTTGACTTTCTTTTCCCCCATTTTCTTTCTCTTTTATTCTTTTATTTCTTTAAAAGAAATATACGGGTGTTACAATTCACTTAAACTTTAGCTCTGATACCAACTTATAAGGCGCCGTTCCCGGGACGCTTACCGCTGGTCGATCATCAACATGTACTTTCATTAACTTTAATAAACCTTGCAGCGGAAATGTTTAAATATCATTTCATTTTGTTGGTACACATGTCCCTAGGTCTAGTCTAGTGAGCTTCAATATAATATACTTTCATCTTGTAACGCATATGTAATGTTATATCAATGAAATGAAAAACTCTTCTATGAATGTTTATTGGTTGTTTAATGTCATATCTATTAATACTATTCATTGTTACACGCATATAATAGTTCTGAATCATTAAAGGTTCAAGAATGTGTTTAACTAAGTATTCTGATTCGGTCGCACGACCGGACCATGCGAATGGGACAATCGCACGACTGAAGCAGGTGATTGAGTCAATCGCACGATTGAGTCATAAGACTGACTCAGTGGTACGAATGATTCAATTGTATGACTCAGTAGCACGACTGGGCCAGTCGCTTGGCTCAGTCGTACGAATGAAAACTGTAACCTATAAATACCACTTAATTCGTGAAAAAATAAAACACTTTGAGAATTCACAACCCTAGCCGTTCCAGTTCGTACAGAGTGTCCCTTTCAAGTTCATAGAACGTTTCAGATCATTCCTTCTTCATTCTTAACATATTCTAATCGTTAGGTTTGATTCGGATAACGTTCTCCCTGATTGGATCACCAATCAAATAGAATTTCGCGCTATTTGATTCGGTTTCACATAGAATCAGTTAGTACTCCATACGTACACGGTCCTAATAAGTGGTATCAGAGCGTAGGCTTTTGATTCTTCATGGATTCAATCTTGTTTTTGAAAAAGTCAATGTTTTTAAGCGAAAAGATCCGTTCTTTCTGCTCAAAATCCAGTTTTTACGTGTGCATGCTTTGAAAATTTAGTCTTTTTCGAGTTGCAGCCGTCTACGGTACTCAAAATCGTGTTTTAGGTCGAATTGTGTGAAAATGGTTGAAAAATTTCGAAGTCAGCAGTCTCAGTCGCACGATTGACTCAATCGCACGACTAAACTCCAATCGCCCAGTTCAATCACACGATTGGACCAATCGCTCGTTCAATCGCACGATTGTCCCAATCGTTCTGCTCATTCGCACAACTGCCCTAATCGCCTGCCCAGTCATATGACTTAGGTCAATCGCATATTGATTGTCTCATTCGTCCTTCAATCGCCTCTCTCAGTCGCATACACAGTTTGTTTTTCAAGTTTAAGACTACTTCATTATGGACTCAGAGAACTTTGCATTCTCAGCAGGGAAGGACTCTAGGATCCAGAACCTTTTGTTATTGGAAAATGAGATTAGGAACCATAATAAACCACCTAAGATATTGTCTCTTGACGAATTTCCTTAATGGAAACAAAGGTCTGAGATTCATCTTAATGGAGTGGATACAAATCTCTGGAACGCTATTGAAACTAGCTACGCTATACCAGTTGGTGCTGATGGCATACCCCTGACTTTGAGTGGACTAAGTGATGCACAAAAGATTGCTTATAATACAGAGAAGAAAGCCTACGCTATGTTGACCCAGTCAATTCCCAAAGACATCTTCCATCAATATTCAGAACATAAGCAGAGCAAAAAGTTCTGGGAGGCTCTTGAGAAGAGGTATGAAGGTAATTCAACACTCAAGTCACTGAAGGCGAAAGCGTTGAAGAAAGAATTTGAAAACTTCTCTTCTATTGGGAATGAAAGCTT
This sequence comes from Flaveria linearis, assembly GCA_024085815.1. NCBI lineage: Eukaryota > Viridiplantae > Streptophyta > Magnoliopsida > Asterales > Asteraceae > Flaveria > Flaveria linearis. Next base: position 60,661,290 of record CM044004.1, on the reverse strand, counting down.
GGATGACATCATAGATCGCTTCTACCATTTGATGAGTGAACTTCACACTCATGGTGTTACAACGTCTAAAGAAGAAAAAGTGGCTAGCTTGGCTGATGGACTACAAGAGAAGTGGGATTCATTCATTTCCACTCTAAGATACAACTCAGTGCTAGAAACTTTGGATATCAATGATCTCATCCTGAAACTGAGAGAAGAAGAGGTGAGACACAAGTACAAGACAAAGAAAGGAGCATACACTCAGGATCCATCTCTCTACAACGTTACTCCTACTACAACTGCTAAATCCTCCAGTGCCCCTCTGCAGATTGCTTTTGTGTCTAATGCATCATCTGCAACTGGTCAAAGCTCATCGTCTAGTGGTGAGTCACATGTTTTATTAGGGATTCAACAAAGTCCTACAATTACTCAATCAACGAAGTTAGTGACTGAAAATCTAGGAAAAGTAACTATGGAAGTTGCTAAGGAGCACATGGACCTACTTGCTGCTGTGGTTCATTCTTATGATGGTTTGTTTGCAGGAAAGATTGGGAACTGCCACTTGGCTGATGAAGACTATGAGCAGGTGGATGAAAATGAACTGGAAAGAATGGACATAATGTGGGCTCTCGCAAGTGCTGTGCGACGAGCAAAGAAGTTTGTGAAGAAGACGGGACAGAATCTGGTGGCTACCAAAGATACTACTTTTGGATTCGATAAGTCTAAAGTCACCTATTTCAACTGTGGTGAAAAAGGCAACTTCAAGCGGGAATGTGTCAAACCGAAGAAGACTGGTAACAGGAACCCGTTTTCGTCCTTCAACAAACAAGATAAAGAGAAAAAGACAGCTTCAACAAGTAGTGATTCAAAAGCAATGGTTGCTCAAGGTGATGAAGGACAGGACTGGTCCTTCCGATTCTTAACTAATAGTTAAGCCAACATTGCATCTGTTGAAGATGTGAATGAAGACTCAGCGAGTGAGGGGGAGAACTCAGTTGAGCTTGACACTACTGATGTGGATAAGACCTTAGCTGCTGTAAATCAAGTTGTTGAAAATGAACTGAATGCGGAATCTGAAGCACGACCAGAACCTCAAAATGCTTTCATGGCTGGAACGTCTACATCTGCACAGGTAGAAACAAAGGATGATATGTTTATTAAACATGCTTGTGTCAAATGTGATAAATTTAGAGAAAGCATTGATCTGAAATTTGCTAGGTTATTAGATCATAGTGATAACTTAATAAATGACTTAAAATTGTGCACTGAGGCAAACAGAGTGCTAAAACAAAATGAGAGCAGCCATAAGGAGAAAATTGAAGCGTTAAAGAAACAACTTAAAGAAACTGAAGTTGTTGCGTTTAACCAAGAAAACGATATAAAGTTTTATTTAAAGACAATTAAGGAAACTAAAAAGGACAGAGCTGTTTTAGAAGTTGAAAATGAGTCTTTAAAACAAAAACTCCACAGTCTAGCAACAACGGGGAAGGGTTGGGTTATAAGGTTATGCCTCCATCACATGAGATCCTTTTGAAAACCAAACAATGTCCTATTAATAATAATCCAATAAAGGATCATGTGGTGACTACTCCTCTGGTCAGCGATCCGGACACAGCAGTTAAACCTGCTCGTCCGGCTGCTTCTCAGACAACATCAACATCAGGCACAACCGGTAAAACCACCACTGAAAACCGGGTGGAAGAGAATGTTCAAGCATCTCTTGGGTTGGGTCCAAAATCTGCTACCACACAACCTAAGATTTCCAAAATCACTCAAACTAAACCGGTTAAGCAAGATAACAATCATCTTCAAAGACAAAACCCCCATAACGTTAAACATGTAAAATTTGTTAAGGAAGGTGAAAATCAAAGGAGTGAGACCAAAAAGTCAGTACCTGATGTTTACTCCCCACCCCACAAGAGATCTCCAAGTCTAGTTAAAAGGAGATCATGCTATACTTATGGACAACGTGGTCACATCTCTTCAAACTATCCATGCTATCAGACACCCAAAATCAAAATTGAACTAGACAATGAAGTTAAACTGGTTTCAAAACTGAGATCTAAGACTACGGTTAGGTCTAAAACACCTGTTAGGTCTAAAACACCTTCTAGGTCTTTTACCTTTCCTCAACGCCGCAGACAACCCAGACAAGTCACTGGCAAGTCTGTGATGCCTGAGGTGAAACTTGTTTTTGAAACTAAAGCTAAGGTTCAAACTGTAAATCAGTCATCGGTTTACCATAAACAATCCTTTCACAAGGATGGTTTGTGGAAAGCCAAAACACCTGAAGTGTCTAAGAGCATGGATAAGTTGAAGATTGAGGTCCCACCTACGGATAAAGGATAGTGGGTCAAGTTCGTGATGTGTGATGCCTCTGGGAAACCCAAGCCAGTCAAGGCTTGGGTCCCCCTCCTTAACTAATTATTTTCTATTATGTGCAGGTTGTCCGCTATAGTGCTTCTACCAACACATGGATAGTAGATAGCGGAGCATCCAAGTACATGACAGGAAACAAGTCTCTCCTTTTCAATGTCAAACAAATTAAAGGGGGACACGTTTCCTTTGCTGGAAACAAAGGAGGTTACATTACCGCACAAGGAGAAGTAGGTAATGAAAAGGTAAGGTTCGATAAAGTTAATTTCGTTCAATAATTGGAAAACAATCTGCTTTCAGTGTCTCAGATATGTGACAAGGGCTTCAAAGTTATGTTCGACAATAGGAAGTGTTACATTCTAAAGAAAGAGATGGAGATTCCAGAGGAGCATGTATTAATGTTAGCATCTAGGTATAATGACCTGTATGTTCTAGATATGTCTAATGCTTCTACTAGTGTGTCTACTGTTCAATGCTTTTTGTCTAAAGCTACAGAGAAGGATTCCATCTCATGGCACAGGAGAATGGGACACATTAATCATAGGAAGATGAATCATCTAATTCACAACAACATAGTTGATGGAGTTCCTGTTAAGAACTTCAAACTTCCTGATTTTTATGTCTCATGCAAGAAGGGAAAGCAAACCAGGAAATGTCACAAGACCAAGAACATAAATTCTATCGAGATGCCCCTGGAGCTATTGCATATGGACGTATTCGGTCCCGTCAGCACGAAGAGTATCGCTGGAGACTGGTATTGCTTTGTAGTCACAGATGACTACTCACGGTTCTCCTGGGTGATGTTTCTGAAAGCAAAGTCAGAAACCTTTGAGTCATTCTAGGTGCTCGTTACTACACTGTAGTCTCTCTACAAGATGAAGGTTAGGAGGATTCGTTCAGACAATGGAACAGAGTTCAAGAATCAGTGGATGGATGCTTTCTGCAAGGAAAAGGGGATTGTTCATCACTTCACCTCTGCATACACACCACAGATGAACGGAATTGTTGAGCGGAAGAACAGAAGCTTGATCGAGACTACCAGGACTATGTTGGCAGATTCAAAGCTGCCAGTACAGTTCTGGAATGAAGCTGTTGCCAACGCATGCTACACACTTAATCGTGTGTCAGTTGTCAAGAGGCACGGGAAGACTTGCTATCAGTTGCTTCAGAAACGTAAACCTAACATGGAGTATCTGGAACCATTCGGAGCTCCACGTACGTTATTGAAGAAAACTCCGGAGGGCAAGTTCAGTTAAAAGGAAGATCAGGGGATCTTTCTAGGATACAGCATACCAGATAAACGAGTTTACAACAACTCAACTGGTCAAGTCGAAGTATGGTGCAATGTTGACGTTCAATGATTCACCATCCCCCCTGTTGGAAAAGGTCCATCATCGTTCTTCGACTACGATGGATTTTTCAAATTATTCAACCTTCCTCAGATAGATTCAGACGAAGAAATTGCTACTCAGATGGTGCACGATGTTCTAAACACACCGAATCTGGATACTAGCAATACAACACCTGCGAGTGGTTCATCGGGATCTTCACCAGCTGATCAGGACAAGAGTGATGACTCATCAGATGATGAAGAAGCTGCTGAGACATGCATTGAGCATAATGTTAATTAAGAGGAAAGCTCACCAGCTGCTGAACATGCATCAGGAAATACGAATACTGAACCTCCTGTCATAAATTTGGATACTGAAGTTGTCGTCCCTATGACACCTGTGACTAGGATCAGTTCGAATCATCCATAGGAGGCTATCATTGGAGACTTACACTCGGCGTGCAGACAAGAAATCAGTTGTACTCTGCTGATTACGCTGCAATTATGGAAAGGGGCTACGTGAATGATGGAGCATTCAAATGCTTTGTATCTCAAGTCGAACCCAAACACGTAAGCGATGCCCTGAAGGATGAGGGCTGGGTCAATGCTATGCAAGAGGAACTGCTACAGTTCAAGAAGCTTGGAGTGTGGACACTCGTTGACCGACCCATAGGCGTTAAGGTGATAGGCACCAAATGGGTGCTACGCTGCAAGAAGGATGACCAAGATGTCGTTATCAGAAACAAGGCACGGTTGGTCGTTCAAGGCTTCAGACAAGTCAAAGGAGTCGACTACAATGAAGTCTTTGCACCAGTAGCTAGAATGGAAGCAATCCGCATCTTTCTATCCTACGCATCTTACATGAAGATCAAAGTCTATCAACTAGATGTAAAGAGTGCATTCTTGAACAAGGAAATCCATGAATAGGTCTACGTCAGTCAACCCGAGGGATTCAAAGATCCTTATCATCGGGACAGAGTCTACAAGTTGGACAAGGCTCTGTATGGGCTACATCAGGCTCCTCAAGCCTGGTATGAAAAGCTCTCCACCCACCTGCTGAAACACGGGTTTCGCAGAGGTGTGATTGACTGCCCGCTGTTTATCAAAGAAAGAAACGGAGATTTACTCATGATGCAAATTTATGTGAATGACATAATCTTCGGTTCACGAAATGAAGATCTATGTAAAGAATTCAAATTTATGATGAAGGCAGAATTTGAAATGAGCGCCACGGGAGAAATGAAGTTCTTCCTAGGATTACAGGTGGACCAGACACCTACCGGTATATTTCTGCATCAGACTAAGTATGTCGGAGACATTCTTAGTCGCTTTGATATGGAAAATATCACTGCTGCCGGTACACCACTCGCCACAAATCATGATGTGGCTCCTGATGAGAACGGGGATTTGGTGGATGCCACTATGTATCGTGGGATGATCGGATCTCTTATGTATCACACTGCTTCTCGTCCAGATATCATGTATGCCACATGTCTGTGCTCTAGATATCAAGCAAAACCGAAAGTAAATCATCTGATCGGGGTGAAAAGAATCTTTTGTTATCTGAAGGGTACTCCAACACTGGGGTTGTGGTATCCTCATGATGATGACTTCGAGCTAACGGCGTATAGTGATTCAGATTATGGCAGCTGCAAGATGAATTTCATGTCTACATCAGCAGGGTGTCTATTTTTTTGGAAGGCGTTTGGTCACGTGGCAATGCAAGAAGCAGACCTCGGTTGCCTTATCAACCTACGAAGCTGAATACGTTGCTGCTGTAAGCTGCTGCTCTCAGATTATCTGGACCCAACAGCAAATGCGGGACTACGGTTTGCATTTCTCTAACACCCCTATCTACGTTGATAACTCTGCTGCCGTAGCTGTTACTAAAAATCCGGTTCAACACCCTAAAACTAAACACATCGGCATAAAGTATCCCTTCATACGCGACTGCTATGAAAAACAATTAATCGATGTGGTAAAGATAACACGGATTTTCAACGTGCTGACCTCTACACTAAACCTTTTGATAAACCCAGATTTTTCTATTTGTTAGAGGTTAATGGCGTGAAAAAGAAAAGTGACGTTATCTCGGAAGAAACATATGCTTAGTCCATCACTAGTTCTGTTTTTTATGTTATTTCAATTTTTCATTTCCTTGTCTTATAAAAATTCAAAAACACAAAAAGATTTTCTGTTTTAAAATTTTATGGGGAGATTAGGTTACGTTCAGTATTTATTTACTTAAAAAAGGGGGGGAGGACAGATAAGCTAAACGGCAAAAACAACGAAGATAAGACTGTGATTCTACACAATGGAAAGTGATACTACACAGGCGTCTAGTTACTTGGAACACCAAAAAGATTTTAAATTTTTGCAATTTTAGTTTAACTTAAATCACATAAAATTGTTAGTCAGTGAACTCTAAGTCTAACAAATTGGGAAAATGATAGTACGCTTGGGTGTTACTGTAATTACACGGAGAAAGTTGATCTAGGGAGGTGCTAGCTCACTATACGATGTGTCGGTAGATTCAACACGATAGACCGGTAGACATCATTGGTGAACACAATTTAAACTAATCTGTTCAACCGACTGTGGGTTCCTATTTTATCACTGGTTAACACAATCAATTTTCCAGTAAGGAATGACGAGCAAATAAACGCCACTAAAAATGTGTGGATGACCACAAAAGGAGCAAAGCACGAAAAAAAATGAAAATAAACGCAATCAAGCTGATAACCTATGTTGTTGGTGCGTAGTGTGCAAAAGAAAATACGAAATGCTCTCACAAGGGGATATGTTGTGAGCCTCTCTGCTATGTCAGTAGATTCAACACGATAGACCGGTAGACATCATTGGTGAACACAATTTAAACTAATCTGTTCAACCGACTGTGGGTTCCTATCTTATCACTGGTTAACACAATCAATTTTCCAATAAGGAATGACGAGCAAATAAACGCCACTAAAAATGTGTGGATGACCACAAAAGGAGCAAAGCACGAAAAAAAATGAAAATAAACGCAATCAAGCTGATAACCTATGTTGTTGGTGCGTAATGTGCAAAAGAAAATACGAAATGCTCTCACAAGGGGATAGGTTGTGAGCCTCTCTGCTGTGCGATGGCACTGACCTGAGGATAAGCACAACCTAGATATTCTAGAATTCACTGTTGTTTGCCGCCTCTCTGCTGTGCGGTGGCACCGACCTGAGGCTTGGCTTCTCTTTGAAAATTCTAAGAATAGTCTCTTCTTGTCAAAATACCCGTAGACCGCTCAAAAGTCTCCTGAGGAATGTTGATTACTATATAAGCTTGGGATCCACAAATGTTGGTTGAAATAAGGTAGCCTAATACAACACCAATACGTGTCAAAAGTCTGTGTATGGATTTAAGTGGACAAGCATACTGACAATCGTCGTGGATGCACCGCTTGATGTTGATAATCAACGTGTGTTACATATCAGATCAAGCATGATTCCCAGTTAGAATTTAGAAGTCTCAGATGAATAAGATACTATGATATGTAAATAGGCTAGTTTCCATTTCAATAAATGTATAAAAAGTTCCAAGTAATTGAGTTTATGCCTGTCTGATTCCGTAAGAATCTGTCTTGGAAATGATGTTAATGCAAATAGGTTGTTCTACCCAACCCTAAGAAAAACACAAAAACATGTTTATTTTGTTACTTAGTTTAGTCTTTTAATTTATTTGTAAAGTGTGTCAGTGTCGGACTGTGCTATGTTACTTATTGCAGTTAATGTCACAAAATGAGCTTAAAGTTAATCTAAAATAAATTGTTTCTGAAAAGATAAAAGGATCATGTCTGAGATGATCAGGTAGATAAATGGATCATGTCTGAGATGATCAGGTGGATAAATGGATCATGTCTAAGATGATCAGGTGAATAAATAGATCATGTCTGAGATAATCAGGTAGATAAATGGATCATGTCTGAGATGATCAGGTGGATAAATGGATCACATCTGAGGTGATCAAATGTTGTTTTAATCTTAAACTGGTCATGTCTGAGATGATCAAATTGATCAACAGGTTTTAATCTAAAAGTGATCATGTATGAGATGATCAACTGCTCATAATATTTATCTATTGATAAATCGAACCAAGTGTTGTATGGTAAAATGGTCAAAATGTCACAAGTATGGCCCATTCGCACGACTGAACCATAGGTATTGACCAGTCGTACGATTGGGGCATACGAATGAATCAAATCGTACGATTGGACCATGCGAATGAGACCAATCACACGATTGGAGGTGGCCGACTGTGTCAGGCGTCTGAATGAACCTCAATCGTACGATTGGAGGTAAGCGATTGGGTGAATCGTACGACTGCAGCTCAGTCGCACGACTCACTCGTGCGACTAGGCTCAGTCGCACGACTAACTTATGCGATAAGGCTCAGTCGCACGACTGGAAGTTGCCCGAGTATAAATACAAGTCGAATCGGCCTCAGTCGCCCTATTCACCCAAATCGCCCTTTATTCGTACGATACGTCGACACTCTGCCAAAATTTCATTTGATCCATTCCCACCATATATTTGCACATTCTAACGTTTGATATTGCTCATACAGGTACTATGAGTGAATATACATCAAAAAATTGGCTTATAGACGTCGTATAGACTAGACATTCTAACCTAACAGTAACTTCTGCTTAAATGGACAAATAAACCATCTAAAATTAACTATAAGATCAAATTAATGGTAAAAGATGCTTAGTCAGACTACTCTGAGTGTAATGAGCCTAATCTCAATGTTTAACATCAAGTTTTGCTCAAAACATGAATTTGAATGGACAAACAGTCGAATAGGCGACTGGACACACTGATGAACCTCAATCGTATGACTGAGATGAATGATTGACTCAATCGCACGACTGAACCATGCGTATGAGCTCAGTCGCACGACTGAGGTAAGCATATGAGAAGTCATGCGGCTAAGTCCAATCGCATGACCCAGTCGTACGAATGAATTCAATCGCATGACTAGATCTTAGTCGTGTGTTCAGTCGCACGACTAAACCAATGTTTAAAGTTCATTAACTTAAATTAGCTATCTTCAACATGTACTGATGTTTATTTGTTTTGTGTGAACAGATGGCTAGTCGGTGGTCTATGAGCACTAAACACAACACATGTGCTCATCTAGACCTGACTTCCCGCAATACGGCGAACTTCACTGGGATGATTATCTTTCTACGACGTTCGAGGATATCCCAAGCGATCTCAGCTTAGTGTACACCCTATAGGTCGATACAGCAGTCGTTTTGGGAAAACGTTATGGTCGACAGGTCCAGGGAGCCCTATACTATTAGAAGCTCTATCTTTGGACAAGATATCGAGCTATCTGAGGATGACATACGGACGGTACTGGAACTCGGGGACAATGCAGGATGCCCAACTAGACTACATCCCCTTACTGTCCGAGGCTGTTTTTTGAGGGCAAAGTACTCGGGGGACATCAACTCAAGTATGCTTAACAAAAGCAACTTGTGCCCCCAATTCAAGTACCTTGCCTATGTGCTTCTATGGTGTATAGCCTCAAGGAAGGGCGGGTTTGATGAGCTATCAGACAAGATGCAAAATGCATTTATTGCTCTGGTGCTGAACTTCCCGTTCAGCTTCTCTAGGATGATCTTCACCTATTTGGTGGAGAACATCGAGGAAAAAGGGAAAGAGAGCTTCTGTATGTACACAAGGTTTATCCAGATGATTATAGACCAGAAGCTCCCTCAGCTACCGAAAGCTCAAGAGGATGTTGTCGTCCTAGAGATCATGGACGACACTACATTGGGAAGGATGAAAGTATTTTGGGGCAAGCAGGTCAAGCCCCCGGTGAGGAGGTTGTTTGGGCACCTAGCCCGGGAGTACTACGTGGCTCCGGCAAGACGTAAATGGCACCACGATGACAGTGATTCCGATATGGAGCACATAGTCCTCCCCGGTGATGATTCTGATGATGACGACGATGATGGTGGAGATACAGGTATTGAGACCACCACTGCTGATGTTACATCTCCACCATCACCATAAGAGGGTTTAGAGATGGCAGGATTCCATCAGGGATTTCAGCCTGATGAGGAAGACGAGTCGGATGATGAGCCCCTGGTACGAACGGTAGGAAGTCGTATCGTAGCCATGGAGAGGGGTGTTAGGGAGGTTGGCGGACGCCCGGGAGGGTCTGGTGGTTCTACTTTTGACCCATCATACACCCCAGACTCTCCCAGTAGCCAAGGGAGAGCATCCGGATCCAAAGGGTCCAGACTTAAAAGGATGGCTCAGCCCCACGGGAAGAAGCCAAAGAGAAGGAGGATTACACTGATCACTACCTCAACAGCCACCACTACTACCACTCCACCAACCACTACCACTCCACCACCCACTACTACTCCTCCACCTACTACCATTACCCTAACAACCACCTCTATACCAACCCCAATCTTCACTACCTCCACTACACCACCACCACCTCTATACCACCCCCAATCTTTACCACCACCACAAGCCACCAAGCCGGCCCATCCTCCTTCCCCACAGGTTCATCCCTCCCTCCGATTGGAGTGGAGGAACAGCTTGTAGCACTTAACAGAATGGTGTTGAGACTATTAGCTGCAGAGGAGGAGAAGGCAGCTCGACTTCGTCAGCTTGAGGAGCAAAATGCTTCTCAAGCTCAGCTTATTGCTCAGCAAGCTGAGCAGATCTCCCAAATCCAAGAGCAAAACGTCCTATCTACTCAGAAGATAGAGGAGTTGGAGTCAGCTAATAAGAAGATTCTGCTAAAGCTGAAGGGGTCGCAAGCTGAGCCTCTAAAGATTGGTGAAGGAGAGGAAGATGACGATGGTGATGATGATGAGGATGATGATGAAGAGGATGAAAGTGAAGATGATGAGAGGGAGGGTGATGGCGAGGCTCAAGGCAAGGATGATGATGAGGATGAAGGGGATGCTGCTACATCTGCCTCTGCTCCTGGTCATGAGCAAAGGACCAAGAGGAAACAGGACCAGAGAGCATCATCGTCTGCCCCGCCTACCTCCCCATCTGCAGAACATCAGGCTATGATTCAGGGCAAAAGTACAGATTAGATGTTTTTACTATTCAACTTTTGTACTTGAATCATCTGTAAATGTTTATGTAACTTACATAAATATTTAATGATTAATGTTTGATTATCTTGATTACTTACTAATGATTGTTATTCTATATGTCTAAATCAAGAAGATCAAGGATTTCAGTAAGATGAGCTTGATGTTGCTCCCCTCTAACAGATCAAGTCTCAACTCACAATGATTCTTGATCTGCAGGGGATCGTCAGAAGGTCGGTGAGTTATACTCCTGAAGAAGGAGAAATAATTCACGACCTAACCGACGAGCGACTTGTTGAGATATTTCGACTGAATCCGGACGAGAATATAAAGGATGCTCCAACTTTGGATGATGCTGATGATGACGAGCTCAATGATGTTGAAGAAATAGAGATAGAAGACATCACTGATCAGCATTATCTGGAATACACTGACCAAGAGAGCAATGTGTTTCCAGATCTGGTTAACACCCTCGGCAGTGATATTCTGGAAAAACTCAGTGAAAAGGAAAAGGGAGCTGAAGCATCAACGAGCCAAACCCAAGCCTCGAACGCTGATGTCGATATAAGAAAGGCTGAATGGGCGGCTTGCTTCGCTGAGGTCCGAGCCCAACGTGCTACAACAACTCAGAGTACCTACACCAAGCTATACAAAGTCAAGAAGAACATGAAGGTGTCAGGGAAGATCATTGCTTGGGCTCATTTTGATGACCTTGGAGTCTATGTAGTAAAAAGGGAGAGGGGCATCAAGTACTTCAGATTCCCTCATGATCTGTAGACTCTCCCCGGGTTTGAGTTCAACCAGCTGGCATGCCTGAAGTTACTATATGCTGATCCGAAGATAATGTCTGGCTGGTTTGAGGCTGCTCTGAAAAAGGAATACCGGACGAGATGGGTAAACTTCAGACCACAGCAGGCTATGAGGTACATCCGTAGGTCTGAAATGAGTCCCATCACTGGTCTACGAAAGATAGTCCTGAAGGGGCGCCCTCCGCGTACGATGTCCAGAATTCCATTGAGGGGGATGCCACAGGACTTTACCCCCACATTTTAAGTGGTGCTACTATCACTAGCTCTCGGGTGAGGCTATCATCGTTTTGGATAGGAAAGGCACGGTCGACACAATAAGGGTGTTCGACCCAATGTGGCTTATCAACTTGTCAGCGTCAGACGTTTATACGCTATACAAGTGGCCATTATTTTTTGACACGTAGGATATAGTGGAAGCACTACAGTTTCAGCATATCATACGTCTATGCTTCGCACTGAATATCCATGTCGGGGTTTCGAAAGAAGACAAGTGAAGAGATTTGAAGAGTTCAAGAAGGAAGTCAAAGTTTAGATAGATCTAGGTCCAGGGGGAGTTTGTTAGTACACATGTCCCTAGGTCTAGTCTAGTGAGCTTCAATGTAATAGACTTTCATCTTGAAACACATATGTAATGTTTTATCAATGAAATGAAAAACTCTTCTATGAATGTTTATTGGTTGTTTAATATCATATCTATTAATATTATTCATTGTTACACGCATATATGAACATGTTATATAGGTTTACAGCTGTTAGAAATAGTTCTGAACCACTAAAGGTTCAAGAATGTGTTTGACTAAGTAATTTGATTCAGTCGCACGACTGGACCATGCGAATGTGACAATCGCACGACTGAACTAGGTGATTGAGTCAATCGCACGATTGAGTCATAAGACTGACTCAGTCGTATGAATGATTCAATCGTATGACTCAGTCATACGACTGAGCCAGTCGCTTGGCTCAGTCGTACGAATGAAAGCTGTAACCTATAAATACCACTTAATTCGTGGAAAAATAAAACACTTCGAGAATTCACAACCCTAGCCGTCCCCATTCGCACAGAGCGTCCCTTCCAAGTTCATAGAACATTTCAGATCATTCCTTCTTCATTCTTAACGTATTCTAATCGTTAGGTTCGAACCGGATAATGTTCTCCCTGATTGGATCGCCAATCAAATAGAATTCCGTGATATTTGATTCGGTTTCACGTAGAATCAGTTAGTACTCCGTACGTACATGGTCCTAACACATTTCATTACAAAAGCTTTTGCAGAATATCATATTGTTATCAAATTACAAAATACTTGTTTCATTACATAACAAAAGCATTATAAAAGTGGATGCCAACCAAAAGAGTCAAGTAGTCGCCCCGTACCATCCTCAGCAACATTACCTGCCAACTGGAAACACATAAAAAGTTAGCTTTGCTGAGTGAGTTCTAGTTTTATAATAAAACGTACTTTACTTTCGTTTAAAAACCATTCTCTACTTTTGCATGTGATCACACATCATACGTACACATAGATAATATCATTATTACCTTCATCATTCGTTCGTTAACTTTCATTCATTCAACGTACATCATTATCATTCATTTCTCATTCATTCATTTCATACATTCGTTTTTTCATAATTATCTTTCTCATTCATACTTTCGTATATACTCTTCACTGTCTTTTACTTTCTTTTCTCTTACTCCCTTCTCGTACTTTACATTCGTTAGTTGACAAACATCATACATACATACTAATAATAATTATTATTATTATCTTCATCATTATTCATTCATTCATTTATTTCTTTGCTCATTACTCTTCATTACTCGAATCTTGTCACATGCAATATCCCCGACTCATGCTCGAAAGCTGATGTTGTGCCGGGGCCTATACACAAACCCCTGACTCATGTCCGAAGACTGACACCTCACCGGGATACGCGACAAGGATCCCATTCGAGTCAATCACATGGATTGAACTCTATCCGAGTCTGTTGCAAGACAAGGTCGCTCACCTCATTATCTCATCTCATTCAATATCCCTGACTCATGTCCAAAGACTAATACTATGCCAGGGTCTAATAAACAAACCCCGACTCATGTCCGAAGACTAACACAGTACCGGGATACACGATCCACTTCTAATTCATCTAGATCATGTCTCATGCAATATCCTCGACTCATGTTCGAAGACTGATACTGTGCCGGGGCCTTATAAACAAACCCTCGAGTCTTGTCCGAAGACTGACACAGTACCGACATACGTGAGAAGGACCCCTTTTGAGTCTGTTGCGACAACAGGGTCGCTCACCTCATACATTTGCTTGCAAGCCTTTCTCACTTTCATTCATTCATTAACGCATGCATTCTTTCATTATGTTCCTCTTTTTATTATCTTCCACTTTACGTTACATAATACTTTTCATTCATTCATTAACGTTCATTGCAACCACAGCAAGACAATCATACATAATAATAAGGAACGTAACAACATACACTCATCAATCGCACAAGGCGACATCGCACACCCATAACATACATCATGCATAACATACAACATGCATAATCACACAACAGCAAACATCACACGAATCGTGCGTATCATATCATATAAAACCATATGACATCACACATCATCATGCAATGCATCATCAACATCATCAGCTCATCATCATAAATCGTCTTACATAATCCATGCCCATCACATCATGTAAAACCCCAAAGGTTCGAGCCTACGTCCGCACTTTCCCGAAAGTCAGACAATACTATGGTCATTCGGGTGTATGGACCCTATTCAGTCGCATGGTCTTCCATGCGTATGAGAACACTCAGGCAAATGGACCTCCAGTCGCATAGCCTCCAATGGCATGCTAAACAGAAAGTTCTAAGTAAGCCCAGAACGTCTAAACAGGTTGCCCAACCGCCTAAACCGTACCCCCAACCGCCTAAATTTGCCTTAGAAAATCTATGTAAGCCCAAAACGTCTAAACATGGCCCAACCGCCTGAACAGTGCCCCAACCATCTAGAAATACCTTAGAAAATCTCAAGTGTAAGCCCAACCGCCTGAATGGTAGCCCATGCATCCAAGATTTTTTACTCAGGCACCTAAGTGTGGACCAAACGTCCAAATAGTGCCCATGCGTCTGAGATGGATCAAACGTCTAAGTGTTAAAACATCCAAACAGTGACCATGCGTCTAGGATTCCCCAAACATCTAAGTATTAAACCGCCCAAATAGTGCCCATGCGCCTAAACAGGACTCATACACCTGCATAGTGCTCATGCGTCTAGAATACTTGGATTATTTTCTGAAATCCTGAGTGAAACAGAATCATTAGAGTTTGACCCAAGGTTGACTTAGGGTTTTTAATTGCTATTATATTTGTATTATTACAAGTTGTGCCCATGGTCATAATAATTATCATTGTGTGACTTATGTGGTGTGCATATGATCATAAATGCAGTATTATTCTTTACATAGTGAGAGAAATAATAAAAAGAAGTGGAACTTAATTAAAAAGTTAAGAAGTCTTGCAAACAAATAGGAGGTGCACGACCATGTTGTCGTTAGCTCAACTGTGATGCGGGTTAGCTACCCGATAGTGCTCATGGGGCCAATCAATTAAGATTGGCGGACCTTTATAGCATGCCCTAGGTGACTAGGCCAGCCTTGTGTATAGTAATCAGAGTATAGACAAGAGAGGCCCAACACCATTTTCCCCATGCACATAGTTTAGGGTATTGCTCATTGGTCCACATAGACAGTGAAAGATAAAGTTAAAAGAGTACAAAATGAACAAGGCATACAGTAAAGAAACAAAGCATTACCTTATTATATAGTTAATGCGTGCTCACGTATAAGAGTAAGAGATGTATTTTTACAAAAAAGAGTATTTTCATATATATACATTACACAAGGTATTTTTAATACTTTCACAACTAGAACTCACTCAGCAATACTGACTTTTATACGTTTTCAATTGGCAGGTAATTGTTGCTGAGGATGACATGAGGGTGAAGCTACTCGGCAGGGAAAGACTGACATCCATTCCTAGGTCATGATATTGTTGTTTTGTAATGCAATTAAGCAATCTTTTGCAACTTGAACATTGTTGTGTTGCTTAACAACAGTATCGTTAAATACAAGAGAATGGTTTTTGCTCACATAATTCCGCTGTTTATCTAAAGAAATGTATATTAATATGTTTTATGTGCAATGAATGACCAACTATGAGGTGCCCGGGAATGGGGCCTTACAAGTTGGTATCAGAGCCATAGTTTAAGTGAATTGGGTAAAACATTTTCAAAACCTAAACTTAAACTAAAAATAGGACAGGTAGAGGGATGTCAACCTGAGTAGCTACGTGCCATCAGGTATCTCTTTTTTTAACGTTAATCAGTATTATGCGTGTGTGCTATTTGACTTATGTGTTCTTAGTAGATTTAGATACTGATGTAGTCAGGATTGGAAATGCTTGGGGTATGGAAAGTAAAGTAAGTGGCTAATCACAAATTGCCACTGTCATTAGGGACTTACTATACTTGACATAAACTGAGTTGTTCCCTTGAATGACTGTGTTAGTGTTTGAATCTTATAGCGTTTAGGAAATGGCTGGACAAAAATCTTCCAAGGATTCTAGAGGCAAAGGTCGGCCACGTGTGACTAGGAGTAGTGCTAAGGCTCCTGAGACGACTCATGAGAACCCTGAGGTTCATGGCCGAAGCGAGGAGAATGAGAATGCCAGCCTGAATGCCTCATCTAGGGAGCCGATTGCTAATGAAGTGCACCAGGTCATGGAGGCAGTTTTACCGTCTGTGATGACTGAAGTCATCAGGGCTGTGAGAAGCGAGGAGAGAAAGGAGAAGGAGAATAGGAAGGGATCAACGGGCAAGGGGAGTAGAGGGGAGGAGGAACGACCAGATGCTGAGACTGTATTGTCTGATAAATAGGAGGATGATGTAGTGGGGGTAACGACCAAGAGGTGCAGTTATGGGGCATTCTAAAGATGCAATCCCCTGACCTTCGATGGCAATGGCAATGCTGCTGTCGCTTACTGCTGGGTAAGGGAGATGGAGGCGGTGCTGGAAATCAGTGAGTGTCGCAAAGACCAGAAAGTGAAGTTCGTGACTCACTCCTTTGTGGACTCAGCGTTGTGTTGGTGGGACAACATTGTCCAAGCTGAGGGTGCCAGAGCCATCAGGAAGATACGATGGAAGGAGCTAATGCAGCTAGTGATCGAGGAATTCTATCCTCACAGGGAGCTCGATAGGATCGAGAGGGAGTTCCTGCAACTTGAGGCGGGAACCATGACCCACCAGCAGTACACCACTAAATTTAATGAAATGGCGAGGCTGGCACCAGATCAGGCAATGTCGGTGACAAGGAAGATCAAGCGGTATGTCTAGAGGCTGCCGACTAATATTCGTAGACACCTGATTACTGCTCAGCAACATACCTTTCGATCGGTGGTGGACTTGGCGGGCAGGTAGTACGATGAGCGAGAGGAGACTGTGGTGGAGGTGAAGAAGATGGCTGGTGGTGATAAAAGCTGGAATGGGAAGAGGTTTGGGTGTGGTGGTTTCACCCCAAACAACAAGAGGATGAAGATGGACGACTATAGGGTGTTATCAAGTTCAGGGCTGAAGAAGTGTGGCAAATGCGGAAGGGACCATACCGGCGAGTGTTGGTTGGGATTGAATGTATGCTTTAGTTTGGCAAGCCTGGCCATGTCACTAGAGACTGTAGGGTGCTGAAGTGCTACAACTGTGGTGAGGAGGGCCACTCTACCAAAGACTGCAAGAAGCCGAGGGCGGAGAGCTCTAGGGCGAAGAAGAAGCCGGAGGAAGGAGGACAGAGGGCAAGTGCTAGAGCTTACACCATGACCTGGGAAGAGGCAAGAGTGGATCCCGATGTCATGTCAGGTATGTTTCTAGTAAATTAAACTTATGCCTTTGTATTATTTGATTCTGGTGCTAGTAGGAGTTTTATTTCTACTACTTTTTGTGCTAAGTTGTCTGCTAGTAGTAGGAGTATTAGTGAGCCATTTGATGTAGAAACAGCTATTGGTAAGTCCACTAGAATTACCGATATGGTAGGGGATTGTGCCATAGAACTAGAAGGTCAAAGGATTACTACTAAGTTACATGTGATGCCCCCATGTGGATTTGACGTAGTACTAGGGATGGATTGGTTAACAACCTATGAAGCAAACATCATATGTCGCAAGAAGATGATTCGACTAGTTGTGCCTGATGGAAGTTTGTTGACGGTTTATGGAGACCGCGTTACTACGATCCCGAAGGTGATTTTGATGGCAGTGGCGGGAAAATGCATGAGACGTGGATGTAGTGCCTATCTGGCCTACGTGAAGGATGTGGACACGTCAACACCACTACTGTCTGATGACCAGTGGTGTACGAATTTCTGGATGTATTCCAGGAAGATTTACCCAGCGTTCCACCGGATCGTGAAATTGAGTTCCAAATCGATTTGATACCCGGTGCTCAACCCGTTTCCAAAGCACCGTATCGATTAGCTCCAACTGAGATGAAGGAACTCATGGAACAAATGCAGGAATTAATGGATAAGGAATGCATTTGACTGAGTATCTCTCCTTGGGGTGCTCCGATCTTGTTCGTGAAGAAAAAGGATAGTAGTATGCGGATGTGCATCGACTACCGAGAGTTGGACAAGTTTACGGTGAAGAATCGGTATCCGTTACCGAGGATTAATGACTTGTTCGATCAGCACTAGGGTGCTAGTTGGTTCTCGAGAGTAGATCTTCGATCTGGCTACCATCAATTGAAGGTGAAGGAGCAGGACATTCATAAGACAGCTTTTCATACGCTTTATGGACACTACGAGTTTCTTGTTATGTCTTTTAGACTAACTAAGACGCCAGCTGTCTTTATGGACTTGATGAGTCGAGTATGTCGGCCAATGCTAGATAAATCAGTGATAGTGTTTATTGATGATATCCTGATTTATTCTAAGAGCATGGAAGAACATGCCGACCACATACGCGAGGTATTAGAGACACTTAGGAGAGGGAAGTTGTACGCCAAATTCCCTAAGTGTACATTCTGGTTGAGTGAGGTTAAATTTTTGGGTCATGTTGTTAATACTGAAGGAATCATGGTGGACCCGGCAAAGGTTGAGGCAGTGATGCAATGGAAGTCTCCAAAGACGCCATTCGAGATCCGTAGTGTCTCGGGTTTGGCGGGCTACTATAGGAGGTTCATCCAAGACTTCTCCAAGATAGCCTCACCTTTGACCAAATTGACTCGCAAGGATATGAAGTTCGTGTGGGGTCAAGAACAGGAGTGTGCTTTTGAGGAGTTGAAGACGAGATTAACACAAGCTCCTATCTTGACATTGCTCGAGGAAAGTGAAGACTTAGTGGTGTATTTGGATGCCTCTTATTCTGGGCTACGTTGCGTGCTAATACAACGTGGAAGGGTGATAGCCTACGCATCCCGACTGTTGAAGACCTATGAAGTCAACTACCATACACACGATTTGGAGTTAGCGGCTGTGGTTTTCGTACTGATGATTTGGAGGCACTACTTATACGGTATGAAGTGCACCATCTTCACCGA
This sequence comes from Flaveria linearis, assembly GCA_024085815.1. Lineage (NCBI taxonomy): Eukaryota > Viridiplantae > Streptophyta > Magnoliopsida > Asterales > Asteraceae > Flaveria > Flaveria linearis. Next base: position 60,642,096 of record CM044004.1, on the reverse strand, counting down.
CCACAACAGCTTGAAGTATTTCTTTGCGCAAAAGGATCTCAACATAAGACAGAGAAGGTGGTTAGAGCTCATCAAAGATTATGACTGCGAGATCCACTACCATTCAGGCAAGGCCAACGTGGTGGTCGATGCCCTCAGCCGAAAAGGGAGACCTGAGCCGATTCGGGTGAAGGCTTATTAGTTAGTGATGACCTCGGACGTGATAACTCAAGTGAAAGAATTTCAAAATGAGGCGCTGAAAGAAGATCACCTCAACTTTGATAGAATGAGAGGTCTAGTTGCGGAACGAGGAGAAAACCCCCACGGGATTAAAACCCGATTTGGGCGAATGTGGATCCCTTGTTATGGAGACCTATGAGGGCAAATCATGGATGAAGCTCACAAAACTCGATACTCCATTCATCCTGGTGCCACCAAGATGTATCAAGACATGAAGAAAGACTACTGGTGGTTGGGCATGAAACGTGACGTTGTGGAGTATGTGAGTAAGTGCCTTACTTGCTTGCAAGTGAAGGTAGAGCATCAAAGCCTTACGGGAAAATCCAACCGTTGGATATACTCGAGTGGAAGTGGGAACACATCACCATGGACTTCATTATGAAGTTACCCCGCACGACGAGGGGGTACGATGCCATCTGGGTGATTGTTGATCGTCTAACCAAGAATGCTCACTTACTACCGATCCGCGAAACGTATTCATCCAAAAGACTAGCGGATCTGTTCATCAAGGAAATTGTTGCTCGTTGCGGTGTGGCGGTGTCTATCGTGTCGGATCGTCACACACGATTTACATCTATGTTTTGGAAGAGATTTGATGACGTGATGGGGACAAGGCTACACATTAGCATGACTTATCACCCTCAGAAAGATAGACAGTCTGAGAGGATGATTTAGACGCTCGAGGAAATGCATCGAGCATGTGCAATCGACTTTGGATGAAGTTGGGATGACGACTTACCGTTAGTAGAGTTCTCGTACAACAACAGTTATCATGTCAACATCGGTATGCCTCCATATGAGATCCTATACGGTAGAAAGTGTAGGACGCCCGTATGTTGGGGAGACATTGGGTAGAAATAATTGGGAGGTGTCGAGGTAATCGAGGCTACGACTGAGAAGTTAGAAAAGATCAAAGCCTTTATGAAGGTGGCAAAAGATAGACAAAAGTCGTATGCTGACAGGAGGCGAAGACCGATAGAATTCAAGGTTGGGGACCGAGTCATGTTGAAGGTGTCACCTTGGAAAGGAATCATACGATTCAGGACACGAGGTAAGCTAATCCTAAAATACATAGGACCTTTCCTAATCGTCGCACGAGTAGGAGAGGTGGCCTATCGACTTGAATCGCCAGATGAGTTAAGTGAAATTCATCCCACATTCCATGTATCCCATTTGAGAAAGTGCTTAGCTAATGAAGACATGGTTGTACCATTGGAGGATATCGAGGTGGACGAACGTCTCAATTATGTAGAGCAACCAGTGGCGATCATCGATCGAAAGGAGAAGAGGCTAAGGAATAAAGTGGTTCCTCTTGTGCGTGTACACTGGAAGCACAGGAAAGGATTCCAATCTACGTAGGAGACCGAAGAGGAGATGAGACAAGATTACCCGCATCTGTTTGAGGAATAACAGGTTTTGGAGGATGAAACCTATATAAGGGGGTGGACTTGTAACACCCAGATAATATAAAGAGTGGTAAAATGAAGGATAAAAGTGGAAATTGCCATATAACCCATGTGGAGGGGTTAAATGTGTCAAAAGTACAAAATTAACATTCTTTTTGTACAAAAGCAACATGGCCGCCCATGCCATGTTACTTTTCACCTTTTCATTCTGATTATAGAGAGAGAAAGAGTAGAAAGCTTCGGATTCTAGGGAGAAGAAGAAGAAGAAATTTGAAGGTGAGTATTTTGTGCATAATTGGTTTGGTTTTAGTTGTGTTTTGACTAAGAAACCAAAAGTATACGTTCTTATGTGTATATGTTTTTGGGTTTGTGTGTTTTAGACCCATCTAGGTGTTTAAAATTTTTTGGAAGGTTCAAGGTTAAGAGTTTGAAGGTTGAAAGCAACAAAGGTGATTTCTAGACCCCGTATTTTTACTTGTTTTAACTCTTTGGGGCTGAAAATGTATTAAAATGATTTTTATAGTTTCTATATGTATAACCGTATGTATATATGCATGTATAGTGATGATTTTTGGTTGTTTAAGTGTTAATAAACTTAGATTAGGATGTTATGATGTTTGGGACTGGAAATAATATAGAAATATGCTAAACAGGTTGCCCAACCGCCTAAACAGTACCCCCAACCGCCTAAATCTGCCTTAGAATGTTCTAAGTAAGCCCAAAACGTCTAAACAGTGCCCCACCCATCTAGAAATGCCTTAGAAAATCACAAGTATAAGCCTAACCGCCTGAACAGTAGCCCATGCGTCCAAGGTTTTTGACTCAGACGCCTAAGTGTGGACCAAACGTCCAAATACTGCCCATGCGTCTGAGATGGCCCAAATGTCCAAGTGTTACAATGTCCAAATAGCCCTTATGCGTCTGGGATTCCCCAAACGTCTAAGTATTGAACCACCCAAATAGTGCCCATGCACCTAAACAGACCTCATGCGCCTGCATAGTGCTCATGTGTCTAGAACACTTGGATTATTTTCTGAAATTCTGAGAGAAACGGAATCATTAAAGTTTGACCTATGGTTGACTTAGGGTTTTTAATTGCTCTTATATTTGTATTATTATAAGTTGTGCCTATGGTCATAGTGATTATCATTGTGTGACTTATGTGGTGTGCATATGATCATAAATGCAAGTATTATTCTTAACACTGTGAAAGAGAAATAATAAATAGAAGTGGAACTTAATTAAAAAGTTAACAAGTCTTGCAAGCATATAGTAGGTGCACGACCATATTGTTATTAGCTCAACTGTGATGCGGGTTAGCTACCCTGATAGTGCTCACAGGGCCAATCAATTGAGATTGGTGGACCTTTGTAGAATGCCCTTGGTGACTGGGACAGCCTTGTGTACAGTAATTAGAGTATAGACCAGAGAGGCCCAACACCATTTTCCCCGCGCACATAGTTTAGGGTATTGCTCATTGATCCATATAGACAGTGAAAGATAAAGTTAAAAGAGTACAAAATGAACAATGCATACAGTAAAGAAAGAAAGCATTACGTTGTTGTATAGTTAATGCGTGATCACGTACAAGAGTAAGAGATGTATTTCTAGAAAAAGACTATTTTCATATATATACATTACACAAGGTCTTTTTAATACTTTTAAAACTAGAACTCAATCAGCAACACTGACTTTTATACATTTTCAGTTGGCAGGTATTTCTTGCTGAGGATGCCACGAGGGTGAAGTTACTCGGCAGGGAAAGACTGACATCCATTCCTAAGTCATGATATTGTTGTTTTATAATGCAATTAAGCAATCTTTTGCAACTTGAACATTGTTGTATTGCTTAACAACAATATCTTTTAATAATAGAGAATGGTTGTTGCTCACATAATCCGGCTGTTTATCTAATGAAATGTATATTAATATGTTTTATGTGCAATGAATGACCAACTGTGAGGTGCCCGGGAACGGGGCCTTACAAGTTGGTATCAGAGTCATAGTTTAAGTGAATTGGGTAAAACATTTTCAAAACCTAAACTTAAACTGAAAATGGGACAGGTAGAGGGATGTCATCCCGAGTAGCTACATGCCATCAGGTATCTCTTTTCTTAAAGTTAATCAGTATTATGTGCGTGTGTTATTTGACTTGTGTGTTCTTAGTAGATTTAGATACTGATGTAGTCAGGATAGGAAATGCTTGGGGTATGAAGAGTAAAGTAAGTGGCTAATCATAACTGGCCACAGTCATTAGGGACTTACTATACTTGACATAAACTGAGCTGTTCCCTTGAATGACTGTGCTAGTGTTTGAATCTTATAGCGTTTAGGAAATGGCTGGACGAAAATCTTCCAAGGCTTCTAGAGTGTAAGGCCCGGCTCCCGGGCGCCTTACGGTTGGTAGTTCATCGCACATAATACATACATATAGTACATGATCATAAAACAACGCGGCGGAAATGATAAAATATGCATTCTTATTCATTCATTAAAAGCCATTACATCGTTGACATGATTACGAAATACAGCTTTCTCTACTTTGTCTTTCTTCACCATGATTGCTGTGGAAGCATATGAAACCTTTGATTACGTAAGTAATCTCGTTTATATGAATCCTCAGCAATCATAAGGTCATACAGCGACCTCTATAGAAGATATTAAGTTCAAAAATATAAAAATTATATTTTTATACTAAAGAATATTCCTTAAGTAATTCCGTACATCGGAACCCTTAAGGAACACTCTTGACACTCTCATGCAACATACTTTGTTGCATGTACTATGCACACGCACTTCCAGTGCGTGGCAGCATTATCAAAATTAAAGGAGATTTCTTAAGTAATCCCTTTATAGGAATCCTCAAGAAATCTCGTAATGGCATGCAACATGATGAGTTGCATGCGTTATGGGCCCACAACGCATGACGTTGCAACATTATCAAATGGAGAATGCCATCCCAAAAGAGCTGAGTAGCCGCCTCGTGCCATCCCCAGCAACGCTACCTGCCAACTGGAAACACATAAAAAGTCAGCGTTGCTGAGTGAGTTCTAGTTTTATGATAAACATACTTTGTTCATATTAAAACCGTTCATTCTTTACACGTGATCATACATCATACATACATATAGATAATATCTTTATTATCTCATTCGTTCATTCGTTCGTTCGTCATACATCGTTATCTTTCACTTCTCGATTAGGTCCTGTCCGGCTTTACCCACTTCATGGCACGCAGCCATGATTACTGTGGTCGAATGACAAGGACCCCGTTACATCTTTTCTTGCACATTGGATGTCTTTTGTACCACTACCATCTGCTATACCCCGAACGTTATTAGCTACCGGGCCGAAGTCATTAAATGAACAGCAAAACGTATGCCACGGTACTAGAGGTAAGCGGTAGGGATACCATACATATGGTCAATCACTAAGAAGGACCCGTTAAACTTATCCAATGTTTGCAAGTCATCTTTCGTTAATTCGTTCGTTAATGCATGTATTCATCATCTTTTAATCATTCGTTCATTCATTAATACATGCATTCGTCATCGTGTTCCCCTTTCATTATCTTTCACTTTACGTTACATAATACTTCGTTCGTTCGTTCATTAATACGTAAAGCCATAGAAAGATATTCACGCGTTATTATAAGGAACACACACATCATACATACATCATCATATCATACATAGCATCATACTTACATCGTCATACATAACATCATACATGCATCATCATACATCATCATACTTATCCTCGTGCATTCATAGCCTACATCATCAATCATCACTAGGCCCTTACTCTCGTATCCTTCCCGAATCCGGGACATACTATGCGTCATCTTGGTGCAGTAGCACTAACTGTCCCTCCAAGAACGTGGGGACTCATTCTAGGACCTTATATAACGTGCCGAGTCCACGACCATACCTTAGACGTATAACACAACATTATACCCAAATGGGTCATACATACATACGTCAGTAAACAAGTTTATATGTGTTCCAGCCCCAAAATCATTTGAAACAAGTAATTGAGGGGTCCTAGAAACTCACCTGTGCTTGACAAGTAGCTCCTCAATCAAGCCTTAAAGACGCGGGTCACACTACACTGCCTGCAGATAAGTTAACACTCAAAAGAGTTAATTTCTGCCTAATTTCACTACTAAGTTCGCAGGTAGTTTCGCCCGTAAATTCGCCCGTAGTTTCGCCGGGCGAATCAGGAGTTTCGCTGCTAGTTTCGCCGGGCAGCATTCTGCCAGTTTTGTTGGACAGATTCGCTACCTCGAGCGCCCAACTTTCGTTGGAATTCCCTAGTTTCGCAATATCTAAGGTCAACTTGGGCATTGGCATAGTCATCAGCGAAACTATAGTTTCGCTCAGGCGAATATGTAGTTTCGCTGCAGCGAAACTGTATCTTCGCTGTAAATCCTTCCAGTTTCGCTGGACGAACTCACAGTTTCGCTGGTCGAGACCTTAAATTTGCAGAACGAGCTGAAATTTACGAATCAGCTCGTTTTAGCCCAAAAATCCAATCCTTTCCACCCAAACCCTTTGATTATCATCCAGGAAGCTATATCTAAGCTCTTTACACGTTTTCTTACCCTAAAACGTGTGTTTTGGGGCGATTTTTGCCCCTTTAAAAACCCAAAAACCCAAACTCGGGTTTTTCACCAAATGCAGCAATTTAGATACGTTTCTTACCTTGATTCTTGTAGTTTAGGAGTCCACAAACACCAGCCTTCGATCCGTGACAACCCGAGCTTCAATCCGGCACTTTCTCTCTCTACACTTTCTCTCTCTAGAATGGGCGTTTGAGTGAAAATGAGAGTTGCTCAGCTGATCCATCTATTTATATGCCAGGCGTTCCCGGGACCCCAAACCCGTTAAACTCGTGACCCGAAGGGTTAACTCGGTGTAATACCCGCAACCATTTTATATTCATTAAATGGTTTTCATCCGAGCCCATCACTATCACTTGACTCGATTAGAAAATTTTCCGGGTGTTACAAGTCCACCCCCTTGTTTAGGTTTCGTCCCCGAAACCTGTTATTCTTCGAACAGATGTGGGTAATGTTGTCTCATCTCTTCTTCAGTCTCCCACGTAGACTCAGATCCCTTCCTATGCTTCCACTGTACGCGCACAAGAGGAACCACTTTGTTTCTTAGCCGTTTTTCTTTTCTATCGATGATTACCACTGGTTGCTCCACATAATTGAGCCGTTCGTCCACTTCAATATCCTCCAGCGGAACAACCATATCTTCTTCGACCAAACATTTCCTCAAATGAGATACGTGGAAGGTCGGGCGAATTCCACTCAGCTCATCTGGCAGTTCCAACCTATAGGCCACCTCCCCCACACGGGCGATAATTCGGAAAAGGGCCTATATACCGCGGGCTCAGTTTACCCCACTTTCGGAACCTAATAATTCCTTTCCAAGGCGAGACCTTCAACATGACCCGATCACCGACCTTGAACTCTATCGGTCTTCGCCTCTTGTCAGCATACGACTTTTGTCTGTCTTTCGCCGCCTTCATGAAGGCTTTGATCTTTTCTAACTTTTCAGTCGTTGCTTCAACTACCTCGACACCATCCAGTTCCTTCTGCCCAATGTCTCCCCAACATACGGGCGTCCTACATTTCCTACCGTACAACATCTCGTAGGGTGGCATGCCAATGCTGGCATGATAACTGTTATTGTACGAGAATTCTGCTAACGGTAAGTGGTCGTCCCAACTTCCTCCAAAATCGATCACGCACGCTCGAAGCATGTCTTCGAGTGTTTGGATCGTCCTCTCAGACTGACCGTCTGTCTGGGGGTGATATGTCGTGCTAATGTGTAGCCTCGTCCCCATTGCATCATGAAACCTCTTTCAAAACTTGGAGGTAAACCGGGTGTCACGGTCAGACACAATAGACACCGGTACGCCATGACGAGCTACAATTTCTTTGATAAATAGATCCGCCAATCTTTTAGATGAATACGTCTCGCGGATTGGTAGGAAGTGGGCACTCTTCGTCAATCGATCAACTATCACCCATATAGCATCATACCCTTTCGGGGTACGTGGTAGTTTCGTGATGAAATCCATGGTGATGTGCTCCCACTTCCACTCGGGTATATCCAACGGTTAGATCTTCCCGTACGGTTTCTGATGCTCTGCCTTGACCTGTGAACAAGTCATGCACTTACTCACATATTCCACCACATCACGCTTCATGCCCGACCACCAATAGTCTTTCTTCATGTCTTGGTACATCTTGGTAGCACCGGGGTGAATGGAATATCGAGTCTTATGGGCCTCATCCATGATCTTTCCACGTAGATCCCCGTACCGAGGAATCCACACTCGCCCAAATCGGGTCTTAACACCAAGAGTGTTCTCACCCAGTTCTGTAACTAGACCTCTCATCCTTTCGGAGTTAAGACGATCTTCCTTCAAATCCTTGTCTTGGAACTCCTTAACCTGTGTCATCATGTCAGAGGTCATAATCAGCTGATAAGCCTTCACCCGAATCGGCTCGGGCCTTTCCTTCCGGCTAAGGGCATCAGCCACCATATTGGCTTTGCCCGGGTGGTAATGGATCTCACAATCGTAATCTTTTATCAGCTCCAACCACCGCCTTTGCCTCATGTTTAGATCCTTCTACTCGAAGAAGTACTTCAAGCTCTTGTGATCCGTGAAGATGGTGCACTTCGTCCCGTATAGATAGTGCCGCCAAATCTTCAATGCGAAAACCACCGCAGCTAGTTCTAGGTCGTGCGTGGGATAATTGACTTCGTGGGTCTTCAGTTGTCGAGATGCATAGGCTATGACCTTTCCGCGTTGCATCAATACGCAACCCAGCCCAGAATAGGATGCATCCGAATAGACCACCAAGTTTTCATTTCCCTCGGGCAATGTCAAGACAGGAGCTTGTGTCAGTCTCGTCTTCAATTCCTCAAAAGCGTCCTCCTGTTCTCGACCCCACATGAACTTTACATCCTTGCGAGTCAATTTTGTCAAAGGTGAGGCTATCTTGGAGAAGTCTTGAATAAATCTTCTATAGTAGCCCGCCAGCCCCAAGAAGCTGCGAATCTCGGTTGGCGTCTTCGGTGACTTCCATTGCATCACGGCCTCAACCTTTGTTGGGTCCACCATTATTCCTTCTGCATTCACTACGTGACCCAGAAATTGCACCTCGCGTAACCAAAAGGCGCGCTTGGAGAACTTGGCGTACAATTTCTCCCTTCTCAACGTTTCCAATACTTCCCGAATATGTCCGGCATGCTCTTCTTCACTTCTCGAATAAATCAGGATATCATCGATGAATACAATCACCGATTTATCTAACATTGGTCGACACACTCGGTTCATCAAATCCATAAAAGCAGCCGGCGCATTGGTCAACCCAAAAGACATGAGAAGAAACTCGTAGTGACCATAGCGTGTACGAAAGGCTGTTTTAGGGATATCCTGCTCCTTTACCTTCAGTTGATGGTACCTCGATTGAAGATCTATCCTTGAAAACCAACTGGCACCCTGAAGTTGATCAAACAAGTCATCAATCCTTGGTAAGGGGTATCTGTTCTTCACCGTCAGCTTATTCAGCTCGCGGTAGTCGATGCACATCCTCATACTACCATCCTTCTTCTTTACGAACAGGACCGGAGCACCCCAAGATGAGATACTCGGTCTGATAAACCCCTTATCCAGCAGCTCCTGCAACTGCTCCATCAATTCTTTCATCTCCGTCGGAGCCAAGCGATATGGTGCTTTTACGACAGGTTGGGCACCCGGTATCAGGTCGATCTGGAACTCGATCTCTCGGTCGGGTGGCAATCCCGATAAGTCTTCGGGAAACACGTCTGGAAAGTCACACACCACTGTCACGTCGCATAGCTGTGGTGTTGGCGTCTCTACATTCTTTACATAACATAAGTAGGCGCTACATCCGCGCCTCATACACTTTCCCGCCACCGCCATCGAGATCACCTTCAGAATCGTCGTAACTCGATCGCCATATATTGTCACCGGACTTCCGTCAGTCGCCGTCAGTCTAATCATCTTCTTTCGGCACATGATATTCGCTTCGTAGGTTGCTAACCAGTCCATCCCTAACACTACATCAAATCCTCCTAGAGGCATCACATGTAACTTGGCAGCAAACCTATGGCCCTCTAATTCTATGGCACAGCCTTCTATCACATCCGTAACCCTAGTGGATTTACCAATAGCGGTTTCTACTTCAAAGGACTCATCGAGGCATTTACTTCTAACAGGTAGTTTAGCACAGAAGGTAGTAGAAATAAAACTCCTACTAGCACCCGAATCAAATAATATAGAGGCTAAAATTTGGTCTATTAGGAACGTACCGGACACAACGTCAGGGTCCGTTCTAGCCTCCTCCTGCGTCATGGTGAACGCCGTAGCCTTTGCCCTCGGTGCTTCTCCTCCCGTCTTCTTCTCCCCTGAGCCCTCAGCCCTCGGCTTCTTGCAATCTCTGCTCATATGACCACTTTCCCCACAGTTAAAACACTTTCCCATTCGGCAATCCTTGGCCATATGCCCAATCCTCCCACACTTGAAACAGATGTTGGATCCCCACTTACACTCCCCCGAGTGCTCTTTACCACACTGTCCATACTTCCTCAACCCTGCTCCTTTTGCGACCACTCGGCGGTCGTCTACCCTTGCCTTCTTGTTACTTGTCGAGGTATCACCTCGACCAAACCTCTTTCCCTGCCAACTCCTCTTGCCACCTCCTTTCTTACCACCCTCAGCCTTCACCAACGCAGCTCGCTCATCGTACAACCTCCCCGCCAAATCCATCGCCGACCTGAAAGTACTTGGTCGAGCGGAAATCAAATGCCAACGGATTTCGGTAGGCAACCCCTGAATATACCGGTTGATCTTTCGAGACACCGGCGTCACCTGCTCTGGCACCAACCGCGCCATATCGTTGAACTTGGCGGTGTATTGTTGGTGGGTCATCGTCCCTGCCTCCAGCTGCAGAAACTCTCTCTCAACTCGGTCCATTTCCCGTTGAGGACTAAATTCCTCGATCACCACCCTTTTAAGTTCGGACCACTTCATCTTCCCAATGGCCCTGCTACCCTCAGCCTGGACAATATTGTCCCACCAGCACAATGCCGTCCCCGTAAATGAATGGGTAGCAAACTTCACCTTTTTATCCTCCTGGCAATCGCTGATATCGAGGACCGCCTCCATTTCCTTCACCCATTGGTGAGCATCCGCAGCCGTACCCGAACCATCAAAAGTCGAGGGCTTGCACCTCATAAATTTCCCGTAGTCACAACCCCGGGCTGTCTCCCGTACCTGTTCTTCCTCCTCTTCCTCTTCACCATCGGACAATACTGTTTCTGCCTCTGTCTGTTGTTGTCTACCTGAGGACCGATTCCTCCCTCGTCTCTCATCTTCTCGTACAGCCCTTAGCACCTCGGTCACTACAGACGGTAAGATCGTCTGCATGACTTGGTGCACCTCCTCGACCACTGTCTCTTTCACCGAGGCTCTCAAATCATCACTCTCATCCACTCCCGCCGAGGGAGTAGTATTAGGTTCTTCAGGAACCTTCTTCTCTAGTCTAGGTCTTCCTCTTATGGCTCGTGGTTCCGCACCACTTCCGCCACCGCCTCCACCAAGTGGGGCTTTTGATGATCTACCGCCGACCATCTTCTATCTCACACTGAAAGGTTCAAATACCAACACGGTCATTCAAGGAAATAGCTCAGTTTATGTCAAGTACAGTAAGTTGCTAATTACAGTGGCCAGTTGTGATTAGTTACTTACTCTACTTTTCGCACCCCAAGCATTACCCTTACTGACTACATCAGTATCTAAATCTAACAGCACACATAAACCACATTACACTCGCACATAACTTTGATTAACTTTAAGAAAATACCTGATGGCACGCAGCTACTCAGATGGCATTCATCCCCTTTCTGTCCCATTTCTCAGTTTAAGTTTTAGGTTTATTTGAAAATTTTACCCATTTTACTTAAACTTTTGCTCTGATACCAACTTGTAAGGCCCCGCTCCCGGGCGCCTTACGGTTGGTAGTTCATCGCACATAATACATATATATAGTACATGATCATAAAACAACGCAGCGGAAATGATAAAATATGCATTCTCGTTCATTCATTAAAAGCCATTACATCGTTGACATGATTACGAAATATAGCTTTCTCTACTTTGACTATCTTCACCATGATTGCTGTGGAAGCATATGAAACCTTTGATTACGTAAGTAATCTCGTTTATATGAATCCTCAGCAATCATAAGGTCATACAGCGACCTCTATAGAAGATATTAAGTTCAAAAATATAAAAATTATATTTTTATACTAAAGAATATTCCTTAAGTAATTCCGTACATCGGAACCCTTAAGGAACACTCTTGACACTCTCATGCAACATACTTTATTGCATGTACTATGCACACGCACTTCCAGTGCGTGGCAGCATTATCAAAATTAAAGGAGATTTCTTAAGTAATCCCCTTTATGGGAATCCTCAAGAAATCTCGTAATGGCATGCAATGTGATGAGTTGCGTGCGTTATGGGCCCACAACGCATGACGTTGCAGCATTATCAAATGGAGAATGCCATCCCAAAAGAGCTGAGTAGCCGCCTCGTGCCATCCCCAGCAACGCTACCTGCCAACTGGAAACACATAAAAAGTCAGCGTTGCTGAGTGAGTTCTAGTTTTATGATAAACATACTTTGTTCATATTAAAACCGTTCATTCTTTACACGTGATCATACATCGTACATACATATAGATAATATCTTTATTATCTCATTCGTTCTTTCGTTCGTTCGTCATACATCGTTATCTTTCACTTCTCATTTAGGTCCTGTCAGGCTTTACCCACTTCATGGCACGCAGCCATGATTACTGTGGTCGAATGACAAGGACCCCGTTACATCTTTTCTTGCACATTGGATATCTTTTGTACCACTACCATCTGCTATACCCCGAACGTTATTAGCTACCGGGCCGAAGTCATTAAATGAACAGCAAAACGTATGCCACGGTACTAGAGGTAAGCGGTAGGGATACCATACATATGGTCAATCACTAAGAAGGACCCGTTAAACTTATCCAATGTTTGCAAGTCATCTTTCGTTAATTCGTTCGTTAATGCATGTATTCATCATCTTTTAATCATTTGTTCATTCATTAATACATGCATTCGTCATCGTGTTCCCCTTTCATTATCTTTCACTTTACGTTACATAATACTTCGTTCGTTCGTTCATTATTACGTAAAGCCATAGAAAGATATTCACGCGTTATTATAAGGAACACACACATCATACATACATCATCATATCATACATAGCATCATACGTACATCGTCATACATAACATCATACATGCATCATCATACATCATCATACTTATCCTCGTGCATTCATAGCCTACATCATCAATCATCACTAGGCCCTTACTCTCGTATCCTTCCCGAATCCGGGACTTATTATGCGTCATCTTGGTGCAGTAGCACTAACTGTCCCTCCAAGAACGTGGGGACTCATTCTAGGACCTTATATAACGTGCCGAGTCCACGACCATACCTTAGACGTATAACACAACATTATACCCAAATGGTTCATACATACATAAGTCAGTAAACAAGTTTATATGTGTTCCAGCCCCAAAATCATTTGAAACAAGTAATTGAGGGGTCCTAGAAACTCACCTGTGCTTGACAACTAGCTCCTCAATCAAGCCTTAAAGACGCGGGTCACACTACACTGCCTGCAGATAAGTTAACTCTCAAAAGAGTTAATTTCTGCCTAATTTCGCTACTAAGTTCGCAGGTAGTTTCGCCCGTAAATTCGCCCATAGTTTCGCCGGGCGAATCAGCAGTTTCGCTGCTAGTTTCGCCGGGCAGCATTCTGCCAGTTTCGTTGGACAGATTCGCTACCTCGAGCGCCCAACTTTCGTTGGAATTCCCTAGTTTCGCAATATCTAAGGTCAACTTGGGCATTGGCATAGTCATCAGCGAAACTATAGTTTCGCTCAGGCGAATATGTAGTTTCGCTGCAGCGAAACTGTATCTTCGCTGTAAATCCTTCCAGTTTCGCTGGACGAACTCACAGTTTCGCTGGTCGAGACCTTAAATTCGCAGAACGAGCTGAAATTTACGAATCAGCTCGTTTTAGCCCAAAAATCCAATCCTTTCCACCCAAACCCTTGGATTATCATCCAGGAAGCTATATCTAAGCTCTTTACACGTTTTCTTACCCTAAAACGTGTGTTTTGGGGCGATTTTTGCCCCTTTAAAAACCCAAAAACCCAAACTCGGGTTTTTCACCAAATGCAGCAATTTAGATACGTTTCTTACCTTGATTCTTGTAGTTTAGGAGTCCACAAACACCAGCCTTCGATCCGTGACCACCCGAGCAACAATCCGGCACTTTCTCTCTCTACACTTTCTCTCTCTAGAATGGGCGTTTGAGTGAAAATGAGAGTTGCTCAGCTGATCCATCTATTTATATGCCAGGCGTTCCCGGGAACCCAAACCCGTTAAACTCGTGACCCGAAGGGTTAACTCGGTGTAATACCCGCAACCATTTTATATTCATTAAATGGTTTTCATCCGAGCCCATCACTATCACTTGACTCGATTAGAAAATTTTCCGGGTGTTACATAGAGGCAGAGATTGGCCACGTGTGACTAGGAGTAGTGCTAATGCTCCTGAGACAACTCATGACAACCCTGAGGTTCATGGCCGAAGCAAGGAGAATGAGAATACCAGCCTGAACGCCTCAGCTAGGGAGGCGATTGCTAATGAAGTGCACCAGGTCATGCAGACAGTTTTAGCGTCTGTGGTGACTAAAGTCATCAGGGCTGTGAGAAGCAAGGAGAGAAAGGAGAAGGGGGATAGGAATGGATCAATGGGCAAGGGGAGTAGAGGGGAGGAGGAACGACCAGATGCTAAGACTGTATTGTCTGACGAATAGGAGGATGATGTAGTGGGGGTGACGACCAAGGGGTGCAGTTATGGGGCATTCCAAAGGTGCAATCCCCCGACCTTCGATGGCAATAGCAATGTTATTGTCGCTCACCGCTGGGTAAGGAAGATAGAGACGGTGTTGGAAATCAGCGAGTGTCACGAAGACCAGAAGGTGAAGTTCACGACTCACTCCTTTATGGACTCAGCGATGTGTTGGTGGGACAACATTGTCCAAGCTGAGGGTGCCAGAGCCATCAGGAAGATGCGATGGAAGGAGCTGAAACAGCTAGTGATCGAGGAATTATGTCCTCACCTGAAGCAGCCAAGTTCTCTAAATTCATGTTCTAGTGGCGAGAGCTTCTGTTTTAGGGTCATGGTGTTTATCCTTAAGGGATCATGGTGGACCCAGCAAAGGTTGAAGCGGTGATGCAATAAAAATCTCCAAAGACGCCATCCGAGATATGTAGTTTCTTAGGTTTGGCGGGTTATTACAGGAGATTCATCCAAGATTTCTCCAATATAGTTTCTCCGTTGACTAAGTTGACCCATAAGGATGTGAAGTTTGTATTGGGTCAAGCGCAAGAGAATGCTTTCGAGGAGTTGAAGACGAGATTGACTCAAGCTCCTGTCTTGATGTTACCCGAAGGAAGTGAAGACTTGGTGGTATATTCGGATGCTTCGTATTTGGGATTGGTTTGCGAGCTAATGCAACTAGGGAAAGTTATAGCCTACGCGTCCTGACAGTTGAAGATCCATAAGACTAACTACCCCGTTCATGATTTAGAGTTGGCAGCCATGGTCTTTGCATAGAAGATTTAGAGGCACTACTGGTACGGGACGAAGTGCACCTTCTTCATTGACCACAAGAGCTTGAAGTACTTCTTCGAGCAAAAAGACCTGAACATGAGGCAAAGGATATGGTTGGAGCTTATAATGGATTATGATTGTGAGATCCACTACCATCCAGGCAAGGCCAACGTCGTGGCCGATGCCCTAAGCCGAAAGGAGTGACCCGAGCCAATTCAGGTAAACGCTTATCAGTTGGTTATGACCGCCGAGGTGATGAAACAGGTCAAGGAATTTCAGAATGAAGTGCCGAGAGAAGATCAGATTAATTCCAAGCGTATGAAGGGTCTAGTCGCAGAGTTGGGTAAGAACACTCTCAGCGTTAGAACCCGATCTGGACAGATATGGACACCTCATTAACGGGATCTAAGAGGGCGGATTATAGACAAAGCTCATAAGACTAGGTACTCGATTCATCCTGATACCTCGAAGATGTATCAGGAAATGAATAAGAATTATTGGTGGCCAGGAATGAAGCGCGATGTAGCGGATTATATGAGCAAGTGCCTTATTTGTTTACAAGTAAAGGCGGAACATCAAAAGCCATCGGGAAAATCTAACCTTTTAATATACCCGAGTGGAAATGGGAGCACATCACCATGGACTTCATTTCGAAGTTACCATGTACGGCATGGGGGTACGATGTTGAATGGGTGATAGTTGACCGTTTGAAGAATTAGTGGTCACTTTCTACCGATCAACGAGACATATTCATCTGAGAAGTTGGCGGATATGTGCATCAAATAGATTGTGACGCATCATGGTGTTCTAGTGCCTATCATGTCTGACCGTGACACTCGGTTTACATCCAAGTTTTAGAAGAGATTTCATGACGGGAACGCGGTTGCACAACAGTACGACTTATCATCCTTAGATGGATAGTCAGTTAGAGAGAACTATACAGATGCTTGTGGATATGCTCCGACCATGCGTCATTGATTTCGGAGGAAGTTGGGACTAACACTTACCGTTCGCTGAATTCTCATACAACAACAGTTATCATGCCATCATTAGTATGCCACCATATGAGATGCTATACCTTAGGAAGTGTAGAACCCCTCTTATGTTGGGGTGACATCGGACAAAAGGAGTTGGGAAGCGTTGAAGTGATCGAGGCTATGACTGAAAAGTCGGAGAAGATCAGGGCCTTCATGAAGGCGGCAAAAGATAGGCAAAAGTCATATGCTGACAAGAGGCGTAGATCCATTGAATTGAGGGTGGGTGATAAAGTTATGCTGAAGGTTTCACCTTGGAAGGGGATTATTTGGTTCAGAAAGTGGGGTAAGCTGAGCCCGAGGTAAATAGAACCATTTCAAATCATTGCTCGAGTAGGAGAGGTGGCCTATAGGTTGGAGCTACCCGACGAGTTAAGTGGAATTGATCCAACATTCCATGTATCTCATCTAAGAAAGTGCCTAGCTGATGAAGATATGATTGTACCACTAAAGGACAATAAAGTGGACAAATGACTCAATTGCGTAGAGCAACTAGTGGAAGTCATTGACCGAAAAGAGAAAAGGTTACAGAATAAGGTGGTTCCACTAGTGCGAGAACAGTGGAGGCATAGGAATGGATCCAACTCTACATGGGAGACTAAGGAAAAGATGAGACGAAATTATCCATGACTGTTTGAGGATTGACAGGTTTCGAGGACGAAACCTATATAAGAGGGGTGGACTTGTAACACCCAGAAAAAATATAAGAGAAAGGAAAGAAAAGAAAAGAGAAATAAAATGAAAGAAAAGAGAAAAAACCCAAGTCAAGGGGTTAAAGTTGTGAAAGAGGCAAACTTTAAAATTAATATGCTTAAAAGGTGGGCATGGGCGCCCACTACTCTACTACACCAACTGCTTCGGCTCTTTATAGAGAGAGAACAGAAGATTCCATCAATTTTTTTAGAGAGAAGAAGAAGAATATCGACTAAAAGGTGAGTTTTTCATGTGTTTTGCTTGGTTTCAACTGAATTTTCAGCTTTGGACCGAGCCTTATGTGTTCGGTTATGTGTTCTTGGTATGTTTAGGTGTTTGAACTCCAAGAGCTCTTGAGTTTGAAGAAGTATTACACCAAAGCTGTAACAGGTGACTTTTAGATCCCCACTTTTTTGTTTCAAACTTGTTTAGACCTGGTAAAGTGGTCATGGGCCCAACTACCCATGCGCCTAAGTGTCCATGCGCCTAAGTGTCCATGCGCCCAACTGTCCATGCGCCTAAGTGCCCATGCGCCAAACATAGTGCCCATGCACCTAAGTACCCATACGCCTGAAATTTGGTCATGTGCCCAACTGTTTATGCGCCTACATAGTGCTCATGAGCCTACATAGTACTCATGTGCCTACATAGTTCTCATGCGCCTAAGTTGACATAGGATTTTTTGAAATCTTGGGAAGTAGAATTATTGATTAAGCTCTGGAATGTTTTAGGTGGACTATGTTTGTTCATGTTATGCATGTTTATGGTCATTATTGATGTTCCAAATTATGTATTATTACATGACTTTACGTGATGTGTTAATGTCTCTCACTGTAAAGTATTATCTAAAGAAGTGAAAGGTTAAAGATAATGAAAAGTGGAACATAATGAATGAATGAAAGTCTTTCAAGAAAATTCAAGGAGTATCATAACTCATTGGTGAGTTGTTAGCTCAACTGTGTGTGATATAGCATGCGATCTTGGCTAACCCATGAGGGTACACACAGGGGGAGTTAGTCTTTGTTACTGATCCATACGTGCGAAACAGGATCCTTGTCGCTTAACCCAAGACTGAGGTGGATTCGTGCCTAACGATAGGGTATAGCTTGTAACAGGATCTAGATGAAAGTGAAAGATAAAGATAAAGTACGAAATATGCGATAAAGTATGAAACGAGCGATGGTGAAAGATAATAATGATTATTATCTAGTTGTATGTATGATGTATGATCACGTGCGAAAGTAAAGGAAATGTTTTAAACATACGTAAAGTATTTTATTATAAAACTAGAACTCACTCAGCAACGCTGACTTTTTATGCATATTCAGTTGAAGGGTAAATTGTTGCTGAGGATGGCACGAGTGTGAAGCTACTTGGCGGGCAAATACTGGCATCCATTTCATGCATGATAACGTTGTTGTTTTGTAATACAACTGAATATTCTTTTGTAACTCTTATAAAACAATGATGTATTATTTGTCAATATCAATTATTAATGCATGAATGGTTTTTGATAAATTAATCTCATGCAATGTTTTATGAAATTTACTATGTCTTATTATAAATAATGTTGTGATTGACCAACCGTGAGGTTCCCGGGAATGGGGACTTACAAGGATATGAAGAAGAAAGAACTTGATGACAAAGCCCATGCTGCTATCACCATGGCTTTGACTACTAAGATTGCATAAAAGTTTAAAGATTTTACAAAGGCTAAGGATCTATGGGATGCAATGGAGGAGCAAATCATGGGCAATAAAGATATGAGAGAGAGCAGAAAAGACATGCTCAACCAAGAGTTCATTATGTTTAGTCATATACTTGGTGAAACCTTGGAGACTCAGATGTCTAGATTTGTGAAGCTAATCAGAAAAATGAAGAGTGCAGGAATCATCTTGGAGAACATAGCAGTTAACAAAAAGATGTTAAATTCTCTAGCATATAGCTTGAACAACAACTGCACTACTATTAAGAGAACCAATGATTTGTTCACCTTGACACTCAGCGATCTCATCTTAATCATCAAATCCTATGATATGAATGATAGGCAAAGGACTGTAAACTATATCAACACCATGGGAGCTGCAGCATCCGCACTGTATGCCAAAATGGCTAGTAATCCTAATTACTATGTCGGCTACTCTCAAGTACGTCAATAATAACAACAGCCAGGACTTTCTGCTAATCTAACCATCAAAGATCAAATATTACCCTAATCCTTGCCTCAATACCAAGCTACTCATCAAAATTCCTATGTCCAACCTCAAATCTAGTCTCAAACTCAAACCTATCCTCAGATTAAAGTTGCTCAACCAATAGAACAAGCTTTTCTTATGAATTCTCAACCCACCAAGCAAATCATTCAAATAGTTGAAGAGTATCTGGCTCTATTTACCACTTTGATGAACAACTATGAAGCTTTTTCTGCAGGAAGGCTCAATGGAGGTAGAAACCAAAAATGATCAAGCCAGTTTATTCAAGAACAAAGCTTTGGTGTCTTGGACAAATGAGGAGTATGATTGGTCAGACCAAACGGAAATACTTGATATCAAGTTGTCAACTGCTTTACTGGCTGAAATCCATCCAGTTGAAGAACATGGTGAAGACAACTTATTTTCTGAGTTTGTGTCTGATGATATGTTGGATGGTGTGTTTGCAAAGGAAGGAAAGGTTGAAGCTAAGTTTGTTGAGAAAGTGAAGAAAGAACAAGTGAAAGAGATGAAAACTGAAGCAATAATAGAAAATAATGAAAAAGCTATTGAGATTACTCCAGCTCAATCTAAAATCAAGGAAGAAAAGACCGTTGAGATCACTCCAGTAAATATTGAAGAAGCTGAGGAAAAGGTTTTTAGTTAACTCCAGCTATAAAAGAGAAGAAAGCCATAGCTGTTGAGGAAACTCCAGCTTCTTCTCATGCTATTCAAGAAAATGCTGTTAAGATTACTCCAGCAAAATAAGCAGAAAAGAATGTTGAAAAGGCTTTCATGGTGAATGTTATCCATGAAGAGACAGAAGAAATCTAAAACTGATGAAGTATGTACTAATCTTTGTTCTAGTGATTGCATTAAAATGGTACAAAGATACAGAGTTCATAACGAGCATTTGATCTTAGAAGTTAAGAAACTTCAATATCAAGCTCATAAATATAAAACCGATGAGAAAATTTTTAAAGATAAGATGGATGGCTTAAACAAATCAATTTATCAATCAAAATTAGAACTTTATGACAAATATTGTAACATAAATGATTCAACAACTCATAACAATGAGCTATCTTTGGAAATTAATAAATTAAACAGTGAACTCTTATCTGCAAAACTGATTGTTAAGAAATTTGAATTATCTTCTAACATATTTGAAGGTATTATCAAATCTCAAATGGCACAAAAGATTAATAGTGGTAAAGGTGGAGTTGGTTATTCTAACATTGCACCACCAATTAATCATGATTATTCTTGAATGCCTTCTTCAGTTAACACTTGTGATGAAAAGACCTATGGTTTAGGTTTTCAACCATAGTCTGACTTAACTCCTTTAGTCAATGTACCATTGACTGTTGACCCTATCATAAAAAATGAAATTAAAGTTAATCAAGATAATTTTTTGGGCAGAATCTGTGAAGATGGACGGGTTGGTTGAAGAGTGGGAGAGTGATGATGAAATAATTTTTAAGGAAAAGAAAACTTGTAATGAAAACTTTACTTCTAATTCATCATCAAAGATCAATGAAAGTTCAGAAGTTTCTTGTGTTACAAATTTTTACTCTAAAATGTCAAACAAAGAAAAAAAACTTAAATCTAAAATTGAATTTAAGACTAAAGAAAGAAAACAAGTCACAATATCAGTATCTGACTTGAAAATAATTTCAAGAACAGATTTGTTTCAAAAGGCAACATTGATAAAGAAGATTATATTTTTAAAGAAACAAATGCAAGTTTCTTTAAAAATAAGTCTCCTATTATTGCTAACTCTGTGAAATAAGATATATGTAGATCAGGTACAAAAGAAATAGGTCCTACTCCGGTACTTTTTGCTCACAAGAATAAAGTTAATGTAAAACCTCATTAGCATCAAAAGAGATTCAATCTCTTAAGTGAAAAGGGAAAACAAGAGACTGTTAAAGAATCTATAGGTCAAAGACATACTAAAGCCAAATTCTATGATAATCGTGGGAGTTATTATCAACAGTTTGAGAAACAACTCAAGAGCACAACGTTTATCAAAATAAATGTTGTTATGTATGTGGAAAGTCAAATAACACGGCTAGAAATTGTCATCATAAGCAATTATCAAGTAAATAAAGGTTCCACAATTCTATTACAAATAACAGAAAACAATTTTTTCTTAATACAAAATTTAAAAGAAATTTGAATCATTCAAACTCCTTTTCTAATAAAAGAAATGATCAAATAATCACAACTTTGCAAAATAAAAATCCAAACAAGAAATCTTTGTATGTAAATAATGACAATTCATCTTCCACACAAAGTAGTTTCAAGAAATTGGTTAATAGTCAGATTAAACCAATTCAGAAATGGAGAGTTAAAGTAAAGGAATCTGAACCTGATATTGTTAAAGATTACATCTTTAATGATAAAAAAGATATGATATTGAAATCTATATCATATTTAGATGAAAATGGTGTACTCAAGTCAACTATAGCTTGGGTTCCTAAAAATGAATAATTGATTCATTTGTGCAGGAACATCCAAGACCTAGCAGTAACAGTGTATGACACGTTGACAGTGGATGTTCAAGGCATATAACTGGTAATACATCTCTGTTACATAACATCAAACTTTATATTGGAGGATATGTTATTTTTGCTGGAGACAAAGGTGGTAAGATTACAAAGAAAGGTACAGTATTAAATGGTGCTAAGCTTTGAATATGTCAATTTTTTAGAGGAACTAAAACATAACCTGTTAATTGTCTCTCAAAATTATGACAAACAATATTCAACACATTTCACTGATAAAGAATGTCTAATTTTATAACCTTGATTAGTAATTCCCTATGAGTGGATCTCATTGAGAACTCCGAGAGACAAAGACACATACTTACTTGATATGAATGGATCTCATTCATTCGTAACTTCATTGTGTTTGTTGTCTAATGCCTCGGATCCCATCCATGTTGTTGGATAGAGGAAACCGTGTTGTTGGCCTGCCATTAAAAGAATTTCAACTAACTAAACATTCTCTGTCATGTTCAAAAGGCAAACAACATAAACTTCCTAATAAACCAGTTGCTCATACAAAAATTGGCTCTATTCTTCAACTATTACACATGGATTTGTTCGGTCCAGTTAATGTTTTGAGTTTAGGGCGCCGTGCATATTGTTTAGTCATTACTGATGATTTTTCTAGATTTATATGGTTTTTCTTTTTCGCAACTAAAGATGAGACACCTCATTTGCTAATAAAATTCATGACACTTGTGGAGAATAAGACTGATAAAACAATCAAGTGCATTCGAAGTGATAATGGCACCAAATTCAATAATCGTAGATTGAATGAATTTTGTGATTCAAAAGGGATAGCTAGATAATTCAGTTCTGTAGAATCTCCTCAACAAAACAGAGTTGCTGAAAGACGTAACAGAACT
This sequence comes from Flaveria linearis, assembly GCA_024085815.1. Lineage (NCBI taxonomy): Eukaryota > Viridiplantae > Streptophyta > Magnoliopsida > Asterales > Asteraceae > Flaveria > Flaveria linearis. The sequence continues at coordinate 60,619,352 of CM044004.1, read as the reverse complement.
TTAATCGAAGCTGCCAGAACAATGTTACCAGTAGCCAAAGTACCATTATTCTTTTGGGTTGAAGCTATTAACATTGCCTGTTATGTTCAGAAGCGTGTCTTAATCAATAAATAACAAAACATGACTCCTTATGAAATCTTTTTCAAACATAAAACTAAAGTCAAATATTTCAAAACTTTTGGATGTTGTTGCATATTGTAAAACACATTTGATTCAAAGTCTAAATTTGATAAAAAAGCTAATGACTGTTATTTTGTAGGATATTTAGCCAACAAGGTAGCGTATTGGGTTTATAATAAAAAATCAAAACAAATAATTGAGTTATTTGATATTGATTGGCATGAGACTAACAAAGCGGATGTAGGTTCCGCACCTTCATGGGTTTATGATTATGCATCATTGTTTGAAACATTTAATTAATCCTCTATTGTTTCTACAGCTACTATACCTTTGACATCCTCACTTCAGGACATGTTCGCCAATGATCTTGGATCTATTTCATCTCATAAAATAGGGATATCTTCAGAAATACTTTCTTCTACACCGACTATAGTTGTTCCACAGGTTTCTACATCTGATATTTCTCAAACTGATCCTACTGTTGAGCAAGCTCCACAAATTTCTAATCAGAGTTGTTCTTCTACATATATTGATCAAATTGACATCATTCAAGTTCCATTTTGTGATTTATCTATTGAAAATGATAATCATCAAGAGGAAGATATCGTTTATCGACCAGACGAAGGGAATACTGTTGCAGAACCAATGGGTCACATATATAATTTAGACAAAGTTAACTCTGCAGATACCATTCATCAACTGAGAATTAATATGGACCATCCAACTGAAGCAATTATTGGTCCATTATAACAGGGAGTTCAAACTCAAAGTCGTTCTGTAGCAATAAATACATGTTTGTACTAAGGTTTTATTTGCTCAAATAGTGCCAAAGAATGTTAAAATGATATTGAAAGAAAACAGTTACATAGAGGCCATGCAAGACGAGTTGATGCAATTCTAGATTCTAAATATATGGCATTTGTGTGAACTACCAAAGGGTAAGCTGCCGATTGGAAGAAAACGGATATTCAAAAATAAAACAGATGAAAAGGATGTTATGTTCGCAACAAGGCTAGACTTGTTGTTCAAGAATTCTATTAGATTGAAGGACTTGATTATGACGAAGTATATACTCCAGTTGCAAGACTTGAAGCTATACGTATTTTTCTAGCTTATGCGTCATACAAGAACTTCACAGTTTATCAGATGGACGTCAAAACGGCATTTTTGTATGGTGAAATGAACAAAGAAACCTATGTTTGTCAACCATCATGTTTTGAACATCCAGATCATCTTGATTATGTTTACAAGTTAGACAAAGCACTTTATGGCTTACATCAAGCACCTCGTGCTTGGTATGCTAATCTTACTAAACATTTGCTTACAAATGGTTATACAAGAGGTGCTATTGATCAAACTTTATTCTTAAGGAAGAATGGTGGTGATCTTATTCTTGTTCAAGTTTATGTCGATAATATTATTTTTGGATCTACCAATGATGATTTGCAAGGAATTGAAGCAGTGATGACAAAGAATTTTCAGATGAGTTCTCCTAGAGAAATGTCATTTTTCTTGGGTATCGGAGTAAAACAAGATGATAAGGGTATACTCATTCATCAAGAATACTATATTCAAACCATCTTAGACAAATACAAGTTTCAAGACTCCAAGAAAGCTTCAACTCCCATGTCTTCTTGTCCTACTTTGACTCCAGATCTCACAGGAGGAGATGTTGAGCAACATATGTACAGATCAATGATTGAATCTCCAATGTATCTTACTGCAAGCAGGCCAAACATTACGTTTCATGTTTGTCAGTGTGCATGTTATCAGAGTAATTCAAAGGAATCTCACATGAAAGCTGTCAAGCGGATTTTAAGTATATCAAGGGTCAACCAAAACTTGGACAAGAAGTCAAAAGCTGGTGGATGTCAATTTCTTGGCAATAAGTTTATTTCATGGCAGCACAAAAATAGCAGACTGTGTCCACGTCAACTGTAGAAGCTGAATATGTGGCTGCATCAAGTTGTTGTTTACAGACTGTTTGGATTCAACAATAATTACTTAATTATGGCCTTAACATTTCTGACACTAAAATTTTGTGTGATAATACTGCCCTTTTAAACAATGTGAGGAATCCAATTCAACATTCAAAAACAAAGCACATCGACATCTGGAAGCATTTTATTCGTGATTGATTTGAACAGAAGCTTATTCATTTGGAATTGGTTTCCTGTAACACCCCAAAAAATCAAAATGAGTCATCAAGGATAATGGGCTTAATTGATGGGTATTTAATAAAGGAAAGAAATGGCCATGAGCTAAATTATCCTTATTGGGTAGTAGCCTAAGGAATAAAAGACCCATAATCAACCCTTAAGACACTTAACCAACCATCATCTTCCTCATTTGAACCCTAGCCACCCAAATTGATAGAGAGAAAAAGTAGAGAGAGAAAGTCAAGAAAACTCATGATTTGGAGCTTCAAAGGTTAAGAGATTAAAGATCTGGGTGTTGGAGCATCAAACCACAAGAAATGAGCAACAAATCTAGGTAAGAATCGCCCTCTAAACCCTTCTGTAGATCAAACCCGGATTCTAGGGTTTTGGATTTTGAAAATTTGAAAAAAAATCGCATAAATGTCACATTTTTACGTATGAAAACATGTAAAAAGTTAGATATAGCCTCATGGTTGATAAACTAAGAGATTGGACGTAAAAAGTTGTGATTTTGAGTTAAAAACGGGTTGGTTCGTATATTTTGTGCGTTATGCGAAACTGTCTGTGCATCCAGCGAAACTAGGTGTTCAAGCTGCGAAACTGCGAGTTTTCTGTGAAACTATAGTTTCGTAGGTAATTTCGCAGGTAATTTCGCAGCCATGGAATTCCAATGAAAGTTGGGCGCACCTGATAGCGATACTGTCGTGCGAAACTACTGGGTGAAACTGGCAGCGAAACTGCCAGCGAGCCTACCAGTGAAACTGCAGCAAAACTGCCAGCGAAACTGCAGCGAAATTGCCAGCAAAACTGCCAGCAAAACTTCCAGCAAAATTGCTTATCTGACAGCAAAATTAGTAGCGAAGTTAGGCAGAAATTAACCCCATTAAGTGGCTGTTTGATTACTGCTGACTGAGTAGGATCTGATTGAGTCAGAAGTTGACCAAGTTAGAAGTTCTGACTGGATCTGCATTTGACTGAAACTTGATTGTTGGATTTAGTATCTGACTTACTCCAAAAGTTTACATTTTCAGATTTAAAATAACAACATAACAGTGTTTGCAAAATCACTACTGACAAAGATTAATTGTATCAACTACTACAACCCATTACCCAATCTATTGCAAAAGTACAACCCATTATCAAAAGTTTGCATCAACTGCTACAACCCATTACCCAAATTGGCCTCATATACACAATTATATTGCAAAATTTTAGCAAAAGTAGAGAGCTCCTCAACTTATATATGCAATCTGTTGAATGCATCTGATGTAGCCACTTATGTTTAGCAAAGGTTTAGCAAAAGTCTCAAAAGTTTCAATCTACTGTTACCTTTTGGCGAAGTCGCCGAGGATGGGGTAACCTTCTGCCAAGGATGGGACTGCTCGTCGATGGACGTGCCAAGGATGGGGCTGCTCTTTGACGGTTTGGTGGAGTCACCGAGGATGGAGTCGACGGTTGATGGAGTCACCGAGGATAGGGTTCCGAAGGTGGGTGGAAGGTAGGTGGTTGATGGGTTCCGATGGTGGGTGGAGAGGCAGGCGGTCGATGGAGTTCCGATGGTGGGTGGAGAGGTAGGTGGGTCGATGGGGTGCCGAAGGTGTATGGAGAGGCAGGTGGTTCGATGGGTTCTGATGGAGGTGGGGGTGCTCCAGAGGCACAGAAGAAGGTAGGGTGAGGCTGTTGAATGATTTTTGGTTATGGTCAGCTTGGTCAGCTATTGTAAATTTTAGGTCTGGGTCAGCCCATATGACCCGGTCAGAACTGGGTTTCGCAACAGCGGGCTGACCCGCTGACCAAGTCAGCTGGTCAGTCGGGTCAGAAGAAAACAAACAGCCCCTAAATGTTAACTTATCTGCAGGCTGTGTAGTGTGATCCTAGCCTAGAAAGCTTAGTTTAGAAGTTACTCACGATATCCAGGTGAGTTGTAGATCCCCTTATGTAAAAGTTTTTCCATGTTTTTAGGGATATTATGCATAGTAAACATAAGGTTTTCAAGGAAAAGATTTCAAGCGGTTTTAAAAAGAAAATAAATTTTCTAGCTAGGGGCGTTCCCCTTGGACCCCACTAGAGGCTGCTGCCCCTTGGACCCCACTATCAGGGGCTACCGCCCTCAAACCCCCGCTGTCCCGCAAAGGGTCGATTATGTGTTATGATGACTAGTGCTTGGTATGTTGTGTACTTAATAAGTTATGTATTATATATTAAGTGGAGGCCAATATTAATAAGAAGTGGAACTTAACAAATATTACCTCGGGCCCATTTGATGATGAAAAGTCTTGAAAGCACTATGATAGACTTCACTTATGAGTGTGACATATAATGATGGATCCGTATTCATGAGCGGGCTATGTGCCTTGTAGTGTGGATCAACTGTCGGGTTTAGCTACCATGATGATGTGTACCGACGGGGATCGACATTTGTTGTTGATCAGCATGGAGCTCTTGCTTTGTGCAATCTCTCTTATGATGAAGTGAAAGATAATAACAGAATCAAAGATAATGAACATGCTTAACATGATGCAAGAAATGCTATGTAATATGATGTATATGTGGTCATTATATGGAAGATAAAGCTTATATTTTCTTATTTATCTAAAACTAGAACTCGCTCAACAAAGCTGACTTTTATGCATAATAGTGGGCAGGTAAATGCTGATGCTGAGGATGGCATTAGGGAGCTATTTGGAGAGCAATGGATGGCTTTCCTGTCTATGAAATCTTTATTGTAATTTAAAACAATGCACTATGTTTTTATTCTATTTAAAGACAAATGTATGAGTACAATATGATTTTCAAATTTTAAATGAATGTCTATTTAATTCTGCTGCTATGTTTTGAAAAAAAATGATTTTATGCAATGATTAACCAACTGTGAGGTTTCTCGGGAACGGGCCCTTACATTTCCCTTGATGCCAACATCACTGATTTGTTTTTCCAAGGCGTTTGATCATTCAAGATTTGACTTTTTAGTCCAATATTTGGGAATTCTTAACTTTGGTTAGGTTTTCTTCTTACACCCTTTCAAAAAATATTTTCTTTGTTTGTTTAGTTAAAATTGTTGTTTTCTTTCTATATAATCATAATTTTAGGGGGAGAAAATTTGAAATTACTTTGAAAAATATTTTATTTTTAGGGGGAGTAACTTTTTGGTGTAAAAATTTAAGGCCCCATTCCCGGGCACCTCACAGTTGTTGATTCATAGCACTAAAGATACTTACTAGTATACATTCCATAAAACAATGCAGCGGAATAAATATCAAAAGTCATCCATTTAGTTAATAAAAACTGTTGCTAAACAATACACCCATAATTTTTATTAGTTACAAAAGATTGTTTAACTGCATTACAAAGTAACAAAATTATTAATCATGAACGGATGTCAGTCTTGCCCCGCGGAATAGCTTTCCCAGTGTGCCATACTCAGCAAATGCTTACCTGCCAATTGAAAATGCATAAAAGTCAGTGTTGCTGAGTGAGTTCTAGTTTTCTAAGTATTAAAAATACCTTGTATAATGTATACATATGAAAATACTCTTTTTGTAAAAATACATCTCTTACTCTTGTATGTGAGCACGCAATAACTATACAACAAGGTAATGTTCTCTTTCTTTACTGTATTCCTTGTTTATTTCGTATGCTTTTAACTTTATCTTTCACTGTCTATGTGGACCAATGGGCAATACCCTAAACTATGTGGGCGGAGAAACTGGTGTTGGGCCCCTTACAGTTTATAGTCTGAATTACTATATACAAGGCCGGCCCAGTCACCTAGGGTATGCTACAAAGGTCCGCCAATCTCAATTTATTGGCCCCGTGAGCACAAGGGGTAGCTAACCCGCATCACAGTTGAGCTAACGACAACAAGGTCGTGCACCTCCTATAAGCTTGCAAGACTTGTTAACTCTTTAGTTAAGTTCTACTTCTCTTTATCATTATTCTTTCACTTTGTTAAAGATAATACTTGCATTATGATCATATGCACACCACATAGGTCACACAATAATAATTACTATGATCATAGGAACAACTTATAATAATACAAATATAATAACAATTAAAAACCCTAAGTCAAACATGGGTCAAACTCTAATGATTCTGTTCTGCTCAAAATTTCAGAAAATACTCTAAGTGTTCTAGACGCATGAGCACTATGCAGGCGCATGAGGTCTGTTCAGACGCATGGGCACTATTTAGGCGGTTCAACACTTGGGCGTTTGGAACATCCCAGACGCATGGGCACTATTTGGACGTTTCATCACCTAGACGTTTGGGCCATCCCAGACACATGGGCACTATTTGGACGGTTGGTCCGTACTTAGGCGTCTGAGTCAAATTCTTAGACGTACGGGCTACTGTTCAGATGGTTGGGCTTGCACTTAAAATTTTCTAAGGTATTTCTAGACGGTTGGGGCACTGTTTGGGCGGTTGGGCCCTGTTTAGCCGTTTAGGCCTACTTAAAACTTTCTTAGGCAATTCTAGATGGTTAGGGGTACTGTTTAGGCGGTTGAACAACCTGTTTAACATATTCTTAATATATTACAAATCCCAATCATTTTCCTTACATGTTCTAGGCTTAATAACACTATTCTAAGTATAACTAACATATAACAACCATAAAACATTATCCTACGCACATAGACACATACGAGTGTTCAAGCATCTTTTGTAAAATGGTTTTACATACATTTTCAGCCCCAAAATGTTTAAAACAAGTAAAATACGGGGTTTAGAAACTCACCTTAGATTGTTTTCAGGTTTGAACTCTTCTTTGAGCTTCCCAGACGTTTCTAGCACCTAAAACCCACACACATATAAAATCCAAACACACAATCACATTTATAGCCACATAACCGAAACTATAAACATCTAAAACATCATAAAATTGGGAATTCTTACCGAAAACATCGAACTTTCCTTCTTCTTCTACAAACCTCCAAGAATTCTCTGTTGTTTCTCTCTCTAAAAATATCCGAATGTGGATGTGAATAAGCAACATGGGCGGCCATGTTGCTTTATTCACCAACTTTCAAACCTTTTGTCCTTTTGGACACTTTTAGCCCTTCAACTTGAGTTTTATAGCTTTTTCATCTTTTCCTTTACTTTTATTCTTTCTTTATATCTAAAAGAAATAACCGGGTGTTACAGAAAATAAAAACAATAATGATAAAATAAAAATTAAATTTTCAAGCTTATATAGAAAATGATAACACATTTCATGATTTTGAATCATTACATTCTAAGGCATACAAGAAACTGACTTGAATTATGTTTGATATGTTGATAGGCTGGACATTCAAGAGTGAAAAGCTATTTCTGTGATGCACTAATAGTAAACATTCAATGACTAATGTGGGGATCTCATCAAGGTTTTATGAATACACTGATTTCGTGCTAAAATTGATTGAGAGTTACAGTCTAGTCATACTCAAACCAGTTACTTTATGACTCAACGTATTTCAGATAATATATGTATATATTCATATATATACATTGTAAGGTCCCGTTCCCGGGCACCTCAAAGTTGGACTATCACTACACAAAACACATAAACATACATTTAACTAAAACATCACAACGGAAATTAATTAAAACCATTTCATATATTAATGAACGCTTTTGTAAAATAATACAATGTAGTTAACTGTTACAAAATATCATAATTTTCATTACATCGCAAAAACATCATTGTTATACAAATGGATGTCATCCCAAAAATGCCAAGTAGCTGTGTCGTGCCATCCTCAGCAACAATCACCTGCCAACTGAAAAATACATAAAAGTCAGCGTTGCTGAATGAGTTCTAGTTTTATAAATAAAATACATCGCTTGTTATACAAAATCGTTCTTTACTTTCATATGTGCTCATACATCATACGTAAAAATAGATAATCTTATTATTATCTTCAACATCATTCATTAACTTTTGTTCATTCATCATCGTACGTTATCGTTATCATTCGTTATCTTCCTTACCATGTTTTATGTACATTTACCTTTATCTTCCTCACATTCCGGGCCAATGCCACGGGCTATACCCTACCGTCATGCATAAAGCGGGTACTAGGTCTAAGTCTATAATTAGACTCCCATACATTATGCCTGGTGGCCTGACCTGTAAAGGCCCCGTTCCCGGGACGCTTACAGCTGGCCAATCATAGCACATAAAACATATAATTACATTAACTTTAATAAACATTGCAGCAGAATCAGTAAAATAACTTTTCATTTCAATATAAATGCTTTTGCGAGTTAATACAACATTCGTTATAAAACATCGTTTGTTCGCATTACAATGCAAAAACATTATGCAAAAGAATGTCATAAAAATGAGCCAAGTAGTTGCCCCGTGCCATCCTCAGCAACTATTACCTGCCAACTGGAAAACACATAAAAAGTCAGCATTGCTGAGTGAGTTCTAGTTTTATAAATAAAATACTTTACTTTCTATATAATCCTTCTTTACTTTCATATGCGTTCATACATCATACGTATAGATAGATAATATTACTTTTGTCTTTCATTAACATTCATTGTTATATAGCATGCTTTCAATTCATGCTTTTCATTAACATTCTCTTTCGTTTGTTCTCATCCTTTCGTAACGTACTCATTATCATTCTTTTACTTTCGTACATATTTACTTTCTTTCTTTCTTTCTTTAGTTCGTTACGTCATTCTTTTACGTTCATCTGGATTGATGAACATTACCCTGGACATTTTGCACGAAGCTGATGTTGGACCTGTGGTAATTAAACCACGAACATTGTACACGAAGCTGATCTAGTCACCTAGGGCAAGTCATCTCTCCCGTTCATTCAAACCAATTGGTCCTACCCCGAACATTGTGTACGAAGCTGATGCTAGACCTGTGGTAATTAAACCACGAACATTGTGCATGAAGCTGATCCAGTCACCTAGGGCATACCAAAGGGCCTTGTCAATCTCAATGATTGACCCTGTGTGCATCCTTTGGGGTAGCTAGCCCGCATCACAGTTGAGCTAACGACAACATGGTCGTGCACCTCCTTTCATTTGCTTGCAAGCCATTCGTTCATTCATTACGTTTTACTTCTCGTCGTTGTTATCTTTCATTTTGTTACGTTATTCTTTACGTTCATTCATTCATTCGTCATATTACGTAAAGTAATAACATAATATTTAACGTATTTCATAACATAAAGTAAATACGTTTTCATACCATTTAAGATAACACATTATACCTGTCATACATCATACATACATTCCATAACACTAAGACATCTCATAATTATGCTTAAACTGTGTAATTATTACCCATAAGTATACTTAGTCAAAACCCTAGACATTCTATTTTTTTCCTAAAATTTCAGAAAATTATTCTAAGGGTCTAGACTCATGGGCACTATTTGGGCGCTTCTGCCCTATTCAGACGTCTTGCCATGCAGACGTCTGGACTTGGTAACTTTTTCACTTTAGACGCATGGGCCTATTTAGGCGCATGGGCCATATTCAGACGTTTGGACTTACACAGTCATCCTGGTCAATATTCTAGACGGTTGGGCACTATTCAGCCGCATGGGCCTGACTTAGACTCACGGGCACTTAGGCGGTTGGGCACTATTTAGACGTTTGGGTCTACACTTAGCCATTTTTCACTTAGTTGCATGGGCCTGTTTAGGCGGTTGGGCACTATTCAGGCGGTTGGGCTTTTTGGGCGGTTGGGCTTTTTGGGCAGTTAGGCATACTTAAAAAAAATTCAACCGTTGGACGCATGGTCCACTGGTTAGACGGTTGGGCATCCCATTTTCACTTAAACAATATAAATCAATCCCAATTCATCCTAAATCAGAATCTAAGCTTAGTTATAACATGCTAAGCATCATACCATGTAGATATACACATATATGTCCCAAATTTACACCGACCCACATGCATATTTACACACACACACACATACGGTTGAAACCCGTTTCTCATAAAATAATGCACACATGCATTTTCCAGCCCCAAAGTAGTTAAAAACATGTTAAAAAGGGGGTTCTAGAACTCACCGTTGCTGCTTTTGAGCTTACACCCTTCTCTTGAGCTTTTCAGAGGTTTCTAACACCTAAAACACACTAAAACACATAACGCGAACATACAATAACACCTATGATCACATAACTGAGGCTAAATCAACTAAAAACAACTTGAAACACATAATCTTACCCTAAATCTTCAACTTCTTCTTGTTCTTCAAAAAAAATCCGAGAGTTCTGCCCTTTCTCTCTCTAAAAACTCGAATGACAAAATATGAGCAAGCAACATGGGCGGCCATGTTGCTTTATTCCCCAACTTTCTAAAGTTTCGTCCTTTTGGACACTGTTAACCCCTCTACTTGGGTTAACTTACATTATCTTTCTTTTCCTTTACTTTTTTTCTTTCTACATGCCTTTAGAAATAACCGGGTGTTACAAGTCCACCCCCCTTATATAGGTTTCATCCTCGAAACCTGTTATTCCTCAAACAGATGAGGGTAATGCTGCCTCATCTCTTTTTCAGTCTCCCATGTTGATTCGGATCCCTTCCTGTGCTTCCACTGTACACGCATAAGAGGAACCACTTTATTTCTTAGCCTCTTCTTCTTATGATCAATGATCGCCACTGGTTGCTCCACATAATTGAGTCGTTCATCCACTTTGATGTCCTCCAATGGTACAACCATATCTTCATCTGCTAAAAACTTTTGTAAATGAGATACATGGAACGTAGGGTGAATTCCACTTAACTCATCCGGTTGTTCCAGCCTGTAGGCCACCTCTCCTACTCGAGCAATGATTCAGAAAGGTCCTATATACCTTGGGCTCAACTTGCCCCATTTTCTAAACCGAATGATACCCTTCCAAGGTGAGACCTTTAACATGACCCTATCACCCACCTGGAACTCAATCGGGCTACGCCGCTTATAAGCATACGACTTTTGCCTATCTTTGGCTGCCTTCATAAAAGCTTTGATCTTTTCGAGCTTCTACGTTGTAACCTCTGTTACTTTAATACTCCCTAACTCTTTCTGACCAATATCAACCCAGCAAACAGGTGTCCTACATCTTCTACCATATAGCATCTCGTAGGGCGGAATGCCAATGCTGGCATGATAACTGTTGGTGTACGAGAATTCTGCTAACGGCAGATGGTCATCCCAACTTCCTCTAAAATCGATCATGCATGCTCGAAGCATGTGCTCAAGTGTCTGGATTGTCCGCTCAGACTGACCATCCGTTTGAGGATGATAAGTCGTGCTGATGTGTAGCCTTGTCCCCATCGCATCATGGAATTTCTTCCAAAACTTAGATGTAAACCGAGTTTCACGATCTGACACAATAGACATCGGCACACCATGACGAGCTACAATCTCTTTGATAAATAGATCCGCGAGCCTCTCAGATGAATACGTCTCTCAGATCGGTAGTAAGTGAGCACTCTTCGTCAAGCGATCAACTATCACCCATATAGCATCATACTCTTTCGGGTTACATGGTAGCTTCGTAATAAAGGCCACGGTGATATGCTCCCACTTCCACTCGGGTATATGTAACGCCCCGAAATTTCCCGAAATAAGCCATTTAATAATAATGGGCTTTTAAGGGTTAATTTAAGAAATAAAGGGGTAAATTAGTGGGCTATGGATAAAATTAGCCTTAATGGGCTAGGCTTGATGGGTTTAAGGGCCCTAATTAGCCCTTAAACATGCAAAATCAGTTCCATTCCATCACCTTGCAACCCTAGCCCCCAAATTTGTAGAGAGAGAAAGTAGAGAGAGAAAGTGTAAGAAACTCAAGTTTTGGAGATTCAAAGGTGGAAGAGTGAAGACCTGGTTGATTGGAGCATCAAAACTGAAGGAAAGAGCAACAAAACAAGGTAAGAATCGACCTCTAAGGCCTTCTGTAGATCAAACCCGGATTCTAGGGTTTGGGGTTTTGAAAAGTTTCAAAGAAACACATAAAGGTCAAATTTTTACGTATGAAAACGTGTAAAAAGGCTAGATCTGGTTTCATGGAAGGTAAACCAAGGATTTGGATGTAAAAAGTTAAGATTTTAGGTTAAAAACGGGCTGGTTCTTAGTTTTTATTCATCCAGTGAAACTGGGCCCCGATCCAGCGAATTTAAGTATTCATCCAGCGAAACTGTGCATTTATCCAGCGAAACTAGGAGAATCCTAGCGAAACTACAGTTTCGCTACAGCGAAACTACAGTTTCGCTGATAGCTTCGCTAAGTACTTAGGCTGACCTTAGACATTACGAAACTAGGAAATTCCAACGAAAGTTGGGCGCTCATGCCAGCGAATCTGTCCAGCGAAACTGACAGAAGTGCTGCCCAGCGAAACTGGTAGCGAAACTGTCAGCGAAACTGGCAGCGAAACTACCAGCGAAACTGTGGGCGAAACTATGAAGAAAATGATGTTTTTGCATATTAACTTTCGTGCAGCTAGACTATTCAGGCTATAGCTTGAGAGGCTTAGAATTTAAGCTATTAGACAAGTTCAGGTGAGTTCTAGACCCCTCCTTTACCCGTTTTCAATGTTTTGGGGTGATATGCATACTAAAATACATACTTTTATGAGAACGGTTTTTAAGACCTTTTATCAAGAAAATAAAATTTTCTAAAGTAAAATGTGCCATTTAAATAGTTCAAAATAATTTTCGGGTGCGCTGACCTGGCAGCCCAGCCAGGGGCGTTGCCCCTTGGACCCCACTAGGGGCTGCCGCCCCTAGAACCCCGCTATCAGGGGCTGCCGACCCCGAACCCCCGCTGTCCCGCGGAGGGTCAGTTATCTAGTTTATCTCTCATGATTGATGAAATGTGAATGCTTAGACTAAGAGTTTGCTTCTTATTATGTGTTAAGTGTATGTGAAAACTAAAGATATAAGTGAAACTTAAAGAACTGTTATTGGGCCCATAACGTGTACCTTGATAAAGTGATAAAGTAAAGCCTTGCAAGAAAATTGATAAAGGAGGGTTGCATTCGTTGTGCCCTCACCAGTGATAAAGTGATAAAGTATGCTCGAACAGGCAGGTCAGTAAGTCCTGAATTGGCATGACAATAATGGCCTGATCGGGTATGACAGTAAGTCCTTAATTGGCATGTCGGTAAAGTCCTAGGCGAGCCTAGGCACCGATAGTGACAGAGAATTGACGGATAAAGAAGAGTAATAACAAGAAATGATAAAGTATTGATAAAGCGATAGCCTGTGTGCATTGGTATTTTGATAGACAATGATTATTTTCAATTGATAAAAGCTAATATCTTTTACAAAAGTTATTTAGCAAAGTAAACCTAGAATTCACTCAGCGAAGCTGACTTTTGTATGCATATCAGTTGACAGGTGAGAGTAGAGCTATGGGATAGAAGCATGGGACTGAAGCTTCTTGGCACTAGAAGACTGGCATCCCTGATGGAGAAAAGCTTAAGAGGACTTTTAAATAGTTTTGAAGATTAAAGACAATGTTTATATATTTAATTGTAATGAATTGAAATTACAGTATTTTCCGCTGCAATATATATTTATACATATATGAGTAAATGATTGCTTTAAATCGATGTTTTGCTATGAATGACCAACTGTGAGGTCCCCCTGGAAAGGAGGGCCTTACGGTATATCCAGTTGTTGGATTTTCCCGTATGGCTTATGGTGTTCCGCCTTCACTTGCAACCAGGTAAAGCATTTGCTCACATACTCTGCTACGTCACGCTTCATACCCGGCCACCAGTAATCTTTCTTTATGTCGTAGTACATCTTGGTAGCACCGGGATGAATGGAGTATCGAGTCTTGTGAGCCTAGTCCATGATCCTTCCATGTAAATCCCCATAACGAGGAATCCACATCCGCCCATATCGGGTCTTAACACCGAGAGAGTTTTCACCCAACTTTGCAACTAGACCCCTCATTCTTTCAGTGTTAAGACGATCTTCTTTTAAAGCCTCGTCTTGAAGCTCCTTGACCTGTCATCACGTCAGAGGTCATAATCAACTAATATGCCTTCACCCGGATCGGCTCAGGTTTCTCCTTTTGGCTAAGGGCATCTGCCACCACGTTGGCCTTGCCCGGATGGTAATGGATCTCGCAATCATAATCCTTTATGAGCTCCAACCATCGCCGTTGTCTCATGTTCAAATCTTTCTGCTCGAAGCAGTACTTCAAGCTTTTATGGTCATTGAAGATTGTGTACTTCGTCCCTTATAAGTAGTGCCGCCAAATCTTCAACGCGAAAACCACCGCAGCTAGTTCTAGATCGTGCGTAGGATTATTGACCTCGTGGGTTTTTAGCTGTCGGGATGCGTAGGCTATCACCCTTCCACATTACATCAATACGCAACCTAGCCCAGAATAAGAGGCATCCGAATACACCACTAAATCTTCACTCCCCTCGGGCAATGTCAAGATAGGAGCATGTGTTAATCTCGCCTTTAACTACGCGAAAGCACCCTCCTGTTCTCGACCCCACACGAACTTCACATCCTTGCGAGTCAACTTTGTCAAAGGTGAGGCTATCTTGGAAAAGTCTTCAATAAACCTCCTGCAGTAGCCCGCCAATCCCAAGAAGCTATGAATCTCGGATGGCATCTTAGGAGACTTCCATTGCATCACGGCCTCCACCTTTGCCAGGTCCAGCATGATTTCCTCAGCATTTACCACATGACCCAAAAATTGCACCTCGCGTAACCAAAAAGCACACTTGGAGAACTTAGCATATAGCTTCTCCTTTCTCAACGCCTCCAACATTTCCTAAATATGACCGGCATGCTCTTATTCACTCATTGAATAAATCAGGATATCCTCAATGAATACAATCACTGATTTATCCAACATCGGCCGACACACCTGATTCATGAAATCCATAAAAGCAGCAGCACGTTGGTTAAACCAAAGGACATAACGAGAAAATCGTAGTGTCCATAATACGTGCGAAATGCTGTTTTAGGAATATCTTGCTCCTTCACCTTCAGCTGATGATAGCCAGATCGAAGATCTATCCTCAAGAACCAGCTGGCAGCTTGGAGCTGATCGAACAAGTCATCGATACTCGATAATGGATACCGATTTTTCACCGTCAACTTGTTCAGCTCACGGTAGTCAATACACATCCGCATGCTACCGTCCTTCTTCTTTACAAACAAGACCGGGCACCCCAAGGAGAGATACTCGGCCTGATAAAACCTTTATCAAGCAAATCTTACAGTTGCTCCATTAACTCCTTCATCTCAGTCGGAGCTAACCGATACGGTGCCTTAGCGACAGGCTGAGCACCGGGTATCAAGTCAATTTGAAATTTGATTTCGTGATCTGGTGGCACACCTGATAAGTCTTCTGAGAACACATCGGGAAAGTCACACACCACCGGTACCTCAGACAATTGTGGTGTTGACATGTCCAAATCTTTCACGTAGGCCAAGTAAGCGTTACATCCACGCCTGATGCACTTTCCCGCCACCACCATCAAAATCACTTTCGGGATTGTCATAACTAGATCACCGTATATCGTCACCGAACTCCAGTCAGGTGCTATCAGTCTAATCATCTTCTTTCGACTACGATATTTGCTTCATAGGTTGCTAACCAATCCATCCCTAGTACTACATCAAATCCACCTAGGGGCATCCAATGTTACTTAGCAGCAAACCTATGGCCTTCTAATTCTATGGCACAGTCCTCTATCACCTTAGTAACTCTAATGGACTTACCAATAGCAGTTTCTACGTCAAAGGGCCCATCGATACATTTACTATTAACAGGCAGTTTAGCACAGAAAGTAGCAGAAATAAAACTCCTACTACCACTAGAATCAAATAACACAGAAGCAAGAGTTTGATCTTCTAGAAACATACCTGAATAACATTAGGGTCCGTCCTAGCCTCCTCTCTGGTCATCGTGAATGCTCTAGCGCTGACCTTTTGATCCCCAGTCCCGGTCTTCTTCCCTGCTCCGGAACTTTCTGCCTTCGGCTTCTTGCACTCCCTACTTATGTGACCTACTTCACCACAGTTGAAGCACCTCGCCGCTCTGTAATCACTGGCGATGTGGTCGGGCTTCCCACACTTGAAACAGACGTTAAGCCCCAGCCTACACTCACCAGCATGCTCCTTTCCACACTTCCCGCATCTCTTCACTCCTGAGCCTGCGGCAATCACCCGTCGATCATCCATCCTCGCCTTCTTGTTATTCGGGGTGAAGCCACCACGCCCAAACCGTTTCCTGTTTCGGTCATCACCACCCGTCTTCTTCCCCTCGACCACCATCACCTCCCTCTCATCATACAACCTCCCAGCCAAGTCAACCACTGACCTAAACGTACTCGGTCAGGCGGCGATCATATGTCTGCGGATGTCCGCCGGTAAGCCCTGAATGTATCTCTTGATCTTTCGTGACAGGGGTGTCACCTGATCCGGCACCAGCCGTGCCATCTCGTTGAACTTGGTGGTGTACTGCTGATGTGTCATGGTCCCCGCCTCCAGCTGCAGGAATTCTCTCTCCACCTTGTCCAACTCCTGATGAGGACAGAACTCCTCAATCACCAACTTCTTCAGCTCGCCCCACCTCATCCTGTTAATCGCCCTTCTACCCTCGGCTTGGACGATGTTGTCCCACCAGCATAGAGCTGAGTTCATAAAAGAATGGGTGGCAAACTTCACCTTCTAGTCCTCCCGGCACTTGCTGATTTCCAGAACAGCCTCCATCTCTCTTACCCACCGGTGAGTAGCAGCAGCAGTGCCATTTCAATCAAGGGTAGGGGGCTTGCATCTTTGGAATGCCCCATAGTTACAGCCTCGTGCTGCCTCCGGAACAGGATCCTCTTCCTCCTCCTCCTCATCAGTAGGGATAACTGTCTCGATCTCAGGTTGCTCTCTCCCTGCCGAATACCTGTTCCTATCCCACCTCTCTCCTTCTCTAACAGTCTTGATCACCTCGGTCACTCCAGATGTCAGTATTGTCTGCATGACCTGATGAACCTCTTCCACCACAGCCTCCTTTTTCGAGGCTCTCAAGTTAGCACTTTCATCACCACCCTCCGAATGAGGGGTCTCAGGCTCCTCATGGGTTACCTTCTCAACCCTGGGCCTTCCTCTTGTGGCTTGTGGCTTAGTACCACGTCCACCACGTACTCCGCCTCGTGAAGCCTTAGAAGATCTACCTCCGGCCATTCCTAATCGCTATAAGATCCAAACACTAACATGATCATTCAAGGTAATAGCTTAGTTTATGTCAAGTATAGTAAGTCCCTAATTAAAGTGGCCAATTGTGATCAGCCACTTACTTTACTCTTCACACCCTAAGCACTTCCTATCCTGACTACATCAGTATCTAAATCTACTAAAGGCAAACAGATCAAATAATATGCGCACATAATACCGGTTAACATTAAAGAAAATACCTGATGGCACGTAGCTACTTGGACTGGCATCCCTCCCCTTTGTCCGATTCTCAGTTTAAGTTTAGGTTTCTTTTGAAAATATTTACCCATTTCACTTAAACTTTGGCTCTGATACTAACTTGTAAAGTCCCCGTTCCCGGGACACTTACAGCTGGCCAATCATAGCACATAAAACATATAATTACATTAACTTTAATAAACATTGCAGCGAAATCAGTAAAATAACTTTTTATTTCAATATAAATGCTTTTACAAGTTAATACAACATTCGTTACAAAACATCATTTGTTCGCATTACAATGCAAAAACATTATGCAAAAGAATGTCATCCAAAATGAGCCAAGCAACTACCCTGTGCCATCCTCAGCAACTATTACCTACCAACTGGAAAACACATAAAAGTCAGTGTTGCTGAGTGAGTTCTAGTTTTTTAAATAAAATACTTTACTTCCTATATAATCCTTCTTTACTTTCATATGCGTTCATGCATCATACGTATAGATAAAGAATATTACTTTTGTCTTTCATTAACATTTGTTGTTATATAGCATGCTTTCAATTCATGCTTTTCATTAACATTCTCTTTCGTTCGTTCTCATCCTTTCATAACGTACTCATTATCATTCTTTTACTTTCGTACTTATTTACTTTCTTTCCTTCTTTCTTTAGAACGTTATGTCATTCTTTTACGTTCATATGGATTGATGAACATTACCCTGAACATTGTGCATGAAATTGATGCTGGACCTGTGGTAATTAAACCACGAACATTGTGCACGAAGCTGATCCAGTCACCTAGGGCAAGTCATCTCTCCCGTTCATTCAAACCAATTGGTCCTACCCCGAACATTGTGCACAAAGCTGATGCTGGACCTATGGTAATTAAACCATGAACATTGTGCAAGAAGCTGATCCAGTCACCTAGGGCATACCAAAGGGCCTTGTCAATCTTAATGATTGACCCTGTGTGCATCCTTTGGGGTAGCTAGCCCGCATCATAGTTGAGCTAACGACAACATAGTCGTGCACCTCCTTTAATTTGCTTGCAAGCCATTCGTTCGTTCATTACGTTTTACTTCTCGTCGTTGTTATCATTCATTTCGTTACGTTATTCTTTACGTTCATTCATTCATTCGTCATATTACGTAAAGTAATAACATAATATTTAACGTATTTCATAACACTAAATAAATACGTTTTCATACCATTTAAGATAACACATTATACCTGTCATACATCATGCATACATTCCATAACCCTAAAACATCTCATAATTATGCTTAAGCTGGGTAATCATTACCCATAAGTCTACTTAGTCAAAACCCTAGACTTTCTATTTTTTTCCTAAAATTTCAGAAAATTATTCTAAGGGTCTAGACGCATGCGCACTATTTGGGCGCTTCTGCCCTGTTCAGACGTTTTGCCACTTTGCAAACATCTGGACTTAGTCACTTTTTCACTTTGGACGCATGGGCCTATTTAGGAGCATGGACCCTATTCAGACGTTTGGACTTACACAATCATCCTGGTCAATATTCTAGACGGTTGGGCACTATTCAGCCGCATGGGCCTGACTTAGACGCGTGGGCACTTAGGCGGTTGGGCACTGTTCAGACGTTTGGGCCTATACTTAGCCATTTTTTACTTAGACACATGGGCCTGTTTAGGCAGTTGGTCACTATTCAGGCGGTTGGGCTTTTTGGGCGGTTAGGCATACTTAAAAAATTTCAACCGTTGGACGCATGGTCCACTGTTTAGACGGTTAGGCATCCCATTTTTACTTAAACAACATAAATCAATCCCAATTCATCCTAAATCAGAATCTAAGCATAGTTCTAACATTCTAAGCATCATAACATGTATATATACACATATATGTCCTAAATTTACACCCACCCACATGCATATTTACACACACACATACGGTTGAAACCCATTTCTCATAAAATCATGCACACATGCATTTTCCAGGCCCAAAGTAGTTAAAACATGTTAAAAAGGGGGTTCTAGAACTCACCTTTGCTGCTTTTGAGATTACACCCTTCTCTTGAGCTTTTTAGTCGTTTCTAGCACCTAAAACACACTAAAACACACAACCCGAACATACAATAACACCTATGAGCACATAACCGAGGCTAAATCAACTAATAACAACTTGAAATACATAATCTTACCCTAAATCTCCAACTTCTTCTTCTTGTTCTTCAAAAAAAGCCGAGAGTTCTGCCCTTTCTCTCTCTAAAAACTCGAATGACAAAGTGTGAGCAGGCAACACGGGCGGCCATGTTGCTTTATTCACCAACTTTCCAAAGTTTTGTACTTTTGGACACTTTTAACCCATCTACTTGGGTTAAATTACATTTTCTTTCTTTTCCTTTACTTTTATTCTTTCTACATACCTTTAGAAATAACCGGGTGTTACATGACCACAGTACCGGGGTAACTTCATTCGGACCAATGCCATGTGCTATACCCCACCGTCACACATAAAGCGGGTACTCGACCGAAGTCTATAAATGGACTCCCATACATTGTGCCCGGTGGCCTGACCATAGTACCAAGGTAAGCAGCAAGATCCCATACGTATGGTCAATCACAAGGATTAGACCCCAGTGCGTAACTGCGTATCCTTCCGGGGTAGCTAACCCACGCATAGTTGAGCTAACACCCTTCATTGGGTGTGAACCTCCATACATTGCTTGCAAGACTTTTCTTACATCCGTTCATTCATTAATGCATGCATTCATTCTTTCTTTATGTTCAACATATCATTATCACTAACTTCCGATTACATAATACTTTTCATTCATTTCATACTCATAACATGTAAGTCACCAAATAATACATAATAGGAACATAAGGAAACACAACATAAACATACATAGCATCACATATCATCACATGCATCATCACACATCATCATAAACATCATGCATCATCCCTTCCCATACACATACACATACATAACAAGTCATCATAGAACATAACCGACCCTCCGGGGGACAGCAGGGTTTTAGCCCCTGACAGCGGGGTCCTAGGGGCAGCAGCCCCTAGTGAGGTCTAAGGGGCAACGCCCCTGGCTGGAAAAATCGATATTCCTACTAAAACCTCTTAAAAATATTTCCAAGTTTTTAGGCATGAAAAATTTTATTTTAACACATTCGTATCATGAACTACACTTAACACTAGATTCTAAGCATCACATCATGTTCATAACTACAATTTTAAACCCAAACTTGCACCCACCCACATACCTATTCATACATACACATACGAGTGAAAACCCATTTTTGTAAAAACATTTTTACATGTATTTCCAGCACCAAAATCGTTTAAAACATGTTAAAAGGTGGTCCTAGAAAATAACCTTATGCAACTTTGGGTATAACTTCCTTCAAACCCGTTTGGTATGAGCTTAAACACCTAAAAACCCACCAAAAACACACAACCGAACATACAAACACGCATAAGCACAAACCCAAGACTGAAAATCAGTCAAAAGAACTTCAAGTCACCTAAAACATACCTTGAATTCGATCTTCTTATTGTTCTTCTTCAAAAACCCGAATTCTCTGCTCTTTCTCTCTCTCTAAAATCGAAAGAAATGAGATGTGCAGGTGATTATGGGAGGCCATATCACCTTTATGCACCAACTTTTATTCTTTTTGTCCTTTTTACACTTTAACCCCTCAACTTGGGTTAAATTGCACTTTATCCTTTTATTCACGTTTATTCTTTTGTTCTTGTCTATTAAAAATATTCGGGTGTTACATACATACATACATACATACATACTACCATCCATCCATCCATAGATACATACATACATATATATATATATATATATATATATATATAAATCAAAGGAGAAACATGGTATTCAAAATAAACGCAGTATAGAAAAGATAAAAACAAATAAAATGAGCAAAAAGAAGCCAAAAAAGCCATATAGGAATATAAGATGCCAATGAGCATATTAAAAGATATGTCATAGACATACATACTATATGTTAATATTTTCTTCTTTAAGAATATTTTATGACACAGGAGGGAAAATGAAAAGATGGGTGCATGTAAGTCCGACTTGGCTTGTAAGTGCTATACATCTTGCGAGGGCAAAACATAAGTCCGACTGGCAGTTAACAAGTCCTACAACTTGTTAATATTTTGTGCTCATAAACATTTCAGGTGCTAGTTATAATCAAATAGATATTATACAAGATAGAAATAAAATCTAAAAAAGGCTGATCAGAAGTGAAAGGTTTAAGTCAAATTGGGGTGACTTGAAATCTCAAAAGTGTCTTCAAGCTAGATAAGGGTGTTTGCAAGATTTTTGATTGTGGAGTCCATTGGGTTCATATACTTTAACTAAAACATGATAAATATCATAGTTTAAGTGTCTAAGTAAATCTTGAAGTCGTAGTTTAAAGTGGATACAACAAATCAACAATCGACGTAACTAGTGTTATTTATAATAATGCTTGTTGATGTCAATGATTAATTTCTAAGAAATATGACTCTATACCTGAAAATTTATCAAAAATTTAAGTTATTAGACTAGTCATTGTGTCTTTTTGTTTTTATTAAAAGTGTATTTTGTTAACGGGTGTTAGTCTTAGTTTTACAAATTTTTCAAAATTAAGGGTGTTTTAACAATTGTAAACACTTAGTGAAACATAATCATTTTCATAATAAATTCAAAAGGCTCAATATGATGATTAAAATTGAAAAAATCAAATAGTTGAAATTTCATGAAAAACAGAACTTTTCACATGAAAGGTTACTTTTATGCGAAAAGTTCACCATGCGAGAACTCAGACTTCTCGCGCGAGAAGTCTGAGTGCTATATAAAGCACAGTTGTGCGAAAAGTGAAGTATTCGCATAGTTACCCTCTGAAATTCACATTTAAATTCTAAGTGTTGAAACTCTGTCCAAATCAAAAATATATCTGATTGTGATCGCCTATTGTTGATTAACAACTTATTAAGGTAGATTATTGATAATATGTTTGATTTGATTCTGTTTGAAACATGACCTAAACTTAAAGGACAAATACATGTTAAAATTGAACAAATTAATCATACTACACCTTAATAATGACTTAATCGACACATATGAAACATGTTTGGATGGTTAAAACACTCTAAAATTGATAGATTGAAAGTTTGAATTTGAACAGTTGTCTCATGCGAAAAGTCACTTTGAAAATAAACAGACATGAAAACTTGACCTTTCACACGAGAATTTTGACCACTGCTCAATTCAAATTCAAGCGAAAACTTGACCTTTCGCACGAGAAGTTAAGTTGAAAATTTGTAGTTTTCGGGCGAGAAATTGTAATTTTCGTGAGAGAAGTTAAAATTTCTAAAATTTTTATAAGTGTTGAAATTTTTAAGTCTGAAATTTTTTGTTTTTCATATAGACTTATCAATTTGTTTCATGTTTCTGATGGCAAGGTCTATGGTATTTAACAAAAACCATAATGCCATAGCATATCTCAGTGATGTCCCTGAAGAAAAAGCTTTATTTTGATCACTGATCAAGGGATTAATGACATCTTGGATTTATCATGCTATATCATCTAATCCTGCTATATACACGGATGTGATTGACCAGTTCTGGTAATCTGATGCTAATGAGATTGATGGTGAAGGAGAACCATGCATAACTGCTACAGTTAAGAGAAAGAGAGTGATTATCACAGCTGAGGTGATTAACAGTGTCTTGTTATTAGAAGACCAACCTCATGCTCCAATCAAGATTGATGATGATGTAGTTAAGGACTATTTAGTCTGCATAGTTTATAATCACAGATACCCATGATTGGAGAAGAAATATCTTCCACCCTTCCAGAAATACTTATTTCATGTAGTTATCCATTGCCTTAGCAATCTCAAAGCTGGCATGGATAGTCTAAGTGCGGTGTTTGGATCCCTGCTCGTTTCTCTAGTCGATGATCTTCCATACAGTATATCCAAGGCTATCTTCTCAAAGATGCAGAAGAATGTCATAGCCACATTGGAGAAGAAATTTATTATACACCTGAGATTTATTCAGATGATAGTGAATGTTTCTCATCCTGAGCTAGCAGTGTCTGATTCATCCACATAAAATATGATGTTGATAAAGAAAGACATGTTCATTTATCTTATGGGTGCGCATGGGAAGGGATGGCGGTCATTTTGTTAAGCTAGGAAGGTTTATGGATGGATTCCAAGATAAGCCACAACCACGAGAGACAGGGACTTCACATGCTCACAGAGATGATACATCTGGTACATCTACATCTATTGCTCATGCTGCTGAAGCTCATATAGCCGGTACTTCTACCAGTGTTACACATGATGCACCTGAAGGTTCTCGTGGTGCTGAAAGATCAGATTTAGATGAGGTGACACCTGTTTACACATGCCTTATATTTTAAAAGAACATCCTAGAGTGAGAGAAACTCCTACAAAACGCACTGCTGAGGAGCGTGATACTGATTTTATTCCCAAGGAGAAACATGTTACTACACGAGGAAGAAAGAAGAGGATGGCTTGAAGGGCCGGTGATAGTGTTCATAGTAGGGGGAAAGGACGTGGCGTATTGAGGAAACATCGGACCACGATGACCACAATGACAATAGAAGATGTTCCTGTTTCTGACACACCAGTCACAGTTAGTGAGGAAACTACTCTAGTGATTGTCACAGAATCAACAACTATGACATCAACTTCTATTCCCATTACTAATGATGTTTTGAGGACGCCGCTAATGGAGCAAACTCATGATGATTTATTTGGCGATACTGATTATATCAACACTACTACTAAACCAAGACCATAGATGGAGTCTTCTACTTTATCACCCACCAGGGTTACTCTGGAACAGAGAGTTAGAATGCTTGAGAAGGAGATGCTGGAGTAAACATAGATTATTAGTGATCTTTATAAGAGTATGTTGGAAAAGGATGAAAGAATTAAGAGTTTCGAGAGCCAACAACAGTTTATTTTCAGTTATGTGCAGATTATGGAGCAGAAACTAAGGGATCTAACCTCACGTGTGTATTCAACTTCCACACAACAACATACCATTAGGTTGGAGAATCGAGTGGACAACAAGATGTTGGTCTAGAACATGTTGTTGAGCCAATTATTGATATAGAGCATGTTGTAGATCCAGTTGATACTGAAAGAACTACAGACATAGCTAACGTTGATCAAGACATAATATTAGATGTTCCTATTCAGGCTACTAAGGACAACCTGTACTATTCACTGGAGAGGCGTTTATAGAGCCTCAGCATATGATGCCCATTCAGAACCCAGAAGATGATGACGATGACTTAGATATGGGTGATTATGATTCTAGTGATGAAGAATGTCGGGATGATGATAGAGATGATTATGATGGTGGAGATGATGGTGATAAGGGTAATGATAAGAAAGGTGATGATGATGATGATCAGGGAGGTGATACGGGTGCTCCTACTAGTAGTGCTTGATCATTAGGTTCAGCTAATGTCTCCGGACCAATTCCTGATGATACAGCAGGCTACACACCCTTGGATCCTACTACAGAAGAAGCCTATGAGAAAGAATTCTACTCTTTCCAGCAGAAGTTGATTGCTGAGGAAGGACAAAGGATTGGCTTCGTTTGATGATTTAGAGGGGATTATAGTAGATTACACTGATGAATTTGGAAATAGTCTGAAAGAATTATTTTTTGATATTCTAATAGAAGAGGGAGAGATAGTTGGAGAAACCAGTGCTGAAGAAGTGACTGATAAGCCAATTGATCAAACTGATGAAATGGCTGTACGTCAAGGTTAGAGACATTACAGTTGAAGCACCTCCACCACCAACTTACATTCATACACTGAGATATCCCAAACCTTTCATAAGGTATGGAAACTCAGCACCTATTATGAGTTGGGCGTATAATGAAGAAAAAAGAATGTATATGATAAAGAGGAGTTGAGGAGTGATAGAATATTATTAGGATGAACACGACTTACATACGCTAAGAGCATCGGATTTATATGCTATGGGTTGTGTTCCTTTAATTAATCAAAGTAAGTACGGGAAGGGAAATTGTATTAGGAACCTGATGTACAAACACAATAAAAGCAACTTCAAAGACTTAAAAACTGCAAAATCCAAAGTCATTAAAGATAAGACCCATATTAATCCTAATATGAACAAACCAATGAAGATAAGGGTTTATAAGCATCCAAGATATGTATGGAAGATACCTATACACACTCTTACCTATTAACAGCTTGTCCAAGCTTATGTGGTGGAGTTATAAGAAGGAAACTGGACATGCAATTATACACTGTGTTGATAAAGAATACCGTATCATCGACCCTGTGGATCAGCTAAACTTCAGAAGAGATGATTTGATAAAGCTTCAGGCTTGTCCTATTACAGTTGCCCAATCAGTTTATTTTGTAGCAGCACAATTCGGTTGGTTGATAACGTAGGCCCTGGAGAACAAGATGTACGCTTATGGGGGCAGTTACTAGGTTGCTGATGTGGACTTCTAACAACATTGATTTACCGAGCCTAGGGGAGATTGTAGGATTTAAACCTAGAGGCTCGGGAAATCAAATCAAGATGAAGATCAAGATCAACGTCCGCGTAAGAACCAAAGTTACCGCGCGACAACTACCAGTCGCATCAGAACTAGTGTTTTCACGTGAGAACTTCTTTTGTCTATAAATAGAAGTTGTCTTGTAACTAGGAGCTTCTAATCATTTCCTGAATTTGTACTCACTGTAAACTTTTAATTCATAGAGCAATATACTTCAAGTTTATTTACATTTATGTATGAGTGTTTGATTTCCTTCCTTCTTAATCTGTGATTGTTTACATTCCGCATTCACTATCATGAGATCGATCTTGTTATTGTTACAATCCTTACAATAAAGCTCTCTGTGAGCTTTATGAGGCACCTATGAAATGGTATAAGACACATTCTATCTTTCTTCTAAGAAATGGAAACACTAGAGGATCCATAGACTAAACTCTCTTTATAAAAAACATTTGATTTGGATATTATTTTGGTATAAGTATATGTGGATGACATTATTTTTGGTTCTACAAATGAGACATTATGTACTAACTTTGAGAGTCTCATGAAGTCTAAGTTCGAGAGAAATTTAATAGGAGATCTTACTATCTTCTTGGGATTACAAGTGAAATAACACCTAATGGGTTTTTCATAAATCAATCAAAGTATGTTCAAGACATCTTAGTGAGATTTCAAGGTACTGATGCTAAAGCTGCTAAAACCCTAATGTCTAGAACATGTTCACTAACTCATGATCTTGAGGGGGAAGAAGTTGATCAGCAGTAGTGTAGAGACATATTAGATCTCTGATGTATCTCATAGCAAGCAGACCAGATATTATGTTTGCTACACGTCAATGGTCAATATACCAAGTTGCTCTAAAGTGTCACACATGATAGCTGTATAGAGGATTTTGAAGTATCTTAAAGGGGGATCTAAGTTGGAATTATAGTACCCTAAGAGTTGTGACTTCAATCTCTATTGATATACAGATAGTGCCTATGGAGGATACAACATTAAAAAGAAATCCACCTCAAGAGAATGTTAATTTCTAGGCAGAAGATTGGTTTCATGGCAATACAAGAAGCAAACACGTGTGTCTACATCAACATCTAAAGTAAAGTACATTACTACTTCTAGTTGTTGTGCTTAGGTGCTATGGATTCAAAGTCAACTTAGAGATTATGGGGTAACCTTCATGAATACTCAAATTCACATTGATAACAACTGTCATGTCAATCACAAACAATCCAGTTCAGCATTCAAAGATAAAACACATTGATATAAGGTTTTATTTCATTAGAGATTGTGAAGAAAAGAAAATCATTAAATTAATTAAAGTAAAACAAATGAATAATGTGAAGATCTTTTAAAAAAGATATTTGATGAAACAAGGTTTAAATATCTTGTATCTCCTATTAGGATGATGAACTTTGAGTAATTAAAAGATTTAGAAAATTAAATGGGATAAAAATTATGAAAAATTGTTTTCCTGATAACAAAATTGGGTATTTACCGATTGTTGCAATTCAGAAGATAATAACACTTTGGCACATGTCATACAAAAAATCCGATAGGACCCACTTCTATCTCCAGATAGGTAGTGGTTCAATAGTTTTTGCCTGAAAAGACAGTTCCATCATCATAAAAATGTTGGATGTTGTGAATCCAAGGATCGTCAGGGAATTATTAGTTTAGTTAATGACAAACAATGATCATGGAATTATTATTGATTGTTGTTCGATTAATTGATTGATGTAAAATTGTTTGCCAAAAACAAACAATGAAAAATAAATCAAACTAACGAAAAGCAGATGAATATAAGATGAAGAACAACTTAAATATTTTAAAAGTTTTCCACTAATATTTGAATAATGATTACAATAAACAAACAAACAATGAATGCTATTGTAATATTGATGCGTGTATTGTTATGAAATTATTTGCGGCTGCTAGGGTTTGATCGTAATGATTCATAGCAGTCTATCATAATCTGTTACCTAAACGTGTGTACCTAAGCCTTGTATTTATGGGCTTAGATATTTACTGTTAGGGTAATAGTAACTTTCTTATCGAGGTAAGAAAGTTACTCAGAGAATGTCTTGACGTTGATGTTCTGTGACTAAAGTGAAGTCGTCCGTAGAAGTTGACTTATGACATCACTTTAGTGTTTGACTTGTTGACTTGATGTACTTGGTGTACATGCAAGTATATTGGTCTTCTGCATGAGCTTTGTCTTCCATAAGAGATTGTTCTTCCACAGATGTTTTACTTGTTCAGCCACAACAAGTTGTTCTTCCATACGCGTTGCAGTTGCCTTGGATGTTCTTCAGTTGTTGTAAAGCTTCTGCAGGAGTTCCACGGAGTCCATACTTGTATTATGACAGAAGATCTATAGAGGAACAATTTGTTCATCCGTAGATGTTGTTCAACACTTAGTCAATTCAAGAAATTAACCAAGACTAATGTTTTTCCCATAAACATACATATGGAGCAACACATAATAAAAGGGTTAACCTATAAATTTATATTGCATAAAAAAAATAAAAAATGTACAAGAGTTATTCCAGGGATTGATTAAAGAACTAAACCTATACAAAAGTTCTAGACCTAACAATACTCCCTTTTACGTTTAACTTCTTCTAATCAATTCTTTAAACTTATAGCTCTTTTACTCTCGACGTCATCTTTTTATTGAAGAAAGATACAGGTTCCTTTTGATCATCATGTTTATACTTGATGTCTATTCAGCTCATCTTGTTCAAGGTATCATATGTGATTCCAAAAAGATCTTCTTCTGTTGTTAAAGTTGCAACAACACTATTGTTGTTATCAACTTCTAATTCATCTTCTTCAGATATTCTCAATTCTGTAATAGATGGGATTTCAAATCCCATAAGCTGGCCAACATCATATTTACTTCTTTTATTGGTTGTGGCATTCAACTTATCTATTATTTGAATCATGTGCACATATAGACATAAGTCATTCTGTGCATGTTCATTGTTGAGCCTTGGAAAGAATTTATTATGTAGATAAGCGGTGTAGCTTGGATATAGGAGTTTCATTTCCAAAGGATAAAAATCCTAATGCTTTTATCTCCTTTCTTTTCTGCTATTCTTTTCAATACTAGCTCCTTAGTTTTCTCAACATATCCCTACTGAGTGATAGGATGTATGAATTGATTTCCTTCAAAGCTCTTAATTGAAGCAGTTCTCTTGTTGGCATAACCAACCCTTACTAAGAATTTATCTTCTACATAGTGTGAGGAGCTGGACAGTGACCTTCTCTGCTATTCTTTTCTTTTATAATGCTGCTCATCCTCTCTTCTTGCTTCTTTAAGGACATCATCTTTGAATTTTGATAATAACTTTCCAACCACCCTAGAGAAATCTCATCCTCTTAGATGTATTGTGTAGTTAATGATTGGTAAGCTCTGAATTTGTTTGATGTCAGCATCTGGAAGTGAGATGACTAATTCAATCAGAGGAAAGTATTGAATCATCCCAGATGCCCTTTTTATGGTTACACAATCCTAGTCAGCATCATATTTCCATGCAATTATCAGATATTCTTCATCTGAGTTGAAAGTTGTGATGTGATCGAAGAGTTGAAAAAGTTTGGATTTGTGTTCAGCAACTTCTCTCACTGTTGTTCCAAGAGGCCACACTTTTCCTGGAATAACCTCCCTACACTCGCTGATCATTTTCTCCTTGCCCTTGTGCATATCTTTACTCTCTATAATGATGGGCTCAACAGGAGTTGATTGATGGGCATGACTTAGATTTGGAGCTTCTGTTCTGAATCTAAGTCCAGACTACAACTCGATCTCCATCATTTGTCTCAGCTCTTTTATAGATCTGTGTCTTAGCTTATAGAATTTCTGGTTGTGATTTTGCAACCAGCAAATTATGTTGTTTGTCTTCGTATTTATAGGCTTAGATATTTACTGTTAGGGTAATATTAACTTTTTTATCAAGGTAAGAAAGTTACTCAAAGAATGTCTTGGCGTGACGGTCTATGACTAAAGTGAAGTCGTCCGCAGAAGTTGACTTATGACATCACTTTAGTGTTTGACTTGTTGACTTGATATACTTGGTGTACATGCAAGTATATTGGTCTTCCGCATGAGCTTTGTCTTCCATAGGAGATTGGTGTTGATACATGTGTACCTAGTTTAGGAGCTAAATGTAAAATGTCTTTCATGTCTTACATATATGTAATTGAATAGGTATGAATGAAATACAATGTGTGGTTGATGCTTATAATGTTTAATATTTCATTGTTTAGTGTGTGATAATTATAATGACCTAACTATATAGGTTTGTGAATCGTATGAAGTATTCATGCGAATGGACCATGCTAATGGACCATACGCATGAACACTTCATGCAATAGACGAGTCGCACGACTGAACCAGGAGACTGGATCAGTCGCACGATTGAGACATAATGGCTCAATCGCACGACTGAACCTTCAGTCATGCGTATGAACCAATCGTGTGATTCAGTCGCACGACTGAACCATACTAATGGTTCTGTCGCACGATTGACAAATCCTAACCTATAAATACCACTTAATTCGTGGAAAAATGAGAGAATTCGAATACCTATGCACATAATCGTACCCTAACCATCCAGAGGCTCAAGAAAACTTGTTCCAAGTTCTTAGATCAAAGTTGATCGTTCTCTAATCATTCTTAATGTTTCATTAATCGTTAGATAGATCTGAACTGTGTTCTCCCTGATTAGATCGCCAATCAAATAGGATTCTGCACTATTTGAGTTGGTATACATACAGAATCAGTTAATACTCCGTACTTACACGGTCCTAACAAGTGGTATCAGAGCTTTGGCTCTTGATTTTGCATGTGATTTGATCGATTTGGTATAAAAATCACGTTTTTCATTTAAAAACACCATCTTTTGGTTAAAATGGTGTGTTTGACGTCTCAAGATCAAAACAGATTGGGGTTAGTAAAAATTTGTGTTTGTGTCTCAAAATATCCAAAACCCTTAAATTTTTCAAAACCAGCAGCTTCAGTCGCACGATTGCACGACTGAACTCATTCGCACCTTCCATTCGCACGATTGAACTCAGTCATTCATCCATTCATACGACTGAACACACCATTCACATTGTCCAGTCCTCCTAGTCCAATCACACGATTGATCCATCCGCATTGTTCAATCGCACGTTTGGCCCATTTGCACATCTCCATTCGCACAAGTGAATAAATCTTAGATTAAAGCTTAATGTTTATACAAATGGAAGATCAGTACTCAGCTTTCACTGCCGGAAGGGATTCACGGATCCAGAATCTATTGCTTCTGAAAAATGAAGTTGGTAATCACAATAAGCCCCCTAAGCTCATAACATTAGATGATTACCCACAATGGAAGCAAAGGTTCGAGATATACTTAAATGGAGTTGATCCTAATCTGCGGGAATCAATCGAGACTGGGTATAGCATGCCGGTTAGTGCTGATGGAGTAAAGCTTACCTTGGGTGGCATGACTGATAGCCAGAAGGTAAAGTACAATGCAGAGAAGAAGGTGTACGCTTTGTTAACTCAGTCAATTCTTAAAGATATATTCCATTAGTTTTCTGAGAACAAACAAGCCAAGAAGCTTTGGGATGCTCTGGAAAAACGGTATGACGGGAATGCGACGTTGAAGGCATTAAAGGCAAAGGCTTTGAAGAAGGAGTTTGATAGCTTTATAACTATCCCACGTTAATGGGATAGTTATCGACCGTTTCTACTACTTGATGAGTGAGCTGCACACTCATGGAGTTGCCACGTTAATGGAAGATAAGGTGTCAATTTTTGCAAATGGATTTCCAGAGAACTGGGTCTCATTTGTATCAAATCTGAGATAGAATGATACGCTTGCAAAGTTAGATATTAATGATTTCATTCTGAACCTGAGAGAGGAAGAGTTGAGGATAAAGTACAGGTCTCAAAAGGGATCATATGATCAGAATCTGTCACTTTACAACTCAAATCCTCAACCAAAAACTTCTAGGGCACCACTCTAAACAGCATTCGTGTCCAGTTCAGCTGCTCCGTCCCAAGCCATTACTTCCGGATCTGACACGTCAGGTCATCTTGCACCCAATACATAGCATCTGAAGCAAATGCTACGAAATTGAAGACCGAGAATCTCGATAATATGACTGTAGAGGTAGCAAAGGAGCATATGGATCTCCTAGTAGGGGTAGTTCACTCCTATGATGGTCTAATTGCTGGGAAATTTGGAAACTGCCATCTGGCAGATGAAGACTACGAGCAAGAAGACGAGAATGAGCTCGAAAAGATGGACATTATATGGGTGTTGGCTAGTGCTGTCCGGAGGGTGAAGAAGTTTGTTAAGAAGACTGGACAGAACTTGATAGCCACAAAGGATACAACCTTTGGTTTTGACAAAACCAAAGTTACATGTTTTAATTATGGAGAAAAGGGGCAGTTCAAACGTGAATGTGTGAAGCCCAAAAAGACAGGTATTGGTAATCCATTCTCCACCTTCAATCGTCAAGATAAACCCACCAATGGGGCTGCATCATCAAGCAAAGATCCTAAGGCCTTGACTGTCCAAGACAACGAAGGGCGAGATTGGACCTTTCGCGTTGTATCTCCAGGAGAATACAACATTGCATGTGTTGAAGGTTTGGATGACGACTCTGCAAGCGAAGGTTGATATAGCAGTGAAACTCATAATGTCAGATCATGAAGATACTGCTACTGTGGTCACTCACCTAAATGAAGAAGGTCCCAGCACAACATGTTCGGAATCACCAGCACCCGAACAGTCAAACTCTACGATGATGGCTGATTCAACCGAACCTTCTCAGGTAAGTTCCACGGACCAACTTTTTGATAATCATGCTTGTTTTGAATGTAATAAATTTAGGGATAGCATAGCTTCAAAATTTGCTAGGCAATTAGATCACAATGATAGCTTAGTAAATGATTTACAACTGTGCACAGAAGCAAACCGAACTTTAACAGAAAATGAGCATAGTTATAAAGAGAAAATAGAACTGTTAAATAAACAACTAAAGGAAACTGAAGTTGTGGCCTTTAACCAATAAAATGATATAAAGTTCTATTTAAACTCCTTGGGAGAAACCAAGAAAGAAAAAGCAGTTTTGGAAGTCGAAGTCAACTCACTAAAACAAAAACTGCATAGTTGGACTAGTTCTTCTCACATAGTTCAACACTTAATGAAAGAACGAAACCACGGGGAGGGTTTAGGTTACAAAGTGGTTCCACCACTACATGAGACCTTTTTGAATGCTAAATGCAAACCAATTAATAATAACCCAATCAAGGATCATGTGGTGTCCACGCCTCTTGTAAGTGATCCAGATTCCATAAGTAAACCTATTGAATCTGTCACTAAACAGAAGGAGACCGCTTTAAAGTCAAAAGGTAAGATGCCTATTGTTAATTTGGATGAACAATTTGCAAAGGTTAAGGTGGATTTAGGCTCAAACATGTCTAATTCAGAACCCAAAAAGAGCAAACAATTTAACCAATCTCGAGTACCATGTCTTAGTCCAAATAAACAAAAGTGCAAAGATATTAAACATGTTCAAACAATGAATTTTGTTAAAGAAGTCAAAACATCTAAACAAGAAGTGTCAAAACCCAAAGAAACTAAAGTCACACCTGTGTCACACTCTTCTCCACAGAAACAGTTTCACCAACATGTCGAAAGTAGATCATGCTACACGTGTGGAAAGTATGGACACATTGCTTCTAAATGTTCTTATTATCAGACCCCAAGAAAGAATATTGAACTTAATGATACAAAACCAAGTTCTTAAAAAAGGAGTTCAATTACTCCACCAAAAAGAACCTATGAACCTCAAGTTCAAACAATAAGCCAATCGTCTTTTTATCACAAACAGGCCTTACATAAAACTGGCTTATGGAAAGAAAAATCATGTCCTGTGTCTGAAAATGAGAACAAGAAGAAGAATGATCTGCCCTCTCCCTCAAATGGATAGTGGGTAGAGTTTATGATGTGTGATTCCTCTGGGTCACCCAAGCCAGTTAAGGCTTGGGTCCCTAACCTAAACTAATCATTTCCTTTGAATGTGCAGGGTGTCCGCTATAGTGCTTCTACGAATACCTGGATTCTTGATAGTGGTGCATCAAGGCACATGACTGGAAACCTGTCTCTCTTGTCAAATGTCAAACAAATTAAAGGAGGACATGTTTCATTTGCTGGAAATAAAGGAGGTTATATCACTACACAAGGGGAAGTGGGAAACCTGAAAGTGAAGTTTGATAAGGTAAACTATGTTCAACAACTTCAAAATAACTTACTTTCTGTCTCCCAGATATGTGACAAAGAGTTCAAAGTTGTTTTTGACAACAAAAAGTGCTATGTTCTGAAAAAGGACTATGTCATCCCGGAGGACCAAGTGTTAATGTCAGCTTCAAGATATACCGATTTGTATGTCTTCGACCTCTCAAAGGCCTCCACAACCGATCATCTGGTACAATGCTTCTTGTCAAAGGCAACAGAAAACAACTCCATCTCCTGTCATAGGAGAATGGGACACATCAATCCCCGGAACATGAATCACTTGATCAAGAATGATCTAGTGTGTGGAGTAAATGTTCAAAACTTCCAACTACCAGATTTCTGTGTCGCATGTAAGAAAGGGAAATAGACAAAGAAGTCTCACAAGGCAAAGAATGTTCATTCAATCGACCTACCTCTTGAGCTTCTTCACATGGATCTGTTTGGCCCGGTTAGTACAAAGAGCATTACCGGTGATTTGTACTGCTATGTAGTTACGGATGATTACTCAAGATTTTCTTGGGTGATGTTTCGTAAATCCAAATCAGAGACATTTGAATCATTCAAAGAGCTAGTAACTACATTGGAGCACTCTACAAGCTGAAGGTAAGGCAAGTTCGCTTAGACAACGACACCGAGTTCAAGAACCAATGGATGGAGGCATTCTGCAAAGAAAAAGGAATTGTGCACCAATTCACATCTACCTACACTCCTCAAATGAACGGGGTTACTGAGAGAAAGAATCACAGCTTAATAGAGATAGCCTGGATGATGCTAGCAGACTCGAAACTGGCTATCCAATTTTGGAACGAGGAAGTACCTAATGCATGCTACACCCTTAATCGAGTCCTGCTGGTCAAGCGTCATGGTAAGACGTGTTACGATTTACTCCAACGACATAAACATAATCTAGAGTACCTCAAACCGTTTGGTGTACCATGTACACTGCTGAAGAAAACTCAGTCAGGGAAATTCAGCGAGAAGGCTGAAGAAAGGATTTTCTTAGGATACAACATACCGAATAAGATAGTTTACAACAACTCAATGGGTCTAGTAGAAGTGTGGTGCAATGTTGATGTACAGAGATACACCACCCCCCTTGCTGGAAAAGGACCCTCTTTCTTTTTCGACTATGATGGATTCTTTAAATCCTTCAACATCCCTCTCTTTCCTCCTGAGGATGAGTTATCGACCAGAATGATGTACGACATATTAAACACACCATCACTGGATCCGATGACCTCATCTTCACAAGGTGAGTCTTCTAGTTCTTTAAGGTGAGCACTTGAAGTAAGTGACTCCTCCTCTGATGATGAAGACGTAGAAAATAATCAGGTGGATCAAGGGCAACAGGTTCCTACTACTCCAAGTACACAAGCATCTGATGTTGATGCCTCTGACAGTTTGGAACCTCACACTCCCACTGCCTCAGATACTGAACTTGCTATTCATAATCTGGATAATGAGGTAGTTATACCCACCACTCCTGGATCTCGACTAAATGTTTATCACCCATTGGATAATGTCATTGGAGATGTCAGATCAGGAGTCCAGACTAGAAATTAGCTATACTCAGCTGATTATGCCTCAGTGATCGAAAATGGATATCTTCACGATGGTGCATATCGACGTTTTGTGTCTCAAATTGAGCCAAAATATGTTAGTAAAGCCCTAAACCATGAGGCATGGGTGAGTGCCATGCAAGAAGAACTACTTCAATTCAAAAAGTTGGGAGTATGGACTCTAGTGGATAGACCTAAAGGTGCTAAGGTCATTGGCACCAAATGGGTCTTGAAGTGCAAGAAAGATGACCAAGGGGTCATAATAAGAAACAAGGCTCGACTTGTAGTTCAAGGATTTCGACAAGTCAAGGGCATTGATTACAATGAAGTGTTTGCACCTATGGCAAGAATGGAAGCAATCCGTATCTTCCTAGCCTATGCATCTTACATGAAGATCAAAGTCTATCAATTAGACGCAAAGAGTGCATTCCTTCATGGTGAAATCCGGGAGACAGTGTACGTCAGTCAACCCAAAGGATTTGAGGATCCGTATCATCGGGATAGAGTTTACAAAATAGATAAGGCTCTCTATGGGTTCCATCAAGCCCAAGAGCTTGGTATGAGAAACTCTCGACTCATCTTATGAAACATGGCTTTCGCAGAGGAGTGATTAACTATACACTGTTCATCAAAGAAAAGGATGGTGACTTACTACCAGTTCAGATCTATGTTAATGACATAATCTTTGGTTCTAAAAACGAAGCATCTATGTTAATGACATAATCTTTGGTTTTAAAAACGAAGCACTATGTAAAGAATTTGAAGTAGTAATGAAAGCTGAATTTGAGATGTGCCATGGGTGAGATGAAGTTCTTTCTCAGGTTACAGGTGGATCGAACACCAAAGGGGATATTTCTACATCAAACCAAGTATGTAGGCGATATTCTTAATCGGTCTGATATGGAGAATGCTTCCGCAGCTGCGACTCCACTTGCTACAAACCATGACGTTGCACCTGACGAAAATGGTGATCTGGTGGATGCCACTATGTACCAAGGAATGATCGGATCTCTCATGTACCTCACTACCTCAAGACCTGATATCATGTACATGACATGTCTATGCTCCAGATATCAGGCGAAACCTAAAATCAACCATCTCATAGGCGTCAAAAGGATATTTCGTTATCTGAAGGTTACTTCAACACTTGGGTTGTGGTATCCTTATGATGATGACTTTGATCTTATAGCGTATAGTGATTCGGATTATGGCGGCTGTAAAATGAACTACAAGTCCACTTCAGCAGGATGTCCGTTATTTGGGAGAAGATTAGGCACGTGGCAGTGTAAGAAGCAGACATCGGTTGCTCTGTCAACTTGTGAAGCTGAATATGTTGCTGCTGCAATCTGCTGTTCATAAATCATCTGGATTCAACAGCAAATGCGGGACTACGGTTTGAAATTCTCTAACACTCCTATATTTGTTGATAATTCTGCTGCTATCGCCGTAACCAAAAATCCGGTCCAACATCCTAAGACCAAACACATCGGAATTAAATATCACTTTATAGGTGATTGTTTTGAAAAGAATTTAATCGATGTTGTCAAAATTAATACGGATTTTCAACGCGCTGACCTCTACACAAAAGCTTTTGATAAACCAAGATTTTTATATCTGTTAGAGGTCAACGGCGTAAAAAAGAAATGTGAAGTGATTCCAGAAGGTGAAAATGCTTAGTCCGACAACCGTTTATTTTTTATTTTCTTTTATTTTTCTTCTTTATTTTTCCTGTCTTAAAAATCTAAAAACACAAAAAGATTTTTTCGTTTTAGAATTTTTGGGGAGAATTGTCTAGATTTAGTATTTATTCAGTATTCATTTACTTAAAAAAAGAGGGAGGAGGACAGTCTAGTTAATAGAAAGGAGATCGTATCTGTGATACTGATTCAAGGATTTTGGAAAATGATAGCACACAAGAACAAAGGGTTTGGGACTTTAAAAGAAGTTAACTAATTAAGATGCAAAATTCGAAGTATAAGTCTGAGAAGTCTAAGCAACATAAAAGGAAAAATGATAGTAAAACTAGCTACTACTATGGTAACACAGAGAAAGTTGACGTATAGGTTGCTAGATCACTAGATGATGTGTTGGTAGATTCAACACAATAGATAAGTAGACTTCATTGGTGATTTCAAGCTCAAACTAAGTTGTTCAACAAGTTATGGGTTATCATCTTATCCCTGGTTAACACAATCAACGAAGTTCCAATAAGGGGTGACGAGCAAAATAAACGCCACAAATGTGTGCGGATGACCATAAAAATGAGCAAAGCACATAAAAAATGCAAAAAGCAATCAAGCTAATAACTTACGTTGTTGGTGCGATCTATGCAAAAAGAATATAATTGCTCAAACAAGAAGATAGGTTGTGTGCCTCTCTGGTGTGCGGTAGCACTGACCTGAGGATAAGCATAATCTAAATATTCTAGAATTCATTGTTGTTTGCGCCTCTCTGCTGTGCGATGGCACTGACCTGAGGCTTGGCATCTCTTTAAAAGCTTTTAGAATAGTTTCTTCTTGTCAAACTACCCGTAGACCGCTCAAAAATCGCCTGAGGAATGTTGATTACCATATAAGTGTGGGATCCACAAATGCTTGTTGAAATAATTAAACCTTAAATCATCACCAATGTATGTCAAAAATCTGTGTATGGATTTAAGAAGACAAGTATACTGACAATCATCATGAGCTGCAATTCTTGAAAGTCCAAATCATTGTATGTATCTTACAGCACTAGTATGATTTCCTAAACTTTCTAACGACTCTCGATGAAAACAAGAATCTAGCATCAAAAGGCCTTGATAAAATGTCCCAAATGATTTGATAAACCTGTATGATTCCATAATGAATCGTTCAAGTTATGATCAAAGTAACTTGACGCTATACTGTCTAGAAAGGAAAATCTGGTAGATAGTTATCTTAGGATTTCAACCTCACACAAAATTACAAAAATAAGTTTTAGTTTTGTCTTTTAGTTCTAGTTATTTAATTTGTTTAATTTTTAGTCAGTTTAGTTATTAAACGTCGGACTATGCATTGGAAGTCTATCTGGGATTAAATCACTAAAAAGGGTCACGTCTGAGGTGACCAAACGGGTTTTCAAATGGTAAAAGGGTCACGTCTGAGGTGACAAAATGCTTTTACAGTTAAAAGGATCATGTCTGAGATGATCAAAAGTTCTCTAAGTTAAAATGGTCATGTCTAACATGATGGAATGCTCAAAATGTTTTATTAATTGTTAATTGGGCTAAGTGTCAAATGGTCATAAAGTCAAACCATAAGTATGAGCCATTCGCACGACTGGACCATGAGTATGGACCATCCGTATGATTGAACCATACGTATGAGCCATTCGCACGACTGGACCATGAGTATGGACCAGCTGTACGATTGAACCATACGTATGAGCCCAATCACACGACTAACACCTAGTCGTATGACTGAATGTGACTGACTAAGCCAATCGCACGATTGAAGAGTGCGAATGGATTCAGTCGCAAGACTAGAGCAAACCCTAGTATAAATAAAGGGGGAGTCGGTCGCAGACGCCCATTCACCCCAATCACCAACTTTATCGCACGAAACACTGTTACACTGCCTGATTTTCTTCTGACTGTTCTAGACTACTGATTGTTATGATCTAATGATTTCTAGTGTTTATCTAGGTAATGCGCGATGATATTCACTCCAAAGTTCAATCAATTCGTCCCCTAATGATCGAATTTAAGCCCTAAACTTAACCGAGACTTAGTTTGCCTAAGAATCCTATAAAACTAAGTATATTGTTCAAATAAAAGTTATTATGTGTTATGTCGGTCATTTGTGAGACTAATAAACCAAACCATGAAGTCTAACATCAACTTTTGCTAAAAATTTGAATTTGAACAGTCTGTCATACGAATGGACACCCTGATGAACTTCAATCGCACGACTAAACTGTGCGAATGGCTCAATCACACGACTGAGCTGGACAAATGGCTCAATCGTACGACTAAACCATGCATATGAGTTCAGTCATATGACTGATGTAAATGCATGGGATAGCATACGACTAAGCCCAGTCGCATGCTCAGTCGTACGTATGAGCTCATTCGCAAGACTAGATCTCAATTGCACAGTTCATTCACATGACAGAACAGAAGATTTCAAGTCCAATGAATCAAATTGTTACTCATTTACACCTAAAAATGTTTATTTACATTGTGTAACAGATGGCGAGTCGTTGGACTATGAGCATAAGGCATAACATTTGTGCTCCTCTGGATCTGACATCCCGGAACGCGGTTGATTTCTCATGCATTATTACATTCTTATGAAGATCGAGGATCTTCCGTGCTATCGACTCCATGCACTCCATACCGTTCAGTTCAGCAGACTTTCTGGGAAAGCGCTGTTGTCGACAGGTCCTAAGAGCCCCACTGTATCAGGAGCTCCATTTTTGGTAAGGATAGAGATCATTGAGAACGATCTCAGGGCAGTCTTGGAGTTTGGGGATGATGCTGACTGCCCTACACGACTACACCCGCTGACTGTACGAGGCTGCTTTCTGCGAGCCAAGTACTCGGGGGATATCAATGCAAAAGAGCAACCTGTGCCCCCAATTTAAGTACTAGCCCATGTGCTGCTTAAGTGCATTGCCTCAAGGAAGGGAGGCTTCGATGAACTATCTGATCAGATTCAGAACGGCTATGTGGTGTTGGTGCTGAACCATCCGTTCAGCTTCTCGAGGATGATCTTCACCTACCTATTGGAGAACATCAAGACGAAGGGCAAGGAGGGCTTTTGCATGTACCCTCGCTTTATGCAGATGATTATTGACCAGAAGCTCCCTTTGCTGCCAAAGGAGAAGGAGGATGTTATGGTGCTACAGGTGATGGATGACACCACCCTAGGACGGATGAAGGTATACTGGGGCAAGTAGGTGAAGCCCCCAGTAAGGAGGTTGTTTAGGCATTTGGCCTGAGAGGACTACGTGGCGCCAGCGAAGAGGAAGTGGCATCATGATGAGAGTGACCCCGATGTTGAGCAAATTGCTCTACCCTCCGATGACTCCGACAGTGATGATCAGGATGCTGATCAGGGAAGGGACGGTCAGGGTGGATCCGAACCAGTTCCTATTCACCCTGACTTCCAGATGGAGGAGGAGGAGGAGTCTGATGAAGAGCCTCTGGTGTCAACGGTGGGGAGTCGGGTCGTAGCCACTGAGTGAGGTATTAGGGCGGTTGGTGGACACCACGGGGAATCCGGTGATGCTGCTGCTACTGATATAGATCTATCTTACACCCTGGTCCCGCCCAGCAGCTAAGGGGGAGCCATTGTGACTACAGGCTCGAGGAGAAAGAGAATAGCTCATCCCTATGGCAAGAAAGGGAAGAGGCTATGGTTTACATTGACCTCTACTACTGCCACAGCTACCACCTCATCAACCACTGCTACCACCACCACTACCACACCACCTATCACTACCACACTCCCATCCACCACCACTACAGCCTACCATCCACCACCTACTCACATACCACCATCCACATTCACCACAGCCACCACTACAGCTTACCCTTCACCACCCGCTCATACATCACCACCCATATTCACCACAGCCACCACTACCACCACTAGCCACCAAGTCGGTCCCTCATCACACACCTCATTCACCACTGGACCTATTCTACCCTCCATTAGGTAGAAGAACAGCTGGCAGCACTTAACCGTATGGTGCTGAAGCTGTTGGCTACTGATGAAGAGAAGGCTGCCCAACTACGTCAGCTTGTGGAGCTAAACGCTACCCAAGCATAGCAGATCTCACAGCAAGCTCAGTAAATTGCCCAACTCCAGGAGCATAAAGTCCAATCAGCAAAGAAGATAGAGGAGTTGGAGGCTTCCAACAAGACCATCATGCTCAAGCTCAAGGGATCAAAGGATGAGCCGCTCAAGATAAGAGAAGGAGATGATGATGATGATGATGATGATGGTGAAGATGATGATAGTGATAATGATAAGGCCAGTGATGATGAAGAGACAAGGGAAAGGAAGGGTGATGATTATGATGATGATGAAGGAGATGCAGCTGCATCTGCCTCAGCTCAGGGTCAATAGAGTAGAACAAAGAGAAATCAAGACCAAGGAGCATCATCTTCTGCCCCACCTGCTGATGAGCCAGCTATTCAGGGCAAAAGTAATGCTTAGATATTTATGTATTTGAAAGCTTTTGTACTTGAAACTTGTATTAAACTTATGTACTTAATGTTTATATATCTTTAAAGAATGTTCATTGTCTTGATGAATTACTAATGGTTGATGTATTTACATGTTTAAATCAAGTAAATCAATCATCTCAGCAAGATGAGTATGATTCCCTTTAGCAAATCAAGTCTCAACTTACAATGATTCTTGATTTGCAAGGGATCGTCAGAAGGTCAGTAAGCTATACTCCTAAAGAAGGTGAAATCATTCATGACCTTACTGATGAACAGCTTGCTGAGATGTTCCGGCTCAACCCGGATGAGATTGTCAAGGATGCTCCTACGTTTGAAGTTACAAGTGACGATGAGCTTAATGATGTGGACGAAATAGAGATTGAAGACATCACAGCCCAGCATTATCCAGAGTACACTAACCGAGAGGGAAATATGGTTTACAGTTTGGGTGATACTCTCCGCAGTGATACATTTGATAAGCTGGATCAGATGGAGAAAGAGATAGAGAGAAATGAGGGTCAAGCCCAAGCCTCGGATGCCGATGTTGACATCAAAAAGGCTGAATGGGTGGCCTGTTTTGCAGAAATCCGAGCCCAACGCACTGCTCCAAAGCCAAGTGCCTACACCAAGCTCTACAAAGTGAAGAAGCATCTAAAGGTGTCAGGAAAGATTATAGTGTGGGCATATTTTGAGGATCTAAATGTATATGCAGTGAAGAGAGAAAAGGGCATAGAGCACTTTAGATTTCCACATGATCTAAAGACTCTTCCCGGTTTTGAGCTCAACTAGTTAGCACGCTTAAAGTTGCTATATGCTGACCCGAGAAAGAAGTCACGCTCGTTTGAGGCTGCATTGAGGAAAGAATACCACACCAGGTGGGTTAACTTCAGACCTTAACAACCGACGAGGTACATAAGAAGGTCTGAAGTTGATTCCATTACTGGAAAGCCTAAGGTAGTGTTGAAGTGGAGTCCTTCATGCACAATGTCAAGAATCCCTCTAAGGGAAATGCCACAAGACTTCACTCCACATTTCAAGTGGTGGTACTACGATGGGAGAACAGGTGAAGCTGTTATAGTCTTGCAAAAAGAGAGCCAAATGGATACTATTTGGGTATTTGACCCAATGTGGCTGACTAGCTTATCTGCTGATGATGTATACACATTGTACAAGTGGCCACTGTTTTTTATGATTCACAAGACATTGTACAAGCCCTCCAGTTTCAAAATGTTATAAGACTCTATTTTTCATTTGAGATAAATGCCAAAGTTACAAGAGAGGAAAAGTACAAGAAGTTTGATGAGCTGATGAAGAATGTTAGACAATGAAGTAAACTAAGTCCAAGGGGGAGTTTGATGATACATGTGTACCTAGTTTAGGAGCTAAATGTAAAATGTCTTTCATGTCTTACATATATGTAATTGAATGGGTATGAATGAAATACAATGTATGGTTGATGCTTATAATGTTTAATATTTCATTGTTTAGTG
Organism: Flaveria linearis; assembly: GCA_024085815.1. Classification (NCBI taxonomy): domain Eukaryota; kingdom Viridiplantae; phylum Streptophyta; class Magnoliopsida; order Asterales; family Asteraceae; genus Flaveria; species Flaveria linearis. The sequence goes on along the minus strand of CM044004.1, from coordinate 60,575,564 downwards.
TGTGATAACTTATAGTGAACTAACTATATAGGTTTGTGAATCGTATGAAGTACTCATGCGAATGAACAATGCTAATGGACCATACGCATGAACACTTCATGCTAATGGACCAGTCGCACGACTGAACCAGGAGACTGGATCAGTCACACGATTGAGACATAAGATTGGTTCAATCGCACGACTGAACCTTCAGTCATGCGTATGAACCCATCATATGATTCAGTCGCACGACTGAACCATACTAATGGTTCAGTCGCAGGATTGACAAATCCTAACCTATAAATACCACTTAATTCATGGAAAAATGAGAGAATTCGAATACCTACGCACATAATCGTACCCTAGCCGTCCAGAGGCTCAAGAAAACTTGTACCAAGTTCATAGATCACAGTTGATCATTCTCTAATCATTCTTAATGTTTCATTAATCATTAGATTGATTTGAATTGTGTTCTCCCTGATTGGATCGCCAATCAAATAGGATTCCGCACGATTTGAGTTGGTATACGCGTAGAATCAGTTAGTACTCCGTACGTGCACGGTCCTAACAATTGGTCTTCCGTAGATGCTTTACTTGTTCAGCCATAACAAGTTGGTCTTCCGTATGCGCTGTAGTTGCGTTGGATGTTCTTCAGTTGTTGTAAAGCTTCTGTAGGAGTTCTACGGAGTCCATACTTGTATTATGCCACAAGATCTATGGAGGAACAATTGTTCATCCGTAGATGTTGTTCAACAGTTAGTCAATTCAAGAAATTAACTAAGACTAATGTTTTCCCGTAAACATACATATAGAGCAACACATAATAAAAGGGTTAACCTATAAATTTATATTGCATACCAAAGATAAAAGATGTACAAGAATTATTACAGGGATTGATTAAAGAACTAAACCTATACAAAAGTTCTAGACCTAACAATACTCCCCCTTAGGTTTAGCTTCTTCTAATCAATTCGTTAAACTTTATAGCTCTTTTACTCTCGACACCATCTTTTTATTGAAGAAAGACACAGCTTCCTTTTGATCATCATATTTATACTTGATCTCTGTTCGGCTTATCTTGTTCAAGGTGTCATACTTGATTACAAAAATATCTTCTTCCGTTGTTAAAGTTGCAACAACACTGTTGTTGTTAACAACTTCTAATTCATGTTCTTCAGATATTCTCAATTCTATAATAGATGTGATTTCAAATCCCATAAGCTGGCCAACATCATATTTTCTTCTTTTGTTTGTTGTGGAATTAAACTTAACTATTATTTGAATCATGTGCACATATAGAGATAAGTCATTCTATGCATGTTCATTGTTAAGCCTTTGAAAGAATTTATCATGTAGATAAGCGGTGTAGCTTGGATGTAGGAGTTTGATTTCCAAAGGATAAAAAATCCTAATACTTTTATCTCCTTTCTTTTCTGCTGTTCTTTTCAATACTAGCTCCTTAGTTTTCTCAACATATCCCTACTGACTGATGGGATGTGTGAATTGGTTTCCTTCAAAGCTCTTAATTGAAGCAGTTCTCTTGTTGGCATGACCAACCCTTATCAAGAATCCATCTTCTACAGAGTGTGAGGAGCTGGACAGTGACCTTCTCTGCCATTCTTTTCTTTTATTATGCTCCTCGTCCTCTCTTCTTGCTTCTTTAAGGACATCATCCTTGAATTTTGATAATAACTTTCTAACCACCCCAGAGAAATCTCATCCTCTTGGATGTATTGTGTAGTTAATGATTGGTAAGCTCTAAAGTTGTTTGATGTCAGCATATAGGAGTGAGACGACTAATGTAATCAGAAAAAAGTATTGAATCATCCCAGATGCCCTTTTTCGGATTACTCAATCCCAGTCAGCATCATATTTCCATGTAATTATTTGATATTCTTTATCTGACTTGGGAGTTGTGATGTGATCGAAGAGTTGAAAAAGTGTGGATTTGTGTTCAGCAACTTCTCTCACTGTTGTTCCAAGAGGCCATACTTTGCTTGGAATAACCTCCCTACACTCGCTGATTATTTTCTCCTTGCCCTTATGCATATCTTTACTCTCTACAATGATGGGCTCAGCAGGAGTTGATTGATGGGCATGACTTAGATTTGGAGCTTCTGTTCTGAATATAACTCCAGACTGCAACTGAATCTTCATCACATACTCCATCATTTGTCTCAGCTCTTTTATAGATCTGTGTCTTAGCCTATAGAATTTTTGGTTGTGATTTTGCAACCAGCAAATTATGTTGTTTCTGTTCAGCTTTTTGGTGTCACAATGACCCAATTTCTTTTTTAGATTTTCAGTTTCTTGGAAGTTAATGAGGGTATCATAGTTGTATCTTGGAATCGTTAGTCCAGCCATAGTGAAATCTTTGATGGCTTGCTTTATTTCATCGGAGTTCATCCTCTCTACCAAGTCATTGGAAACCCTTTTTTAATGAGGTCCATAACATGGTAGATCTGGGTTTCTCTTCAAGGATGTCTTGTGTGATGAGCAGCTCATAAAATGTTGTTGTTTTAGCATCCTTAGGAGTTTCTTCATTATTTAACTCCTCACACTCAGCATCACTTTCATCATTGGGATCAATTAGCTTTGATGTTGATACTTTAGCTGATGGGGTACGCTCAGGGGAGATTGTTTTGGTTCTCTTTGGTGAGTCTTGCACCTTTATGATTCCTTTTTCAATCTTACCCCAGTACTTTCTCTTTCTGTTATACTAGATGATTGGAGCATGTTGAGATGAGACAACTTTTGCTGTTGTTTGTGGTTTTGCTACTTGTGATGCTTGTTGAGAAGCTTGAACAGATTCAAATTCACTATTTCTTTTCTTCAAACTCTTAATTTCATCATCTTATGCTTTCAGGAGCTCAGCTTGTTTAAAAATGGTTGGTTTAGCCTTGTTTATTTCGATAACACTCAGATCCTTATCTGTCTTCTCTTTCTCCACAGACTCTTTCAATTCTCTCACTAATTTATTAAAGGATTCAATAACTTCATGATCTGTTTGAGCATCCTCTCTCAGTCTTCTGATTGAGACTTCTTGTAGAGTTAGAAGTGCATCCGTTTCTTTTAGAAGTCCCTTTAGTTCTCTGAGTCTCTCTCCTCTTTTGTTTGATTTGATATTTAGTTTGTTGTATTCAGCCACAAGAAAGCTTTTACTGATATCAATCTCATCTTCATTCAAATCATCTTCATAATAAGCTATGACATCAACAAATTTTCTTCACTCTCTGGCACTTGTTCTATTTCCATTTCTTGTTCTTGTTTGATTTCCAAACATACCTCTTCTATTTCTCCATCATTCACTTCTTCATGATCATCTTCAAAGTTGATCACTTCAGTGGGAGTATGCCTTTCAGTGGTTGAATTGGATTCAACCACTGGAGAAATTAGGAGTGGAGGATGTTCTTGTTATAGGAATGGCTGAGAGGGTGAAATGGGTTCTATTGTTTTTGTGTTTGGAGAGGATTTAGAAGATGAAAGTGCAATTGTAACGCCCGAAATCTTGTCCAAAATAAAAAGAAACAAAAGTGTTTGGAAAGAAATAAAAAGGAGAAAAAAGTGGAAGGGGGTACTGTGTAAAATTGTACAAAAGTACAATATAATACTTTTAAAGGGGCATGGCCGCCCATGCCATGCCCACTTTCTGCTTTTTGGTCGATTGAAAAGAGAAGAGAAGAAGTTGTTTCTTCGGTTTTCAAGGAAGAAAGGGCTGAAATTCGCAAATTGGTAAGTGTTTAATGTGTTTTTGGTTCGATTTTGCTGGGTTTTCAGCCTTAGAACCGATTTATAAGTGTTATATATGTTTTGGTGTATATTTGGTTTGTTTTAGGTGTTTGAATTCGTGTACAAGGAAGTTTGGAGGAGTTTTACTTACTTGATACATCAGGTGAGTTCTAGACCCCCGTATTTTACTTGTTTCAAACATTCTTCAGGGCTTAAAATGTATGTAAACCATTTTTACAAAAGTTATATGAGTAACCGTCTCTATCCATGCATGTATATTGATGTTTTATGGTTGTTATTAGTTAACTCATGCATAGAATAGTAGGATTAAACTTAGACTAAGATAATATGATGTTTGGGACTGGAAATAACATAGAAATATGTTCAACCGGTTGTCCATACGCCTAAATAAGGCCCAACCGCCCAAATTTGCCTTAGAAAGTTTCTAAGTCAGGTCAAATGTCCAAATAGGGCCCAACCGCCCAAACAGTGCCCCATACGTGTAGAATATACCTTAGAATTTATAAGTATAAGTCCATGCTCCTGAACAGTAGTCCATGCATCTAAGACTTAGTCTCAGACGCCTAAGTGTACCCCAAACGTCCAAATAGTGTCCATGCGCTTGAAATGGCTCAGGCGCCTAAGTATTGAAACGCCCAAATAGTGCCCATGCGCCTGAACTAGCCCATGCGCCTGAACTGGCCCATGCACCTAAGTGTTGAAACGCCTAAATAAGCCCATGCGCCTGCATAGTTGCAATGCGCCTAAACAGGCCTCATGCGCCTGCATAGTGAGGTGCCCGGGAATGGGGCCTTACAGCAATGTATATTATTATGTATTTATGATACGATGAATGACCAACTGTGTGTTCACTGTCTGATGGTAATGGTTCAGTTGCAGTGGTGTTAATGGATGTTGGTAATTGAATAGGAGTGATGGGTTGTGTATGATCACTTTGTGGTGATGATGGTTGTGTTGGTGATGGTGGTTGTACTAGTGATGGTGGTTTTGCTAGTGATGGTTGTTGTGCTAGTGATGGTATTATCTCATGATGTAGGGGTGATGGTGGTTAATTGATCATGGGAGATTGAGGTATAGACTATATAGCTTGATCAGCTGATACAGGGGATGCTTCACCTTGTTCTTCTTGTTCTTGTTATCCTCTAAAGATCAACCCTTATGGTATCAGCATTCTCATCCACAACATGAGCAAACATCTCCATTTCAGCTCCTTCATACCTTCCACTTATCTTGTTCAGCACAGACCTTCCCAAATGTGCTTGAACAAACACATCACCCCCTTTTTATGTGTGGCATGGAATCATTGATGATGAGTTGAAGAAATCTTGGCAACATGTACATCTTCTTAGCTTTCTACACTTTAATCTGATCATATAGACATCCAAGAATGTACTTTGAGTAGTTATAAGTTCTTCCTTTAAAAACTCCAATGATCCGTAAAGATATATGCCTTGAGAATCAATCCCATCCACACTTCCTGTTTGACATACATTTTAAATAAGTATGAAAAAGTAATCTATATGGATTGCATAATCTCCCTTTCTTGATCTCACTATTTCGGTAGTCACTATCATATCCCATCAGATCAAATATCCTCTTAATGTACTCATGATCGAATACATCAGGGTGACATACTTCTTGTTCTTCGAACTCCAATAACCTTCTGATTGTCTTTTCATCTATTCTTAGTACTTCATGTTCTATAGATGCATATATCACTCGTTCATCATTCTCCTCTACTACCCTTGCAGTGTTCCAGAAATCTATCACATGAGTTTGATAGTTTACTGGGTCAGTAGTTAGGGCATAAAATAATCTCGATCTGCGTAGATATCGAATAATTTATGTGCATCCTTCGGTGATAGGATCATCAGGATTGAGAAATGCACATACATTATGCTCATTTGCAAATCGATTAGCCATCTTCAATACACAAGTTTATCAGAAAACAATGATTTAATGATTCAGACTTGACTTCAAAATCTTAAATTTTTAAGAAGTTGAAGATTTTCGATGATGTTTCAGAATCATACAGTGATTTTGATGCATAATGAAAGATTTACCTCAATGATAATGTTCGTATGATGAAATGAAATTGAGATTTGATTGTTATTTCTTGTTATGAGAGGGTATTTTGAGCGTTTAATGATCCATGATGAAGGGTTTAAGAGTTTTTCGCTGATTAGGTCTGAAAATGATTCTGAGAAAGTGAATAGAAATGACAACGGTCAAGTCTATTTATATCCTTAGAATATTATTTAAATCTCATTAATGATGTATGACTCTCAAGCCCTAATTACCCTTCCAAGGTAATTTGTTCTTCCGGAAAATTTAATCTTCCGCATGAAGTTAATTCCTTCGCAGATCTTACGCGGAAGACAAATTTTAATTTATCTTCTACATAAAATCTAAGGAAGTATAATATATTTGTCCATAGGTTAACAATCTTATAGAAAGCAATCATACTTGTTAAAATGTGAACACATCCGTAGTTTACCAATCTAAGGAAAGACAAATTTTAACTTTGTTAAATTCTACACTATAGCAGCTGCTGAAACAACATTACACTGTAACGTCTGCTAAAGGATAAAAAGTTATCCTTTTTGTTGAATTATTCTAATATATTATTAGATCATTTATTACTGTCAGACCTTGTTGACTTTGTTCCATGACAATTGTGCAAAAATTTCACATGACAAATGTCCATCAGCCAAAATAGTTGCTCAAGATCAATTTTTCTTCATTAATGTTGATAAACTCATTTTTCATGATGAGGTATTACTACTCCCCCTAAAAACACTTTTTTGTAAATGAAACTTTTTTACAAGCATATGAAACGTATCTTGGGATCATACTAAAACACTTAGAACCTTCCTTATGCATTTTAGAATTTAAATAGTAGACATAGATCTAGTGCTGATGTAAGTATTATGTGCCACATAAATTCACACAAGAGTATATGTTCAACAAGGCATGATGCTTATCATGTTTTGGTATTGTTAAAGATTGACAAATATGGACTCCACTTCAATTCACATTAGAGTTTGTCCTCCAGTTATGAATCAGTTCATTACTGTTTTTAACACTTTTAGACTAGGCAGAACTCATAAACCCTTATATTAAGATTTTTTTGAAATCTTATGAATGCTGATGTTATGCTCTTTAATTTAATATACAGATGATCATATTGTATTCTTTTTAGAGTTGTTCCATGTTAGAACTTATTGACAGATCAACATCCGGTCACCAGGTCATTGCTTCCGCAATGCAGAGGTGCCTTTAACCCAAGTCTTTACTCACGTAAAACAAAGGGATGATGAGGAACAGTATCAGATCACCAGGTCATTGCTCACACAAAGCAGAGGTGTTGATGTATATGATAAACAAAGATAGAGTCTATAAAGTGATAGACATAGAGTGTTTTTTATTTTATTTTTATGACTAATGAGACCACATCAGGATAAGACATACTTGGTTGATCCTTAAAATGGAATTTTCTATAGTTCTCATCTTGACATTATGTTAAGCATGCACTTGTTTATGTTCTACTCAGGTTGAACGTACTCATATATCAATTCACTTCTAATCGGTCTTTATTATAAGTTTAAATCAGGAAAGTAAACTAAGGAATAGTGTAATATCATTTCCCATAATATGAATGCTATAAGTAGAAAACAACTTAACAAGACAAGTCTTTGTATTTTTATAGATTTTATTTTTTGGGATTTTCTTAGTAATAGAATTTGAAAGACAGATCAAGTTTTTCTTTGTTATGATGATTAATCAAGATTGATTATGCCTAAAGACTCAATTAAGAAATTAAATCTTACTGAATCAAAGACTTTAGTAAACAGATCAACAAGCTCATCCTTTATATCTACTTTGATCAACTTGATCAAACCTTTTTCTAAGCAATCTCTCAGAAAATGGTATCCGATTTCTATATGAATTGGTGCCTAAAGAAAATTGTACCCTTAGTCAAGTAGTTGGTTTTGCAACCATAAAACTTAAGAGCAACTAGCTAAAGCAGCTATGTACTTAGCTTCAGCTATGGATACTAAAACATTTGTTTGTTTCTTGCATTGCAAAGACACAAGCCTTGGTCCTAAAAATTAACATTCACCTGTTGTGAATTTTCTGTTATTGTTACACCCACAAAAATCACTATCTAAATAGGAGTAGGGGTGGAATTCTCCTTCTTTGGGACACCAAAGCCCAAGTGTTGGCTTTCGTTTAAGATATCTGAATATCCTCTTCACAGTATTCATATGTAATTCCTTTGGATCAGATTGGTACCTTGCACAAACACAAACAGCAAACAGTGAACACACTAAACCCATTGTTGATAATGCATAGCCTTCTTAGGTTTCTTGCTTGTGCTTTTGACTGTTGAAGATTCAGTAGAAGGTTTTTTTGCTTTTGCTACTGAGTTTTCAGTAGACACTTGCTTCTTCCATAGGTCTTCTACGAATGACTGTTTAGATGAACTCACAGTTCTATTCATCCATTGAGGATCTACTGATGATTGTCCTGATATCTCAACATCTTCTTCTTCTAGAGAAGATCAGCTGAACTTGTTGAGATGGCCTTCCTGGTCTTTTCTATGGAAGTAGGTTTTGTTTATTCCGTATAAGTCAGCTTGTCATCAGTTTCAGACCTTTTTGTTGTTCGTTAAGAGACTTGTTGTTTGTTGAACTCTTGAATCCCAGCATTCAATTGAGCTATTCTCTTATAAATAGTCTTTAGCAAGTTTCTTTGTTGAGGTGGATAGGGCAGCTTGATTTCTTCCAATACTTTTGGTATTAAAGGTTCAAGTACCACACTTTTTCTTTTACCCTTATCATTATCTTGTTGTTGATCATGATTCCAGCTCATACAGATCATCACATCCATCATAATCAAAATCTGATTCATCTTGTTTTGAAACTTTTGAATCAGTTGATTTAGTTTCACTCACCTCAGAATCATCACCATTTTCCACTTGATTAATTTCAGTTTTAATTTCATTATTGGTGCTTGGCATAAAATGGTTTGATAAGCTGTTAGTCATAGAATCATGTAGTGAGACATAATTGTTATCCATTGGGGGTGCAACATTGCGAAAACCCAAACCTGATTTGTTTTATGATTCAATATGATAATTTAACAGCTTCTCATATTTTTTAGATGAAAGTTGAAACTTTTGAAGTTTCACTTCAGTAGATGCATGTTCTACCATTGATTTTGTTAAGGATGCAGTCAAATGCTTAACTTGTGCCTTCAGATTGTAATTTTGTAAAACTAGTTTATCTAAATCTTTTTGTAAGGATATGATTTTTACCTAATAAAGTTTATATTCCCTTACATGAGGTTCATTTAAAACCATTGTTTCTTTAACTTTATTGGCAAGTTGTTGAGCATGAGTTCTGTACGATGAACATAACCTGTCCATTACTTCTCTGGACATTAGTGGGACTTTGTTCTCCATGTTTGCCATAAGAGCTTGGTTCTCTTCCAAGACTTTCCAGTCACAAGTACCATACTATAGGATGATTAATCATTCTCTTGGTTCTTGCCTAAGCTGGCTACAGATGTACTTGAGGTTAGTGGGGATGAGTTGGTGAGCTGAGGCTGCTTGAATGCCTTTGATTTGCTTGATTTTGTTGTTGCCGATGTTGAGGATATTGATATTGTGGCTGAGATGTGGAGTGCTAGTTGAATTCTCTTGAGAAGTGCCCATAGAGGTTACACTTGAAACATCTCACTTTAGATTTATCAACTCCTATTTTTGTTGTTCTACCTAGAGCAGATAAACCTTTACTTCTACACAGGTACATCTTTTCCCTGTAAACAATCATTGGCATCTGCCATTGCATATCCACCTCTTCTACTTCATTAGGATGAAGTTCTTCTATATCTTGCTGGGGTCAAAGTGTTGTCCGGTATGCTTGGAAACTTGAGCTGAAAGTTGCAAATGCTACGTTTTGCTCTCAGAATCAAGAACCACAATAATTGGTTCTGAACTATTGTTGCTTTTGTTGTTTGAGGATGATCCCTTAGCAGTTGAATTCTTTTAATCATCCTTTTTCCCTTTTGTTTTGTTGCTTGAGTGACTTTGAGTCGATTTAGCTGGTCTTAATGCATGAAAACCAACTTCCTCTTCATCATCACTCACACCATAAGAGCTCTCATCATCTTCATTTGAAATGAAAGCATTTCCAACACTCTTTGATTCCTTGTATTGATAGGGAGCAATGGTTTCTTTCACGCTCTTGTTTCTTGTTTTCTCATCAAGTTCAAGAGCTTCAACTTTAGCCACCAATGTATCAAGCACGATGGCTTTCAAATCAAGGGTGTTCTTGAAGATTGATATTGTATGCTTCCAACTCTCATGTAGAGTATGGAGCATCTTCTTATTGAGTTTCTCATTGCTATATTTGAGCTCCAAGATGTTCATTTCAGTCACAAGCTGCATATATCTATGTAGCTGTTGAGGAACGGATTCACCCTCAATACGATGGAATGTCTCATATTGGGACCCGAGTGTATCATTTCTGACTCTTCTTATTTCAACACTTCTCTCACACATGGTGTGCAAAGTTTTCCACAGTGAATATGCTATTTTGTAGGTTTCATACCTAATGAGAAGATCTTCAGGCAAAGCCATAGTGAGCATACTATAGGCTTTGATTTCAATATTGACTTTCTTTGTATCATCAGGTGATAAATCCTTTAGATTGATAGGCTGATTTTTGTTATTATAATCAAGTCCTAATATCAGTGGAATGTATTGACCTTCTATTATAGATGACCATAGATCAGAATCAGTGTAATTTACTTGGTTCCTAAAACGGATTTTCCATGTTTTGAAGTCAGCCTTGTTCTCCAACTTAGGGGGTTGGTAGGCTGATCCAATGACAGAATTAGTCAATTTAATTAATTTGATGTTTATCAGAGTGTCAAGTGATCTAATATACTATCGTGTTCTCAAGATCATACAGCAATAGCAAATCAGCAATAACACATATATAAAATCAATTAAACCAAATCTTTGTTGTATTAATGTTTTGTTAAAAATGAGCTAATTAATGACAACCTCTTAATTATTAGTTAATTAAGATGTTGATGTCACAATTACTCAATTATCAATAAACTCTCACTTGAAATTTAATTCAGAATGTTTAATGTTAAATTTGTTCAAATATGATTGTACAATTGTTACCAATCGAACAGTAAATCAGATCTATGAATTAAAAAAAAATTAATGCAATTGATCGGGTAATGGAATAGTACCCAATTGATCGATATAACAAATTTTAATGATCATACCAATTTGTTGATCTCAATATCGTAGTTAGCTATTGATTAACTAAATCCGACTTGTGATTTAATTGTTTCATTCAATAACATGATCGGAAACGAGCTTTAAACTCTCAAATCGTATGAACAAGCCCTAAAACAAATTAAATCAAAATCAGTAGATCTGATTAAAAACTGGATAGATCTAACGATATAAACAATTAATCAAATAAACTAAAACCGATAGATCAACTGATCTGAATCAATGAGCACTTGGCTCTGATACCACCTGAATCCAAGGATTGTCAGGAAATTATCAGTTTAGTTAATGACAAACAACGATTGTGGAATTATCACTGATTATTGTTCGACTAATTGATTGATGTAAAATTGTTTGCTAAAAAAAACAACGAAAAACGAATCAAACTAATGAAAAGTAGATGAATATAAGATAAAGACCAACATAAATATTTCATAAGTTTTCCATTAATGTTTGAATAACGATTACAATAAAAAAAACAAACAATGAATGCCATTGCTATTGCTAGGGTTCTAATGCTATATTGATGTGTGTATTGTTATGAGATTGTTTGTGGCTGCTAGGGTTTGATCGTAATGATTCATGGCAATCGATCACAATCTATTACCTAAAAGTGTTTACCTAAGCCTCATATTTATAGGATTAGATATTTACTATTAGCATAATATTAACTTTCTTATCGAGGTAAGAAAGTTATTCAGAGAATGTCTTCACATGACGTTCTCTGACTAAAGTGAAGTCGTCCACGGAAGTTGACTTATGACATCACTTTAGTGTTTGACTTGTTGACTTGATGTACTTGGTGTAATGCAAGTATATTGGTCTTCCGTGGGAGCTTTGTCTTCCATAGGAGATTGGTCTTCCACAGATGTTTTACTTGTTCATCCGCAGCAAGTTGGTCTTTCGCAGGAGCTGCAGTTGCCTTGGATGTTCTTCAGTTGTTGTAAAGCTTCCGCAGGAGTTCCACGGAGTCCATACTTGTATTATGCCAGAAGATCTACAGAGAACAATTTGTTCATCCGTAGTTGTTGTTCAACACTTGGTCAATTCAAGAAATTGACTAAGACTGTTTTTCCTGCAAACATACATATGGAGGAACACATAAGAGAAGAGTTAGCCTATAAATGTATATTGCATACAAAAGATAAAAGATGTACAAGAGTTATTACAGGGATTGATTAAAGAACCAAACTTATACAAAAGTTCTAGACCTAACAAATTTACAATTATATTGGTAAAAATTTAAAATATATTATCAAATATCATCCTAAAATGTAAATCTTTACTTCTTCTTACCATTGTCATCATCTACACTCATCAAAGAGCAAAAACTATCAAAAACACTCGTCTCTTTAAAGCCCTATTTAAAACTCAAATTCTTTCCAAATGGCCGCTCTTATCCTAGAATTCTTACCAAATTACAACATAGCTACTTCACTTCAACCCATTGGTGATATAGTCTATGACCCTGATCTTAACTTCCTTCATAATAACAACTATGCTTTTGCGATTTCGGTCGATCCTATGTTTGTACACCAAACATCAAGCAATTATGGATTACATGTTCTACTTAAAGAGAACATGGAACCAAATTCCTAACTATGATGATGTAAGGATTGAAGATCACCTTCTCTTGCACAAAGATTCGTCAACATCTCCAACTCAATGATGAAAATGGTGAATCTTCCTTCTTCAAAGAAGTGGTGAGTGCCACTTTCGAGGAGATGGGATACGAAGGACAACTCCCAGCATCCACCTTCACCAAATCAATGATATATTATAACTGGAGAATCTTCCTTCATTATTTATCCAACAAGTCGGGTGGATGGGATCAAGTTTTAGTGGATATAATAGGGGCTATCCATGGAATTGTAAAAAAGCAGAGTTACAATTTCTCAAGCTATATTTTCAAAATCTTTGCAAAAATATAACTTCTATATAAAAATTTAAGTTTTTCATGTGCCCTAAATTCATTCAACTAATCTCAAATGAAGAATGGAGTAATAAACATAAACCAAAGGAGATATACATACCTTAGAAACTTTAAACAAAGCAATTTTCTCAAAGTTCAAGCCAAATCCTAGTTCCTTTTCTAGAAAGGTCACTCTCTTATTTACACATATGCTTGGGCTCACTTGGCCTCCGGGTTTTAGTATGGATACACCCTTTATTACTGATCCCACACCATCCACTTCAAAGCTAAAAGTGTCCAAAAAGAAACAAACCCCTTCATCATCTACTAAGTAGATGCAGGACCCCAAATCACCTCTACTAAAGAAGGCAAGACTGAAAACTTGGGTTCTAACTAAGTTAAAGACTAAGTCAAAGGTATCAGACACACCTAAAAGAAGCTCAATGAAGAAGGTTTCTCTTCCTTCTCCTGAGAAAAAAAAGATGGTTGTAATAAGAATATCCGACACTTCTTCTTTGCTATCTCTCAAAAAGAAAAGATCTAATATGGAAACATATACGAGAGAATAAGTGACGGGACTAGAAGCCACTCCTAAGACATCTTCTAAAGAAGAGATTCCACTACTGATAGTGTTATCATAAGCTGTAGAAGAGCTTAAGAGATTAGCTGTTGATGCAATTATAGAAATAGTAAGACGGAAAGCTTGTTCAGTAGATGAATTATCAAAAAGGATGATTGTTTACACAAGAGGAACCCAGACCATGGAAGATGATATGGAAATACATGGGGTAACTCTTAAAAAGAATCAAGACAACTTCATAAAGTACAAAAGGACACACCTGAGTCTGAACTTAAGTAATCAGCTGAGGTGATATTTGGTCAACCTGATATTGAAACTGAAACCCTAGTTAGGTCTGAGGTGAATGTGGAAACAGATGGACAAGAAGTCGCCAAGGATGCTGAGAGATTTCAGATAACTACCGATGATCCCAAGTCAATTGGTGATGCATCAGGTGTACCTGATAGACCTTTAATAGTCAGACCTACTGTAATCTCTACCTTAGACAAAGGTAAGAGACCTATAACTATTTAAGAAGAAGTTAAGTATCAGTCTTAGGAAAGACGGTTTAGATTTCTGATGACTAAAATGATCAAGATGTTCCTAAAGAAGGTTGACAATAAACTCATAGAGTTACATGCTGGCAGTGCTCAAGAATCTTCTTTTAAGAAGAATATTATTGCTTTAATTAAAATTGCAAAAGATTCTAGAGATGTAAGAGAAAGGATCAACCCTATTAGAAAAACTTGCATAACAAAACCATCAACTCCATCCAAACCAAAGGCCAAGGTTGTCAAGAGAGTGCTATCTTAGTCATCTAGGAAAACTGCCCAAAAACTCAAAGGACAGCCACTCAACAAGATCCTACGTCCACAAGTGCTGAATCCACACCAATGGCCTCCATTCAGAAAAGAAGGAAAAGATCAGGAAAGATGTCTCCTAGTAGGTCAACTTGAGTTGATAAGATTCAACTTTGATATGGCCATGGAATGGAGTTTTGATGAGATGAATTCAAAGCTGATAGCTTCAACTCATGTTGAATTGGAGAAATCAATAGAGTTGGTTAGAAGGTAGAAAGCTAAATCAGAGAGAAAACAAGCAGAGGGAGTCAGACATAAGAGTAGAAACAAGCAACAGATGAAGAATTTCCTTAAATAATATGGTTTCTTTTGCAAACAAGTAGGACCAATGAGTAAGTCTACTCTTGATCTGAATATCAGAGAAATCAAGTAGAGAGTTGAAGCTAGTGAGCTCCCAAAGTATGAAGCAACTATGGAGCAATATGAAAGAAAACAAACAAGGACCAAGAAAAGTATTCAAAAGTCTTCCCATCTGTCGACTGAGCCTCTAGCATCTCCTGACTCTGACTCCACTGCTTCTGATAAGGCTAAGGAACATAAGTAATGACTTTGGTAAAAGAAGTAGAGAATGTGTTGATAAGAATTGCAAGTCTTATCTAGAAAGTCAAAGCAGGATATAGAACAAAAAAGAAAAATGGAGTCTAAAGCTGCTAAACTCACCTTATCTGTTGATCCTGTACCTAGCACTCAACCACAATCATCTCCTCCCACTTACATTGCTTATAAAACTGTGTATCATCTCCTCCCACTTACATTGCTTATAAAATTGTGTATGTTTCTCCAATAGTCTAACAAGCTTATCAACTAGTTATACATCCAACATAAAGCCAATCTAATCAATCGGAAGATGAAGTGGTCATCACTACAATTGCCAAAGGAGTAAGACAGGGTTTGGACAATCCTGATTAAAATGATGAAGAAGAACTCTTAGAGTCTAACTAAGAAAATGACTCAGAGGGTGATGTTACAACCATTATCAAATAGAGATATGACCTAAAGGCTGAGAGATACTTTATTAAGTCAAAGAACAAGCCCAAGTCTTTCTTCCTAACTAAGATAGAAGTTTCGAACATCAACTCTAAAGACCTACGAAAGATTTTTACCTTAATTAAGGAATATGAAGGCATGCCAGATAAGTATAAATCTATGGCTTCTATTCTGAATATAGAGATCGGGAAAAGAGTTAAAGTAGAACTAAGTGGAGACAAAGAAGATGTTATACATGTGACACCATTAAGAATGCATGATCCAATCACACATTAGAGCTACAATTCCTCAACCAACATCTTCTGTCAAACCTTTGCTAGTGTCAGTAACATTGAAGTCAAAGAGTATGTTATCTTTAGACTATCTTCGTATAACATGATGAACGTGATCTATCTACCTCCTAAAAACCCCTCAAGAGATAGAAGAGGATAAAGAAAGAGTTATCTTTAGACTATCTCTGCATAAAAGAGGATGTTTGAAGAATAAAGAAAGAGTTTTGTTTGCATCATCCTAGGGGGAATTTATTGATCTATGAAGAGGATAAAGCTACTGAAAACTAAAGGATTCAGCACTCGTTGTCAACTGTCAAATTCTGCCAAGTGTTGAACCTCTTATGATCAGTACTAAAAATGATAAAGTGCTGAGTGACTACTTATCAGCACTCAGATGGATGAGTTGTTGATCAACTGCAATATTAGACAAGACTGTCCGTAGTGAAGTCATTGGTGCTGCTGTGTTGTACCTTTTGGAGACAATATAATACAGAAGCTACTAATTTTTAAAGTGTCGATTACCTGTATGTATTATACATACCTTTTCCTAACATAGGAATACATGCTAAGTGATTTATTCTTTATGTTTAGATTTTATGATTTAAATACCTCTCACCTATATAATTTCTAGGTTAGCGAGTAGCCCTTCTTGTTTATCTGCTGACTGTAATATTTTGTACTAAGAAAAGATTAATCAAGTGAATAATTTGAAAGAACTTATTATGTCCTTATTATTACTAAAAGTATATGTATTTGTTAAGTAAGATAGTTGACTTAGATTTTACATTTGTCATCTGCTGATTAGATAGAAAAGTCTTACTAGCTTCTTAACCCAATCCAGCAAAAGGTAATAAAGGGAAGAAGAAAGATGATGCTGATAATGACCAAGGTGGAAATCTGGGCACAACGTCTGGTCCTTCTAGAGATTTGGGACTAAACATGTCTCTGGACCAAACACTGATGATCTAGAAGATTACCAACCTTTAGATATAGCTAATAAAGAGCTGTATGTGAAGGAATTCTACACTTACTAATAGTAGATCTTAATAAAGGAATTAAATGATTACACTGGTCCTTTTGTTGACTTAGAAGAGACTACTGACTACACTGATATGTTTGATAATAGTCAAAAGAGCTTATTCCTAAATATTATGCTTGAAGAAAGGAGAGATTCCGGCTGATACAGGAGTTGAGCAATAAGATGACACTACTGATCCTTATGATCTAACAGGACAACCTGCTATTCGTAAAGTTGGTGATTTGATTTAGCCTGCTCCTCCTCCAGCAACACAGTTTCACATATTAAGACACTCTAACCCATTCACATGGTATGGGAATTCGAAATTGGTGTTGAGCTAGGACTATGATGCTGAAAAGATGTATGTGTTGTAGAGGAAAGCTGGAGCTATCGAGTATTATCCTGATGAGCATGATTTTCATACCCTAAGAGCTTCAGATCTTTATGCTACAGAGTTCTATTATTTAACCCTAGCAACTACAGTAAAGCAAAATGGATAAATAGCTTAATATAGTGTGACATCCGTCACCACAAGGTCCGTCATTTAACGTGAAATTTCGTTAACTATCCTTAGAGCATTCATTTTTCATCTTCTTAGACTATTTGTGAGAACATCATACTTGTTTTGTTTTCTTTTACAGTCGTGATACCATTATTTACAACCTTATCGCCCAAAACGCTTACGGGTATCACCACCGGCATCACTAACTATATTATGTTATATAATATAAACATCATAAACAATAACATATCCAAGATATAAACAACATTAAACACATCCTTATAATTAGTATAACGCGCGTATTTACGTCGTTTTCAACCGAAACGAGTTTGGCGACTCGGGGGCTAAGTGGAGGGACCAAATGTGACAATTTGCAAACTTGGGATGGGTATAAAAACCCCTCTGCCCAGCCATTTCTTCACCATCTTCTTCACTTCTTCTTCTTCCTCTTCTTCATTTCTACACCATTCTAGCACCAAAATCTGTCACGTTTGTTGCGCTTTCACCGTCAAATCTTGGTTATCATCGTGAATACTCACTTCTAGCAGGTAGATAACCTTGTTTGACACGTTTCTTGCTCGATTTCACTTCTGTGTTTTCTAGGGTTTCGGGTGCTCGGGTTCATCCGAGCACATGAGCTCGTGTGGGCTTGTGTGTTGCGTTTCTGAGTGTGCTTCTTGTTTAGACATGTTAAAGTATGAATTCTGGAAGTTCTTGGGGTGTAAAACTCGTGCCCGGAGCAGCTAGACGCTGCTCTGCACTTCAGCAGTCACGAACTTACTGTTCAGGCGACTGGGTCTTTCAGGCGATTGAGCCATGTGACTTAGTGAGTCGTGCGACTGGGTCCATGTGTCTGAGTTTATCGTGCGACTGAGTGGTGCGACTGGGGTGAGCCGTGCGACTAAGTCCATGCGTGTGTGTGTGTTGTGCGATTGAATGCATGCGATTGAGAGTGTGTGCGATTGAGTCAATGCGGATGATTGTGTGCGACTGTGTGTGTCGCACGACTGAAGATCCAGTCGTACGAATGAATACTCAGTCGTAGGAATGAAGCAGATTCGTACAACTGAGGGTTAGATCATGCGAATGGAAGGTTGAGCCGTGCGATTGGGTGCTGTGTGGAACGACTGAGTGCTTAGTCGCACGAATGGGAGTTCAGTCGTGCGAATGAAGCTAATTCGCATGACTGAAAGTTGATTCGTGCGAATGGAGTGTCCAGTTGTGCGTCTAGTCCTGTCATGCAATTGGAGTCATTGTGTGTGAATTCTTCATGTGTGTGGTGTTTGTACTCGTGTGATGTTAAGGTGACATCGACACGGTTGCCATTGTTAATGACGATCATTGAGATTAACACTATCAAACTCATTAATGTTATATCAAGACACATCAACTTAACATTTTACAATTAGCAGCAAACGATTCCAAACGCAAGTGCTTACCAAGTATTTCTTTAACAACAATAACACTTTTACCCAAACATCATCGACAATGGCAACGTTTCTAGTGCTTGGATCTACATAAGATCTATTGCGCGTGTTTGTGTGCAAGAGTTACCCACGACCGAACCGATACGAACCGACCCAACTAAACAATATGGTTAACATCAGACGTAATATTAATGCTTAACATAACTGTCAATAGGTGATTGACCGCTCGTACATACATACAAGTTTGGGAAGTTACATCATACATACTTACCACTTAACAAGTGAGTTTCGTGGCCCCTTTTTACGCTTATACAATTGTTTCAATCTTTACAAACATGGGGGAAAAGTATGCTTACACGTTTTCAATGTTGTACAACATACATACAATTTTCATACTTGGAATCAACATGATACTGTTTTATGAGTACATATCTGATGCATACATTATGTTACTGTGTGGTTCTTCTTACAACCATTAATTCTGGTGTTGGAACCAACGGATAGGTATTAGTAGTACTACTGGGTTGACACCCCCACCCTTAATAGATGGTTACTCGTGAGTACCATCACACTGCCAGGAACGGGCCTTGGGTGAATATATTCCGACAAGTTGCTGTGTGTACGTCATTAGGTTTAGTTGTATAAAACTCATGGTATGTGATTTGCTTGCTTATAACTGTATGCACGGTATTCCACTACAAACACTATACAACATCAACTACATGTTTACAATTAAAACCTGCGAAGCTCACCAACATTATTGTTGACATTTTGAGCAATATTTTTCAGGTAACAATGAGAACTGAAGATCTAGGAGTGCTGCCTTAGTGGAGACCCTAGGATGAATTTTTGAGACTGAACATATATAATGAACAATTATTTTGTACATTGTTACAGTCAATCAAACAATTAACATTCTTTTGGATACTTGTTCCCGGGTTGTGGGAATTACATACAAGAGTACAATTTTATGATTATGTGGATCGTTTATGTGAATCAATTTCAAGTTTCTATTATACTTATGGCCATGTTGTCGTGAACGTTGACTAACACGACACAAGTCTCCATTTGTGCCGGGTGTCGTCATGACACGCTTGTCATCAAATACATACATATTGCATTTCTATTGTTAACCATGTGTTTTGACGATCCCGTCTAGCTCGCATCCCCGTGTTTCCACTATCAGCGGGGGTGTGGCATATAGAGACATAGTAAGACAAACTTCAAGGATTTCTAGATAGCCAAATTCAAAATCATAGAAGATGAGTCATGGAGTGACCCAAACACTAATCTTCAAATGAATATAAGAGTGTTTAAGCATCCAAGATATGCTAGAAAAATTCCAATCCATGCTCTTACGCCACCTAACAGTTTATCTAAGCTTTATGATGGATTTGTGAGAAGAGCACGGGTCATGCGATCCCACAAATACTATGTAGACAAAGAATACTGTATCATCGAACGTGTTGATTTGCATAAGTTTGGAAAAGAAAATTTGATGTGGCTTAAGGCATGTCAAATCAAAGCTGATGAATCTGTACAATTCATAAGAACTCAATTTGGATGGTTGATTACGAAGGCACTAGTCCAAAAATGTACACTTATACCGGGAGTTACAAAGTTGTAGATGTGAATTTTTGAAGATTTGATTCACCGATCCTAGGGGGAGATTATAGAGATTAAACCAAAAGGTTCGGGAAATCAAAACAAGATATTGAAGATCTTTCCGCACGAGAATTTGGATCCGCTTAAGAAGCTAGTTCTCACCGGAGACCTTTTGGTTTTTAGTAGAAATATATTTTTGTTCTTCATTTGTAATAGAATACTTGATATCACACTTTTATTCTTAAAGTTTTCTAAGTAAAATACAAAGGATTTATTTAATTATGCTTGTGTTTAATCTTGATCTTATTTCTTCTCGTTCAATCTACGTTTCGTGTCAGATTCATTTTTAATTAATGATTGAGATTAAATTATAGAAATAAAATTTATTAGAGGAGTGGTTTTGTTATAATCACTTTGGTTGACATTTTTTCCAAGTTTCTTTACTTTGTTAAACAACCTTAACTTTTATATATGAGAGAATTTTTATTAAAATTATACTATAAAAACAAACATTTTATATCTTTTAAATGAATACAATATAATTATATAAAAATATAAATTTTTTTTTAGCTCTTGAAATTTGATCGTTATTGTGTCTTCAGTGAAGTTTATTATGTTTTTTATTTATTATGTTTTTCTAAAAACAATCATATTTTCTAATTCTAGAAAAATATAATAGTGAAATAACACTGTTTTGTAAATGTAATATGTAAAATAGTAACAACTAATTTCACCTAATATATTAAAAACAACAACAAATAACACAAAATGATAGAACGTAAAACACAATAATAAAATTTCTTATTGTGATTTTTGCTTGTTGTTATATTATTCTGGACATAATAAGTTTTGAAAATCATTTTATCAAAACAATATTATTATGTACCTATAATTATAATACGCAATGATAATTTATCAACAAATTTATATAATATATAAAAACATTCATAAAAATAACATGAATTGTATTCCTGAGTTCATTTAATTGGAGAAAAGAAGGAAAGTGCAAAAAAAAAAATAGTTATGTTTAGGAGTTTTTTTATTGAAAACTAGTGAAAGTAAATAAAGTACGTTTGTTACTTCACTTAAGGACGAAAAAGAGGGAAAGTAAAGCGAAAATAAATATTATAATCAATCATTTCAAATTAGACTGAAGATAAAAGAAGTGAAGAAAAAAGAAGTGAAGAAAAAAGAAAGAGAACAGAAAATAAGAAAAAGTAAGACTAAGTAAAATAAATGAAAAAAATTTTTCATTTTCTTGTCTTATTAAGTAAACTTGGCAGCATAACAGAAAAAATTTTAAACGTAATAATTAAAGATAAATACATATAATAAATGATAAAAATATTTAATATAATAAACTGATTTAACATAATGACCCAATATATTATATACAATGACTAACTATCATTCATTTAAAAACTATAGAAAAACATTCGTTAAGCCCAAAATCTTTTTATACATTATAAATTAAATATTTTATTTACTATAACCTTGCCTTAGTTATTAATTGTTAATTTAGGTCAACTATCTCTAAATAGGGATAGTTAGGGCCAAATAGTGTGTGTTCAGGAAAATTAGAGCTGGCCAATACTGGTAATGAGGTTCACATATCGTCTCTTAACGATAACTAGGGTTAACTAGTGTTTATATTAATTTTTTGTTAGTCAATATTGCAATATACATTGTAGACATATGTTTGAAAAAATGTTTTGGGTTTATTATACGAAAGTTCAACGTGATGGTTAATATACATACATAATGGTGTGTGTGTGTGTCTACATATATATGTATATATATATATATATATATATATATATATATATATATATAAATATATATATATATATGTATGTATGTATATATATGTATGTATATATATATGTATGTATATGTATATATATGTATGTATATGTGTATATATATATGTATATGAATATATATGTGTATATATATATATGTATATATATGTATATATATATATGTATATATATGTATATATATGTATATATATACATATATATATGTATATATATATATGTATATATGTATATATATACATATATATATATACGTATATATATGTATATGTATATATGTATATATATATATATATATATATATATATATATATATATATATATATGTATATATATACATAGGGGAGGGATCCTAAAAAAACCATATAGTTTGAGAAAACCAAAAAAAACAATTCTAGCCAATTAAATTTTTTTATTATTTATATTTATCTATTAATTTCAAAGGGTATTTTAGTAATTGTCTT